>JACXIV010000153.1:870795-1600349 GCA_014737475.1 Bombus confusus
AGAGCGAGCGGGGAAAGGATAGGCAGATGTGTTTAATTGCGAAAGGGAACGGTGCTCGAGTTTTAACGGAGAATTATATTGTTTGCTGTGGTAACTGTTGCTTGAATTATTTATGGACTTGGCGTACACCTCAATACCGTGGGGATGTCGAACTATGGATTAGGTTTGTTACGTGCCACTTGGAAACTCGTATCGTACAGCATACTTACTATAGATTATTTTAATAAACTTATCTTACAAATATACGAAATCTCTGAAAGTAAGTTGTCAAACTTTACGACAACGTGTTACTTTTTTCATAATAAAATCTACTAATTCGTTGACAAAGTAAGAACAAAATAATTAGAACGAAATAAAATAATAGTTATGCTAGTAAGTTATCGGATAATCGTAATTATTAAATTAAATAAAATAATCTAAAGGTGTGTCAATAATTTATGGTTTATTAGGCGTTTGTATTTTTTCGTCTAACATCGTGTTCTTCTTCAGCAAGTAAAACACGTGAATGAGAAACGGCTGCAGAGTCGTTCTTTCAAATTCGAAGAAACGATCTGATCTGCCCGTGGCTCGTGCTGTCTCGTGCCACACGTTCGAACGTTGAAAAGTGTGACCGTTTTTCATTCAACTCGTCGATTTGCCAGAGCAGAATGGAAGGAAGAAAAGCATTTGGCTGACACGTGTTACACACGTTGACTAGTCACCGGTTTCCGGCACTTTCTGCCTTCTAAAACCCGTTTTTTCATTTTCTAATGCGCTATTGTACGATTAGTTATATATCACATTGTTATACGAATGTTTGTTTACTGTTGCAAATCGCTGATTTACCGTAAAAATTTGCTCTGGGAAAATAATTTTTATTTCGGTATCTGCTTTGGGAGTTTCGTATCTTCGATCTTGCACTTTTTATTTCAAAGAGCGCACTGGATACTTCATATTTTCCATTCCAAAGAATACTCTGGGAATTTCATACATATTTTCTATTTCTTTTACTCTATTTTTGTTAGTATGTAGATTTTACGTTTCTACGCTTTTTTTCTTCTTTTTCTACCCATCTTTTATGTTTCAGCTTCGAAGCACGGGAACAGAAAACAGTTCTAAAAAATTCCCTGAACATTTCTTCATCCACGTGCCATTTCCAAAGCATCGTATCACGCGACAAGGTCCACGGAACAGAATTCAAGCATCGTAAACAAAACCTGTCATCGTCGTTCTCTGGCCTTCCATTTCGATTCAGCAATATTCGTTTTTTATTAGCGTTCGTCCTAATTTTCCTAGAAATCAAAGAACGGAAGTTACCAGAGAGAAATTCAGTGGACGATGACGAAAAAACAAAGCGTCCGTCGAGGTCGTAGGAAGGCCGAAGGAAGCTCTTTCGAGCTTTCCTCGTTGAAAGCCTCTTCCTGAGACAATGGTCTTAACAGCTGTAAGCGAAGGTACCGATAATCAGCGGCGTCTTCGACGGAAGCAAGACGAATGCGTAATGAGCTCACGCATTCAGTCACGTTTTAGTGTTCTCCTCTTCTTCTTCTGCTTCTTCCACTCTCACACCATCATCCAACCAAGGGAATTTGAATTTCTAATGATGTACGAGCCTGGAGAGGATTATCCGCGAACGTACGTCGCCTTCTTTGGTTCTGCGAACGTATACGTTTTGTACTGCCAATGAATTAAACTGGATAAAGGTAAATATTTCCTCTGATGAGATATCCTATAGGATAGGATCTTCTATTGTCTTGGCTGAAATTCTTTTCCCTGGAGAGAATAATGATGATTTCTAAATGTTCAGATTGATATTTTGGAAAGAAAGCCCTTTGCATAAGAGGAGTTAAATTTTTTCAACTGATTCATCCTTGGACGATAGAAGCTGTATCAATCCTGACTTCTGTCTGGATATTTCACATTTTATCACTTTTTTAGTATTATTGTTCTGTACGAATGATTTTACTTTTTCAGTTAATTTAATTAATTTTCCATAAATTTTACGGTTAATTGCTATAAGATAAAATATTTAATAAGATTAAATTATAAGCTAATTAAAATAATTACGATGTTAGAGTATTTTTTATTTATTTTTAGTCTGCTATTTGAACAATGAAATAAATCTCTTCGTTGAGTCTACAATGTTTTTTTTTTTTTAGAACAGAACCGTGATAACGATTTAATTAATGAGATAATTTTGTGCTATTTCTGACGTAATAGTCGAATTAATTAAAACACTGTATCGTTATAAAGAAGACGTCTCTCTCGCCCAGTTTTAATCGCCTATAGGGCGACTATATTGCGATGTACTAAGTCCTAAATTAATCAAGCAGGGACAGTGATTGAGCGCCACCGGTGGAGAAACGAATCATCGATTGACAATAAAATTATCTATACTTGCTTAAGGTATACGAATTAGTATGAGGGGGAGCAGCTAATTCCGGCAGTCAACACTCGTGCGAATAGCATAGCGTTCTATCCATCCCAATTATAGTTTCAATATATATTTCCTGTTACATACTCTAAACCTTTATCATGTATTTCATTCCTTTTATTTCCGATTGTTTTGAGCAGTGTACTTGCACTAAATTCCAAAAGACGCGCATGTGTAAAATATATGAATTTTCTTCGACGCTTTCATTTTTATACATTCTATACAAAATATATAATACAACACAGAATTGCTAGAGAAATTCGAACGCAACCTACATATAAAATCTTTCTTGCCTTCCATTACAAGTGCGCGCGCGATAATAAAATTTGACGTGTATTTCGATGTATTTCGATGCGACATTTTCATTTTTACACATATTGTATAAAATATTTGATGCAACGTTAAATTGATCGAAAAATTCGAACGAAATTTAAATATAAAATATCTCTTGACTATTATTGCGTCTCTAATATAGAATTTCGAACGAACAACAAATATTTTCAGTTACTCACACTTTCGTGTGTACAACCACGTGTGTGCAATATTTGCACTTACACGTTGTTACGGTATATCAGGTTATCGAATGGAATACTACGGTACTGGAAATGGACCGTGTAATGCAAGCCATGTGCGGCGAAAACCCTATAACAGATTCACCTTTGAAACGCTGACGCGCAATTAAGGCAGCCGAACGATGAACAAGCAGCGAAATAAGAGTCGTTCTACCGCGTGGACCACTATAAAGTACGGAAAATTAATTTTCGACCGAGGGATCGAGGGTGAAGTATAACCGCGCATCTGCAAAGGGTGAATATTCCGGTGAGTTCATGGGAGTTGGATGTTGAATGGAAAATGGAGAATGAAAAATATGTCGGTGCATGGATGGGTCTCTCAATAGCATGCAACCCGCTTTACGCGAAAGTATGCCACGATGTTTGAGCGGTGGGTGGTAGGTCTCTGACTTTTCCTTAATTATACATTTTCGAATAATATTACAAGGCAGTGGATACTTGCGCAAATTCATATTTTTATAAATATAATTTAAAAAAGTGGACTCTAGGCAGAGGATTATTGTTCTACTTAAATATTATAACAAGTATTATAGCTTGGATATTTCATACATTCCTGCGTATTACGTGCGTTTTATACATTTTGGCATCTTCAACTTTTGTATAAATATTGCGAAAATTATTTTTCATCGAGAGAATAAAATTTATTTCGTTAAACAAAGATACATTTAGTAACGTTTTTAATGCTAGTTTTTAATGTAGAATTCCAATTTGCAGACTCGATTTTTTCTACTTATTATATACGTATTTCCGCTGTGATTCCAAATCTGGGTTGGAGTTTCACTGTTTCGAAACTTTTCCATGCGGAAATAGATAGGTGTTGGGTTGTATCTCCAAGATATTAAAAGAGGAAATAAACTTTTTACCGTAGCTAATCCGAAGAATTTTAAACTTTTTCACGTTCTTGCTTTTATATTGCAAAAAGAATAGGATCTTTCCAACTCTGATAGAATTTAAATTAAAAACAAGCGGATCATATTCTTAGCTTTATTCCTTGAAAATTGTTCAAAGATAGAATCCCTGTTACTTGAGGATCTTTCTACAGTTTTCTTTTCTTCACAATCCTTTTTATCCAATTTAATCTCTGTTAAAATTTCTTTATTCTTCTTAGTAAAATGTATACCTCTTTATTGGTATTTGTTAACAATTCCTTCACAATTTATCAACACACTGCTGCGGATAGTTACTGAAGATCCCTTTTCTCAAAACTTTGTCATTTTTAACTTCCTACATCCAAATGGACATAATCCACACATTTTTATCGTGTCTAAATTAATAAAAAAAAAAGTTTCCTGTCAGTCATTGAACATGTTAAACATCATTACCAAAAATACATTTTCCATCATTAAAGAGCATATCTTTCTTTTCTTTCTTTCAACGTTGTAATAATCAGTACAGTCAGCGTTGATCGATCAGCTGTTGGCACGTGACCGGGATCGGGATCTGGATCACTCGGTCGGTAACGTTGCGAGGTGAGGTTCGAGGTCACGTAGCCGCAAGTGAAAGCCACAAGTCTCTGGAATCTCTGACAATCAAGGCGCAGTATGTGTGTACGTCGATTATAATCGTGAACGTTTCACGTGATCGTCTTACAAATTCATATATATATATATACGACGAGCCTAATATAAAATACAAAATACAAACAGAAAGAAAGAGACAATACATTAAACAATTAGTATGTGTTATATTAAACCATTTTTATGTGTCTAAAAAGCTTTAAAAAAGCCTAAGAAGAGTGTTCAAGGTTTTGGAACATCGACAAAATAGTTTATAAAAGGTAGATCACGACTAGGAGTGACAACTAGCATTTATTCTATTAACAGAGCATCTATTAATGATTTTGATAGATTTGTCCGTATTAGTGTATGTAATTAAATTCTCGATTTTGTACAGTGGAATGTGACGTAACGTGCCACGACTACGATGAAAACGTAACACAGATTATCCAATTTGGCTCGGGAATATTAATTGATAGCGATATTGCTCGTGTTAACGGTTTAAAAAGAATGACTAGTATTGCATAGAAACGGGTTGATTAATTAACTTTGGCAATGGATCAACAAGTATTTAGGAAACACTAGGAATTTCTGTTGCTTCAGAGTTGTTCGTTTCATTGCGATTGTGTGTTTGAATCTGCAGATAAAACAATTTTCATGAAGCATATTACTTAAAAGATTCGTTACTATTCGTGTTATCGTTTTACGGTTTTTAATTCAAGTCTTTTGTGACTTTGATCTTTATATCTGATCTTTGTGTTTTTTTAAGATGACTGTCATAAAGTCAATCTTTATGAAATCTCCGGACTCTTTTGTGTCTGCTCATTTAGTGGATGCAATAGTACCACCAATAATCTCTTAAATCTTTTAAATCTCAAGTTTTTTAAATTAAGTCTATTTAATTAAAATCAGACAATTGCGCAAAAAGCTCTACAATATACACCTTATCGTTTGCCAATTCACTACAATATTATCATATCATTAAAATAAATTATTGTGCGAAAGAACAGGTTCTCAGTTCTTCTAGCTATTCACTTGTCAATTTGCTAATATTATTTATAAATTATTATACCGTGTATGATATGTATACGATATGTAATGTATAATGTATAAGATGACATGTAACGTATAAGAGGATTTACTCCTTTTATCCGAAAATCAATCTGTCCAAGTGGTCAATTGTTGATCCGTTAATATTGTTACATAATTAATAAATTACAGTATAAGAGGATCTAGTCCTTTTATCCGAAACCCAATCTGTCCAAGTGGTTAATTGTCAATTCGCCAATATTGTTACATAATTAATAAATTATTGTACAAGAGGATTTAATCCTTTTATCCGAAAACCAATTTGTCCAGGTGGTAGCCTCAGCCGGTAAACGAGAAATCTCGACACGAAAATCATCCTCGATTCCCCCTACAGGGAAGACTTAACCCGAGTGCGCAGGAGCTTCTTCCGGAGAGGGGGCGGCCCACGATCGACGGGAGCCTTTGTGAGCCACTGCTGAATTGCGCATACGCACGGAATTTCCCGGGAATCGGGTTTTTCCGGGTCTGTAACACGGTTCTCCCTCGTTCGGCTCACTCGAGTGTCTGACGCGCGACACGGCAACAGGTGACGACCGGAGGCCGATCACCAGAATCTACAAAACCAGCGAAAGCATCTTCGGGCTAAGTGTCAACGCGCTTTCTCACGCGTCTACACGCGTCGCGTTCGATTCAAACACGCGCGGAAAAAAAAGACAATTTTCTTCAGAAATTTCTCGGTCTTCCGATTCGTTGACACGAAATTTTTGACTGGATAATTTTGACCGGATATCGTTGCTCTTGGACCTCGAAGGATCGTCGAAAGGAAGATTGGGGATCGTGAAGAAGGAATCGGAAGAATCAGCGAGGGAAAATGAGCGTCGAAGACGCCATCAATTATAAGCCCAGCGAGGAGGAGGATTACTATGCTCTGCTCTCGTGCGACGAGTCCTCGACGGTAAGACAAATTTTCTCAATTATTTTCCCAAGGGCTTGATTTTCGGAGTTTTCCGTGGTTTTCGTCGTTTCTCTTGGTCGTTACTAGTGATAGGGGTTGTTCGTGGTGGTGGGTTTCTTCGGGGAACAATCGAAACCGAAGTTCGCTCTGTTTGCCTTTGTGCGACGGTAAGATAAACTCTGTGGATTTCCTCCACGAGAGGACTTTTGCTGGTTTTCTTGGCTTCCTTTGATTATTGATAGTGACAGGGTTGTTTGTGGTATTGAGATTGAAATTCTTTGTGAAGGGGAGGATTGCTGTGTTTCTCTTTCGTGTGGCGAGTCTGCAAAGCGACGGCAAGGCCTTGTCGGGCTCTTCGCGAAGTGTTTGACACTTGGCAGATTTTTTTGTTATTCCTAGCAATGGGGATATTTGTGGTGGCTTTTTGAGGAAAGGTTGAGCCTGAAGTTTCTTAAAAAATGTATCGCTGTTTTATTTCGTGTGATGAGCCCGCGACAGCAAATCGACTTTCGTGTATTTCTTTATGAAGAATTAAGTTACAAGAGTTTTTTTCTTATATTTAGTGGTTTTTCTGATTTGTCTCGTTTAGTTTTCCCCGCTAATAGAATTGTTCGTAACGATCTTCTTGGAAACATGATTGAGATTGAAGATTTTCACGTGTTCTTCGTTTCAGTCTTTGAAGACTGGTTTTTGCATTGTTGTTGAATTGTGTCATTCGGTATCTCGCTAATAGTAATATGAAGAATATGATACAGTAATTTATTAGTCAAACGAAGTTCTTTATTCTATAGAACGTTTTAATTCCTACCGTATCTATATTTTGTTATACGCGAATTTTTTGTTTTAAGAATTCCATCGATCTCTTTTACTCTTAAAATTTCTGAAAAAATATTCAACATTGGCTGTTTCTTAACCTAAGATCCAATCTCCATAAACTATGAATATTTCATTATCCGCGTTATTTGTCAGATCCAATTAGATAGTACCTTGAAAAGTAGAATTCAAAAGCGGCACGACTCGCACGGATCCGATTTCCCGACAATTAAACAATTTTCAATGTGAGTTATTTCTGGGCATATCGCAGCTGAATGTTTCAGATTGCTGCACATTTATTTAATGGGATATGTACGTATTTGATATACCTTTAGAAGTTACGCGGAATTAATTAGTTTCGCTGTCGGGAGCTCGTCACTGCAGGATAATTGCATCAGCATCGGGCACAACTTTAATTAGCGCTTTGGTTCAACTTCTCGATTGGTATCGATCGTCTGCCGATTGCCACTTTGTTTGACAAAAATATATCACACCGTGGCTCGATGGAAGTTGACAATGCGATTACGATCCAATCCGTTTCGCGATTGATAACTCTGACTATGTGAAGTTCACGATGAGTTAAGATGAAAATGAAAATGTCTGATGTTTTCAACGATATAAGGATCTTTAATGGACGAGAAATTTGACAGCGTCGATAGCAGATCGTCCATATTCCAATAGTTGTGGCTATATAAAATATTTACTTCGTTTTCAAATATCTGGTTAACAGCGTACAAAGTGTTTCTTCAGATGAAACGAAATTTCCAAATGGCTTAACGTGCATTTTTTAACGATTAGCTAGTTTAATTATTCTAGGTTTCTGAGAATTATCGATTGTAGAATTAACAAATTCTTGTAGATTTTGTTGTAGATGGACGAGATAGATGTTGTAGATTTGTGTATCAAAAAATTGTTTGGATGGAATAGAGAATATGTTTGTCCTGT
Organism: Bombus confusus; assembly: GCA_014737475.1. NCBI lineage: Eukaryota > Metazoa > Arthropoda > Insecta > Hymenoptera > Apidae > Bombus > Bombus confusus. Next base: position 879,019 of record JACXIV010000153.1, read on the forward strand.
CCAAAATAAATCTATGTTTCCAACAGATATCGCGACATTTTCCTTGATATAAACAAATTTAACCGATATACATGGTCTATAGCAAATTTCCTCTTTTTCTAAAAATTCAGTAATAGCCGCTAGTGCAGTTTCAACAGTTATGTTTTACATAACACACACAATATGGCCATAAAGGTTTTCTGTAGTAAGTGCTCAAATATTTACACGAGCCAGTGTATTCGTAACATATACATTGCAACATTCCTATAAACCGTGTTCTTTAAAAGTCAAAATTCTCCAAGAGAGTAAGAAATAATTCAACCCCATGCAACAACTGCCAGGAAGATGATCTTTTCGCGTCGCTGGAATATCGACTAAACGTGAAAGCTTGCTCGATTATAATTTCCAGAGAAGTTGTCCAAGTAAACAACCCATTTCCACGGCACAAAGAGTCGATCGGCCTTCGATCGACGTCTCGTCCCATCGGTGAATATCACGTAAAAGTCATCGTAGACCCTTTCTGAGGAATTATGTCAGCGTTCCACGCTTGTTTTCTCCCTTTTCGCGCGTTCCTCGCGATCTACTAAAAATAAACGACGTTACTTTAAATAAAACCCGACGGTTAATAATGAGTGATCGTGTTCGTCTGTTTGCCAACGGTCCGTCGGATCCATTAAGCAACTCCACGCCCATTAAGCGAATTCGTTAAAATGCCCGGCAAATATCAGTCGTCTTCATTAGCCAGGAAATCGACGAGCGGAGGGTAAACAACCCTTCCCGTGTCTCTTTCGATCATTACCCCGATGTAAAACACCTGGGAAGGTGCTTGGAAATATTCATTGGCGCAATTTGGAAGAATACACAATTTTATAGGCTTGGTGTTTTTTTGTTTGGAGAATATCTTTTCTGTTCTTTTTTAGATCCTTTTTAATTATAAGGAACAAATATGTTAAGTAGACCGCTGATTTTTGTATCGAATTTCTGTTTTAAAAATATATAATCCGGTAATAAGTCGTGCTTTCCATTCTTTAGAATTTGATACACTTTAAAATAATCCTATCTATTGATTTTAATATTCTGTACATTGTCTGTTTGGATGGTTTTGAGATTAGATATGAACGCGTTTGTACCATTTTTCTGAGTATTTCAGTTGTGACTTTGATAGTTTTTATAAGACTTGTTGGTTCGAACAGATTGTTGTTTTTTAATATTTTTTTTTTTTACGCTATATTGAAATATTCCAAGTAATACTAAGACTAGAAAATTCACAAGGTTATAATAACACAAAGAAAAGTGATTAAAAGAACATTTGGGGGATTCTAAAGAATTGTTAGAAAATAAAATTACCTAGATTATCAGTGAAAATCGCGAAGTTAATAATCCACGTGATCAGCAGCGTGAAGTTTAAATAAAAGATGTGTAATGAACCATCCCCCTTGGTGCTTCTTTCAAAGCCATCCCACACATCCTGTACGTTTTCTTTAAGGTCAATTAACCACGTCGTAACTTTCAACTTCTTCGAATCTTTTCTTACCTAGAAGATTCTTAAAAATCTATATTCCAGGTGGAACAAATCACGGCAGAGTATAAGGTGCTAGCTCTTCAATATCATCCGGACAAGAACGAAGGCGACAAGGAAGCTGAACGGAAATTTCAGCAATTGCAGGTTTGTTTCCTCGTTCTATTCTCGTTTCTTTACTCGCATATGGTCGCAACGTGACTCATGAGGAAGTTGTTGCACGATTGCTCCATTTACGTTAATTTGCCTCGTCTTGACGATACGATCTAACCGATGCATAATCGCGCGATTGTATAGTCGGTGAAATTTAAACAGCACCGTTGTAAGAGATTGATCGAGAACTAAAATTCAAACTCTGTCAGCAAAAGTTTCTTTCTTTAGCATCTTTTACTTCGTTCTGACGAAGCTTTCATTTCTTTAATTCTATCCATAAAAATATGAATTTTGCATAAACATCCGTAGTCTAATAATCATTTCAATTTAAAAATATGAATCTTGTATAAACATCCGTAGTCTAATAATAGTTTATGTTTTAATTTACAACCGTGCTATATCTGTTCCATCTATCCGACTATACTTTCGTTTGATTGCGATCAAGGTAACGCGATTTCTTTTTATCGCAGCACGCGAAAGAGGTTCTCTGCGACCCTGAGCAAAGGAGCAACTATGACAAATGGAGGCGTAGCGGGATCGCTATCAGCTACAAGCAATGGCTTGGAATGAAGGATCACGTGCATCAGGTGAGGAGAACTCGATAGGAATTCTTCGGCGAAATTTTTGTTGCTCGGTGGCGGACAATGCGTGGAAAATCGTGCGAGAAATTTCGTATCTCGGGAAAAGGAAAGAAACTGCGACGGTCTTCTTTCGACATCGCAACTTTCGTAGATAGAAAATTGGTATTGGAACTGACTATTCCAGGCTAGGGGAAATCATATTGGGTTAGCAGAAATCTGCGAATTTGAGATTTAAGTTGGAGTTTGCAAGCGGAGAAATAAACGAGTAGATTCGTTCTTTCTTGGAGTTTGGGATTCTTACATTTGCTTCGAAAAATGTATCTGCGTATCTTTCTTCTTCGAATATGAAGAGTTTTGTATAAACGAAAATTATGTCGAATTTATTTTTGTAAAAGAGTGTTTGAAGAATGAACTTTCATTAAATTTGTTTGTCACGTAATATAATCCTTGATATTTTGCATTTGACTTTTAGTCGTGTTTTCTAATTATATGGAAACAGTTTGTCAGCTATTCAGACATTTAATAGCAGAAAGTTTCTATTAGAAATTTCTCGCACGACGTTATTACTTTTCCAACTAATACACCTGACATCATTTTCTGATTTTCCGTTCTATCGATCCTTCAAGCTCAACTAACTCAAAACTAATTATAACGCACAATTGTCCACAACCCATATAATCCACACAATAACCCAACTATGACAACAATGGGTCATTTGCGACAGAGATCACATATTATAGCCAAAAAAACTATTTTTGCAATCAACTTTTAAACTTACTTTCACTATGTAAGCTTTCCAAGTCGTTGTTCGATACTCTCGATAAAATATCAAACTTGATCCAAACTGTGACCCATTCGCAAGTGACCCATTCTGCTCACTCGTCTCTAATCTTCCCAACAAAATAAAAAAAATATATATATACATATAACAAAAAAAGAGCAAAAAGAATAAAGAAAGGGCACTCGAATGCGCTGTAGTCGATGCACTGGAGCATACCGAAGACGAAGGATCGCATGCTGCAGGACGCGTCTGGCGAATCTGCTGGTTCCCCTGGTCACACTAGCAAGGTGCAACCGGCGAACGCTCACAGAAGAGCCTCGGAGGGTGGCGCGAACATCTACTACGGTGCACGTCGTGACCTTGGCTGGGACACGGACGCGCCTAACGAGGTGGTGAACAAGTTCCGCAACTACGAGATCTAAGGGTGCGACGTCGTTCTCCAATTTCGGGTCGTCGTCTGGACCAACGATCGATCGCTCGCTCTGTGTGTCTACTTGTTTCTTTTTTTTTCCGAAGTATATCAAACGGAACAAACGGTTGAAGCATCATAAGCAAACGTAACATATTACGGATACACCGTTTCGTCGTGAATTTACCGCTCGTCGTTGTCCAACCGAGAGAACCCGAAGGAAGGATGTTGTTAAGTTTGAATTGAGATTTTGAACGAAGATCTTGTTTCTGTTATCGTTAACTTTGTAAAACGTATGATCTTTTCTTTCTTTTTGCTATTGTTATTATTTGACTAGTATTGTTATTAAGTTATAAAGAAGAATACTAATTTTACCATTGGAGGAGTTTTGTTGATTTTGAAGTGGATAAAGGTTGTATTTGTTGCAAGTGTTCGGAGGAAGATATTTGAAGATTCCGGCTCGTCTTTTAATATGCTAAATATGTACGATGCAGATTATCCACGGTCGAGAGCAGTTTGTGTTCAGGTCGGTAACGCTTTCTGCGAATATAAAATAAATATCGGCACGAGCTATCGACGGCAGACGCAGATTGAATGGAATATTATGCGAGAGTGGCAGGGAACGTGCCAAGATGGACAACATACTCGATATGAATACTGTGCGATCATGCAAGTGGATACTTTGTAATTTGATCTATCATACAGTATATGAATTTGCAAAGGCCGAACGAAATACCCTGCAAATCTTCTATTCTTGCAATTCTTAAGACTACTTCTAATTTAAAAAATTTCGATAATTCCTATCGCCAACGTTTGAAAGATTTCACAATATCTAATTGGAATTCTTAATATTCGCAACAGTGAAATGCGACTAACCGAGCAGGCACAAATTGAACAGGAAAAGTCGGTGACAGAGTATACGATATAACACAACGATCCTGCTTTAGAGATCCTTTTACGGGAGAACGAAGAGGGAAACCGGAGAACTCGTATAAAGTTCGAGACGAGAATGCAGGATGCTCTCGAGGTTTCTCGAAAGGAGTGTCATATTTTTCTTATTTCTATTTTTTCCTTAAAGTTTTGTTTAAGTGTCACGAAACAGAGCGACAAGGAAGGGAAGAATATCGAGAAAAGGAGAAAGAAGAAATCAGAGCGAGAAAAATCGAAGGATCGGCTGGACGGTGCTTTAATGTCGTATCAAGAGAGAAGTTAAAATCCACGATTCCACGAAGGGATTCAAACGTAAGAAAATAACTAGTTGTTTCTACTATAACGTTACTCGCGATAGAATTTGCTTAAGTGGTCCAGTTCCAGCTGAATGTATTTCAGTTTTTAAACAATTCTGAGAAATTGATATGTTCTTGAATTTTTTCACTTCGACTTATCGAATTAGATATGATGCGATATTTTTTCCAGTTTGTCCTAATAAGAGAATAATGTTGCCTTATTTTGGTGAAATTAATCGGTGATAGACGATTGTCCTGATTTTTATTAAAAATTCTTAACATTCACCTATCTCACTTATTTAAAACGAATTAGAATTCAAATACACAGTTGGTTTTTAAATCAGAATCTCACATATTCTGTGAGAGAATATCATTCTGATAAAAAGTATTATATTTCACTTTAAGGTATTTATTTATAATTTTGAAGGAAAACCAGCGACGAGAGATACAAAAATTCGATGAAATTAGTCGAGAAACGTTTCTAATCTCAAGTTGCGAAGATAATTCGTATGTACGACTTCCAGGACAGCAATCTGTACCACTTAAGTAGTACTTCCATCGTCGAGTAGCTAGAAGAAATAAAGTAACTCGTTGTTTCTACATTGAGTATTCTTCAATGGAACGCTTGAACAGTTTAGACGTCGAATCGCGAAGGCTTCGTACGCGTGAATATCGAACTATACCCTCGATCTCTTCCAAGCAAAACATTGTTAACCTTTGATCGTCGAAGATAAGGTCGCCGAATAAACTGATTGAGTTGTTCCATTGTTGAGCAAATCGATGACGGCGCACTTGTACCTGTGTCAAACGCAAAGTATATATCGTTTTTTCTTGACAACACTTGAATGTTCGAAACCTTCACCATGCCACAGATCTCACGTCACACTTTTCTGTATTTAAATCAATCCTTTCGCTGAAAGAAAATATGTCGAACAGATATTTTGGCAAAATTTAATTTATTATTACGTGAGCTATTAATTTATCAACGTACGTTAATAGAATTGCGAACGAGTCTTATTTATCTCGATCGTATTCGCTTTTGTTGGTTCCCACACCCTTTTTTTTTACGTAAAATATTTTCCAATTAAATTTTAAAATATCACCGGAACAGCACGGAAAGAATTCATCGCCAAATATTGTCCTTTGCTTTCGATTAATCCACTTCGACGCAGACTGAAAACGGGAACAACGTACCAAAGCACGGACGATCAACTTTGCGACGAACAATCTAAATTTTCGAGAGGAAGCTCGATGGAGTTAAAAGGCTAGAGCTTCGATTTATCAATTTTCCTTCGGAAAATTTCCAGAAATGCCAGTTTATATCCGCGTTATTTTACGTTAATTCGTCAGCGAAAGGATTAACAGCACTTCTGATTTATTAACAACAGACTGCTGATGTTTATGCATTTATGAGAAACTTAAACGTAAAAAAATGTATAAAGCGTACATAATACGGAGAAATACAATTCGTGACAGGAGATTTTACACTTCACGCTTCATAATCACCATAAAGTTTCTTTTAATTTCTTACAGCAGATATATTCAAGACCATACAATTACGTTATTAGTTAACGAAAACAATACATTTTTTACTGATATACTCAACATCCCCGAATCGCATATTTTACATCCTCTTTTATTGAAAATTACCTATCATTTTATACAAACTTTTAGCAAGTCCCCATATATTTTCTATTATATTCACATCGAATGAGAAAATATGCGAAATTTATTCTAATATTTAGGTGAATCAAATCACCACTTAAGATTCATTTTTTCATTTATACTCGCAAAAATTTGTATAAAAATCCACAGTTTATCACTTATCGTCGATAGAACCCCGCCACACTACAGCGAGTTACATCATTCGTTCGTACACCCTGTCTCAACAGCAACCAGTCTCGTGATAATTTCTCGATTCATAGATGAAGTTCGGTTCTTAGTTTCAATTACCACGAATACGAATATATCGATAGCTAGTCGACGAGGAATTTTTCTAATGCACTCGAACGTCGTCGTTGCGTTCCGCGTAATTAAGGCACGTAGACGTAGCAGCTAATGATTGGTGGCCGGAAATAGCAGCAGTCGACTCGTACGTATCGATGTGACCTTTCGATATTAGCATGTAAGGTTCCGAGGTACGGCTTAAAACGATCCTGTCTCCTCGAATTTATTTTCACCCGCGTCGAGGTGTCGTTTCTTCTTTACCTTTTTATTTTATCGCTAGCCCACTCGAAATTTCGATAGAATCGTTCGATCGGTCGCTTCGTCTGTGTGGATTTTCAAAACCGGACCGAGGATTCGAGAACGTAGCAGACCGGGGGATAAACGAGGAATCAAAAGTAGAGACAACGCGTATCGATGCTGCGAAATTTCTGCGATGAAACACCGGAAACGTAGCGAGTTGTCGAAAGTACTTGAGTTGTCGAACGACGCCACGCGCTATCGATCATGGACGAGGAAAAAATTAAACCAAGAAAACGAGGATTGCTCGGAAGAATGGGAAGGTTAAAAGAAAAATCGATAGTGCGTGTACGTGTTGAAGTTTAAAGATCAGAATCGGCTTCGTTCTCGAGTTTCTATGACGTAAACCACGTGTAATTATTCGTAAGGTAAAAGTAATGTCGAATCGTAAAAGGGAACCAAATATTAAGTATATCAGGAAAATAAGGAAGAAGAAAGAAAGTAAGAAAACAAAAAAAAAAATATATATATATATATATATGGTGGTCGAAAATCGAGAACGAAAGATCGATCTTCGAGATCTCATCACACTACCCGTATATCTGTCTTTAAAGAATGAGAGAAAAGGAAAAAAAAGGAACGATAAAGCAACTTTCGGAGATATTCTGTACGTGTGTTGTTCCCACATCTATATTTTTCTAGACGCGTCTCCGCGATTCCGCCTCGTGGAACACTGTACCTTCTATCGATTTATTATTTCCGCGCGATCGACTTATCGATGGTATCGTGCATCCGGCCGAGGGCTGGGAGAAACCTGTCGTTCGACGAAAAGAAAAAAAAAAGATACCGTGGGCACGGAATTTTTTTCGTGCTAAAAGTTGCTACAGTTTTTACGGAGTATCCGATAAAAAATTGCTTACGTTTTTAGAGTTCCTTTTCTTTTGTCTTAAATAGAAAGCTTAATGGAATAATTTGTAATCCACTCTACTCTATAGTCCTTCTTTTTTCCTTTGAGAGTTTCACGAAGCTATATTATTTACGATCTTTTGAAATTGTAATGCGATTAAATTTTATACGTTTTTAGGAAAAATATTCCGATTATGTATGCCTCTCTTTAAAAGTGTGATTAATATAAGATATTAATAAAATGTAATTAAAGATGAAGGTATAAAACGATGGTTTCTTCTCTCCTCGTAAACGTGTGAATCTCTGTTATGTACGTATAAATATATGAATAAATATACATACACATATATATAACGTATAAGATATATAAATATATTATAATCGTCACGCGCTGGACGACGCGACGATATGTATCTATGCGATTCAAGGTTCAATAAATGTGTTTAATTAAGAACAGTTTGCTTCGTACATTCGTTAACCCTTAATATGAACGCTCCTCCTTTTTGCAAATTCCGGTATTCCGACAAAATATATTATTTATGCGAAATTTTATGAAATACTCAAAGTGACATTTCGTATTTCGTTAAAAGATTAAAAACTTAGAAACTTTTCTGATGCAAATTTTAATTTTGATATTCTAATATCATCAAATTTTAGAAGTATCTTCGCATTAAAGTTATACTATTTCTTAATACTTAAAAAATATTCTCACAAATCATTTCAAATAAAAAATCCATATTCCTAACCGAAACAAAATTGCAAAATTAATTCTGAATTAATCTATTGTTAGTTTGTTCGTTTGGAACGTCAATACGAATTTTTAGCTGCTTCTCATCGATACACGAGGAACAATATTCTTTTGTTAAAAAAAATCCACTCTTTTTCGTATGTTTAATTTCGTATGTTTGTCCTTAATTTCTATTATTCATAACCAATTGGAAACATCATTTGTCTCAATTCAGTGTTTTCTCACTTGCCACTATTTCCTGACAAATAATTCTCTTCCAATCACTACTTAAGATATAGGAGCTTAATTCTGATCGACAGAAACTCCCAAAACTTTTCACACAATCTAATATGTACTTGCAAACGAGTCGCGAATGATTTTTCCAACTTTTCGAAATCCAAAGAAATCAGAGTGTAAATGCAATTTTCCAGCAAAGTAACAGGGGAACTAGAATTTAATCTCGGCCGTCGGGAACCCTCTAAACTTTCCAAACGACACAATAATTCCTAACGAGTGGCGAATGATTTCCCAAATGCTTCGAGATCCAAAGAAATCAGACGGTGAATGCAATTTTCCAGCAAAGTAAACTTTTCAAACAACGCAATAATTTCAAACGAGTCACGAGTGATTTGCCAAATTATTCGAAGTCCAAAGAGATCAGAGTGTGAACGCAATTTTCCAGCAAAATAGCAGGAGAATAAATTCGAATCGAATGGAAAAACCGATCGCGACCGTTTGGAAAAACTGGAATTGAGTTAGCTGTGTGTAACGCGGGGAACAATAGACTGCCGCGATCCTTTGTCAGCGATGGAAAACTTTCCCTATCTCTTGGGGCACATTCACAAACGCGTTCGTACAAAACGTGCCACCCACACAGAGACAAATAGACGCATAGAGAGAAAGAGAACGCGTGCGGAACCGTGGCCTAATTCACAGCCATGCGAAACTTAATGTCGTTTGTTCGTCGAACGAGTATTCATTCCGCGTTATCCACTGCGGACGATGGGATACAGAAGCACCTTTCATTCACTCGTGTCGCCTCTTTTCACCGGTGAACTCGAATGGAAACGACCACGTAAACTCGCCTTTGTCGACAATTAACATTAGCTCCTTTGTCCAGCTCTGATAGAAAACTCGCCACATCGTTGCCACGTTTTAATCAGACGGCATTGAGAACAAGGAGGAAGAAAAAGGAGGGGCGCGTCGAAGAATAAGAATAAGTTTCTGCACAGATGGACTATTTTCTAGGTTAGACAGCGAGTGATATTCAATGATATTAGATGATTTGTTATTTATTGTGTTCATTTCTAAGGGACGGTAGCTCTTCGTTTTTAATAATTTCTGGTAATTTGTTAATTTTCAAAGGATAAAGCTGTTCAACAGCAGGTCTGGATTTAGTTGGAAGTGAATCAGAAAAGAAGGAAAAGATACGATGCATCGAAGGACGAGTAGTTTCTGTAAGAGTGGATTATTCTCTAAATTTGATAGGGAGTAATATTTAATCCTGGATCATTATATGCACTGAACTATTACTATTATTACCATATTTTTGGTTCGTTACAATTATTTCTAAGAATTTTGTCGACATCGAAACATTAGTGTTACGCACAGATATCATGCAAGTTTAAGAAATTCTGACTTTCCTAGCGCCAATGATCTCATGAAGTCATAAAGCGTTTATCCAGTTAGCAGCTGCCTGCCACGCGCCATGACTCAGATAGAGTTTTCCATCCCTTTACATTCTGTACCAACATACGCATTTCATAAGGGTTGATTGCGTGCTATGGTCACTGGAAAAAACTCGCGGAACAAGTGATCCTTGCCATTATTTACCTTACAGCCTAATTGCTTAGGTAACAAATAATCTTTGTCAATCATTTTATTTTACTGGCAAATGCTTGTCAGTTTATCATTCCGGCGGCAAATGATCTTTGCTGCTACACCTCACGAGCCTAGTGTCTTGAGCAATTAGGTTTATTCAATAATAGCACAGTTAATAAAATTTTGATCGTGGTATGAAGTTCCCTAGAATATTGTTAACTATTGTTAGTGTTAGAGATTATGTATATGTGTAACGTTTGAAAAGAAGTCTGGGTGAAATGGAAACGGAGTCAATGGGGTGTGAGTGATGTTGATTGGTTAATCAATTTTCTCTTATTATACTTTCCATGATTTGATGCCTATGATATAATTATCTATCTATAATGTAATATCTATAATATGACTGTAAAATGATAACATGTCAAAAACATTATTAGAGAAGGGTTGATATGAATGGAGAAGGAATGGAGCGTATGAGCTGCGAGCTATTAGGAACAGATTGATTATCTCGTGTAAGAAGCTTCAGAATTTAATGAGCCGTTGCAAAGTTTAATTGGATTCGACAGAGGTTGAATACGCGTGGGTATCGTGTAGATATTAAAGGGTAGGTAACGTCCGGATGTGTTACGTGAATTTAAAGACCGCAATTTTACAAAACCGCAGTTGCCACGGATATGATTTATTTATCGCATTTTTTATGTCTCGCCACAACAGTTAGTGGTTTGTGGTTTGGAAATTTCGAACAGCTTCATGGAAACTTGAAAAATTGTGGCTGTTCGGATTAACGATATTTCGACACATCCCAAGCTTTATGAATTTCGAGAATTTCACAAACTTTAAGAATTTTAAGGATTCCAAAGGGGACAAGGATTCTAAAACCTTAGAAACCTTGGAAACTCTAGGAACTAAAAGCATTCTATAAACTCTGAAGACCCCTGAAACTTTAATTTTCTTTTATTTCCCCAGAGACTTCCAAGGGTTCTTCGAATTTTCAATGCTTGTGCAATTTTTCAGATTATCAAAATTCCCAAAGCTCCCTATAGAATTTCTATAAATTCCTATTCTAAATATTCTTACAAATTCCAGAATTCCTCGATCTCCAACCTCAACGATCCTTCCCATCGTCATTCACCCCGTACCCAATCAATGCGCCGTTGAAAGCTTAGCAAGACGATCTAATTATAAGCGCGAGTTCCAAACGAGGCACATTTTTCCAGACGTCCGTTTTATTCGCGTGTGGCGCGTCTTCCCGAACAAAAGGATCACAAACAGCAAGCACTCATCAGATAAACGATCGAAATTGCTGGGGATTCCTTGAAGCGCAAAACGAATGTCTCGCCCCAATTCCCAATCATCCACCGGTTGAATAGCATTCTCTATTGGGTAACAAAATTCTCCGTCGAAGCTCCGCGGATGGTAGAACGTGTCGAATCAGACGGGGACACGGTTCACGGAATAAAATAGCAATTAGCCATGGGCTTTCTTTTTCAAATTCCATTCCCATGCCCAGACTCGACCAGTTTCCGATTGATACGACGTCGTTACTTCGTTACTTTCGCTATTTTTGGTCGAACGGTAACTTCGATCGATTCTCGCCCGATCGTTTGTTGTGCCAGGGTAAGAAATAGCGTAAGTCATAAATTAAACAATCGAGTATTGGCGCCGTCTGGTATCTAAGGATTGCACATTGCATTCTATTTTAGAGTTCTGCAGAACAAACGTAATGGCGATTTACGATTAATATTAGATTGCGGAGTTTGGTGCATTCGTAGGGAATTTGAAGGTGAAAAAGTGCAGGGTAGGATATTTATGACGTAGAAAAATGTATAAGATATCGAAAGTGTAACATTTTGTAGGTAACGTAATTTCTTACTTGGGCTCCATGTTTGTAATTATACTCATAAGAATATGAATTTGTATAAATATTCGCAGACTGATGATATTTCACTGGAGGAGCTCGGAAAGATGGTGCAAGTGATAGAATTTTTTAGTTGAGAAAATTTGCGAGTTAAACTTTAATGGTAGAATCGGCAAGATGATCGGAATAACCAATTCATAATCTTAACAATAATTTTATAGATTTATAACGAAATTGAGGGGAACTTGAAAGATGTTGGTTTTGGTTTGAACACATGTGGAGAAGCTAGTTCACATAAATATTCTATGTTTAGAATTTCATTTAGTTAGGATTCCATTCTTCTGGATTTATTTATGACGATGTTTTCTTTAAACAAGTTTTATAGGTTGTATTTCCTTTGAGGTTGTTGAAGAGCGAAGTATAATCAATCTGCCGTAAATAGTTTTCAGTCTGTGATATTATTATAGTCTTGTGAAACTTCAGGACGTCTTGTTCAATTGAGGAATCGTATTTTTGTATAACTTAGGAGAACGTCAGATTTATGTGAAAGTAAATAAATTAGAGGAGACACTGGAGGTGAGAAATCTTGAAAGGGATAATCGATGTATAATACATAGCAGGACGATTAAATTCGACAGATTCCCGAGTGATCAAAAGTTTATATTTCTTAGAATTTATCCATTAAATGTCTTGACATTTTCAATTAGTCAGACACTCTTGTAAAAATACTTAACGCTTTAGCCTATTGCGTTCATTTGTAATTTTTCATTTGCAATATCTTTTTCAATCAATTTACATTATCGAGTTCTATTCCTCAGCGTCATAAATATCAAAAGAAGTTCTAAAAATTAATTTCATATCTTTTCCTTCTTTCGCCTAGATTCTGCAATCTCTCCAAAATTTGGTAAAGTAGAAGTATTTATAGCACCGTGATAAATAATCTTTCGAGTTATCTTCAGACGTTTTAATCACGATATCATTTTTGCATTTCTTTTCCGAGTAAATAGTAATACTTCGAATTACAGAATTTACGCAATCGCATAATTTTTCAAATTACACATTTCCTTCATTCACACAGCTCTTCCATCATATTTTATTCGCAAATACGATGAAATACTTCTCCGAATCAAATGCACCTAACAATTCTCTCGCTTCGCGAAGTCGTATTTCTCAGTATCACGTTATCCAAGCATCAAACGCGAAACCGTATTAATGCATTTTCCATAAAGCTGTTTCCTCTTCCGCCGTTCTCTCGTTAAACGATAGCAGGAACAATGAACGGATCGTTTCTCCGTGTTCCTCCGCCCATTAACCCGAAATATCGAACAGCGTTTTCGATGGCGTGCCACGATGCAATTGGGGAAGGTGGAGGCCCTTCAGGCAACCATTATCGCGGATGCACTCGCCTCAGTTCGATCCCTTAATACGGGGCGAGCATTGGTCTGTGTTTGTCAGATAACGCGAGACTCCCAGCCTTTTGAACCTAGCTTTAAACTTTGACCTACCGGATCGAAACGGGATCAAGTTCAGCGTCAGCTTGCACCGATGAATCGATCACCGTGTTGCTTGCCATGCACAGGTTTTGTTGATGACTGAGGGTTGATTAAAAGGATCCTATTTCAATTTGAAATGACCGGGCTTGGTAGAAAATATGTTTTATCGCGCTTTATAGCTTTCAAATATATCGCGTAATATAAGTGTAATCCTTTAATTATAAAATTAATACATTTTTATCCAAGAAATGTGCGACTATCATTCTTTTGTCACGTTAAGTCTTTTATACGATTATCGTACATTTATCTATTGAAAAATACGAGAAAGAGACTTGGATCAATCCGGCCCTGATATATAGAAGTGTGAAATTACAGAAGTAATGTATGGAACTATATTTAACGAGCGTATTTAAGAACAGAACGTGCGAGTGTGATACGTGTGAATTGATTTGGCATTTGGGAAGCAGCTCGTGTATAATAATATTCATTGAAACAAAAGTAGTATTGGATGTCGAGATATCGTCGTAAGTTTTTAACAAAGAATATTATGAATATATTTGATGTCTCGTCGAATAAATTATATATAGGTATTATATAGGCAATCTGTAATATATGATTATATATGATAATATATGTATATGATAATAATATCTGTAAGGTTCAAAAGAATTTGCGGGAAAATTTAAATAAACTGTAGAAAAGCAGCTGGCAAGGTAACAGGTAATATTACTCGTTCTCCGTAATTAGATTAGCGAAAATTATGCCGGAATCGCGAACGAATGATTAAAAATTTAATAAGTAACTCCCGGATCGCATTTGACCCCATTTACAATGTATCTTTCATCTCATTTACTTCGACGAACTCTATGCATCACTAACTATATAAAGGTGTTTAAATCTGCAGAGTGAAATTACCATAAAACGATGTTGTTCCAAATGCTAAAACAAGTTTGAGTACCAAGGCTGAAAGTTTTAGCGGACCGAAGAACGATCGTTTACGGGACGCAAATGTTTATGGTTTTAAAGTTTAATATAACTTAACGATCGCCAATTTTTTTATCAATTTTGTTTTCGGTTTCATTTTTTGAGAATTTAATCCCGTTGATTATTCATTATAAGAAAAGTCATTTTCAAGCTATACGTACTTTTCTTACATTAAAAAATATCTAAATTCTAGCAAAATATAAAACAATTGTTGTTACTATGTATGATCTCTTGCCCCAACTCTATGTTAAAGATTTTCATAGGATATTGAAACTTTTATGTTTTCTATAATAAATCTGTCTATCTATCTATCATTTACTATCAATTGACAACTGAAATTTAATTTAGGAAAAGTAAGTAACTGTTTAAACCAAACTCGTCACAAAAGAACGAACCATTTAATTTAGTCGAAATTCCTTGGGTTGTTTATAAGAATTATAAATAATAATCACCAAATATATTCTCTATACATCAAAAGGCATCAAACATATTTAAGAGATAAAAAAGAGATTAATATTCGAAATCCCAGTTACATACATGTTACGAAAGCTAGTTAGTTTCAGGAATCCAGCTTTGTTCTACGTCCACATTGGTCAATTATACCGAGAATTAACTCGTATATTTGATATCAAATAAGCTGAAAATGTTTCGTAACATCGATCGCGTAACCTGTTACGCAATACACTTTTCATTCGATATTTGTTATCGCACGTTCATAAAAATAATTACATTTTCCATCGAGATAAAACCTTCATCCATTTTCGACTTTGTTGCTGCCTTTCCAGGAACACAGATGCCATGATGGGCATAAACTTCCAGCATAAAATTTTCATAAAGAAACGACTACTTTATAGAAGTTTTTATTCGATGCTCTTGATCGAGTCGACTCGAACGTGTGTTGCAATTTTAGCTCGCACAGGTCGAGAATGGGAGAAAAAGGGTAGGACGGAAAAAGAATGCTCGAAGAAACGCGTTGGCGGATGTAAATAAAAGAGGCGCAACAAGAAAACGAATAGGTAAGTTTGAAACTCGGGAAATTTCTTACAGTGTAGGAAATGTAATCGCGTGGCACAATGGTTGCAAGTTTTCACCAACATTTGGAGTTATCGCAAGATGAAAAAACATTTTCTTAACTTTCTGTAATTGAATTTCCTTATGCTTGTAAAAATAAAATTGCAGTTTATTATAACCTGGTTGGGAAGAGTAAGAATTTGAGGAAAATTTGAGAATAGAAGACACAAGGTGATTCAATCGCAACACATGATTTCTTTGACAAATAGTCCTCTTGACTAGTAGAATGCGATGCAAGCAAGAAAATTTGGTTTGAATGTCTGAGTCAAGATTAATTTTTCTTCGTATAACCTAATTATCAAACATCTGCGATAGTGATAACACATTCTTTTTATGCGCGTTGTACAATAGCACGTAAAAAGGATAAATCAGAGCTACGTAACTTCTACTTAAATTCAGCATCAGAGATAGCATCATAGAGATTTAATTTAAAAAGGAAATAAGAGCAACTATAATATGTAATTCTTTTAGTTCACAATTACGATAGGCTACCAACTTACATCTGATATAATAAAGTATGGATATCTTCTAATAAGAATTTCTTTTAATCTCTCCATTCAAACATCTTTTTTCATTCGGCCACAGATTAATCAGAAAAAGAAACCCTGATCGAAACCCCTGTGGCAACTTGAAAAGATGGATAAGGGACGATACGGGGCAAAGGCCAGAGAAGCAAGAAGCATCGGAACAGGAAAGAGCGGTGGTAGCTGGTCCGATAAAGTGAGGAACGGTGTGGAGATAAAGGGAGGACAGCGTAGGAGGGCAAGAAAATATAGATTGCTCGTGAACGACGAAGTTAATGTCCATTGGAGGGAAAGAGACACATATACAACGGATCGATGCAGAGCACTATTCCGTGGGTGTCGAGTTTCGTCTCTCTCCAACCGATAGGATTTGGCCCAGTGGGAAAAAGAGGGATACTGGCTTACACCATCGTTCATAAGTATTTCCACACTTACAAACTAATTTAAATATACGTACATAATGTATAATATAAAATGTTTCTCGAATGAACCTTTTCAGTCTAATTTTAGCCTTTGATCGTATCTCGGACAGCCATATTATACAGTTATTTGATGTTCGTAAAAATAATGTTAATATTCATCGGAATAAAGAAAAAGAAAATGACATAATTGAACGATAAAAACTGGTCCTGCAAAAGAGTTAAGTAACTTTAACGTTAGTTAACTGCTTGTTCAACGTTAGGCTCTTAAAATGATTTCAATATGTACGTGTTTTTAGTCAAATTCTAAAAGTTTATATAGATTTTATCAAGAGTCGACTATCTAGTACGGATAAACAAGGAACTTGAATAATGCAGGTGTATTCCATGTCTCTGTCTAGAAAAATTTGGTCCCAATTTTATAAAAAAAACGTATGTAAAAAAACGTAAAAATAACGTAGAAACTTATCGATAGAGAATCGTTTTTTCGTTGTAACGTTGAAAATATAATAAAAATATCAAACAAGGTTGAATTGCGCCAGCTGTCGGAATACTTATACACGGTAGTGTACGTAACACGGTTTCGGTGGGAAATTGCGATCTACATATGAATCAGAATACTATGGCGGATGGACTGCAAGGGATGACCTCGCGAGTCTACCAATGGACGACGGAGATCACCGATTAGGGACGCCATTTATCCCGTCATTTCCTTTAGAAAGTGGCGTCAATTTCGCGTACAATCGACCGTGATCGTGCTACCGGATAGTGAATGTCAGAGTTCACGCTGTAAATTCGCCGATCAACTAAACACCGAACGACCTAAATGAGCAAGAGCACTCTCGTGCTCGATTCGGCAACGAGCATTTCCGGTTGACGAAAGGCGCGCTGGATAAATGGCAGAAATAACGAGGTCTTGTTCTTACTTACGTCGTGCTCGAAAAAGGGATAAAGGAGAAATGAATATTGGCCTGGAAGATTGTTACGTAGGATTAAAAATCTTAGTGATAATATTATGGACTTGTTTTGTGACTATAGTCACAGATTTTTGGTTTATTGGGATTTTCACCAAATGAAAGTGTATTGTTATATTCTGAACTGCTTTTTTCAAATGAAACTTCACCTGCATGCAATTTGTTCAAAATTTCCTATTTTCAATCAAAGTAACTTCTACATTATCCAATACACTCTTTCAATAACTATTTCATTTCATTATCCCAGATTTGTAAGAAATACCAGTCTTAGGTTCTAAAGATTCTTAAGATGGACTTGTTATATTTTACACTTGTTATAGTTTATATTATGGACTTGTTACAGTTTACTCATGTACAAGTTCTTTTAATTGATAATTGATGGTAAGATATAATGATTTGTATTAGCTCTAATAGTGTATGTATATTGTAGATTTTAAGAAGTTATATGTACTGTTTGATAAGAAAATAAGATTTTTATATGATGCTATACTTCAATATGAATCAATTAAAATAAAATATGTGTTGTTAGTAAAAGATATATATATCCTATCCTATAGTGGAAATTTATATATATATAAAATATATAATATATAATATATAATATATATATATATATATATATATATATATATCCTGCACAATTTTTACCTAAGCAATCTAACTTAATTGTGAAATGAAATTATGAAATGTAAAATTAGAAAATTAGTTATTGAAATCATATATTGGGGATTTAGAGTAATCATTCAGTATCACGAATTCGGGGTTTGCAAATGTTTATTGCGTGACATAATTTTATAGCGTATCATTAGAATGAAGTAACGAACGTTATAAACGAACTTATAAACTGTATACGTTACTTAGAAAATACAGTGATTGCATTACACTGTATATAATAGCTATGAAATGAGCTGCATCAGCTCGTTCGATCTAACAATATCCACTAAGTGCGATAACAATGAATCGTAACAAGTTCGCTTGATCCAAACGTAGATCGATGATGTTATTTCAATCCGAAAATCGACATCGAAACAATTCATTTAAAACTTTGACACGGATTATTTACATAGTATAATAACTCACGTGCTCATTATTTACGCCAATATTCCTTTCCTCCTAACCAATGATGAATGTGGTGCGGTTGCATCGAGTGTTGCATCGAATTCCACTCCCTATCTTCTTATTTGGCAATTTCACAATGCACTAATCATTAATGAAGTAAAATAATAAAACAACTGGTGCTAATATTATTACACACGATAATAATTTTACGCAATAATAATTTTGCACTGCGACGAGGACCGTAGTTTGAATTACTTCGAGATATTTCAAACATCGAACCAATTGCGCATCAAGCTTCAGCGAATGTATTAATCTGATTGGCTCATAGCTATAGAGGAAATAAACGGACCAATCAGCATTCGTATTCTGTCAGTTATGTTGCCTAGCTTGCCTCTACACGAAATATCCTTGTTATTACAGTTTGAACTTTCGCCGCGTTGTGTGCTGCGTAAAATTAAGAAATCGGCGAAAATTTATATTTGTAACCGTTAGTTCCATATATAGTGTTTGTATGTAATATTATTAGTGATTCTACGTAAATAATGATTAGTTCTTTCTTTTCAAATATTCAGTAAATTTCCATAAAGCGAATGTTCAGTGGCGATCATGGCGCATTTTTTATATACAGATTTCGATTTCAAAATTTCTTTTCTCTTAGAGTTATAAAACGTTAAAATATATAGGTTTAAGTAAAGAAAAAAATGCGTAAGATATTAATTGTCGAAGTTTTTGTTCGTATAAATCGGGAATTTTGTGTTTTCTATACAATATCATACGTGAAATAATTCCAACGGTTCGCTTGTGCACGTACCAGTGAATATTGTGTAAAAAATTGAAAGTTAATGCCAAATCGAAGAACTTACTGTTAGCGATATTTTACACAGTCAAGGATTACGATCGCAGATGACAGGAGAGAAGTAACAGACGATGGATGTATGCAAGGTAAGATACGGTTCGATTACTTAATGTATAGACGTGTCTATTCTACTTTGATAATTTCGATAAATTTGGTTTCGTTCGACGATGTCGTATAGCAAAGGTCGCGGTATAACGTCTTAATTGTAAAGGTCGATATCACGGTGTAAACATGTCTCTCCAAATATGTTTCTCCGTCGGTAAACTAATATTCTTTCTTCGTTTGTCATTTCCTCTTTCTTCTTTTATTCTCATCATTCTCTTTTTTTTTACAATTGATTCGTATACAAGACGAATGGATCTAAGAAATTGTCGACGTGTTTCTCGATTATATTACTACTATTTACAAGAAAGACCCAATTAAGAGGGTGAAACGTGTTGTAGAAGGAACGATGCGATTGAAGATTTCATTAGAATACTCTGATGAACACAGGAATACTCGATTCCACATTTTACATTCTTACACTTTAGTTATAAAGTTAATAAATGCGAAGAGAATGTTTCGAAATCTTGTGCTCTGTACACGCAATATATATTCTTTTGTACATGATCACAAGAATCCTGATATTTTTTCCTTTAAGGGAAAAACCTAATAACTGGCTCAAACGTGCAAATCGTTATTGCTTGTTATTCTAATGTACTCTATCGCCTATATGCTGTATGCTTCTGTAAAAATTCTAGGATCTAGGCATAACATATTAATTCTACGTTGCGACGAACGAATTTTTTTCTTGGAAAAAATTTTCTGGTTATTTTAGTCTGTACAATTTTTTAATATTTCTAAGACTGATAAAAAAAAATGATATCTTTTTAATTACTTTAAATACAGGTCATTTAATGCTGACAGTTTCCTTGTTGAGATTTTAATCGTTTAAAATCATGTTTCGTCTTTTGTCCTTGAAAAAAATCGCCGTTCATATTTAGCAGATTAATTTCGCGACAAATAGAACAATGTCTCTTGTTTCTTGTTCGTTATTAAACACACTGTTTACAACGGCACAGATGTTCTTCAAGTCCTTTGTATTTGAGCGGTCGATTAGAGATTTAGACACGTGTCTATTTTTTGTTGTTCATTTTCAATAGTGGTGATTCGGAGTTAGGTTGATGATTCAGTGCCTGATATCAGCTTCGTCGGCTGTTTGGTTTTCAAGGGTGCACGGCCTCAGGAATTCTTGACCTCTTTCGTGAAGCCATTTGTTTGCCACTAGAAATATTACATTAGTAACATTACTTAATTTGTGAGATTTTAACACGTTCATGATTTTGTCATTCACTCAATTAAAAGTTATATAAAATGTACTTTCAAGATTTGACAATTTAAATAATCTTAGATTGAATAAGATAGAACATTCTGTATGCAATTTTTCAAGTATTGTATTGACATAAATAGACTGCAAGTACATACTGTGAAAATATGTTTGAAGAAATGAAACACGGTTGAAGATTTGTTTCACCAATAAATATTATACTTTGGACATTTTATATATTTTTGTATGTTACATGCATCCTGTACATTTTTACATCTTTAAATTTCCTATGAAGATATAAAAATTCACAGTCTACAGATAGAACTATAAAATGTGTATATAGATAAAAGGTTTAAATGATTTACAACACCAAAAACGTGATAACTATTGTCAAGCTATTGAGAAAGATAGTTTAAAATTCGTGGTAAATAGATTTTTATAGATTCTTATAGATTCAGCCATCTGAAAATTGCTTCTATTGTTTGTGTTTACTATGTTTTATCTAAAAGCAGCAAATGTATGTACCACTGACTTTTGTAACAGAATATTATATCTTACTGTAATATTGTATTAAATCAAAGTGTTACGTATTTATATATTCACAACTATTCAAAATTACTAAGCAACTAGTTTCACACTTTCTTGCTATTACTGATTTTCTCCACAGTTGAACAGTAATTAGCATTTTTACTTGACATACCCCATTTGGAACCAGTAAGAACAGGACATGCAGCGTGTCTTGTTTTGAAATCTCCCTCGCCGTTTGGTTTGAGATTATACCAGAAAGCTGCACTGCCTTTCTTTGGCCATAGGGAGATGTTGATTGCTGTGAAAACTGTACCACCACCTTGCTCCACGTCGCTCATCTGAAATAGTTAACGATAAATTAGTATATTAGTGTATTTTATCATATTTTAAAAGTGTATTACTATTGATATATTAGAACGAGGCTTATTTCATACAATTAAAACATCTGAGAGTATTTGAGGAATGAAATACATACGTAATATAAAACTGTAGCAATGCGATTTCCTGTTCCCAGACTTTTGAACGCATTTGTTTCCTCTTTCTAAATACAAGCAATTGATAGAATTAGTTATTTTTCCGTGGTTGCAAATTCAGTTTATTAAATAAATTAAATTAGCTTAAAGTTCCTACTCACTCGTGCAAAATCAAAGTGTGGTTCGTAATGGCCACCGATACCATAATTAACCACTTGCAATTCCTCTGCCGTGTCGACAGTCATACTCGTCATATGCTCGACGCGTCTGCTGACAGCAGCCACATGTTCATGTTCGTGCTCCTGAAGCCATGCACTCTTACTAATCCTATAATTCGCTATCTCTAAGGCACCAGTTTTGTAGTTCTGCACCGTGGCACGTTTGAACTATAATGTAAAAGGAAAGGACAAATGAACATTATACGTCCTCTATAAAAAGATACATAACACAATATATCATCGATTGATGAAAAATCTACGAAAATCTAAGAGTCACTTTAAAATCGTTAAAAGATATCCTAAGACTACATTTTTAGAAAAATCCACAAGAGTTCACAATGTTTGCTATACTATACGTTACCCTAGGTTGCGCCATTCTTTTAATCGTCTCGATTTCCTCATCGTATATCACGTTGTGATAGACGACTATCCTCGGGTCCAGATAGGCCTCCTCTTCCTTGAATGGCGCAATTTTCAAGAACGGAATTCCGCGATCGACGTAACGACACTTGAGGTTCTTCTGTATTTCCGGAGGGATCGACACCTCTCCACGGCATAGCATTTCGTAGCGTTCCCTTTCTGTCATCTCTTCCCAGGTTTTCATTTTTTCCTCCGCGACTGTGAAGTGCTGCAATGTAGGAACGAGCAATTATTTTCCACATTTGTAATGGACACGAGTATACGCATGATTAGAAATTTCGCATAATTAGAAATATCGATTATCAAAATAAATTGAAAATAAATCGATGGTAGTTTTTGAATATGATTTCGTTACACACGGCGTTTCATGCGAGTATCCTAAATATCTTCACTGCGATTAAACATCTAAACATCGTTTCACTTTTCATTATTTTTACATTGCTCCCTTAGGTTTTATAATTCTTTCTCAATATGTCTTCTTATCGATAGACATGAAACAGAAGTACTATAGAAATCATCACAGGCAGGACTGTTACAACGAAATTGTCCTAAATAGAATATACTCCGAAGTTCCAATCTAATTCATACAGTGTCATTATTTTACCTGAGCAGGGACGGCAGTGTCGTCTTGGCCGTCTTCGCCGCGTTTCTTCTTCGACTGGTTAGCTTTGCTCTGGATTTCCTTTTGATAATAAGCTCGATTGCCCAGAGCACGCTCGTGAGTCGGCACCAGCTCCAGGAGCTCGTTCGTCATACTTAAAGCTCGTGCCACGTTTCCTACGCACAGTCAACTCATGATAATGATTCGTAAATGAAATTGTACGCTATGTATTGGTAACGTGTATTCGTCCCGTTTCTCCTTTTATAGAGAAAATATAAAAGCAGAATAACGAATAGAGTAGGTGAATAAAAAGATGCAAAAGTTTTTAAGTATACCCATGTTATAAAGCTTACTTGTGCACGGAGAAATATAAATTAAAATTAAATATGTACTACTTCGGAATCAAGTAAAACTCTTATCGTCATTTGTGATTAGCTGAGTGTTAAATTCATCCGTAAGGTCGACGTTAAATCAGTTCAACGATTTCACGGTAGAAAGGGTTAATGCCGGCATTTCAAATACCTGGCATGATACATCCGACGAAGTTTTAACGAAGCTTTAAACAAACTAACCGGCTGAAAGTTGGCCATTCACGATGGAAAATTTTAACGTCAATTAAATTCCTCCTCGGGCTTCTTTCAAATGCCTTTTCCCGCGGTCGCTGTTTGAAATTGATTTCACGGGCATTAAATTCACCCTGGGAACTTCGAACGCAAACGAGCACGCTTATTGACACGGGCTTATTGGCCTCTTCGTTCGTTCGTTACAGAGCCTTCTCGATATTTCGAACAACTGTGATAATTCCACGGTTCGTTTAACTCTGCCGTTGGGATTTTTAATTTTTAAGTTTCAATTCTGAAATTATTTGATTAGTCGAATGTTATGTATATTCCATCTTAGCGTCACACGAACGAAATTGCGTTGCAAAATATATATTGTTAAAGATTCGTAGGGATGAAAACGTAATGAGATAAAAAATAACAAAAAGATAAAAGAATAGGCTAATAAGAAATATATAATTAAATCGTTTGATCAATGATTTGATTTTTCTTTCTTTATTTAAGACTTATAGTCGCGTTGACTGCTAAAGTCACCAGCGACTTGACACAATTACATTTATCGTTTAATTTTCCTTCATTGTTATTGCATGTTATTCTTGGCAGTTTTTAATGTTAGGTTTCGAAATGCGATTCGAATCTGGAAGTTGAACAAAATTATGCGAATAAAAGGGTAGACGGTTTGCAAAGTTTGTAACTGTGAAATAATGTGGCGGATACACGTGTAATTTCGTTCCTAATTTATATCGCGCGACTTTTATGAGGTCACAACAATTTTTCTCTCAGTTTGCTGCTCGCAAATCTTTCGTCACGCGTGGACTGAAAACCGCGTGTAATTGTTGCTTTAATTTGTTGGATGAATATTAAAATAAGCATGCCATTCTTCAAATGTTGTTTCAAGCCGGCTGTGTAATTTTTTCTTTCGTTGAGTAATAGTAATTATATTATTACAAAGATTACAAATGTGAAATTATGACAAAATTTCTCTGACGCATCTTTCGCTAAAGTTTAACATTGGAACTACTAGAGTAATTAACACGATTTCAATTAACAATTTTTCGGAGAAACTTTACAATAAATCTCTGGAATCATTTTTCTGAAAAATATATTGATTCGGAATTTACTTTTCTCCTCGCGTCATGTATTTTTTCATATATCTTTAACTTCGTCTCTTTGGTACAAGTCTTATGCTCTAGTTGTCGGTAGTTCCACTTGTAATCATGATTAATAACCGTGATAATGAAGTTGTTTTTGTCGGTGTGCATACCTTGCATGTAAGTTGAGAATGCCAAATATTCTAATATGTCTGGTTTCGAAGTTGTGGTAGCGTTTTGTTCCTCTTGAAGACGATTCATGGCTTCTTGCATCCAAAGTACGGTGTGATAGTAATCACGATTGTGATAAGATTGTCTGCCAAGTTCGAAACAGTCGCTGGCTGCAAGAAGAGAAAAGGATTAAAACAAATTAATCAATTTATTAAACTTCCCTCTTTGAATCTTAACATTTTTTATGTTCGAAACACCGAAGATCTTGAAGAAGGAAGATTTTATTTTTTCTGTTCCGACGATTGAAAAATTATTGTCAAAGAAAAAGACAAATCTCTACTAATCTATAAAACAGAATAAAAATACTTCTCATAAAATAATAAAAGGTAGAAGTAAAATCTTTAAAGAACGAAACTTTTCATGCAGAGTGTCTTAGATTTTTTTGTACAAACATAATTTTGGTTTTTTTGTTAAAAATAAAATTAATATATTCTCTAACAAAATTGTTATATTCATTCGAGTTCATGACGAGTATGCTCGTCAAAAACAGATAACTGGTTAAGAAACGCTAACCTAGAATAAAACTATACCGATCGAATATATCGCGGTTGTGTATATCGATACGTTTTATATATCTAATATAACTTTTTAAAATAAAATATCTACGGCCTTTTGTCACACGACATTTTAGCTTCACTTTCATTTCTACATAGAATTTTCTTCTATCCGTACCAAAAATTTGTATGAAAAAACTCGGGACACGGTCTGTACAACCAAAAATATATCCCTTCCTCGTCCATCTACCTTTTTCAATTTCACCGTCGCGGAAAATTCACGAGGTCGACAGAATTTCCAAGTGGCACTGTTCCAAAAAACAAAACACCGGCGAACGAAGGAAGAGAATTTATTCCCACGATTTCGACTTATTTCTACTGCAGATCCAGAGTCATTCCGTTTCCTGATTGTCTCGGGGACTGTAAAGCCCAAGCCTGTATAATTCATGACTCTATTATCATAATTACATTCGTAATAACAGCGCGCGATGAAAAATCTGAAAGTTAAAGCTGAAAAAAACAACCTTTCCCTTAAGTTTAACATTTTTTGAATCGAACAACCTCACGAACTTCCTTCGTGGAATTCTCTTTCGCCCCGTTTATGTATTCCAAACGACGCCAAACAGTAAAAAAAAACTTCGCCTTTCGCCCGTTTC
Organism: Bombus confusus; assembly: GCA_014737475.1. Classification (NCBI taxonomy): domain Eukaryota; kingdom Metazoa; phylum Arthropoda; class Insecta; order Hymenoptera; family Apidae; genus Bombus; species Bombus confusus. The sequence goes on from JACXIV010000153.1 coordinate 905,121, forward strand.
TCTTCTTTTCTTTGCCATTTTCTCCACAAAAAAACTTGCTTCGTTAATTAATTTCTCGATAGCCGGTGTAGAATATCGGCCAAAAAAAAAGAAAAACAAAGGAAAAAGAAAGAAAGAGATTATTAAATATCAGACGTCGCCGAATTTACTAAATGAGACAATCGGTAAAGACCAGGAACTATACGTCTTGCAGACTAAAGGGCAAATGAAACCAGACTTGACAAAACCAAAATAATATCGTTCCTTCGAAGCGAATGATACGTAGCGATTAAAAATAAAAACATTACGGAATTTCAACGATATTCCTCTCCAAATTAGAAACGAACATTTGAAATGAATAACAGACGATTAATTTGGAACGACGTAGATAGAAAAATACCGACTGATTCGTATCACGTTCGTAATAATGGCGAACGATTATCGCCTATGAAAAATCTGCAAGTTGAAGCTGAGAGAACGAATCCTCTTCCCAACTTTGACATTTTTCGAGTCGAACGATCTGACAAACTTTCTCCATTACGTATTCCAAACGTCGCCAAACAGTGGAAAACTCGTTCCTTCACCGCGAAGAACTTGCTTCGTTAATTAATTTCTCGATAGTCGGTGCAGATTGCAAAGTTTCTCACGGTTACATCGCGAATTTATCCACGGGAAGTTCCAGTGGATTGGTAAATAAAACGGTTTATTCAGCTGCTGCAGGCTCTGCGATGAAAATAAAAGAGATACGCGGAGTTTTACGCGGCTATAACGAGATTCGAAATGGTATCGTAAACGCGGTAGATCGCGAATAGCTTTTCCTGCAATCGTTTACGCGATCGCGTAAAACAATGGAGGAGGAGAGAGATTATTCGTTCTATAATTTAATCAGAAGCTCGAAACGATTGGCGGCTGGAACGCACAAGTCTCGCGTTGTTTCTCGGCCGTATCAGCTTTCACCGAGTTATTCGGATTAAATTTATCTGAATTTAATTTAGTCCCCTGTGTAATTATATGGAATTTCAATTAGCTACGAAGGCGGCGAAGCTTAGATCCGCGCGATACTTGATTAAATTGAACAATATTTTAATAACGTGGCTTGTAAACCCTATTCCGTTAGTTATGTTTTTCTTCATTCAACGTGGTTCGTTAACAGCTGCTAATCGTGTTGGTTTAGCATCGTCTGGGTTAATAAGTATTTTCGGACCATATTTCGCATCTCGTGAAATTCGGTATCGTGTATGCGGATTCGTGAGTATAATTTTCAACTTTATAAGCTCTTAGAACATTGATAGCGGTATAAAGATTTTTGAGCGACATTTCATTAACGAGTGTTTAGTTCCAGCCCTACTTGTGGTTTAGTCCTACCGGTCCCTCGATGTTTTCTATCTCGATCTTGCTTCAGTGTTGATAAACAGAAAGATTCTTACTGCTTTAAAAGTATTCTTTAGTATGAAACTTAAGAAACTTTTGTCGGTGGAAAAGACGATTAAATCGAAGATCACCTACAGAACACTTTGGAGTTAATTAACTTTGCCACGTTCGATGTTGTACTTTAACGTAACATTAACTAATCGAACAATAAATGTATTTGTTTTCGATGAAACTAATCGTAAACTTTAATATATTACGACACCTTATTCGGGAAAACATCGAAATAATTGAAAAAAAAAAGAGATATTTTCCATATTTATATAATTTTATACAATTATTCCACTCACAGTCATTCTCTCCCTTCACGAAACGGTATTCTTTTATTTTCCACTCTTTTTAACTCGCATCCTCCAAAAAAAGAGGGAAGAAGGAAGAGGGTTGTCGAGGAAGAAAGGTAAAAAAATATTGCAAATCTACAGGGAGTAGATCGTTCCCCATTAGTCATTCAATATTCATCGAACTCCCCATGGTAGTGTTTAAATGATGCACGGAAACGATCCGTGGTTCGTGTCGGTGGAAAAATCGTTTCCTTGTCGCGGTAAAAAGCGCTAGCTTCTACCGGCCAATAAGCAGAGCAAGGCAAAAGAAAGAATAAAACAGGACAGAGTAGAAAAAAGGAAAAAAAAAGAGACAAAAACGATGGCGACAACAGAAGCTGCGAATTATCGCCGTACCATCGAGGCAAAATCGTAGGGACGGTGCCGCTTTGGAAAAAGGGACACGGCGTTGATGAAAGAAGTCGCGTAAATTATTCATGTCGGGGATCGCTAAGTACAGGTAACATCGTGGGCCAATATTCACCTCGATTCGCTACGTTTTGCTCTGCTGTCCGATCCGAATAAATAATTCACCGTGAAAAGAAGGGAGCGAGTTCTCCATCGCGTCTTCCTTTTTCTTTCGTCCCTTTTTCTTGCGTCCCTTTTCTGTCCGCCGGCTAATGCGATAACGAGGAGTGGTGCCTCCTAATGAATCATTTACCTCATAATGCCTAATCTTTCGTGGATTTTATTGTCGAGGAATGGACTGGCTTTTATCGGAGTGGAAGTTTTTTGATTTGTGCCGGTGAAAGTACCACTTATTAGCCTTTAATGTATTTCAATGTATTATTATAGCATATACGTAATTCGGATAATTTAACAGAAAAACGTTTGCAACAAAAGTTCGTCGGTATCGAACGAAGAACGCACTGACGTAAGAAAGACTTTTTAAAGCAAACTTTAACTTTTTAGAGTAGACGTTTTTTTAAATAAAATACAGGAGTTAATTTGTACCTTTCGAGTAGCAGCATATATTTTTCCAATTCTTTTAATTCTTCCACCGTACAATTTTGTCCAGAGATTTTGTAATAATGGAAATTATTTTTTGATCAGATATATATGTTTGCGAATATTCTAGTCCATTGATATTAATAATATCGATTTAGAAATAAACACTACATATTTCGCGCGAGTTCTGGAAACGGAGTGTTTCTATACTTACACGTTCATTGTATAACTATCATCTTTAAAACGCTTCACCTCGATATCTCAGAAATATCTTTCTCCAAAAATATCGAACACTTCAAGTTTGACGTTATCAGTTGCCCCAAGAAGCTCTCGCCTCCGCGCTTCGTTTCCCAAGCTTTTTCCTTTCCTCTGCTTTCCTTATTATCACAACATTTTCATCGCGAAACCGTACCTTATTGTTCGAAAAATCCATTCGGAGGAACGTGGCAAAAAATCTCGATGCTTGCTCTCGGCTCAGCGGAGGAAACCATTTGCTTTCACGGAAGCGAATGGAAGATCGGTTGAAGTTTTCGCGCCTTGCATAGAAGATAGGAAAAGTTTTTGAAAAAGCGGTTGCTTACAAGCGCGATTCGAAATAAACGAGGGAACGTTTTAGCCGAGGTACATAGCGAGGGAGAGGGAATCTTCGTTTACAACGTGAAATTCCGCCGGTGAAAGCAATGAAAGTAGCGTCGTCGTGAAAACTCGGTTCCTTCCGAAGCGCGAACCTAAATTCGCGAAAAGAAAAAAGAAGAGAAATGAAAAGTACGTCGGTTGCTGGTTGTTCATTAAAGTCTTGTTTCCCTGGATGTTAGCTCTCGCGAACAAAAGCTCGCCGGCGAAATTAGGCCTCGTAAATGTGTTCACATCTACGCGTGTTTTGAGAAAACGCTAGACTAAGTTAACCTAGGCAACATTCTCTGAAAGCTTTACCGACTTGCAGTATGGCAGCGATAAAAAACTTTACGAAATATGTGGCAGAAAAAAAATATGGCAATTAAATTCCTTTTAATATTAATACTAAGAAAATCTGACTCTGTATAATGATAAACGCAAAAAGAAAATTCTCGGCTCGTTGAATCAAACGTTGCTCTGCGTGGAAGAAAAACTTTTAGTCCACGTAAAAGCAACAAGAACAGTTCCTCGTCAATAGGAATTTAGAAGCAGAATTCTTTGCTGAAGTAAAATTAAACATAAAAGCTGTTCATCGAAGGAAGGCCAGAAGAAAGGGGAACTCTTTATTGGCAGAAAGGCGAAGAATAAAATTCACCCAAAGAATAGAATCTTCCTACTTTCGATGCAAATCCAAACATAAATTCTTTGGCGAAGAAGAATCAAACATACAAGAGTTCTGAATCAAAGGAAAGTCATAAATGGCAAATCTTTATCGAGGAAGGTCGTAAAAGAGAAAGCTCTTTATGGAAGAGAAGTAGATCAACCTTCCACTTCGTGGAAGAAAAGCAAAGGAAAGAACTGTTCAATGATCGGAAACTACAAAATGAAATCAAAAGTGAAACTCTTAACGCGTTCAAGCCGCTTTTTCACACGCTTTTTAAATTTAAATCACATCTTTTTTAATTAAAATTTGGAACACAAATGGCGTGGATCACCGATGGTAAAAACAAGGCGTGGTCCATCGATGATCCACGCCGTCAGATAGAAGCGTTTGAACGTGTTAATCGAGACAATACCAAAACCCGTATCTTTCTATCAACGCAACTCGAACAAAAAAAATTTTCTCCAAAGAAGAACGATAACTATAAAACTCTCCCTATCGACGGAAAACCGAAGAGGCTAAATCTTCGTCGAAAAAAAAACCAGGAAGTAAAATTCTCATCGAAGAAGCGGTAAAAATAAACAGCAAATGCTCGGCAAAGGCAAACAAAAAACGAAAGAAGAGGCACGTGTATACGAACCGCTCAATCCAGTGCTGTACTGAACCCCATTCAACACGCCCCTGGCGACCTGTGCAGTCTCCAGTTTATACGTGTCTTGTAGCCTCATCAAAGCGACAGCGGCGCCATTAAGGTCCTCGTCAGTTGGGAATTTAAGGTCGCTCCGCGAATTGGTGATATTCGCGACGAACGACTTGCCCACGTCCTGGGTAATCAGCTCCTCGACCCGCTTCCAATCGGTGGTCAGTCTTTTCACCAGCAAATAAGCGTTGATCGGATTCGACAGGTACTGCTGAATGTTCCTCGAAGCCTCCTCGTGTTCTCTCGCGTAATCCTCCACGTTTCTGCAACAACGACCAAATATTTCACCTCGTAGAACGTTCTGTCTCGTTTCGTTCTCATGGTTTGAAGGAAAAGTCTCGAAACATGAATAAATTGGTAAAAGTTTCTAGGATTCTCTATACTCTATAGTATAGCCTTTGCAGTAGGTTTCTTTTAGTTTTATGGAGTTTCTTGGATTTAAGGAATTATAGGAATATAAAAGTGTCTTTGTCTTTTTTTTTTTTGAGACAGTGTAGGTAGGTTTGTTAAAAATTGCTTTGATCGTTTTTTAACTGGATACGTTCTTGATATATTTCTTTTGGATAGAGGAAAGAGCTCTTTATCTCGATAGATGTTCTTATGGTTTTCATCTGGATCTAAATAACGAGAATTTTATACTCAGCGTGTAAAACAGATATATGAACTGCTGAGAAGCTATAATAATTAATTCTGTAAACGAAGAAGCAGAGAGAATTGTGTTTACATAATTGTGTAAATTCTGGAATTTACGATTGTTTGTTTCATTTTCCTATCACAAAATGAACATGATAATACGGAACTAAATTATTTGCTTCTTCGAGAATCCTCGCTCTAATCATGTATTCAGATGATTATGTTATAAAGATTTCCAAAAGTGGAGTCGATCAATTTGCCTTCCGAGAGACTTTCCTTTCTCTTCCAATCAATACAATTTAAATATTCAAATCGCCTTCTCACTCTTGCAAATACTTCGATTTTCAGTATTTAACTCAGTCTCAATCAGTTTCCATAAGAAACAATTTCATTCGCTGCTCTGCTCATACGAAATACTTGAAATCTTTTACGGCCTTCTATAAAGATGGAAGGGTAATAAAGTCGAGGTTCCGCTGCGATACTTAATTAACGCACCCGCAACTGTACAAACGAGGAAATGCTGATTTCTGCCGGTTTCCGGTGATTACCCCTTAATGAATTTAGGAAATTCAATCTGCACCGTAAGGAATCCAGCGAAACGGCGTCGTGGACGCTTTTTAATTTAATCTCTCGCAGCAAAGGGTTGCTATGTTCCTTTATTTTTTCTCTGCTATACCAGAGGCCGTTTTATCGTGATTCAGCAGATGTTTCCCGTGGTTCAAGGGGTACGTTCGTCATCTTTTTTCTTCTTTTTTTTTTTTTTTTTTTTTTTTTTTTTTTTTGAAAATGGATATAACGAAGAAAACATGGAAAGACAGATGGAGCGGATAAAAGACAGAATAAAAAGAAAACGAACAGATGTGTAGTAAATAAGCAGGACATAAATATGATCTGCCAATCGACAAGGTAAAAGGAAGGTGACACGTATTTAAGTCGTATAATATATCGTAGATATAATGCGCGAAAATTTCCGCAGCCAGAGGTTGAAAGTTAAACACCTGAAACAGCAGCATTCGACGTCTAGTGGTACACAAAGCATTGTTAAGAAGATAGACTTTTAGCTTTTCCAGTAATTTAACTTCAAAACTTGAACCACGAGAAAGTTCCCGGATTGCGGAATCCTTGAAAGCAATGATAACTTTTCTCCTCGACCATCCAGCACGGAAGTTTGCGGTTAAAGAATATAGAACTTTTTCGAACTGCAATCGACTGCGAAATGTGATCAGAGTGCATTATTTTAGTCATAAGAATATCTTTGGTACCTTAAAACCTAGCAGAACAGTATTTTAAGTGCTTTCGCCTGCCACTCGCTATAAAATTTCACTCTATGTACATACGGAAAGCTCGCAGAAGATTCTATACAACCTTATAAAAATATATATTTCAAATTGCTATGGATCTCGTACCTGAATCCAGAAACTCGACCCTCGAACTACAAACAGCAGGTCCCAAACTCTAAATACTAAAGGACTTACGATTCTTCGTATATCCTTCCACAAGTCTGGAATCGTTTCTATTTCTTCCTACCATCTCCTACAGAACCATCCAATACCATTTTACCTCCTTCTACATTTTCACCACATTCCTCCACCTTTGCCCGCCAGAAACGAGACAACGATACGAAAGGACAATTTTAGCATGCCCTACTAATCCAGCAATCTGAAACACTTTCCAGAAGCCCATCGATGCATCGCCAACACAGCGACGTCCTTTTATGAAACAATTTAGCAATCCTCGCCGCTTCCTGCCGTTCCATTTTCTCTCGGTTTCGCGATCGCGTTTTCCAACAAAGCCCGATGCGATCCCTGAATCCACGACCCCTTCTTCCCACCCTCGTCCACCTATCCATCCCTTGTTTCCGGGGGTTTAAAGAGAAATACAAAGGACTTGGCAAGATGACGAGGGAATTATTCAGTCTAGTCCTGTATTTTGCCGGGTACCGTGCAATAGGCAATAACTGCCTGCCGTAGATAACGACCGAACTTTACCCTTCCTTCGTCCCTTCCACCCTCAAGGGGACAGGGATAATTCGCGAAGGCCATTTTGGAACGCGGAGAATCGACCGGGAAACCGACTATCCCGACCCGACGTAATAATACGTCGTTCGATGGGAGAGACGCGCGGCTCGCATGCAGATTCCACGGCTCTCGATTAATTCCCGTACGATTCCTTTGCACCCTCTTTCCTTTTTGCTTCGTCGCACAACCGTTCGAACGCGCATCATTCGTTTCGTTTCTTGCTGCAGTTTCTTCAAGCGTAACGCGTTTAATTTCGCGTTCGAGATTTTTCGCTTGCGTTGTTCAACGACGAGGCTTTGATAAATTTTAAGAAAGAAATGCGAAGAGATAGAGCAAGTATCGAAGGATTAGGTAAAGTATAGCGAGTTTGAGATTAAATATTCGTGTTCTTACGTACGATATGCCAACTTTTAGCTATCTTGCTTGTATTATATTTTCATACAAATGTATAATACATATTTTTGTACGAATATTTATAGAAATAGTTTCGCTGCCTACTCTTAAATACAGTCTTAAATACTTATCCTCCAGAACTTTCCCTAACTAACTGCAATACTAAACAGTCTAACGATACAAAAATTTCAAAACACATAGATTTCGTCTACGCGATATAAATTTCGAACTGAAATGCGTGCATCCAGGTACCAACGTGAAACCCCGGAAGCTTCGATCGATCTTTCCATCGATATCACGTAACAACATCAAGAATTCTCTGGATAATTCGAGACCGTAGAATTCGAGAGTACATGGCGTTGCAGTCGATCAATCGAGAGTAGGTGTAACGGTGGCCGATGATCGTGCACCGTGCACGAATTACGCCGAATTAAAGTCGCGATAAAGCGGCGCTGTTTCGGCCGAGTTTCCATTTCGATCGCATTTGCATGAGCGTTCCCCTCGTTATCTTGGCTGAACCGATCACGCAAATGGCTCTTCGCCGTCGTTCCGGCGTTCTCAATCTCTTCGGTTGAACGACCGGATAAAACGACAGCCGAAAGAAAACGCGCGGAACCGCTTCCCCATCGCCGGCAGGGATCTCCGATCCGGCGAATACATTGTGCCTCTGGAAATGAAATTGTCCTAGTCCTATCTTCCATCTGACTCGTTCTTCTTCCTCTGTCTTAGAGTCCGCTTGCAACGACTTTATTCTCTCGCTAGGCGTACTACTACCCCTCCATCGCTTAAGCATATTTCTCTAATCGTTGTATTTTGCCTGTTCTCCTTATTTCGGTGTCGATCTTTAGCGTATCTGGATAATCTGGATAATAATTTGTTAACGACGAAGAGATCATGTTATTGCCGTTTTATTCTCTAACTTTCGTCTCTGCAGATTTCGATCACTAACTTCCCTGACTGTGGCTTCGCTCCTTTTAAACCTCCTTTGTTTCTGTTGCAACGTATCTGTGGCTCTTTCCACCGACACGAACGAGTTTATTAAATCGCCAAGTAGTCTAACCATACACATACGTACGTGTGCAACGTTCCGTGGACAATACGGCTCCATTTTACCGGAGAAAAGGAGACAGCCACGATTTTCGTCGCGACGATTCCTCCCGGAAATTGCAGGGAAGGTGAGCATGCCACTGACGCGACGACGGAAGTGTATAAAGATCATTATGATGATGTACGTGCTACGAATGATAGTACGTTGCGAATGCACGCTTTTAGGGGCTGTTACTCGAGTTACTGTGATTTTAACAAATCTCGGGTCGATTTTAACAAGTGAGATGTTAATGATACTATTCGCGATTCGAAGGAATAATGGAATATGTAATTAATTTTGTATTTTTACATCCTAAATATGTATACGGTACAGTAGCGCGGAGTAAAATATTCTGAAATACGATTCCCGTATAATCTCGATGTTCGATGAAATTTTATTTTTACAGTCTACAGCTTAGATTCATTTTTTGATCGAATAATGTCTATTTATATATCCAGCCTTTAATAATCGTTTTTTAATAATCGAGGCAGATTTCTATTCTTAAATTAGTTTTACGAAATAATTATACTCTATCGTCGTGCAGAGTTGCGCGCTAGTCGATCATAGTAGCAACAGTTCGCCATTAAAATGCACAGTGAAATTTTCAATCGCCCGAAGACGCGTTAAGACCAATGAATAATTCTATCAGCCGGTGTACACGATGCAAATGGAGCGTGTCAAACATTAAAATACTGCTCGTTAGAATTCTCTCACTCGACGGTGTTTCGCTGGAAACTCGCGATTAGTTCCTAAGAAAATATTTCGTGGGAACGAAGACTCTGTTGCTTGGCGAGCCCGCCCTATACATTCTAACCGAGTTAAAATAGAAAATTTGAATTGAAAAAGCAACTCCATTCTTCTTGAAATAATACATGTAAAAATGAAGCTGGAATCCTAAATATCAGAACATCAAGACATCGGCAACCGCTCGCAGAATATATTTAACAATATAATATAATAATATAATATATATAATAATATAATATATATTTAACCGATACGTTTAACATCAAAATTAAATAATAGTGGCAAAAATAAACAATTTTTACAGATACTTTTAACATCATGTATCTGTAGATATTTCTATTTTACAGATATTTTTATACGGAAGTTATACGTTTGAATATATCGATCAAAAGATAATGCTTATGAAGGATCATTAACGTAATCCCGGTAGAAAATGACTCACAACTAACAACAACGCGATATCTTTAATTTTCGCTTAATTACAGTCTCGGACAAGTCGCGTGTCTAGTCGCATTTTTCATGTACATTTTAGAACGAGGTCCGCTTAAAACAAAAACCGTGCGCTCTTACGTTGATAAATGAACGTGATTCTCGCATAGTTGCGCAAAAAGTAGCAAATTATGTAAGCTGAGTCGCGTGTTAAGAAGTGTCTTTTTTCTTGAGAGAAAAATTGAAACAAGAAATGACATACATTTCCGGGTACAAATTTACGTGATTTTCCAGCTGCTCTATGTGAAACTGATTAGATTTGAAATATGGTCATTTGGTATATTTGCCAACGAAATGGCGCATCGCGACATGCTGTTCGCGTGTTTAAGGCGCGTTCGTGCTTTTCCAGTAAAGCCTGAAGTATTATAGGACGCTGTTATATGCTAGTAGTTCGTACTGCATCGCTTTCTCGATATATTAGATCGTAACGTATAGCAAACGTCAGTTTGATCGACTCGATTTAGATCCTTCGCCGCGATTGCATTAGATTGCTGTATGATAAATTTCGTTCTAAGATAAACAGTCAAACTAGAAACAATCTACGTCTGTGTATATATATATATCACACGCGTCAGATGAAAATGAAAATTTTTCATCGAAGTTTATTTCTGCTAGGTATGGGAAATCAGTTATAATTAGACTCGTATAATCTTTTGGTTTTTCATTTCTTCGCTTCTCTTTCTTTTCTCTCTTCTCTTGTTAGTTAGTACAATCAAGGTAAATGAATTTACAGATTCATATATATTTTCTTTTTTTTTTTTGTTTCAGGTAAGACTAGTATTCAATATCGTTCATTGGAGCAGGAAGCGGCTGAAACAACGATAGGGAACGAACGAAGTAAGTCGTTCGAATATCTTGAATAAAACTGTGCAGAAGGTGATTAAGTTACGCAGTCGTAGTATTGTATTTAACATCTTAGAGTAGCGCTCCGCGAAACTTTCAGCTCGGTTCTCGTCGGCTCAAGTACCTCGTTTGTACTTCCATTATCTTGGCACGATACACTGTCACCGCCAGAAAAAGACGAAATGGAACAACTGCGCAAAATATCCCGCTATTTGTTCCTGTTTCAAACTGAATAACGAAATTCAGGATAAACAGTATTCAATGTTCAGAATTCCTATTTGTTTGGCTCTTCTCCAAAGTAGTTGAAAGTTCCAAAGTATCGCGCTACTATCTGTTGCGTCCTAACACTCTACATTCTAGACCGCAGACCTATAATTTACTATTAGTCAAATTGCACAGCAGGTTATTCGATGAATTAGTGTCTTCGTTTGTTTGGCTCTTTTCCAAAATAGTCGAGAGTGCTACAATATTGCATTATTATCTGTTGCATTTCCAACATTCTAGAGTCTAGACTATAGGCCTATAATTTACTATCAGTGAAATTGCGTTACGAGTTATCCAACGAATCAATCTCCGCAAGTCAGTTCATCGGTCATTTTCCCAAGTCCATTATCGCTTATAATTAGGCTTACAATTAGTCCTTAAAATTCGATAGACGCTACCGAATACTTCGATGCTTTAAGACGCAATTTCTAATCAACAACACAATCGAAACAGCGTTCGTTGTTCCAATAACGAATCACTATTACATTTCGTAATAATCGTTATCACACAATACGCGTTAACGATAGCAAGGAATTTCAACTTAGCCTTCACAATCGAAGTATAGAAAATGTCTACTAATAAAGTGATATTACAGTACAGTAAACTTATTGACCTCTAAAACGAATTTTCTATGAAAGACAAAAATGTGACTTATCACGTTTCTCGCCTATAGTCTGCAAACGTCTGCAAACGTCTCCAAACGCTACCATCCTTTAAGCCTATTTAAAGAAGCCATTTGTCGATCACATTACTAATTGAATTGATATTTGAGATTCGAGTATACGGCTCTCGCATCCTCTCCCGTTTCCCGAATACGATAAATCATCGATGATCCACGTCGATGGATGACGACCGCATCAAGCGGCTAAGTAGTCGACGATGTCCCTGCCTCCAGCAAAATTGGCATTGTCGCGAGCAATTGCAGCACGAGCCAAGAGACCATCGAGGCTGGCTTAATAATGCACGGAAGCTGTCGCTCGGCCGAGCCAGATAAATTATTCCCCGCCATTAGATCCCAACAGAGTTATTAAATTAAATCTTGATTCGCGATATTCTCCGTCTTGACACCTATCCTCTCTCCGTTGCTTGTTAATCAGCCGTACTCACAAATGTCACGGAATAATTGACCGAGTCGGGGGACAAGAGTGAAACGAGCGTCAGCCGTTTTTCAACCGGGCTTAGGGGATGAATTTTGACGACTACGCGCTTTCGTCGGCTCTGCGGTCGATCATGGCGTCTACGAATGCAACGGGGATTTTAATCGTTGGCGATATTTTCAGTTAACGCGCCCCTCGCTGCCATTGTCGCATATGGGGCACTTCAATGAAACAAGAGAATCGTTACGTTCGTAGAATTAACGTTTTTTTGCTTCCGCAATTACTGACAGCATGCGGATGCTTTTGGTAAAATCGACGTCGACTTTCTTTTTTTTTTTAAAGAGAATTCGCAATTATATCTGCTTACTTATTTCCAGTTTATCGCTTTAATTATTCTGCCAGAGCGATTCTTGTTTTTGAAAATCATTGCTCTCCTTTTTTCTGTCCGCCGATCGAATAGGTCTATTTACATTCAATCCGCAACGTTCTTCATCTTCGACCTTTTTTGGAGATCGAGGATAGGTCTTTCATTTCTCCACCACTATGCTGATGTGTATTTTTCGAAAACGGTAGCAGTTATCGAAACATGTGTCAAAGGGCTTTAAAAACACCGTGTGCGATCGAAGGAAAACATTCCATATAGAAATGTGAAACAAACGTTGGGTTTATTGTTCCATTAACGAATCGTCTGGATATCTCAAGGAACTTATTTCCATAAAAATTTTCCAAACAGCAAAACGATTAAATTCGACGTTACGTGGATACTTGTAAAAATCCCATATCCATATTAAAAAATATCTTTAGCGTCATCGATCTCTTCTATTTCTCAAGTTACGAAGTTAATCAGGATGACTTTTCACCCACGCAATTTTGAACAGAGAAACTCGCATACAAGATGGTACTTTAAATCGCGCATAGAAATATACGCGTAAACAAGGAGAACGGCGTGGCGACACGTTCATTCATTCGCCGATTCTAAATTCTCACAAAATGCCCGATAATATAATAAAACGAAGCGCACGATCGTTTGTTCGATACGGAAATCGAGCGAGTCTCAATTATCTCGGGAAATTGGAATCGATAAGTCGGCGACGAAAGTCACCGTTTCCACTGTCGGCGATTTCTTTTTGTTCTATAGACAACGTCGGTGTCTGGCGGAGTATCCAATTACAAGTGGACCGCGATCCAATCACGATATCAACTCGAAAGCGGAAGATAGGGACATCCCCGACGCTATTGTCCTCGACGCGACACAATAGTCGTCGACGCGAGCGTCTTTCGCGCTGCGTTATCTTGCGTTCGCGGGAATCTCCGTGACTTTCTCCCCTTTCGACGTCGATTTCACCCTTTTGTCAGGCTAGATCGTCCACTGTTTCCAGTTACGAAATGTTTGTAGCCTGTATTTTCTAGTTCATCGAGTCGAAAAGTTAAGTCAGTTTGCGGTTGGAACGGTCGACTGAGGAAGTTTGAGCAGTTGACAAGCACGAAACGTTTCGTTGGCGGGATGTTCGGCTTAAATTTTTTGGAAATTCGTGGTCAAACGTTTGACGACAAAAATAAAATAAATTGAACGAAATATGAAAATAAATTGAAACAGTTCCAGCTTTTCTAGTTTCTTTTTGTGACCATATAGTTTGGTAATTTATATTAATATTAGATACATACAATTTTTGCGATCAAAAGTTAGAACAATGGAAGAATTAAAATAGGAAAAATTGGAAGAAATTAAAGTAGTTTCGAATTTGTGCGTTCGTTAAAAAAATAGGATAGTTTCAGCTTTAGGCAAAGAGATCTGGAATTTTCTGTAAAGATTTCCATAGAACGAGGTTAATTGATTAATTAATTTTGGATTTTAGTAGACGATGTATCCCGAGACTCGAGTGGTTGGAATTTTAATCTCTAATACTGTTCTAAAATTCGGAGAATTTATTTTTCTAAATGAACAGAGAAAGTGACACGTTGGAATGTAAGCGGGGGAATGCCGATGAGGGGCCTCCCTAAGTTTTCTGCAGGTTGAGCACATTGCGCAGCGTGGGGAACGTTGAAGATGTAATGTAGGGTTGTTCAATATGTCCCTAATTTGGGGGACTAGATGCAATTTCAACCACTGTCTGAAATCTCGTGTTCTCGCGAGTTAACTATACATCGATCGCAGCTAAAATTCAAGGAATTTTCAATTCTTTCCGCATATTCGTCAGAAAATTCTACGGATAAGATTGAAATCTAATTTCACTAAAGAGAATTCACTAAGCAGGTTTCCAAACGAACGACCGATCGATAGCGAAATTAATTTCTGAATCGCGAACAAGGATAGGTCGAACTCCAGATAATCGAGTTGTCCATCTGTATTCTACATGGCGACGCAACGATGGAATTCGATTAATTCGTCGCGTCTAAGCGCACTGTTTCCTTCGGTTCCACGCAATCTGAATTCCAAATATCAGAAACGCTCGTTTCCACATTTCAAAAGTACAAAACTTAATCCTCGAGTATTCGAGATACAAAATTCGAGAATCTTTAATAACACATATCCAAGCCTGAGACCGTGCAAAATGAGACTACAAAGTCTCGTTTTAAAAAGCAATCTAGGGAAATAAAGTGGCAAACAATCTGATTATATCATCGCAATGCCATAAAAATAGATTATCGTCAGACTTTTCTTCAATTTTGCAACGAACTTCCAAACAAATGGAACCTCTTCTATAAGAATGGATTATCGACAGACTTTTCGTAAATTTAACCCAATAGAGATTCTTGTTCAGCAGCTTTCAACCGGAGCTTTCCTCGGCCTCGAAACAAGGGAGAACAGGTGCTGGTATATCGCAGTCGACACTGTGGGTCAGGTTGTATAGGGTCGAAAGGATGTATCGATTTCACTGGTGGACCAGTGTTAGTCGGCGTAAGTGACGAGGTGTCGTATAAATTACCGGAATAAACGAGCCAGGTGTGCTTGACTTTGGCCGTTCGCGCGACACCGTTCACCTGACATCCACAGCTGTGACAGGTCGACGTTCTGCACGCGGGATTGGTCCACTCGTTGCCAGATGTAGAGAGGAGGAGAGAGAAACCAATCGGGTCTGGACAACTCCTGAGCATCGTTCGACTGTCGTTGCTTCGCCCCACGATGGACCCTAATGAGCTTTCGCGATTGCTACCTGCCACGTTTCCACCCTTCTCGTTTCTCCAACCGATTCCGATCCAGCTGTGTACCGATTAGGATCGCTGCATATGAACGTTACATGTCAGCATTGCATCTGCGTTCAGTTATTTCCTTTCCGATGAAAATGAAACGACAAGTTGGTATCAGAAGTTGCGTTACGTTTCAATTTGTGCACATGAATTTATGTACAACGATACATGTATGATATGTATGTACGATATACTATGTATAACGGCACACGAATATATTCTCTGTATTCCAACATTTGTAGGGAACGGTTATAAATGTATCACGTGTGTTGTACGAAACATTCGCAAATTGAATTAGCGCTGTAACGATATTCACGATTATGGTGGTTCAGTTTGAAGTAAATCTGAAGGTACATCGAAGCTGTAAGATATTTAATGCCGAGATATTATAGTATATATTCAGTGGGACCAGCTTTAACGCTTATTATATGTTGTATATTAATTTGTAATAAATATATGTTTTTATAACATTTTCAGATTGGTCCGAAATTTTACCAATACAACCATGAAAGTGGTATCATTCCATTCTGTATCATTACAGTGCAAAAGGAATTTCAAAATCCTCTATATAGTACACACAATATATAGATAAATGTATTCTGTGGTAAATGTCCAAATATTTTTGCGAGTTACTGTAGCAGCAACATCTTCCTGTTACCATACTTGACTCTATTTACGCCCAAGCTTCTCTCTTCTCATCCGCGATCTGAAAATTGAATTTTCTTGCGAAAAAAAAAACGCCAGACATCGACGATCGTTTCTCCTCGTACGCGTCAGCGCAGACGGAAGTGCAAAAACGTTTTCTAATAACTGACCGAAACCCAGACGTTTGTATAATATCTCTCGAGATAAGCCGGAAAAGGGTGCAGAAACTCGATTAAAAAACTGACCAAGTCCTGGCGAGCACATATTCGTTCGCAGCGTATTCGAGGGACACGTCGCAGGCGCGATAACGACAGTTCTTTATATTCCGCCTACGTCCGATATAACGAATCCTCTCGTTAGCGCGATTTCGACGTTTTCGCCCGTTACTTGCACCCATTTCTCCCCCTACACCCCGTTACATCCACGATTCCCTCGTATCCAATGACGCTGGACCATCCAACCCACTCAATTTTTTTTGCCTTTCTCCATTTCTTTTCACCCTAGGACAGTCATGGACTAAGCGACAGATTTTAATTAGCGATATATGCGTGCGATCGAACCTCGTCCTCGCAGCTCGCGCGTTTCTTTCGCCTTCCCACACCCTCGACAACCTTTATCTTGTTTTCTACCCTGTTACAACGAATTCGCCCTTTCAGCACTGTATTCTTGCCGCCCGAATGCTTTTCTCCTTTTTATTCGTTCGTTTCGAGTTTGTTCGCTGCCCCTTCCCTATTTCCTGCTCTTTCGTGGTCCGGTGAAAAATGTCAGATCCACGACGAGAAGCTTGCTCGTTCCTTTTTATCGAGGTCTCCCGCTATCTCGTCGCGTTCGTCATTTTAATCGCGAATCGCGAATGAATTCATCGTCGAGAAGAGGACAGGTTCCTCTACTTCTTCTTCTGTTTTAATCTTCTTATCGCTCTTACTACGAATGCCATGGCGATTCGGCCGATATAAAGCAACCAGGTATACGCGACGTTCTCGAGATAAGAAGTTTTTGTTGCTGCTCCGAACCGCGGTTTTCGTTACCTCAGTTTGTCATCGACTTCCATAACACTGGGCTCGTTATATTGTGTTCTATGCAGATAACCCTTTTCTTTTATTTTTTCAGTTTGTTCCCCCTTTAGTTTATTCTATTTCCGTTTCTTTCTTTTTTGATTCGGTGAAATAACTTGAAGAGGTATTCTTCAGTTGATGTTTTCTGTTTACGCTTCACTCTATTCTTTTTCGTATTGCGACCACTGGAACGGAGGGTAGTTGATGAAAGCGACACAAGCTTAAGCGCTTTTGTCCTGCCGCGTTTGAGGGCCGCGTCGAGCTTAATAATCTTGAGGTTCGTTAACGGAAGCGCGGTGAATGAAAATATTTCCCGACGAACTGAAGTCCTGGTAAATGTTCATTGTCTGTTTTTCCTCTCGTTTCTTTACTCTTTTTTTGTGGAAATTTCTTTTAACCGAGGATGACCTGTTATGGCTGAACGAAGCCTTTTTCCTTCTTTCAAAAGGTACCTTTCACGATCACCTTAGTTAACGAGAGTTTCATTAACGGAAATGTAAATAGGTTTCATTACCGTGCAATTTACTTCGCGTATTAATTTCTTTGGCTGTTCACTTCTTTACGCGTGTCACTTGTCGCGCTTCTTTTTGCTCAAAGCATTTATTACCTCGGGATAATTGCATATACTGGCATAAAACGTTGTGTTACGAGAAACATATAAAAATTCGTTCGTTCTAAAGAAGTTCATTTTGAATTCTAACGTAAATATATATTCGTTCCGTTGTTATCTTTATTTACAAACAAGGCAAATGGAAGGAATGTATGTTACGACACGATATTTTAATGCCACGTCATTTCAGTCATCTTCAAACCTATCGTGTTCTTCTACCGTTAAGAAAGATCAATTTTTTATAAAATACTCGCTCCTTTTCTCATAAAAATTCCTTCTTCTTCGCAATGAACAAGTGTGTCACAATTGTGTCTAGTGTCATAAATTATCTTTATCAAAACGAAAACAGCGAATACTATATTTTTTGATTTGCTAAAACTTGGCAAACAATGGCAAATGGCATATTCTATATTTCTCTCGCTAAAAATTCTTCGCCATAACATTACCAAACCCCAAACCGAACTAGCAAACTAATAACGGTAACCCACAATAGACGTTTAAAGGATTCACTCGACATTCCTGGAGCGGAATGTCGATTACGGATATCCCCTAACAAGAGCCATCCCGTATCGGTGTATTCACGTGGTGGAAAAAAATAACCCTAGTGGCCGTCGTTTTGCACGAGCCTCTCGGACACCATTAAAAGCGGCCGTCCACGGCCACCCACACCCATACTCTGCGTCTATAGTACTCTATAGAGAATACAGTACCATCGAACATCGCATTAGATTTCCCTCGGGGAAAGTTCGAAAACAGACAAATAGTTTATCTCGCGTTGGAAACTGGTCAGCTACCGTGACTGTCAGATTCCAATAACATTTTTTCATCCACCTCCGCGCCATGGTTCAGGCGTCGAGGTAAATGGAATAGCTTGGTATCAGGGGAATACCTGGAGCAACGCACGAAATGGTCAACGATTCGAAAGCTTTCAAGCCAGTTGGGGCTAACCGCGATCCCACTCCTCTGGTTCTGGCATTTCACTCCTCTCGTGGAGACTCTTCAACCATCTCTATTTCTCTCTCTCTCTCTCTCTCTCTCTCTCTCTCTCTCTCTCTCTCTCGTTCTATATTCGTGCTTTTCCTTCCTTGGCTCTCTATCTCTCGAAAGCCTTCGCCAGGCCGCTGGATAATGGCGATCGTCATTTAGCCACTTCCGGTGGTTCGATAGTGTTGCACGATTTACATGAGAACCTTCTCTGGAATTTCCACGAGATTGCGTGGAGAGGCGATGGGAGAGACTGGCTGTTCCCCTCGGTTGGAGTTTGACCGTTCTTCATCGGGTTGTTTATTTGTCCCGACTGCCCTCTGGGATCGTGACTCTCGCGGATTTCTAGTTTAATCTCGCGGTCACCACTATGGAAGACGAACGGAAGGCGAAAGTTATAGGGCAGAGATTAAAGAAAGTTGAAGTTTTCTTTTTGTGTTTTAATTTTCGTGTAATAGGATATCCATTGATTTCTGTATTCTATGAAAGAACAAGGAACAGCGTATTTGGAGATAGAAATATTGAATTAAATGTTTCGTTGTAATGTAAATTGCGATAGCCAACAACTTTCTATATATATCAGAATTATTTTGCTTTTTTATTTCATTCTTCAACATAATTTTCTTCGCTAGAATTAATTTGAATAATAACTATTGCAAAAATTAATAATACAGTAGATTTAAATATGTAGTAAAAAAAAATTGAGATTAATGAACTCGTTTGCTCCGTTGTCGGTAATATCACTTATCCAAGCTTGCGAGTGCATCGACGGTCGCAAGATGGCGATGATTGCGCCACGATATTACACGGCTCACGCGTGCGCAGTACGCATAAGTAATCCATCGTCTATCAGTGAAAAGCGTTGTGTGTAGTACGGAGAGTTATCGCGGGAATGCGTGGTGAAATAAGTGTATTTGTTGCTTTGAAAATGCGAAAAATCGTGCATCGCGATACGACGTAGTTACGGGTAACGGAATCTGGTGGAAATTATGCGGAATTTTTACCGGCGAATATGGTCGATCACTCGTATCGAATGAACGGAGAGGTTAGCAACCCGTTTCCTTCCGGCTTCGCCGAGAAGGTGCACCACGACTGGTTGAAATCGGAGAATCCTGAGAGGATAATAACCTGTGAGAATACGAATCGTGTGTTAATTTATTCGAATAAGAGTCTCTGTGGCCGTTCGACCACTCATGATATGATTTACTGTTGGGACTTTGAGATCGTGACGAATGGTAAGTGTTGTTTTCTAGTAGTGTTTACATTCATATTTTTTAAGAATTGGTTGTCGTTGGTCAATTGTTTGTATTAATTTGAAAACTTGATTGACAAACTGTCGATAATATTGGTAATAAAATAATATTGATGATATTGAGTAGTAATTATCAAAGAATCATTAAACATCATTATGGAGTGATTGTGTTGATAGTTTATGGAGTGAGATATAGCATTGAGATTTCCTTCTGGTATAGTAATTGTCAAAGGCTTTGTTGCGTTCATCTAGGTAAACAGTTACAAAGAGTAGCGCTAACTTTGGATCAGAATCGCAGAAATTTTACATTGAAATCTGTTAAGCGTGATAGCATTAATATTGGAGTTACTAATGGCCAGGAATGGTTCAATACAGAGTTTCAAAACAACTCAAATGCAAATGAAAATGCAATAAAGGATGAGCATTATTTTGTAAAACTTTGCCTTATTGTCAATGGATATGGCACGTATCGTCAGAATATCATTTTTTACTTTGGAGAGTATCCGGTGATAATTCGAAGGGTTTGCATAGATTCTTTACCAACCGAAGACTTTATCAGGATTCACAATGCGACCCATTATCAATTAACACAGTATCCAATGATATGGAATAACCAAACGTGTTATATTTACTCGTTTGAGTCACCTTTTGTACCGTCGAAAGACCCAAGGGAGACCCAACTGTCCTTCATATATCCGTATCCAAATAGAAACAACTTTATCTTGACTCAAGAATCTCTCACGGACGATCGTTTAACCCCAGAAAATTATAGAGGTCGTCTTCACGAGTTAATCACGGTGGAAGAGATAGCTCAGCAGGAACAGATAGCTAGATATAATGGATATATGTACATGCGTATTCTTGCTAATTACGTATTGGATAATGCAATTGATTCAGCCGGCAGTACCAAATATGCAATAACGGGTGAACTGTTTGCTCAGGTGCGGTTCCTTCTAGCAATTGTACCTTTTTTTCTTTTCCTATAATTTTCTGCTACTTTAAACAATAATGTACAATTAATCCTAGTCTCACAAGTACATATAAATTCGCATTTTGTTTAGTATAGTTGTCGCGCACTTTTTTGATTTTGCGTGCATAAAAAAACTTGAATATATGATGAATTTTTACCACAGCTGCCCCTAAGCCGTAGTATCTCAGAAGATACGAAAAGCGGCAGGCTGTTCCTGAGAAGTTGCAATAGAGTGCTCTTCAGGAATGTAGAACGATTGCCGAATATAATATACGAAGCACATATTGAGGACAAATGCTCGGACTTGGTGTACCTTAGATTGTCGAAACAGTGTGTGAACATGTTAAACTTGAAGGCCAATACGGATATAAAGGTGGAAGTGCAATTCTTATTGAACCGGTTAACCTTCTGCGAGTGGCACAGGACCGTGGATAGTTTGCCCGACATTGGCCTAGTATTTCTAAACCAAGCTTACATGAATATGAAAGAAAGTAGTTTTCTAAATTTGCTAGGCGTAAAGTCGAGCAGTTTAGGATTTTCCTTGTTGAACGTAGAACAGGAAAAGGCATTGACGGTAATAACAGCCCCTACTAATATCTCCATGCCACCGATCTTGCTACTGGGACCATTTGGAACTGGGAAAACGTTTACTATTGCTCAGGCACTACGATTGTTGCTGACAAAGTGTTCGGAATATAAAATCCTGCTCTGTACGCACAGCAACAGCGCGGCAGATCTTTATGTCAAGGAATACTTCGACGTTTGGTATAAATGTGAAAAAAATCGACGATTGAAACCAGTCAGAATTTATTACAAAGGTAGAGCCAAGAACACGGTACGTCTGCCCAGAAGAAACAAATTTCCTTGATCGAAGAGTTCCCCTTCTGCTCTCATTCCCCCATTTCAGGTACATCCAGTGGTTCAGGAGTACTGTTTGATGAAACGGAACGGTACCTTCCGCAATCCGACCGAAGAAGACCTCAGAAGCTGTGGTTTGATTGTGACCACTTTGGCCACGTCTAGCTCTCTAACCAGCTTAAATCTATTGTTCACGCATATAGTGATCGATGAGGCTGCTCAGGCATTAGAGTGCGAAGTCCTCACACCTTTAGCCTTGGCAACCCCATACACTCGCTTAGTTCTGGCTGGTGATCAGATGCAACTTGCACCAGAAATATATAGTGACCTGGCTAGCGAACAGGGTCTGGGTATCAGTTTATTGGAAAGGATGTTTGGAATGTACCCACAAACTCATCCATGCAGGATTCACCTGCATCAGAATTATCGTGCTCACGAGGACATCATTAAATTTACCTCGGAGATGTTCTACGACGGAATCGTGAAGCCTGCTGGCAAAACATACCACATAGAAATAACACAGCACCCCACGTTAAAGCCTTTGACCTTTTACGCTGTTCAGGGCAAGGAAATGCAGGTACGTTTATCGTCAGGAGAATCTTGAAGATAGAATAATTGTTGGAATATACTACATTTTCTGTTTGGAAGAATGAGTGTTACATAATGGAATGAACGTGATAATTTACGCTTGCATTGTACCTATAATTGACACCTGTGCCTATTATTGCTTCAAACTATTGTTATCTTCATCGGAAGAATTTGTTTTCTGTTTACACATCAAATTCCATTGCAACACGTATATTCAGCGTTCAGATTTAACACGTCAAATCCATAACAAACCAAGTATTTCCTGATCCAACCACAGATACCTGTTGCTTCATCATCACCATTGTACCGGACACCCACTGTTGCTTGTAACACCTCTCGGCCAGCGCGATATGACACAACGTATCCATAGAACGATCACTGCTCTCCATCACTCCAACCTCGATCTCATCACTTTAAACCAACGATCCTACCAATAATTCACACAAATGGAACTCTTCGCTCAACGTAACTCTGTTTTTCTTTCCTATCAGGACCATCAGTCGACAGGCTACTCGAACATAAACGAGGTATTCGAGCTGGTTAATCGCGTGCAAGAGCTGCGTAACAATTGGCCAACGGATCGTTGGGGTACCTTTGATGAGAAGTCAATCGGTGTGCTTGTCTATTACGCGAACCAAGTGCAGAAGATCCGCATGGAACTGAGGGAACGCAGGTTGACGGACGTGTCGGTGGAGAGGGTCTTAAACGTTCAGGGAAAACAGTTCATCGCTGTGTTTATCAGCACGGTGCGTACCAGTCATTGCTGTCGATACTCCGCGGAGAGGAACGTGAAGGACTATGGCTTCTTGACCAATCCCAGACTTCTGAACACTGCCATGACACGGGCTAAATGTCTGGTAGCGGTGATAGGAGATCCTATTGCCCTGTGCACCATTGGTTCCTGCAGGAAGCTCTGGCAGAGATACCTGGAGATCGCTGATTTACACGGCATGGACAGGGAAACTTTGAAGCATCGTTTGAGTTTGATACCCGAGTTTCCTTTGGTCACACCGTTGAACCCATTAGCGAGGGAGTTTGTACCGAGAATAAATAATAGTAACCCCTTGTGTTTTGTGCAGTACATGCCGTATCCAATGATGTATCCGGTGTATCATTATTCGAATTACCCCGCGTAAGATCGGCGGGAATCTGTATGGAAGTCCGAACGATCTGGTCGTTGTGCGTCGTCGTCCTTAATCGTACCGACCTGACTTTAAATGCTTTATATCCCCCCGCCCCCCCCCCCGCCCCCCCCATAATATTGTTGCGTTGGAAGAGAAAGATAAACTCAGCGGTGCATTGTTGATTTATATAAGTGATTTTTTTGAGACGATGATGGTTTTATTATTCATAGTATAACGCTGTGACAATGAATGGGGAGATGTTGAAAATTTGTGGATCCGTGCAATGTACCAGTGTTGGATTAAAAGGATTAATTGATTGTGATCAGTGACGATGTTTTGTATGTACATACACACACATACACATACACACACACATATATATATATATATATATATATATCTCTGTGTCGGTCTCTGGGATTACTAATCCTTACAGTGTCTCTCTCTTTGTGAATAGGTTTAAGAAATTAACTAACTGTTACTAATAGATTACAGTCTGCTCTTGATCTTACGATGTGTCTTCGAAAATCGATGTCTATTATAGATTGTATCGTTTCCTTGTCATTCGATTTTATGTGTTTATCAGAGATGCATCTGTGTGGAGACTGTGCAACTTATGTTACGACACTACACGTACCGATCTATTATAGAAATATATTTTTTATTAGTTCCACGTAATCTTGGACGAATCTTTCAATTCCCTTTTCATGTAGTACTAAAGTTATCCTATTCAAAGATTACGTCGAATACCCGAAAAATTCTTTTCGTAAATATATCTAATCATAAGTAATAATCATCATTACCGACCGAATAATGAAAAATTAATCGCTTCTATTATTAAATGATAAAACTAAATGCACGACTTTCACCAACAAAATGTTTTTCTTTTTTTTTTCGTTAAACACTGACGTTTCATAGAAATTTATGCTATGTTCAATACTTATTTTTATTTTAATTCTTATAATTTTTAATGATTCTTATTTCCATTATGAATGGAAATTATATCATGCTATAATTCCGAGATCTTACCGAAAGCTTGTCTGAATAAACATTTCCTTCGGAACCAGCAGGTGTTTGACTTACGGAATGGTAGTGTATATTCGTGCGAATGCCTGGGAATAAAGCAAACCAGTTTCTAGACAAGTGACACTAGTTTGTCTGGGCGATTCATATTCGTGGGCTGGAACAGCCAAATGGTCACCGACGACCCTCGAATGGCTGAAAAGGGAGGCGAAAGAGCGAAAAGCGGTTCGTGGATTCTTTTGAAAAGCACGTCGCTTCCGTTTCGCGCATCGCATGAATACGGGACCAAACAAAGCCGTTTCGTTTGCTTTTATTTCTGTAATTAAGGACCACTCTGATGGTCATATCGGGTAGGTAGCCCTATAAATAAAAAAAAAAAAAAAAGGATAAATTCTCCTAAAACCAATTTCTATCGTAATTGCTATCCCGATCCTTCTCCAACGACGTATTGTTTGGGCAATCGTAAACTCGCGGATTTTAGTTTCGATTGCAGTCAATAATTATTGCAACTGGAGCGTTCGATAGATAGAAACGTTGAACCTGTTCGCTTGATGCTAATTGGTTACATGTCTCGTTTTTGTGAGGATGTTTTTTGATAGAATTATTTCTGTAGTATTATCTGTTGGTATTGTACACATTTTTGTTTTTTTTGCGAGTGATAATTGGCTCGTATCATGGAATTTTATAAAATATCCTTTCATACGAATGTTTTTCGATTTTTCTTTACCCAGTGGTTTAAAATACTGATTTAATTTCGATGTATATATTACTCAAGTCCTCTCATAATTAAATACAAATAAAAGATAAGAAAACAACAGATGTGTGATAGAATTAAAAACCAGAGCGATACATGCGTAATGTGTTTTTCCACGTCTACCCCAATAATAGTATATATTTATAATACATTTATTAGCGTGTAGAGAAATTTGAAACATTTTTATTACCACCAACTATAATTTGTCTTCTAGTTGATTACCATGAAAACGAAAAAGTTTAGAAAATAAATCGTTTATACCCACTGTTGTTGATATTGTTTATTATTAATTATTGTTATTAGACTACGGATTTTTGTCCAAATTCATATTTTTCATCAGCACAATTGAAAGAATAGGACTTGAATAAAAATTTGTTTTATCTATTAAATATTATAAAGACCTATCTACTACATTTTGGACATTCTATATATCATGTGCATTCCATGTATTTTCCTTTTTATCTTTTTTTCATAATTCCATAAAAATCCGCAGTTTGATTGTTTTTAAGCTCTGTTAGCATCGAAATAAGTTGTTTCTGATATAACACGTGCGATGACTTACACGTGCGATAAAGAGCAAAGGAAGAAAGAGGGTGAGGACAAATGAGACAAGAAGGGAGCAAGCGAATGAGCACTCGTAGTTAAACTCAATTTCCCTCTAACAAGGTGGTGTATCGCCGAGGGCATCGGCGGAATTCCAGCGATATTCTTACTCTCTCGGGTGCGGTGGGACAAGTCGACCGAGCGCGTGGAATTTATCTTTCCCCGTTCTTTCCCTTGGGTACATAGTAATTTTTTAATTTCATTCGCTGGAGTGTATCGCACACATATTTTGCCTACAGTTTACTCATTACTTTTGATTACATTGCGGAAACATTTTTTTGAGTTGGCCAACTGTCTTGGGCTACTCGAAGTATTTAAAAACATGACACTTGAAAACTGTTGTTCGTCTAGGTATCATTTTTTGTCTTCTTTCTATTATATTGCTTTTTCTAAATTCTCCGAACCTCTGCTGATATTCCTTTATAAAAAACATATTACTTCAGACTTTAATATAGCGTTCTTCTTCCGATATTTTTACGATACTCTCTTATTTCTGATGTACGAATATTGTTTTCTCTGCGCTGCTTTGTACCTTTCTTTTTAATCGTTCTTATACTGTTTTTTTTTTTTTTACTGTATTAATTTCATTCTTAAATCCTTTGTGTAACTTGTCTTCTTTTCCGTTCGTTGCCTTGTTTTCTGTTTTGGTGTTCATACACTGCTTTGTCATTGCTACGCTGCGTTTTTTATATCTTTTTTATATCATAGTATATTTCTCTTATGCTTGGAATTTTTCATTCTTGAGAACGTCTGGATTCTCTTGTTATGATAGGATTTTTCGTACAATCGCTTCTTGTGAAAAGATTGTTTCCTTAAATGTGGAAACTTTCCATCACAATAAAGTATACTCCAGGGAAACATTGTTCAAGGTAAGCTAGCGAAAGTGATATATTATTTCTCACCATAAAATTCGAAATGATTACTGTCCACAAAAACAGTTCTATAGAATCTACAAATGGGAACTGAACCCCTAGAAACATCCACAATAGTAAGATCGTCATTTTGAAAAAAAAAAAAAAAAAAAAAAGAAGAAAAAGATCATTAGGAGAACACTCTTCACATCAGGTACTTCATACGTAGATCACTCTGTAGAAATCGAAGACGTTGGAATAGATTCGAATTTCGTGAAAAGGAGCCGGTAACCAAGACGGATGCTATCTAGTAGATAAATTAAATAATAATTAATGTAGATAATTGAAGTAGAATGAGTATCTTCAGAAACGACCAGGCTGGTTAGGTAGTCGTTAAAAATAACTTTAGAAAAAGTTTGGAGATAATAGATCATTATTTACATGTGAGAACAGACCACTACCAACTATTGATTGACCACTGGATGAACGTCATCCTTGTCAAGTATTCGGACAAGGGATAGTTGGTCCAACTTTGGACACCGTGCACTTGTAAAACGACGAGTGATACTTAACCTGAAAAAGCACCTGGTTGCCAGCAAGTGCATCGTGGTGACACTAGAGTCTGCTTTTATTTAATGAGATGAATATATTCCTTCTTATTACATATTATTTTTTCCTGAATTTATGTTACACATTCATCTTGTTTGTCTATTTATGTTACATTATTACTGTCCAGTTAATTTTTATTTATTTTGTTCCCTTCGTGCATTTCATCGATCTTAATTTATATACGCGTGTTGTATACTAATTATGCAGTTGATGCATCGCTTGATTTCCCTGATAGGAAGTAGATTAATAAATAAATGAACAAACAGGTCAGAGGTTAATGTTTATACATATTATCCTGCCGATGTATGAATAGATATAAATTTAAGAAGGCTTCGAAAGCTTCATTAGGATCGCGTCGTCTGTTTATATTTTCGTCTCGGTTCGTTCTCCGTAGTATATACATTCTGAGTGTCACTGCATGTCACCACTTGAGCTTTTAATTTGAGACCAGACTGCCTATAAAACATACCACTACATTATTAACGATCCACAAAAACAGTGTTTTTCTTTCTATGATAACTCGAACGCTTCAACGTTAACGTAAAACCTATTGAAGATCGTATAGGAGAAATATGACAAGTCCATTTCTGTTGGCGATGACATATTTAATCATATCTAATCGCAAAATCAAATGCAAAGATATACTTTTTCGTGCGGTATTGATCGACAACGTATTGAATATAAAATTTCTTTTCCCATAAATGATTTCTTAAGCATTTAATACGGTTAATAGATAATATATTATTATCCAAGGACATGCAACTCGACATGCACAAGTTATGCAAACAAGTTACTATAATCAACGTGAAATCGATTATTGCGCAAACAACGTACCACTACATTAACAGATTCACCGACATTAACTTGGCTATAATCACATATTATCACAACGTCTCAGCGATATCCGGAATTATGCGACGATCAATACGGCGAAGACGTATTACTACCCGATCTCTCCTTGCGGGCTAATACTTGTGCCACGAACATCTTGTAGATCCACGCGTTATGTATACTTTGCACAAAAGACACGAGTACTGTCGCGTGTTTGAGCTCGTTGTTCGAAGGAGTCAATAGGCCTCGTGGTTCTCAGCCAATACGATACTCAGTGCTGAACTTCGAGGTAAAACGATGAAATATTATAGGGTAGTATTAATATCGTTCTTCAACGGTGTGTCGTCGTTCTTATTGCGCCGTGGCTCGAGTATTACACAGGGTCTCTACGAAGAAGATAAACTTCTTGTATGGCTTTTTAGTGGACAGGTATTTTATCAATGTAACGCAAGAAATTAATGGAGAAGTTTAATGCGACGAACGTTATGGAGGAAATTGTTAAGAACGGCAATATTTCGTATTTATTTGATTGCAAGAACGGATAATAATATCGATAGCTGCAATTCATAATTAAAGACTCTTCTTTTTGTATAGCGGAGACTAGATCCAGGCAAATTCTAGATTTTCTGTGACATTTTTGATTATTTATACGTCTTCTATTCCACTTTGCTTATCCCGTCATTTCGTAAAAACAATAGGCTGCTGTAACACGAACGTTTCACCGTATAAATCCTTGCAATACAAAAATTATTTTTAATTAGCATGAACATGAATATTGTAGCTAAAAAATTTCAAACACCAAATATAGTTCCTACAAATCTTATACATGCATGTGTAATATCGTTTGGCAATTTTACGCTTGAAAATTCGAATGAAACGTAAAATATATCGTAACGACAGAGTACCACTACTGCAAACACGGTACACTGACAGCGAGTATGATTTTCTCCAGACACCGCGTATACAGATCTACGACTCTACTCCTCTTCCGTCCATATTTATACCCATGAAACTGGGTCGCAATAGTTATCGTCTCAATGGTATCATCCAACATACAATTTTTCGTCCGACGTAAAAATCCAAACACCATAACCATACGTTTCTGCCAGTCAGAGTTGCATTTAGAAAAATCTATAATTTTCACGGGCGGTTGGTCGCCGTATAAATACGAATTCGATTCGACCACGGCTGCTTTGTTCCTCTAAATCCTAAATGTATCGCGTTAACAGCATGTGCAATTCGCATCGAGGTCATCTTGCCATGGTCAATATATGGCACCATTTCCGACGTTGTCGCGGAAGATCGGCACGATAATTTTCGTGGCTCGTTGGCCGTTGGTTTTCCGAGCGTTTAACCAACCACGCGATGGATCGTCGCCGCCGGAAGTCGATTATAACGTAACAATTTAGCCGGGGCCGACGCTGCAGTCGGC
Source organism: Bombus confusus (assembly GCA_014737475.1). NCBI lineage: Eukaryota > Metazoa > Arthropoda > Insecta > Hymenoptera > Apidae > Bombus > Bombus confusus. The sequence goes on from JACXIV010000153.1 coordinate 934,721, forward strand.
TAACAAATTTTCGAGAGGGTAGCGGTCGGGACGATGAACTTTCGCCATTAACGATCACGAGCATTGTTTCCAGCTTTTTCGTCGCTACCGTTTAAACGATCGGCGGGTGCGTTCTGATGAAGTGCCGTTTGATGGTTTTCGATTCGAATTGTTCGCCGAGCGAAATAGGACGCGCGATTGGAGGGGCCGTGTTAAATGGTATTTTTTTTTTTTTTTTTTTTTTTTTGGTAATCCTACGCTGGATGTGTCGAGTAATTAGCGTGGAATGTGTCTCTTGGTTTGTCGAATTAATGTTATCTTGTTCTTCTTACGAGGGCAGCGAGGGTGGTTTTTTGTTTCTATTCTTATCGTTCTCCTACATTTATTCCTAAAAAGATTTCCGTTTTAGTTGTTTCGGATAATAATTCTTAATGTGGAGTGTGTCTCTTGGTTTCTCTAATTAATGTTTATTACCTTGTTCTTCTTACGAAGGTAGCGATCGTCCTTTATGTTTAAAATATTTCTCTTTCTAATTGCCTTAGATGATAAATTGTTGGCATGCAATGCTCGTTCAATGTTTCTTCGATTAATGTTCTTTATCACCTTGTTCTTTACACTAGAAATTAGCTAATTCTTTCGATTAATAATTCTAAAACAATAGCAAACATCTAACGAATCCCTGATTTCTTTATTCAGTGTCTCATAATGCTCTATTTTTCCTACAAATGAAATAGTAATTTTCAGTTTCTCTTCCGTTAATTCTCAATATCATTTTCATATTCTTCCAATTGATTCTTCTATATTTTCTCCGACAGAATTGTTTCTTATTATTACATTTATCATAACGTACATCGTTATAGCCACGAGGAGTAATTTGCTCTTTTATTTTTTTCCCAACTCGATCATAAGTTATATCATACAGAAATTAATAGTTGTCGTACGAAGAAGATACGAAGGAGCGTCCACTAATTCACGTAAATGACTTAACATTTTCCGGGACCAAGAAATCCCATCTACCCTTTCCCGGCTAAAGCCAATTAGTCGGTGTTTCTTTCGAAAACGTCCCACCCTAATCTGGTCTCGGGGTGTAGCGTCGAACGAGATCAAGTTCCCGGCTTGTCCAAGCAACTTTTTCCTAATTGCATCGCGCTTATCGCGATACAGAGACGAGGACCGGTTCGGGTGCGGTGCCTAGGGCAATTTCGTCGCTAATTGAAATTTTTGCCAGCGCCAGCGCGCCGATAGACGGCCTGCAAAAATTGGATAACGTCTTTTCGTGAACTTTTCATCGAGACGCAGCGAGAAAAAAGAGAAGGAAGAAGAATGTTATAAATATTTGGCGAGAGAGCTTAGATGGTTCTCAAGGTGGATTTTACTCTAATTAAAGCGGGTTTAAGATTTTTAAGAATTCTCTTGCGCTGAATTTCAAGAATTCTTGCTGCGTTCTTACAATTCCTTACGAGGGGAAAGAATTTTCATATGTCGTTCGTTACGTCGCGCTGGATAGCGATACTTTACGATATTGTGGCACGTAATATATCGGGAATTCTTCGTTTCGGTATTTTCGAACAGATATTTCGATTATTCGATAGCTTGTAGTTTCTCTTCTACTTTGATCTTTCAAAGTAGTTTTTGACTATTTCTCACCCGATAATTCTGCTTCGCTCGGCTATCTCTATTATTTCAAACGATAGTTACGACCTCGATGAAACAGCGGATTTTATATTTCAAATTTCCTGAAATATTATGGCTTCCGGTATAAGCATTATATGCAGAATGTATGGCGCGATATATTGAGAACAGGTGTGTAACGTGGACATAAGTGCGTATGTTTGAATCGAATCCCTAAACATTTTGTATTCAACGATAGCGGACGGATTTGCTCTAGCTACCGTACAATCGACTTACCTCGGTGGATAGAACCGCTTTTCTCGCTGAAGAGGTTAAGGGAAAATCTTTCTCTTATCTGACCTTAAAGAAGAACTTTCTTGGACATCAAAGAACCCTTTAGTGCCTTGGACCGTCTAACATTCAATTCACGGTCGGACTCACATGTTAATTTCCTGCAATTCTTATTTTACGGAACAGGGAAGTGAAAGTGTTCGTTCCCCGCAGTTATTCAAAATATTAAATTTCCCTTCACAATCACGATGTTAAACGGAAAAGAATTTAACGAAGTAAACGAACCGAACAAGTATTATAAATGAAATGTCGCATCAATGGAACATCGTGCCTTGATTCGTAAATTTTTCATCAATGGGTAGCATTTAAGAATCAACGAAGTTTCAATTATATTACAAATTATTTTCTTTGACATTTCAATTTTGCCGACTTTAATCAAGTTGAAAGCGAAAAAGCAGAGACTAATCAGCGCTGCACATTTTATTATACGTTTCGCTACTGGAAATGCGTGAACCTTAGTTGCTCGCTGATTTTACAGCCGCGGTGTATCAGCTACGATAAATCCCACCGCCACGAAGAAGCCCCTAAGACTAAGATTAATCGCCGGTTAATTAAGACACGTTGGAGGCGAGGATAATTTTATCAGGCAGCTAGCTATTGCCAGGGTTAATGCCACGGTGATATTGGCCGAGCTAGATACGCCGATGACAGCCGCAGCCTGATATACATCCCTGGCATTGTCGCGGAGAGACGCCAGACGCCCTTCCACGCGTATGTATCTATACAAGGTGCTCCGTAATTCATGTATAGCGTACAGTGCAAGGAAATAGTTTCGGAGACGCGATGGAGACGAAGATAAAAAGTAAGAGAATTGCGTTGGAGGCTTGGAGAACATTTTGGAGAAAATCGAGTTTGGAAACTTGTCAAGTACAGGTAGATTTTCATAATTTCCAAGTAGATAGGAGTAGATAATTGATAGCAAGTTATTTTACAGCGAAGGTAGATCGAAAACGGAGAATACAATGTTTTCGTTTAAAGCCTCGTTTTCGAGAAAACCGAGTCGTCGATATTCCTACAAATAAAAATTATTAGATAAGAGTAAAAAAGAGAAAGAAATGTCTTGTTAGGGATCGATGAATGACAAAATTTCCTGTATCTTTATAATTCTTGGACCTTTTCTTTCGAGTCTTCTAATCGAATTTTATCAAATTTCCATAGTAAAACGATATCATCGATTATTTGAAACTTATCTCACAGAGCAAACGCGTTGCTCGTGAGATGACAGGATATTTAGTCAAGTGTTAACACGCGTACTCGACAAATTTTCGCATTTGAATTTTCTCGAGAATGAACCTTCCAACGTAGCTTTGTCATTTCTCATTTTCGTCTTATTTCGAGAACCATAGAATCTCATTGGCCCCGTTTGTACTACGAATTATACACCACCGTGTATATATGTTCTACGCGATGTTAATGCACGCTCACGTTGCTGTGCGAACACCGGTTTGACCGTGGTTGAACTCTGTCGCGAACTACCGCGTCTCTGGATTCCACTTGCTACGAGATATTGTCTCGCGACGTGTGTCAGCGTGTCGTTGCCTACCCACGCCTCGGTGTCACTCGATAAAATTATCCCGTTGACGAGTTACGTTAACGAGCGAGACGCGATACCGTGGATGGCGGTAATTTGGCGAGACGTTAGGGCTGCTTCAGACTGGCGTCGGTTTAAGGTGACGCCTGTGGGCTGGTTTTTGGCGTGTTTAGGGCTAAGGACACGATTACGGGTTAAAGTTAAGGTGATAGTCGGCAAGACGAGATAATCGCTCAGGAGATGTTAGTTTTACAAATACCTTCTGCGGTTGACGTAGTTTCTGACTTGTTGTTTGGATTAATATCGTCGTTAATTCTTTGAGACGAATGAAATTCCGTGAATTCTACGATTGAATTAAATCTGGAATGTAGCGATAGGCAATTGTGCATTCGTGTCTGGTATAGTTATTAAAAAAAAAAAGAGTATTGCAGATTAACACAATATATAACTTTCACCACTGATAAGTTCAAACTGAGAGCTGTTTCGAAAGGAGTAACTTTAAAGCTAGTTGTTTCAAGCTTCGTTGACATGATACGAGTTGTAATATTTCCCTTGAAGTATGTGTACGCGCGTTACTTCTTTATCGCCAAGATTTCTTGTGTTTCTGACAACGAATGAAAAAGATACAAGTACAATGACACAAGTAGAAGAGTATTGTAATCACATTGCTAAGGTACGTTCTAAATTAAAATTTCAAGCATACTTGAGAGGATAACGAAGAGTGGGAGCACGATTAAAAAGCTGACATCAAAGTATTATAGCATTAAGTTCCACGTGAAAGAGAAAATCATCCTCGTTGTCATCGAATCGTTAGGGGAATATGAAAATTGCTGTCGATTCGTTCGATCAGTCGCATGAAAGAAGTATCACAAAGCTTAGGAGACCTCATTGCACCTGTTCGTCCATTAGAAATTGAAAATGGAGAGAAAATGCCAGGGCCTGCTTTCGTATTCATCGTAATCTCTTTTTGCCCGTTCGATCGCCAACGACTCGTTAGGCGTGAAAGACGAAAAACGGTATATTGATCGACGCGACGTGTCAACTGGTCGACTGACTATCGCGATTGAGTCTTTCAGAAGTCAAAGTGATCAACCACACCGTTTAATTAACATCGAATTTCTCTAAAAAGGTTATTAGGGCTTATTTCTATAATAAATTTGTTTATTTGCTTTTAGTTGAAATGTTTTCTCAAACAGTTTCTAAATTATTTCGTTTCCTGATGATGTTTCTTTTATTTAACAGAAATCGCTTAGGTCGCGAAATATTAATATCGTTTTCCAATGAATTTTCTATTAGGAAGAGTGCACGCGAGTGCTGTTGAAAATTATGTTCTCTGAAAGATCAGGATTCATATAAATCCAAGCGATTCTTTCATCAGCAATGGGGAAACGTAGAATGCACGTCGGAACGTAAAAAATTCGATGGCGAATTAATCTCTGCCTGTACTCTCCTCGTTTCGCCAACCAATCTCCTATTCGCCAAAGCGAAAAAAGAAACAAACAACCGAAGCATCGAAACAATGCAAAATCCACATCGCATTGATGGAAATTTCCTCTGAAACAAAAGGCTAAAAAAATCAAGGAACAGGAACTCGATAAACTGACTCCGGTGTAGTCGAAAAAGCGTTAATGGGTTAAACTAATTTCACGCGCCATTTCCATCGTTGGAAAACAAACGGGCATCGTTAAAACAAACCACGTCCAACTTCCATCAAAAAGAAAAACAAAAAAAAAAAAAAAAACTAAAAAAAAAATAGAAAACTGTAACGAAGAAAGAAAGTAAAAGCAATAAAAAAGAAAATAAAAAGAAAATTCGCGAAACAGAAAACCGGAACAGAATACAAGATCTCAATCCGCTATACACGAGAAACAACTTGTTCGATTCTTTCTTTTTTTCCATCGAACGACCACCACGTTGTTGCGTTACGCGTTACCCTATCGCGATTCGAATCGGTGTTCGAATCGGTGTTCGAGTTTAATCGAACGCGTGTATAGGGTTTCCGGGTTCGATATAGCTTGCAAGCTTCGGGAAATTTTCAACTGACCTGCCGCGGGATTGACTTGGCGTTTCGGCGAATAATTCGCGATCGATCTACGGGGCGAAACGAGCGGAGCTACCTCGTCAAATTTTTCCCGCCGCTCGAAATTTCCAATTAAACGCGCTCGAACGCTCCCGCTGCGCTGGCTGCCGGCCTCTCCGGGGGTTAGTTCACGCGAAATTCGCGGAATGCATAAACGGCGACGCGTCGATTTCCGTTCGGGCGATCGGTCCCGCGGCGTTTCCTACGACCTGCACGATCGCCGGCCGAAAGAATTTCGATTTTCCACCGCGGCTTTCGCACTTGCGATTGTACTGCCGTTTCAATTAGTCTTTCACGGTTGCGATTTTGACGGCTGAAGTATACGTATATTTTTGGCGACTGATGTGCAAGATCGATCGTCTTCTCGTGATTATGAGATAATTCCACGGCGTTTGCGCAGATTTCTTCTTCATTTCTTAGACTCGTGTTTCATATCGAGTTTTATATATCTATTCTTGATTTTCTTAGGTCAGGCTTTCAGATCAGGTTATTGTATGGTTCGTAGAATTTTATCGCTTTCATTATCAATGAATTGTGAATTTCTGTGCATCCTTTTGCATTTTATATCGTTACATATAAACGTAGCACTGGAAGATTACATCCTTTAATATGTACGTAAATATTCTATGTATACTTAATTAAATAATACGAAGAGAATGCACAAGTATATGTAATCATGATTCCATCTCGAATTCTGCAATTACTTCTGAAGCGTCGTGCCGAAGAACGGAGGAAACAAACACAGCTCGCGATACAAACACTATTTCATTATCTTGCAGGGCCTCGAACGTATACGTTGTCTTGAAATTGTACAAATTCGCCACTTTGCTCAATTACAGGTGGAATAATCTTAAAATACAATTAGGAGCGAGTCGCGCTTTCAAGAAAATTTGAATTTCCATAACTTATAAACTTACGTTGATAATAATTTGCACAAATATCACAAACGAGGTAGAATAAGAGAAAAATATAGGAAGAAATCTACTCTTTACTAGAACAGGTATACGTATGTCTAGAATTTGTCAAAGGAAATCAATTTAAGATTCTGTTATCTAGAAAAATTTTCTAATCAAAGTCTGTCAAACTGAAGAAAATCACGATTGACTTCGTTAACGATAATATCCATTTTAAGAATAAGAGTAGGAATAGTTAAAAACGAATGCAGAATTACAAAATTTAGTATACCCACGTACGTCTGGCAAAGTAATCCGAAATTTTGAACCAGCGTCGTATCTGTTTAATTATAAGGACTTAAATATCGTCAAGAATTCTCTCTGCGGACTACGCAATTTTTTCATGCCATTTTTCCGCATTTGGCAAATTCTTGGAACCGCGAGAGTGACACGCGATGAGAGCGTTTTGGAAAAATTCGTTGATTCAACGGTCCATATCGAAAATTGAATGAAATCAAGTCCTGTCGGATAGTTTGTAAGCGATCTGGTGAAACGGAGCGACCGCAATTTCGCGAACGGGCAACAATTCAATTAAATTCGAGGGAGTCAGGTCGCCGCCGCCGCCGCCGCCGCCGCCGCCGCCGCCACTTCCGCCACGGGACACATCCGGAAAATTTCGTCGATGCAAAATTTGTCGAGCCGGGTCGGTATAAATGTGCGCGTGATCTCGCGACGTGTTTCGAATCGATCATCGTCGATCGGCCGAATTAAATGAATGCTGCACGCTATTTTAATTCAAACGGTAATTCCTTAATGTAATTACACGATCCCGGTGATCGATCGGCCTTTGTTTAGCGAAACGATAACCGATTCCGTGTTTGCTTCTTTTGTACCGTTGTAAATTGCCTTTCCATTGGAATTTCAGAATGACATTATCTCTGTCTGTAATTTCTTTCTCCATTCCGCTCGTATCGACTGTTGGTTACGCTTTCAGAAGAATATGCATCGTGTACGTTTCTTTTGTACTGTTACGCGTAATTGATTCTCGATCGAACGTTCGCTATATCGTCTTGTGCATTTGTAATGCTATAATTCGAATGCTATTAAATTTTGGTTACAATTTGAATATGTCGTTACGCGCATTTGCCATTTGTTACGCGTCATTTGTACTTTCAGTCGTATTGGCTTTTCATTACCGATTCGAAAGAATAATTCGTATATTTATATTTGTTTATTCGCACGTTTCTGCCGTATCGGATATTAATTACTTTGCGATTGGAATTCCAGTATTTACGTAATTTTATTGGAAGTATCATTACGCGTATTTTAAAAGTTCATTTAATCAGGTATCAATCACTTGCGCTGGCAACTTCGACTAGCGTCACTTGAAACGAGAATGCTCGCAAGAGACTTAAAAGAATTTTACACAGATGTGAACACTAATTTATCGAACACTCGATTCTTTCACTTAGCGCGTTAAAATTCATAAAGCAAAAGAGGAATTTATCTGATCTATATTCGTATCCCTCGAATTGTCTTCAAACGTTTTTAACTTGCGAGTTTCATCTTGGGATCACAACTATTTTCCAAAAGTCTTCTGTTAGTATTTCATTTACCATTTGTAAAGCTGTGACATTTCGTCCTACTTGTACTTTTTTATTCCAGAAATTCCTGAATATTGCGATATTTTGCTTTTATTTTCTATGTGTCCATATCTTCCATTTCTTCCATATTCTTCCTCATCGTCAGACATCATTCTACGCCGTTTCCGTAATGGAAAAACAATTTCATCGTAATCGCTAAGTTCGCTGTCGCTTTCCATTCTACGATATAGTTTGAGATTATTAAAATAAAGTAAATTTATTATTTGATTTTCCTGCGTTATAAAAAAATGTATTGAAAAATTACTATATCGATGACCCGAGACAACTCGGTGCAATCTGAAACGGTACGTCGACAAATCATCTCAGTCGACGTGTCGCGCACGTCGTTTTTATTTCTGCAACTGCCTACCGACGTGTAGGACACGGGTTGGCGAATTCGAAACGAAAATATCTGGACGTGCGTGACACGTCTTTGCCGCGCCAGTGGTCAACTAAAATTTCATTCGAATGAATAGAATTCAGACAAAAGAAGCTCCGCTATAGAAGATATACGATGGCGCAAAAAAATTCTAAAAAACCTAAAATACCTGCCAACTATAAAAGCTCTATTTCCGTCTAAAATGACAGAGTTCGATAACAAGACTCGAAATGGGCAAAGTATCACCGAACGATCACTAATTCGCTACGAGCTATAAACGATAAAAATCCTATTCCAATAATTCTCGCGTCGTTACACCGATCGTCGTATTATTCAGATGAAAACTGTTTCGTTCCATTGCTGACATCGTTTCGAAGATAAAGATCCAATCGCCTCTCCAATGTCCCCTTCCATTTTCCAGCCGTAATAATCGATAATCATAGGCGAATTAGGTCATCGTACCAGGGAAATCTCGACTGAACAGAGACGTCCCAGGGAAATTTCGACGAGGGCGGCCGATTTAAGGTTCCCGTGGGAATCGTGTCGCGTTTAATTGCAGCTTTTTAACGGAGGAACGTCGCCAGCTCGATCGTCGGTTCTGATAAGGATATCGTTGAAACAGAGTTTCAGCGAAACGTTCAGAGCTCTGGCCGAACGGTAAACGACTCGTTTCACACGAACGAAACTCGTTCGAAGCGAGTATTAATTGTCCCGTTTCGCAGCTCGCGTGCCTTCAACAGTATCAATCCGAGCGTACAGACGCGTATTAGAGAATTCACGTAGCATGTAATGATAGCGTAATCGGCCAGGCAGCGATTCTACGTGAAAAATAAGACGAAGATAAAGAGTAAGATTTGTTCATATGGCGCTTCGTTTTCGATAAAATTTAAATCGAACATTTTTTTAGCGCGCGTGAATTTGGCTAGTTAATGACCGACTCTGGCTGTGAGTAAATATTCAGCCGATGGTTACTGTATGTGGGAAAATAAGTGGGTAACGTAGAATAAACTTTTTCAAGAAAACAGACTTCGAACGTGTTTTGTTAAGAATTGACTTGGTAAACGCGTACTGGACAAATTTTCTGAGAACGAAGCGTCCCACGGGAACATTTTATCCTATATTTTCAACGTATTTCTCTGCATGGAATCACAATCTTGTCGACTGTACTACGATTATTAGAATACCTTACGTAGACGTAGTTGGACGTTGGTTTCGATCGTTTATAATTGTCGTCTTTGGCGGTGAATTTTCACCGTGATATTCGATGGAAGAACGCGCTACGTTTCATTATTGTTTTTCTCTCTCTTCTCCCTTTTTCCAATATCGAGATGAAAATGTGCAGATTGTTTCTGAAAGGTCCTCCGAAGCTCTTTGGAGGACACTACATCGTGTCACGCTCGAACGTTTTTGATATAAGCGATGGAAATGGAATAAAAATCGCGATACGCAATCGCTGTGGATGTCGGGACGCCGTTGCTCCGAAGAGGCTCTAGTTTGCACACGGAGGTACTCCGGCGATAATTTTTGGAAAAATCTAGTAGCCGAATCCTTTATTAATTTTGTCACGTAATTTATAAAAAGAAAAATTTATTCTCAATGATATTCCTTTATCTATTGCATTGAGATTTACCGATAAAAGCCCTTTACCGCACAGAGGAAACGATACAATCCTATAGAGTCGTTGTAGGATAATAAATATACAAATACGTTCCGTTTGAAACTGACATGCGAACAAAAGGACTCACAGATTCGCAGAATTTAGCGACATTAATAAATATACGATTGCTGCAGGTAAACTGACCATAAAGAGACCAATGCTCTCTCGGACGTAACAAGCAGCATAATGTATTCACGATGACAAAGATGCGATTAGTCCAAAGGAAGATATCTCGAATTATATCTCAAATACAGTGGCGTCCAAATATTAATAACAGTGCAATGTAATAGATTATATAAGAAAAGAGGTAGTTATATAGAGAAACAGACATAGAAAAGAGATTAGTTAGATATAAGAGTAGAGATAATAAGGAGATAACGCCAAAGATTGATATATGTCAAACGAGATGTAAAACCGAAAAGCTCGTCCAAAGCCGAAAGGCACGGACTAAGTAATAATAAATAAATAAATAAATAATATTAATAACAGCTACCGTATTTTGGATATTTTATGCATACTATGTACATACCAATCATCCATCTATGTACATCATTTTACCTTTAAACTTTCCATAAATGCATAAAAACCTGTAGTCTACTCATAATGTATTACGAACGTACGTAAACGTACTTAATCTGCCAAGAACAGTTTAGAGTCCAGCGGAAACAACGAGAAGCTTGGAAGGCGTTCGAGTTGCAGACTCGGGTACGAGCCACGTAGAACAGATTCCTTGGAAAGTTGCGGCCAACGACGCGTTCCCGTTTAATATCCAGCAAACCGTCCGAGTTCCGATCGGAATTTCGTGTCGGAAAGTTTCACGCGTGACTTCGCGAAACGATCGGAAGCGTTCGACTTTGCACGCTAATACCGACCGCCATATAACTCCAACTTATCTTTTGATCGTTCTGTGAAATTTCCTTCCGGATATCAAACGATCCGCCTCCTCCTTCGTCTATCGATCTACTTACGATCGAACTGTCAACGAGAATTCGCCGAACAGATCCTTTGATAAAGGGATTCGGAGGATTCTTGGCGAAATTCGAAGATCGTCGCGGAAAGGAGAAAGGATCCTTTCTCGGGAATTCTTCCCGAGGTTTTAGGAGGTTAAACGCTCGATAAGAGATCGTCGAAGGGATATCTCGTCGAGTCAAGCAGATGACGCGGAAATAGACAATATTTAAATAGCATTCTTCGTGGTTGACTTCTTATGAAGTCTTCTTTTTCATTTTACACGATTTTTTGAATGGCCCTTTTTCTATTTTTTTTTTTTCTTTTTTTGTTTGTTTTGAAGCACGACGGGATCTTTTTCCGTGAAGTTTCGTTTCCCCATTTGGATTATTTTTTAGATTTTTTTTTTGTGCAGGTTCCTTTTCTTTTTAAGCCTATTTTTTTAATGAGCTTTTCCCCGTAGATTCTGTTTGGTCTATTTTGTATTTATTCTTAGAAAATGAGAGGAAAATTTTTCCGCGAAGCTTCCTCTTTTTTCGCGTGATTTTTTGAACTATGCTTTTACTGTCCATTTTTGCAGAATGATAAAACCTTTTCCTATAAAGCGTCGTTTTTTGTTTTTTCATTTTTGTAGGATGATGGAACTTGTTTTGTTAAGCTTCGTTCGTTTGTTTACGACATATTTTGAACAGTGTTTTTTTTCTTTTTATTGATAATAGAGTGGAATCTTTCTGCGAAGAATATTGCTTCAAGTGATCTCTCGAATAGAATGGGTAATTCAGTAGCAAATAATCGAATCTAATATATCCTTCTAAATATTTTTGAATAGTATATTTTTGCGGATATTTCATTTGATGAAACGTATCGTTTTATTGACGACATTTTTAAGATATTTCTTCGCAAATATTGCGTTAAAGCACGATAAAATAATTCTGCAAAGTGTTTTCATGATTTTTAAACGTTATTCGTTACGAATATATTTTTGAAAATACTTACAATAGCCCGTCGTAACGTAATTTTACACAAGTTCGAGGAGGTTTCATGAACGTACTAACAGAAATAGCGTAGTTCATTCTTTATTCCTTTCCAATAAACGTCGAACGACTTGCCATAACTTCTGCCAACCAGACAAGAATAAAAACAGAAAATTCGACGGAATCGAGAATGAAGTGTGACTTTTGATTCAGGTGTAAACGAAGTTCCGTTGTAAATAGATCTACGCCTGATTAAATTTTTACTGGAACGCTTTTTAGGTACCTCGGGAAAAACGGCTAAAAACTGTGCAGATTCGTTTACAACCCGCAATAATATGTTCGATCGAATTTGCAAAACATCGTGTGCAATTCGTATCAAATGTGAAAACTGTTCGCCATTTTTTGACTTTGCGAAACGTCACGCTTTTTATCGTTCGATTCATTTTCAATTCGTTCACGTTCAATTCAAACGTTACCATATTTTTATTAACATAATTAAAGAAATTAGAGAGAAACAGGAAATTCGATGGAACCAAGAATCAAATGTGACTTTTGATTCGGGTGCAAACGAAGTTCCGTTGTAAATAGATCTACGCCCTGATTAAATTTCCACTGGAACGCTTTGGACCCCCGGGAAAAACACTAGAAACTGTGCCGATTCGTTTACAACCCGCAATAACATGTCCGACCGAATTTCCAACACATCGTGCAATTCCTATCAAATGTTTGCCATTTTTTGGCTTTTCGAAATGTCACGCTTTTTATCGAATTGTTCCCCCTATAAATGTTATGTAGAGTTTCAGATATTTTCGATCGGTCAAATGGAAACGCGTTTTATACGCGGTTTTGCAAATATGCGTAGTATTTGCTCGAGGCTTGACTAAATATTTTTTATTCGGTTGGCTCGCCGCCAAAAAAGCGCAAGTTCTCTGGACAATTCTTTTTTTTTTTCGAAATTATTCCCTGGACGCTTCCGAATCGGATCGCGGTCGATCGTTCCGCTCTTTGGAAATAGGTTGTACACGCGTTTCAATTCTTCGGTGTCGCTAAAAATGTGACAAACCTACCGGCGTGAGTAAAACCGCCCTTTTCCACGTTCGAAGATTTTTCATTCGGTGCAATAAGTAATTGTTAAGTAATTAAATAACGATAGAAATGTATCCAAACTGGAGTCGACGCGCGAAAATGTCCAATTCATTTGAACTTCCAATTTTGCAAACGTACGAAAGCACGCAAAAACGTAAATTTTCGCGGTGGTTTACCGAAAGGAGCGTCGCGTTCTTCGTGGTGTTCTTAGCGGTTATGCACGGACGATCGGTTGCAATGGAGTCACATGGCGGGCATCCCACTCGCACGGAATCTGCCTGAAGCCACTCCAAACACGCGGCTGCACGCGCGTTCTCCGAATCTGTCGGAGAGTCGGCGTGAACGTCCAGAAAATTTGCGTGTTACGCGAAGCTGCCGCGCGAGAAATGTAAACATTAAAGCGTACGTGATGAAAGCAAGGGTTCGCGCAACTTGGCTCGTTCCTTTAATGTCAGACGCAGGTGGGCAACTTTCGTGTTCTCAATGGATTTCAGATTAATTTCCGCTCATTTCAATGTTTGGATTAAATTGCAATAATAGTAGCATTAAATCAGATTGTTTAAATGCTCGTAGTATATTTCATGCTTGGGTTAAATTGTAGTAACCGTGGTATTCAATATGATGGTTTAAATGCTCGTAGTGTGTTTCGTGTTTGGATTAAATTCTAGCAATCGTAGTATTAAATGTGATCGTTTAAATGCTCGTATCGCAATTTCTATTATTCTCCGATATTAAAAATAATACTCGTAACGAGTACAATTATCCTTCTGTTTTTATCATTTTTCTGTTCGAAGTTTAATTAACTCGCGAACAATACACCCCGCAGCTATTAAAACGTTACGACAATGAATTTCTCCGGGAAATCAATAATTCGTCGATTTCAGGATAATTAGGAGGAACGTTCGCTCCATTAGAATTGAGTTTCGTAAAGTCCATTGTGATAACTAGTTATTAATGCGCACATTTCGATTCCCTCGGCCTCGCCTTCGTGGGATGTAACTGACAGCAACAATCGTTATTCGAAGGAAATTTTGGCGAATGTTAGTCGAATGGTTGGCACGTGACTCGATTGCGATTAGAGAGTTTGAATGACTGTCGAACGCACGCGTATACGACTGCGAGAGCGTAAAAGCTTCGTGAATCCAGCCACCGCCGTTTGCAATTTTCCTTCCTTTTTTCCACGACACTTTTCCACCGTTTTATCGTCAACGCTCTGTTATACTATTTTCCAGATGGAAACTTTGATCTAATTTTACGATGCATATAGTCCATACTTTTGTGAAGACTATTCCTCCATCTCTAGGTTTCAAGATAGAAAACTGATTTTTTTTCTATCTTTTTGAATAAAAGCAGATATGCATCTTTCAATTTTTTATGTTCTTTAAGGATGAAATATTTCGGGAAAATTGCAGCCAGATATCCTCACTTCTTCCTCAAATTCTTTTCTTCTAATTTGGTCATTTTTATTACCGATACGTTCGTTGCAAACAATTGCAAATTTCAACGTTTTCTACTTTAAAAGCGCCCATATCGTCTTTCACGATTTTCCGACCGAAAACATGTCGAAGAACACAAAGAAATGAAATGGGAGCAAAACAGAAGCTCGAAAATTTCGATTGCTTTCAACGTTTTCAAATTGTAAACCCTTTGATATTTTCTACTATAGCTCCCTACGCGTAAATATTTTTCAAGATACGAGGCAGTAAAACGAAATATCATGAAATAAAGACAGAAGCGAAACAGAAATTCACAAACTTTCCACTATTCCTAATGTATTCTAACTTCAAAACCCGAACATCCTCTAAACCATGCAAATAGGACGCTGTTAAAATACAAAGAGAATAACAACTGGCGTTCTCGAAGTTCTCCAAATTCAACGATCATATTATGTTTTCTTGAACTGCGGAAGATGCATTATCGCGCACAAAGAAGCGCGATAAGAGAGCAGAGAAGAATTGAACGTAACTTGAAAGAAGTTTAATCGTCGCCAACGGCTTCAAATTTATGAAACAACCGATATCCTCCTTCTCTTTCTTCCACCTGGCGATAGACCGCGAAGAGTAGAAAGGGCAAGCTGGAAGAAGAGGCTGAAGATAACGTCATCCATTTTCCCGAAAAGTAATTACACGGTGGCCGGATTAAAAATAAAAGGGACAGCTCTAGCCTGGGAAATATTGCGGCCGTGCGAACGAAATCGTCGCGCGTTTCTAAGACGAATCCCTGCAGACCGCCCCGAGAGACGAACGAAGAAAGCGAAAGGAAGAAGCAAACGAAAGTGAAAGAGAGAAACAGAAAGAGGGCAAGATAGGAAACGAAGAAGGTGAAAGAAAAAGCCTGGTGGGTGGAAGAAAGCTGCGGTCCAGCAGCCACGTTCGTAACGTTTTTCGTCCGGGACCACGGGTTCTCTTATTTCGCCGTTGCCCTCGAAATGGCCAAGGCATCGGTATCGAGTCGGGCAACGCGCCAAATCACACCCCGGGGAAGATAAAAACGAGCGACGAGAGAAGAAGGGTTTGGGAATTATTGGGAGTGCCGCAGGCTCGGTGGAGAAGGCGCGAAAGGGGGAATCTTTTTTATATTCTTGCTCGGGCTTTTGTCTGGGCGAACCCCCGAAAAAAATCGACCGGGACGTGCCGCGAATACGGTATCCACCATTCGATTATCGTATCCGACGGCCATTCGAATTTCCAGCGAACCTTTTTCCGCCGTCCCTTTTTTTTTTATTGTTTTTTTTCCCCCTTTCGATTTAATGTCTTTTCGTTGCTCGTAATTAACGGAGCAAGATATAATTGGAAGATTCGTTGGAAGGCACATGGAATGAAGGAATATGGTGATTAGGCAATGGGGTGGCAACAGGTTTGATAACTAATTATACGATAATCGATTGATAGGGCTTGTTGAAGCCACATGATTTCTTTCTATTTCGATCTTTTGCATTGCGTTGCGATTAAAGAAGCAGAATCTTGCAAATGGTAATTAGGGGATAATGAGATGGTAATTAGGTAATGGCGGGGGTTGAGACGACGTTGTTTCTTTCGCTGTGTTCGATTTTTTTTTTCCATTGTGTAATTGATACAGCGTGATATAAATCGAGGAATTCGTCGTGGAAGGTATCGTTGAAATTGCCCGTGTTTTTTACCATTCGAGTAAACTTGCGTTACACAGACTCTTAGGAAATGGCAACTAAATACTTTGAATTGAATGGAGGCGAGCAAACATGACACAAAGAGCATGAGAAAGTTTCAGTTTCCTTCAATTTCGAAATAACGAACAAGCCCTGTCCTTCCACCAAAATTCCACTTTTAATCGGAAGATAAGAGTACCAACATGAATACAGGATAAGTTTTCAAAGACGAGATTACGAAGATTCGAACGAGTCGTAGAAAATACAGAAGGTTGGCGAAACGAGCTCTTTTCACGGTAGACGATTACAGGGCGTAAAATTATATCGGGCTATTTCTAAGAGTATCGTCCAATAGAGGGGAATAACCGATAATCCTTGGGTCGAATCCCGTAGCGAGCTTACCACTGTATAATTGCCCGGCCCGGATTCAACGAAAATTTACGGATACGCATTCACCATTTAACGTCCCTCTCGATGCTGCTTAATAACCTGCTATTAAATCTTCCGATTATAGCAGCCTAGTTATCACGCAGCAAGCTGATCCAAAGATTTTACAGTCCAGTTAGTACAGCGACGCGTGTTTGGCTCGGTAATGAACGACGTTTCTTTGTCAACCAACGGAATTATCCACGATTAGTAATGTCGGATAGATAGTCGTTAGCGGCTTCGTTTATTGCCTGCAAATTAAACGTTATGGGCTAACAAATAAAAAAAAAGAAAAAAAAAAGAAAAAGAAGAAGCATATCGGACTATTGTTTCCTACGGTTTTCGACAACAGTACGCGTTTATTAAATAGTTCTTTCGTAAGCTTCGCGAAAATCTCGCTTGTAACTTTTCAAACGCGCGTACAATGTAAGAAGTTGAGGGAAACTTTCGGTATTCAGAATTGTTGGAATCTCGCGGACCGATTGTAGGGAACGTAGAATTTCAAATTCCGAAATACAGCAATTTCTTTACGCTACGCGAATTTCGGCGCGCGAAACCACCTTCGAACTCTACATTGCAAGACCCGATCTTCGAGTAATTCAGGAAATAAAATATTCTCGATAATTCACCGTAGGCGGAAGTAGTATCGAGTTGAAAGCTCGACGCGCATGACCAATAAGGAAGTTAATCATAATATACCATATAGTTGCTCGTATGGTCGTCTAACGATGTTCTAAAAGTATATGTTTCGCGAAGAGACGATCGTGGTCGTTTCGTACGGCATAACCGGCGCGTAACGAGCTCGTTAAACATCCTCGAGCATAACCAAACCCGTGGGCTAATCACAGTTGTAAAACTCACTTTCTCAGAGTGGCCAGACGTTCTTCCTGCGCTTTAATGTAGCCGTTTAGCGTGTCGATGAGTACCGCCTCCGTCTCAAGCAACTCTTCCATGTCCGCTAACGCGGTGTACAGCTCTGCGACGCAGCCGTTTTGCATCCACGTGCTCGTAATCGAGATTAGAACCACCACGGCGATCATGTTCGACGACATCCTTCCGTTTCTTGTTCCCTTTTGGTATTCTGCAAGCATAAAGCAACAACAAACATACAGATAAAACGAATAAAAGTTAAAAAGATATTATAATGATAATTTCTTTTATAGATTGTTACGCGCGTTATACGAAATTTTGTGAAACGTTGTTAGCTTTCTAATGAGATTTTGATAGTAAAATTTTGATAGTAAAATTTGAAACTAACCCGGAAAGGTATTTAGAAGTTACAAGACACTTGTTGCAAACGGTATACTTAGTGAGAAATTGATACATATATATGACAAATAGAAGCTTTAATCGTCTCAATTGCGACTTATTAATATAGCAAATGATCGATTCCTCAAACCTTTTGGTGACATCTTCGATGTGTATTCTTAATAACAAATATCTTCCAACTTTAATGTACGCACATTTTCACATTCGATTCAAACGTTACCAATACAATCGCTAGATTGCGGATTTTTATCCGACTTCATATTTTTATTAACACAACTAGAGAAATGGGAGCTACGTAAATGTTTATTTCATCCATTAAATCCTATATTATAACAAGCACTTTGTTTCTAATAGTTTTTATATTCTTGCATATTATTATGCGCATCTCGTGCATTTTTGCACCACTTAGTTTCCCATAAATACGAAAAGTTCCGAACGTTGTCTATAACATAAACGTAAAAAGTTTATAGCGTTGGAATACTTTCGCCAGCCACTATATCTACAAATCGGTAATCTTTGTCTACAAATCGGAAGCAGATTATTCTCGCCCCTGCGCTGCCTGCCAGATTTTCCGCCGCGTACAGTAGAATGGGACGCTAGAATGGCGAAGGATAGCGACGCGAAGGGAAAAGCGTGTAATCGAAGCAGCATCGGCGATTCGTTTGGCCGATTAATCGTCGCGGATACTCGATCCACTCTCGTTCTCTCTCGTCCCGTTTTCGTTTTCGCCCTATTTTGTCTCCGCTCTCCAATTCTTGCCCGCGTTCACTCACCACTTTCATCCCCTAACGCCGTCGATAGAGCGGCTCACTTTTTCGCATGAAAAAAAGCGACACTAACGAGCAGCAAATGAAGATAGATGGCTATCAATTAATCACGCGTGCCGAGAAAAAAGAATTTTTTACGCAGATTGATTCGAACCTTCGTATTTCCGCGAGTTTAACGCGCCCAACTTTCTCACGTCGTTTGCCTAACGCTTTATTTGGCTAACGCAAGTCTGTATAATATTTAGCATTTGACGAAGCCGGTACATCCGATGTCTTTGAAATGCTCTATTCGTGAATTTTTGGTTCGATTAAGTCTCTATAATGTTCTGTGGTAGTCAGAGATTAGCGGCTATGAAAAGTATTAGGTCGTGCGAAAAGTTTCTTTCGTTTTATAAGGAAACAATGGATGCGCAAGATTTGTCGTTTTATATCATTCTATCGAATTACAATCGATTTTGTTATATCAAGATGAAGATCACAACGTTCGACAGGTTAGGTTTCATGTTTGTATAAAGATGCATTGTTGTAAAAAACGCGTCTGTAAAAGAAAGACACTTTTCGGAAACCTAATATTTGCACGTGTGCCAATGAATGTTTCTTTACTCTCAGGTTCAGCGCTTTACTTTCGCGGTATGAAATTTTTTTAGTCGTACGAAAGTACTACTAAATGATACTGCTACTGTATACGAATATACTTGTTATACTTAAAATTGCAATTTAATATACTTGGGCCTAATTAACTTGCGCGTAAACAGGTACAGCGATGTGCAAATACTTTCTGTAGCCGCTTGTAGCCACATACTTTTTGTAGATGGATGAGAATATTTTACAATTTTCTCTTATTCGTCTGTTATTTTGTTATTGTATTTGGTGAAAATTGGTTCACGCCTTTTCGCCACGTAAAAACATATAGCTGCGCCCAATCACTCCTGTCAACTACTCAATCGTTAATCAATTGATAAAAATGATTCTCGCAACAGACCGCGAGCATAATGTTACGCCACTCGATATTTCTGAATATCGTTGTACGTAAAAATATAGAACACGCTAAAATACTGCGATACTCGTAACATTTTTGAAACTACGCTCGCGAAATAATAAATTTACATAGATCCAGTCTACTCGTAAGCAAGAAAAATTCCAATACCAGAGATTTAGCTAAAAATCACACGGTGATACCAACTCGGCGGAGAGTTTGACTGCGTAATCGCGATTCATCACGGTTGCCCCGTGACGTTTCAAACTTTCCTTCTGTTCCATTTCTTTCCAACCGGTTTCGTTTCCTCTGCCGCCCGTTTCGAAGTCGTTCGTTAGTAGAGTATCCAGTTTCCGCGATGTCTCGAAAAAAGTTAGACGAAACTCCGGTGATTGCATTAGCATTCGAAGTTTTCGAACGAGAATCCACCCCCTCTGCGCGCCTATTCGTCGCTGTTCGAGCGAGGCCGCCAGCAGACTCTCTCTTTCGCCGTGAAACTTTACCAGCAGAGAGCGAAGTCTTCCGTTTCTGGCCGGGCGCATCTCGCCCGCTGTTTGCCGATTAAGCGAGTGCCGTTTAATTGAACTGAATATGCAAACGTCTTGGTTGAACGGTGACGCTCGTTCGTCGACGTGCCTCGCATCAAACGCGCGATACAAACAGGTGCGAGCGAGCGAAACGCCCTCGACGACCTTTGATAAAGTGTCCACCGTGATTGAAATTGATATTGCCATTTGTGCTGTAGGCGCGGCCATAAACCCCTTGCATTTGCGCGGACACGAATGTAATCGCGTTAGCCGAGATAGAGTTTTAACGGAATCGATGGACGTTTATCGGCCTGTTCTGTTTTCTTCGGGGACGCTTTTTCGCGATGTGATGGATCGTCTGGCAAATTGCATATCGATAAAAGTAGGCGTACAGTTTGGACGTTTTCTTTTTCTTGTCGATAATTGTAAAACGAAGAATTCGGGAATTTTTTTGGCGATGTTAATATAGGTTTTTTTTTTAAAGAAAAGTGTTACAAAATGGGGAAATTTATTGGGTACATCGAAAGATCCTTGTGCCGAAGCATCGGTGATTCTAATAGGATCGTAAAACCGCGATGAGTTCTGCTACAGCGTCGTCTCGAGACTTTCGTGATCGGAATTTTTCAACTCCTGCAAATGGGAATTCGTACGGTGAGAAATATCCGTATTTATTAATGCTTTCGCTCTTCAAATATTCCAAGTCATCGGATCTTTTTACAAAAAGAAACACAACAAAAGCGAGTTTATTCAGTCTCGCGAATGGTATCGCGATTGTGTTTAACACTAAACCTACCGACGCTTCTTGTATACCTATTGGCAGGACAGACTGCAAATTTTTCTTAGAAAAAACAAAGCAAACTAGAAATAAATACCGAAGGATATATCGCATTCATATTTTGTGAAAAGTCATAGATTAGCAAGCGATTTGATAAGTTTAAATGTGGTAAAATTTGTGTAGAAATTTGAAAGCGGTCAATTTGACCGCTGCGGTAGGTTTGGTGTTGATATCGGGCGTTGTAAGTGTATGCAGAAGCTAGAAATACAACGTGGCGAACGTTGTTTCTCCAGGTCCACTTGCTAAAATGCAAGGTATTCCGTAAGCTTTAAAATTCACTGGGAATACCGCATCAGGAATTCCTTCGACGGCAATTCCTAACTTCTCGCCACGTTCCACGCGTTCCTTAACAAAAACGCCTGAGATAAAAACGACTTACTCGAGACTTATCGTTAGCTGCTCCTTAACCACAAACTCGTTCGATGTGAATCATTTGATGCTTTATTAACTCGCTGAACGACCCGCGCCGAAATTTTCCGCGGACGCCTCGATTTTAGCTGACGCCGGAAGCTACTTTAATTAAAAGCGACAGTACGCGTACCTTCATAAATATTCGATATCTTTTATCGGAATTGTTTCAAAGTTTTTGATAAATTTGATGGAAATTCAAGATCTTATTAATTAACTCTACTCTTTCGTTCGTCAAATATTCGAACGTATCGACTCTTCCTTTACGCAATTATTATTTGGTTTCTATCGCACTTTACCAAGCAAGATGTATTTACATACTCTGTTTCTTCCGATGAATTCCTTCGTTGCGGCTTCACCTTCTTTGAAAATTTGTTCCTTTCTTTCAGTAACATTATGAAAGCCAGCTACAAAATTAAGAAGATATGATTTTTGTCGTATTTGTAGGGAAATTTAATAAGCTCGAATATCTTTTTGAAAACAGGTAGAAGCAATAAATAATTACAGAAATGTACAAATCAACAAACAGGTACTAGCAAAGCACGACGAAAGAATGCAGATATTTCGAAAATATTCGTGTTTCGCGGAGCGTAAATCCTCGAAAACTTGTCGGCCGCTTCTTAAGCTATCGATCGACCTTTCACCTTTTTTCCGGTCCAGAGGGTCGCAGGGCCGATCGCAAATTAAAGAAAAATTCCCTAATCGAGTTTCCCCCGGCGCGTTCGTGTGCTTCATCCTGACACTCCAACTTCTCCGGACTGAGGATTAAAGTTAGGGAGCCGAGCAACTTACACCTGCCCGATCGCCGATTTATTCCGTCACGCTTCCACGAACTTCCTTCTTCGTCTTTCCGCCCTTTTTACCCGGTCGTTCGTCAGCCACCCCTTTTGTTCCTAGTTCACGGCCACTCGAAAGTTCAAAAGCGGTTGCTCGAGCACGCGGATCGAGAGGCTTCCAAAAACTCACCGCCAGACAAATTGTAAATAAAAATGTCAACTGTGCCCATACCTTCGTGGAACTACATTTGCCTTTTTTATATATTCATGCTTCTTGTATGTTCATTTTTTGATTGTTCGTATATTGAGCATTTTCGACAAGTTTCTTTCTGAAATCTCGCGCGAGATTTATGTTAGCTGCCTACATTTAGCTATGCACTGAAGGTTGATATTTTTTTTTTTATGCAAGCGATAGAGTATTTTCTGTTATTTACGAAGAATCGCAGTAACATAGATGGCAAAACTAACATCGTTCCAGCAAATGAAAATACAGATCATCCTTTAGCGAGCTTCCACGAGAAGAGGAAATTTCGAAAAATGTCCAAAAATATTTAAAACTGAATTTTACTGAACTTCAGCCGATCATCTTTCAATAACATCTCGTTTCTTTAGTCGTTTAGAACTAAAACATTTCCGTAACTCTTCTCCATATTTATTACGTAAGGATTAAATAATTAAATTAGATACATAGAGTAAATAAGATAAGTCAAGTATTTTTGAAGAAGCACCGAAGTAAATACGTACTACATAGAAAATTTGTTCGAATGAAGTCGCCAGTCAAAGGGTTTTAAGCGAACTGGTAGCAGCGCAAAAGGGCAGTGAAAGGTTGTTTGGACGTTTTAAAGAGTTTTAACGATCCTTCGAGGAGTTTCATTTTGAAACATTTTGTATGCCGACCTTTAGTTGCGAGTCGCAAGAGATCCTCGAGTGTTTTACCTGCGATAGTCGACTGGTCTTTAAAGTTCGAAGGGAAGGGGTTGTTATCGCTCATGCTTTTCTCGTTTCAATTCGATGATTTCAAAATGATTAGTTGGAAAGTAGTATCGGCGATTTCGTTGAGAATATTATTGTACGATAAAATCCGATGATAAACAATGGTACGAATTACGGCTGATTTTTGATATTAATATTTAATATTGTAAAAGTGGATGGAGCACCCTTTATTGTGCTTGAAATTACGTACAGTACCGTTGATACGGGCTGGCTCGTTCCATTGTTCAAAATTGGACAATGAATTTTCCACGTGTGACACATTCCGTTTCAATCAATCGTTCCTGGTATTTAAAAATATAATTTCTACTTACATAGAAAAAAAATCATATTTGAACATTAAGCTGGAGAATGAAAAATATCGGAAAATAAGCCACTGTAAACGACGAGGTATTTCGAAAACTTGGAAGCTCGAAAATTTTCCACGTTCAAAAAGTAAGAAAGAATCGGTGGCTGTATCGTTCGAGTCGAACTATCGGAACGCAACTGTCTGCTTACAAATCTTAGCTTTCGTTCTTAACGTGAAGGGAGAAAAATGGCTGAAAAAGAAAGCCCGTGGGACGCGAAAAGCAAGAAGAACGCGAAAATGAAACGAAAGAAAAATCGAGACTCTCCCCTCTATTGTGCGACACGAAAGAAGGAAGGCGGTTGGCGGAGGAAGTGGCGGCGCGAGGGACCCCCTTAACGTTTTACAAACTTTTGGAAACGGCTCTTCTTCGGTTTCAATGGCCCTTCTCGCCTCCCTCTTCTCTCCTTTTCTTCTTCCCTCGGATCTTTTTCCTTTTTTATCCAGGAAAAACGAGGAAAGCGATTCCGCGGAACAAAGGGCCGAGTTCGCGAGAAACGTGTTTTCGCCTTGGCTGATGGAACGGCAGAAAAGAGAAAAACGAGATTCGCGAACGAACGCGCGCCAACGACCGGAAATCTAATTGTTCCAGCGTAATTCAGCGTGGCAGACCGCGCTTTGACCAGCACTTCCATTTATCCCTGTGACTCTGTCGCGGTCGACTCAAAACCGAATCTAATCTCGTTTCCGAACTGTTGTCGAGATCTGATTACCGGAAGCTCGGTCCTTTCGACTAGTGTTGTCTTTTATAGTCGTGCCACCTCGCCGACTTCTTGTTAGTTTCGAAAGAAAGCTGCGGTTTTGCCGAAGGCTGCTGCTGAGTTTCAGCACAGTTGCGAACCTTTTCGATGTACTTTGAGGTGAATGGAAGGGATTGTTTTATCAGTAGACTGCAAATGTCCAGGTATTTATAGAAAACGTGTTCTTCTTTTGGCTGTCTTTTTTGGGTTCGGGAGAAAATGGATTTTTGGAGAACGTTGGTGATTTTGTAAATCATTCTCGTGCATTTTGGTGTAGAAGAAAAGGTCGCTTTATCAGATTGTGGATTTGTATGGATTCAGAGTTTGTCTGCGGTTACTGCGAATGCATTTTTTCATTAATCGCCGTGATGACGAATGCGTACATTCGTAAGAATTATTAGCTGTATTTGAGTGTGCTCGTTTTATATCGTTATATGTAATTATTTGATCGTCATATACAATGGTGTACTTAATATGAATAGGTGCGGACAGAGCATTTCATAGTTGCCTGTTTTATCGCCTGTCTTTTTCCTCTAATTAAAACTTGAATAATTGTTAGCAAGTTAATTGCAAGTTGAGCTAACGACAGCTTGGGGGGACGCTTGTTATATCATTTGGAATTCGCTCGGTGAACAGCTAAAGAGGACTCTTAAGCTGATATTTTAATAAATCTTCCGTTTTTTTTTTTTTTTCAATTTAACTTCCACATTAAAATTCCATGACATTGCCTCAATTTGTATTCTAATTAAGATAATAATAAATTTAAATAATTCCACCGATGATATATAAGAATTAAACAGTGAATATTTATACGAACTCATATTTCTTTTGACATGACTAGAAAAATGGAATGTGAATGAATATTCACAAGCATGATTATATTACATTACGTTGAATACTTTCGCGCATTACATGCATTTTGTATATTTGTGCATTTAAATGAAATTATAAAGCGAAATAAATGCACGAACATCGAGAGTTTAATAATTATAAATCGCTATTAATTTGTATAGAGCAGATATTTATGGGAATTCATAGCTTTGCGAATGTAATTGTAAAAGATTTGTACTTTGGACGTATCATTGCTGCATGGCCCGTGCATTTCGTATACTTTTCACGCTTCAAATATCCAACAAATACATAAAAATCCGTAATCTAGTAATAATTTGGCACGTTACAGCGGAAAAAGTATCCTCGGATCGAGTCATTCACGACGACGATCTGATCCAGCGATTCGATTTCCACATTTACGATATAACGATATCTAACAATTTCATTAAATTGCAGCGCTGTCTTCTTCAACGAAACGTCCCTTAAAGGTTGCTCGGCCATTTTGAAAATTCTCTGATTCTTGTCTGCTGGTCGAATTTCGTCCCTGGGGACCGCCGTGTTCGTTTTAACACGGGCTAATTTGCCTCGATCGGCGCTCGATTAGCCGTGGGAAGTTGAATTTCTCGTATCGGCCGGCAATTTGCACAAATTCGCCCGGCGAAATTCATAGAAATTCACGCGGGACGGCCGGAACTAATGGATCCAGTAATACACTCGTAGAAACTCGTGAGCATAAATTAACAGTTTGCCCTGTTTCGAAACCGGCTATTTCTGAAAACTCCCGCCAATCGAAACAGAGTTTCTGCGGATCACCGGCTATCAACTGCAGCCGTACAGTCTACTCATTCGCGAATAGAATCGTTTATTTCGTGCATTGTTCGGAGTTTCTTGGTGTATCGGCCATTCGGTAATTTTCGAGAGAGACCAATTCACCAGAAGAAAATCTTGTATTGCCTTATCCGTACTAGGAATTATCTTACCGATAAAACTACCAAGTTGTTGCAGCTACACGCTTTAGTAGGTGCTAGGATTTTATTAAATTGCTTACAGGATTATACGTACAGTGTCTCGCGAAAGTGCTCGAACATTTATTGTTACAGACAAAATCTCGTGTACATGTTCCTACGCGCGTGTTGTATGAAACATCTTGAAATTTCATTGTTTCGCAGGATCGTACTCGCAAAATTCGATGTCAATTAAAAAAAAAAAAATGAATGCATATAGAAGTTGCAAGATATTTATTGCAAACATACCTTAATACATCCGAAGCATAACAATAAATGTTAAAGATAGCGCTATTGAACACCGAGCCTCGTTAATACGATGGAAATTGTCCGTTTAAGTACTTCGGTGATTTCCGCGAAGTACGCACTCGTACTAAATATCCGGTGATATCATCGGATTTGTTTCTAATTTAGCCGGTACAATCGCGACCGAGTCTCGCAGCAGCGCGAATGAAATTTCCAAATCATCTTTCGTGCATAACATATAAAAAAAATCTACAAGTATTTGAATACCTTCGCCAGCCTGTTTATCGTGCCCGTAATCGAGTTCCACTGTCCATTCACTTTCATAGCCACCGTTTTGTAGCTACAGATTAAATTAATTTTTCGAAATTCTCGCATCTTCCGGTGACGTTCAAAGGGCCAGAGAAGGTGAAGGACAGGTTGGTATAAGGGTTGAAAGGCGGCATCCGGAAATCTCGCTGAAAGGACGGCGTTAATTAAGCGCCACCCCGGAAGAATAGGCGCTCGAGCAGTGAAAAAAGCGAGAGAGAGAGAGAGAGAGAGAGAGAGAGAGAGAGAGAGTCGAAACCACTGGCGCAACCGGCAACTAAGGTAGAAAAGAGAAGAGAGGGCGCGGAAAAGAGACTGGAAGAAAAAGCGAAAGGACCACCACCACCACCGCAGCAGTCGCTATATCGTTAAAGTGTGTAGTGTACAGTGTACAGCATTTGCCACGAGGTAGAAAAGAGCAGCCAACCTTCGCCTTTGCAGGCCACTTCTCTCAGCTTCCGCTTCCTCTTCCTTCGACGCGCTGGTACACGGAATGCATCGTGATTCTTCCGCGTTTCCAGCGCTTGTGCTTTAGTTCGGCGAAGCTTCTGAATCTGATTTTCAGTGTAATCGAGGCTGAGACTGAGAGAGACACGAGAGAATGTTAGACAGTTTGACTTGGTACCTGACAGATCGTTGCTTGCTTGTTATTTCGGCTTTGCTTTCGAGTTTTATCGAAATTCGAGGCGACGAACTAAATGGATCTCTTGGAGTCGGTGCTGCTGTATAAATAATTCTTATCTGTCGTTTGGTTTCCGGTTATCGATTATTCGATTTGTGACGACTCCGACGAAGAGAGCGGACGACAGTAGTTTGGAGTTCGAACGGGTACGAGGTGGAGCGTCCTTGTCGTTATTCTAGGACTAATTTTGTGGACGAGGGTAATGAAAGAAATCGAAGGATTTGCTGGAGTTAGAATTGATACACTACTGATCGCTGTTTGGTTATTGTTGAAGTGGTTAACACCTTTAAGAAAACTCTACGTCTGTTCTGTTTAGTTTTCTCAATCACTGAAACCGTCGACAGGCCATGGACAAAAGACAGCCACGTGGCAACCATAGACAATAGACAGGCAACGATGGCTTGGGGATTTCAGTTACTAGGTAACACTGTTATCGTGCGGATCTGGACCAGCTCAAACTCTATTCATACGTGTATATACACTTCTTCGTTAAATATACTTTTCTATCTTACAATTTATCCACGCGTTCCTCTATCCATATAACCAATAACCACAACAGTTATTACTCCGATCGTAGGTGTAACTGCCACTGGATGGTATATTGTATTGTTTCGTTGTTACTTTGGATCAGATATAAAGTAACTGAAAACTCTGATGAGATCGCAAATCACCATACGTCTGCCGTGACAAGAATCAGAAAAGACCTTTGATGATCGGCCTTTGACGATTCAACCGAAAAATTCAAAATTGGCGGCAGCCGAAATATCGAGTAGAAAGTTTCGAGCAACAAATTGTCGTTGGCCCTCTCAAAGGGACCACTCGTCGAACCGTGAACGAGCATTGTTTCCGACCATTCCTCGTTCGCCAGGAACGATGGAAGAGAGAAACAGCAAATACCATGACGCGAGCACAACTAAAAAAAAGAAAAAAAGAATGAAAGAACAAAAAAAGGTAAAGGACACCATATAACGCTCTTTTATTCGACATTTTTCTATTTCGTGGAATATTCGCGTCTCAAAAAGGAGTAGCAAAGAAAACAAGGGGAAAAAATCAGTGAAAATAGCAACGCGTTCAAAAATCCCGGCTCAAAGGCGGTGTATTTGCGTGGAGAAAAAGAGAATGGCGAGAGACAGAGGAGACGAGAACGGAGAAACAGAAGGAGAGGAAAGTCGATCAAGGCTGGTTTTCAACGAGTCCAGCAACTTTCGTCGCGTATGCACGTGGTCACGTTCAATTTACCTCGAACCTGGCGTGGTGCGCCTCGATTACGAAACGGCCGGAAGCTAATTTGCGGTCACGCGTAATTAGTGTCGTCGGGGATGGGAAAAATGGATGAAAGAGCCCCGACGCTGGTTACACCGGGTTAAAAGGCCCAACTACCGCCCGGAAACTCTCCACCCTCTCTAATTTTCCCTCGACGAAGGAGACGATCGACTTTGCATCACCTATCAGCTCAAAGTTTGCAGGCTGCTTCGTGACCGTGCCATTTTCACTACGGTCGAGCTTTAAAGCTGATGTATTCCTAAAATGGACGACGTACTATTTTCATTCACTTTGTGATAGGCCAACCGGGCACGTTACATTCTCTGAGAAAACGCGACAAATTAATTCGAAAAACGATACGCCTTGAAAAGATTTTTGAATGTAATAAAAGAATAAAGTAATGATAAGAGTTTTTAAATATTCGTATTGTTATAAAAGAGGCATGAAAAAAATTTATTAAAAACACCATAACGAATAAGTAAGCGAACGCATTCGTAAAATGGATGGAGAAACGATGAGTCACGCGAGGCAGCTCTGTTTCTACGAATACAAAGATACAAATAAAGTAGATTTCAATAATTTCCTTGGAAAAAGAAAAGAAGAAGAAGCACGTTTCCATCGGGACTCTTGGTAATTATTTTCAGTGAGTTGGCGTTAGGTGGCTGAAGATCGCGAAGGGTCGGAAGCGGAAGGACGAAGAAAATGGGGTAGCCGCGGGTAGAGAATGGGAGTGACGACGGTAAAAAGTTTGGAAAGTCGAGGTTAACGAGTTCGAACAAGCGGAATTGGATGACACGGGCAAACGATGGACGAAGAAAGCCGGAGGAAAACACAGAGGCCACAGGCGAAAAGGGAGAGCCAAGGGGTGAGAAAGAGAGACGAATGGATCATCCGTCCTGAATTAAATTGGCCGCGGGAAAAATGCTCGTGAAACCGTGAAATTACCATTTTGAGGCTCGCGCCCGGCTTCAAAGCCATCTTTTCGCACGATCTGACAACGAACCGTCGCAAACCCATTCCAACGTATCGGTGACGTTCGTGTCTTTTCTATTATCGCCGTCAGCTCTTCGAACATCGTGTCAACGATGTGCCTGGAATTATTAAGTCCTTGCCTTTTCAGCTGATCGACAAGCTCGAATAATCCCACGTTGCTTTCGAAAACGATTGACGCGTGAAGGTGTTTGAAAATGAGTTCGCAGAGGTTTGTGAAGATTAATGGGCCGCAGTTTAGACATAAAGAAAACTGACTTTGTCACGCGAATACAAAGTCACAATAACCCATTCAATTTCTATCGTAGTATCATACGAATAACACGTCAATCTACCGCGTTTAAAATTTTCTATCCTATACATGTTCGAATATTCTTCCGAGCTACTCTATCGTACAGCTTGTATACCTATCGCGTAATTTTTCAGATTTCAAATTTTACCGATATAATTACGGTCATCATGCATCGTTACAGCGCCAACGAAATTTCAGAACGCTTTGTATCACGTACACGAGATATTTTCTAATAGTTTCATGTCTTAATGAATACATACGTGATGCTATATACGTATATAGATATATATATATATAAAAAAAGGAATAGTTTTCAAATTGGAAAGGAAAATTTCTTTTACAATGTTTAAGAGAAAATACAGGATACAGCTAGGTATCACGTAGAAGGAATAAAGAAGGAACAGAAGGAAGCAGGACTTTTAACAAACTACCGTCCCCGCTTAAAATTTCGCGTGGAACTTTCAATGCAAGAAGCTCCATCCTCTCCTCCTCCTTGCTCGCTTTTTCCTTCAAACTACTAGTCTCGTTGAATTGTTAAAGCGACAAAGAGATTAAGTGCACGGACGCTTAGCTCACAGCCAATTTGAATCTAATGTTTCTTCGGCTCGCGATTTAATTTCCTCTCTCCTATCCCGATTCTTTTTTTCTCCCTTCGCATCGCTGTTTTATTATTTGCCAATTCTTTCTCTTTCTATACTCTTGGAATATTTTCATTTCTATGCATGCTACGCTACACGATATAATATGATAATGTATAATAATAATAGAACCATGGAATAATATAATAATATATAATAACAGATAAAAATATACAAAAGAATGTGCACGAAATTTAGAAAATATTTAGATTAAACGTCATAACTTTGTATTTAAGTTAACTTTATTCGTCGGTGGTAATTATTTTCGACTGATTTACTCTGATTTCAATGAAAATACTCCGTTGAGTTCGTAAGTCGTACGGAGGTACGTAAATTAAGAACGTAGGAATTGATGTGAATTTTTCCGGAAAATTCCATTCCTTTTAGGGCTTTTCCGACTTGAAATAATTTCTAGCTGTTTAAGAACAATTAAGGAACGATTAAGGAAGTCTGCGCGTACATTGCGCAATGGATCGTCATGCACGAAATGCAATCTCTTTGAAAGACTCTTTAATCCGCGACGAAGTGTAGAATCGATTTAATTAGTCGAGAGAGGTTTCGACGGTGGGCGAGAATAATACGGGTGCTCCAAGTATCGAGTAGGACTCGTGACGAGAAAGAAAAAAAGAAAACGAACGAGCGGAGGAAATTCTCCTCTCGCCTCTCGTTAATGTCCTCTTGTTAAACACCACGTGCTCTAATTTTCATCGCGCGATATTTATTTCCCGCCTTTTAATTTTGAAAACTTTTATGCGTTTTAGAAACGTTCCACTTTGTGAGTAGCCTTACCTTATTTGTAAACTAATTTCAATATTAATACACGTACTCAACATTTGTTTGATGGAATAGTTCTAAAATATTGGAATAAATGATTCGCAATATTTGTCATTTTCTTTATGAATAAAATAGCTTTTATCGACTTTTACTCTTTCTTTTTTCGACTACTAATATACGGGACAATTTTTAAGCAGACGAATCTTTCTGAACGAAAAACCTACGTATCTTCTATATTAACAGTCCGATTATTCTCCGCAGCAACGAACACGACGTAAACAATAACCATGGTTGCTTGATTTCTACCAAACATGGGAGTAGCGCGTATGACTCAGATGCCAGGCTGTTTCTCGGTTTTTACAAAACGAACATACCCCTATTTTTCCCTAGAAAGCAAGTTATACAACAGAGAAAACCTCATCAAAATCTGTTCAGTAGTTTGTACGTGACGCGAGTACAAACAGGCTGACAGAAATTCGAAAAATTAGTTTTTTCAACTCCATAGCGCGCGAGCTGCTCCTGCACGACAGTTTCGTTCTTTTGTATTCAAAGTGCAGACACAACTCTTCTACTATTTGTCGCATATGTATAGATTTTCAAATTTTCTTTATTAACGATGTTCAAATATGTCTGACATTTAAGAGCTCCAGGTTCTTCTCGTGATAAGCGACTGAAGAAACTTTCCATTCTCTCTATCAACTGTTTTTAAATATTCCCGATGCTACAACGTTCCAGAATTTTTTTCTTCTTTTACAAGTAGAAACTCGAGAAACCTTGCAGTTTCTTACGTAGAAAATATCGCAAGATACCGTACAATTTCGATATCGCGTTAAATTTCGGGGCAGCCAGAGGCAGGATGCTTGAGTGTCACGGTGCTCTTTCGAAGGAATATCGGTAATATCCTGTAGTACCCGTATCGCTGTGCTCTCTGACGAAGTTAGATATAATACCGATGAAACGTCACACACACTCAAACCATATGAATCGTAATCGTGCCTAAGAGCATTCGATCCTACGCCATAGCGAAGTGTTTAGATCAAAGGCTTTGCGTCCACGAATCGATCTTCTATACTTTATCGTGTAATTCCTCAAAAGGTAGTTTCAGTTCGCCGTACCTTTGGATATTAATCATTTGCCTTACAATTGCCTTTCGGACGAAGGGTTTTGCAGTGTGACTGGATTTCCGGTTCGCAGCTTAAGCAAACACGCGCTGGAATTCTTTCAATTTGTCAGTGTTTAACACGTTACTTACGGTCCCTCCATTTTCTTCGTATATATTTTTAGAACTCGAGTCTACCGTATCGCTGTATTGTCCGAGATTTTCTCAATTCTTCAGAATTAACTTACTTTCGCGTCGCTCACGATTACTTTAAATTGACGGTGGGAATCAATCTTACGATTTTTAACTTTAAAACGTTTCATAGAATTTTATTTCATTGGCGTACGTTATTTGTCTATTTGTAACGTTATTATAATTAATCACGCGTTTATTTCTCATTTTCAACTTCCCATTTTGCTCGAGAATGGTAAACTGTGCAATGTTTTAAATATTCCATTGATTTATTTAGGAGTAGAAACCACTTAACGTTTAATACGTGATACGTAACAAGAAGATGACGAGTGTTGAAGCATTCTGAAATTTATATCAGATAAATTCAAACGTATCAATCAATCATACATATCGATATCGTAACTAAACTTCGCCTGAAATATTACGAATTACGTTTCAGTTATAAGTATATAACTTCTATATACGTTTTTAGATTCGTTTCAATTTTCACCGATATAATTGTGACGGTCGTGTCTCGTTACACTCATAATAAAATTGACAAATTTCTCGTATAATATATTATATGACTTGCGTAATGTATTCATAAAAAATTTCTGTCAAGCATTCAAGTGTTTTCGCGAGCCACGAAATATCAAGAAACATTCGTTACGATTATCTCGTGCAAATCTCCTCGGAATTATTCGTTATCGAAGAGCGTTAAGAGAGGTGCGATGAAAAAGCGAATTTTTCGCAGTTCTTTCCATGGCCCTGAGAATTTCATTAGCCCTTCGTCGCTCCATCGTTTGCGTATAAATTACGATGAAACTCGGCGAGCAAATTATCGGACATTGATAGAGTCAATATAGAAGTTCGAGCCGAGCCACTTGCCTCGAGTTGTTCGAACGCAACGAAACAAGCTGTGACCCTTCCTCGAGGAAGACGAGTTCAACAGCTTGGCTAAAACTCTACTCTATATTCCGTGGTTTACGCGTCGTCATAAAAAACTTCATCGTCGAGCGACGTTGACTTTTCACAAGTCGCAATTTCCAGAGATCGAACGTTCATTCTAACGTAGATCCCCCTCTGCGAACAAAGTATTATTATACAAATAGGAAAGAACAGGTCGCAAAAAAAAAGAAAACTCGAATCATCTTATCGTGTTCTTTTTACAGTTCAACAAAACTTTTTCTTTGAATTTTCATCTTTAAAAGTCGTCACCAGTGACGGCTGCAGGTCTTTTATAAATTACAAAATTAATAAAGTTAAAGCAAAGAATCTGTTAATGGAAATTGACCGAAAACATTCGTAATCTTCAAACGAAAAGTTAATAAAGCCAAAATGGATTTCAAACACGCGGATTCTTTCAAATAAAGTGCGGTGGAATTTATTTCGAACAAAAATGACGCATTACGACGAGTTAATCATTTAGAAGACAGAATTCTAATTCCTATGATCTATGAGTTTTTTCCTTTGGATAATTTTGATTGAGAGTTTCCTTTCTTTCTGCATTAACTACGTTGCTAACGAAGTAATAGGCGAAATGAAATAAGTTTGGGTAGTTTTGGTTTCTGATTAAAGCCAGGAGAAATTCCAATTTTCATGATTGGAAAATTTGGCTTCGGTGGTTTATGGACGGTGAAACGGAACGAATCGATCGATCGACCAAGATTTTTCTACGTACGATTCACAGGATTTTACGAAACAGAGGGAGAAAAGAAAAGGAAAAAATAGCTGGTTGTAAAATAAATAACTCTGTCGGTTTCGCGAATCGTAAATCTGACCGCTTGTAACGGCTCTGTTTCGCTTTTCTGACTAGCGTCATTTTTTCCCGCGTTCGCAAAATTTACAAGCTTTTTCAAAACTCCGAAGATTTTGTCTTCTATAGTTATCAGAAATGTTAGAAAATTTCAAATTTGCATATAGTCTTTCAGTTAACTAAAATAATCCTGTTACATTTTAGGAGCATTTTCAAGCTTTTTGATTCGTTTCATTTTATTCGATTCAATCGTAAGACATACGGAAACATTACTCGAGGAGACTTCTAGCTTCTATCCTGATGAAAAGTCTTTAGAAATTCAACATTTGCATAAAATATTTAAGTCGCGTGAAACGGTCTTCTTATTACACGCCTTTTCTTGTAATTCTTTGCTTATCAAACTCCCTGTCATTTTCTTTTATTTATCTCATTTCATAATTCAACGGATAAGTACAAGAAAATCTTTCTTCTGTCCTCCTAACGATCTGTAAACTCCACGATTCTAGAAATTGTAATACTCTGTTTCGATAAAATATTTAAAAAAAAATCATTGTAATTCTTAGAATTCTTCAGTTAATTCCTTGACACGCTCGTCTGTCTTTCGAAAATTACGTACGCTTAAAGCAAGTTTTATTAATCTGTTTAAACGTTCCTTCAAACAGTGACATATTACTTATCCGAAAACGGTAGAACGATTCATTTGAAAACGTCGACGGAGTTAAGAGCGACATTACGAGCGTCCGCACTTTTTGCTCCGAGCAGTCGGCCGCGCTCGAAACGGAGATACGTTAAATATTTCCGTTGGTTAATAGAATTTGCGTGAAGGGAGACCGACAGCGGGGCCAAAGGCAAACAGGAATTTCTCATTTTGCGGCCAGCCCGTGTAATCCGTCGCGCAGAAGCGAATTTCGCCGGGCCAACTTGTTTTTATTGCAGCAGAAAGACCAAACGTTTCTAGATTCTTGCAAATTTCTACTTAATCATCTCGCACAGCTGAAAATTTACTCGGAAAAATTGTATCCCTATCAAAAATCTTTAATCTCCTTTGCC
Source organism: Bombus confusus (assembly GCA_014737475.1). Classification (NCBI taxonomy): domain Eukaryota; kingdom Metazoa; phylum Arthropoda; class Insecta; order Hymenoptera; family Apidae; genus Bombus; species Bombus confusus. Next base: position 970,139 of record JACXIV010000153.1, read on the forward strand.
TCGAACTATCTTATTTTCCGCCACGATTATAAATAAATCTTTTATCATTTTCTGCTTCCCTACAACCGTGTACGTTTTCGTAGAATTTTTATCCAGGATACGGAACAAATAACGTAGAAAATAATTATTTCTCTATCGTAAATTACGAGGGATACAGAAAATGCAGAACTTTAACGCGTTGTAGCAAATTTTAACAATCATCGTTCTACCAGCTTCTTTGAAACGAATAAAAAGTTACGGCAGAGAATGCAGACGAATAAAACTGCAGAAAGTAATAAACTTTTCTATTTCAAACTCTCGGTAATAGTGAAAGACAAAATGTATCTGAAACTTTGGTCCGAGTGCAAAATTACGTAAAGCAAAGATTGTTACGGTGCAGGTAATTTCGAACAACGGTATTCCAATTTACCTTCGCTATATATAAAATTATAAAGCGAGTAGATAATAAAATTATGTTCTCTTACGATGTCTAATCAGACACAAATGTCACAGCATTGGGAGCAACCGTACTAGGTAAACATCAATTCTATGCCTTAGAATTTACTCGCGGTAGCTACAGGTGGAACTTGCACGATCGTAATCTACAAATTCACAGTGTATCCAAATTTCACACACGAAACACTGCCACTCACTGTTCTACTCTTTTGTCTTCGTTGTAACTCACAATTACGGAAGAGACACGCACGTATCATCCTTCTCAGTAGCTTCTCCTTTGGTGTTTCCGAATCAGCACCATGGCGTTAAAACATAAAATATCACGTCACGTTTCGTATTCTCTTTCGCAAAATTGACACGAAATCATAGAGTTATCATGCAAATGCGTGGATTAAACGATTTACTCTAGAGTTTTCACATATTTCAACGATGATGATTGCAACGACTGAATACTTGCTGCGAAACTTCTACAAATGAACGTTCTTTCGCTCTGCAGATTGAGTCGGAAATGTCAAAATTACGGTTCGCCCGCAAATGTCATTCGTACAGTATTCTAAATAATCTTGCATTTTCCTATATTTCACAGTTTGCGCGAGTCTCTCTCTCTCTTTCTCATGCTACGCTATGAAGGGACTAAAATTGCAGCGGCGAATATTAACACGTTGAATGATTACAATTTTTTTTTCTAGCCGATAGATGCTGTCGAAAAATTTCTAACAACGCAGACAAATTACATAGTAGTGGGAAAAACGCGCTAATCGGTGACTAATATTTGTCGATAGAATACTTTAGAAAAATTAAATAGATCACAGTGTACTGTTCTATATCGAAATATTTCAATTCGTAGAGTTTGCCAAGGTAAAACGCGCGCGTGAAACTTGAGAGGAATCAGCTTGTCGAAGAAGGAATTGATATTTTACTATCAAAAATAGTTGTGGTAAAAAAGAGGCGACAAAAAAGGAACAGGACTAAAAAAGGCCGCGCAAATGCGGATATTTTTCGGAGAAGAAAAGGCCCATGGCGAGAAAAGGACAGAGAATCGCAATCGAAAAAACATTCGCAAATATTTTGGCGCCGAATCGACAGCCGCGTTGCCCGCTTAAATCATTATTTCCGGTTCCCTTTCCGTTTTGGTAGCGCATGCAGTATGAGTAAATCATGTGCTCGAAACGCACTGTCTGGAAAATGCAGGCGAAAGAGGTGGGAAGGTGAACGAGGAATGACAAAAAAGAAGGAACCAACGGGGGAACCAAGCTTGGAAATGGAAGTGGAATGGATGACTGCGAAAGCGAAGTGAGGAAAGGGCGACGAAATGAAGTGGTTGGAAGAGGGAGAGTAATTAAAAATGGGAAATAAAGTCGCCGGAAGGATCAGAGTGGAAATGGCGGGGTTTCGTAACGAAATTTTGACATCTTTTCCGTAGAAACGTCGTTCGCCAGAGTTTTCGTAAATTTCCGAAAATCCGAGCAGTCTACGGTGGCGAGGATTCGATAATTTTTTTTTTTTGCATTGGATTTGCTTGAGAATGAGAAGAAAAAGAGACAGACGATTGATCGAAACACGGTATGTTTCGTCGAGTAGCTACGGCGACAGTAGTTGATTCTGCCTAATTATTTTCGTACCGGAAGAAACATTCGATTCTTGACGAAAATTGAAAGAATGAAGCGCGTGATCGTTCTTGTGTATCAGAAATCGGTAAAATCAATTTAAGCGACTTAATACGATTGGACTCGGTTGTGAGTAGAGTTCGACTTCGTCCGCGAGGAAAGAAGAAAAGAGAAACAAGGATGAAAACACTTTTGTCCAATGTTACATTCGAAGTTTCTCTAAATTCTCCGCAATGGGAAGAATTAGTAAAAGTCAAACCCATAACCAAAAGCAGGAAAGTTGGTATCAACCGTCAAACTGTTCGTGAATTAAAGGAAAATCCTTTGCAACATTTTCAAATCTCCCTTCGTGAAACTCCGTGAAAGAACAATTCCATCGAATGCCATCGCGGTGGTGCATCGTAACACGTTTCCCCCTTTAACTGGCATCGTTAACTGATAGCGAAAGTTTCGTCAAGTTCGTCGACCTTTTAATACATTCCGTGGGCTCCTGAAAGCTGCGGTGTCCGCGGTCATTCGCGAGTTTCCCGTAAACAGTTGCTAACCGGAGCCGCATATCAGCCAGTAATTAAACTTAAACTTCTTGCAAAGTGATACCGGCCTGTACTCCTGTCTACGCACTAATGTACGCGGCTGTCTGTGTTCTAGATACTAGGCGTATCAGTGTGTATCTCCTCTGAAAGTTTTTGCTTGTTTAGCTGTTGGTTTCGGTTCGTTTAGCATCGATAACGAAGGGAAATTTACTTGTTTATCCCGTTCGTTAAGGGCTACAACATCAGATGCGTAATGAAACGAGATGAAAAGTGGGAGAGAAGAAGGGAAATTTTTTTTTATATATATATTTATTCGGGTGTATTTACAATCAATTCTTTAAAGAATTTTCAGTAAATTCAGCTATCGTGTTACAATGTCGTGAGTATTAAGAGTTTATTGGATGTTTGATTCGATTGAATCTAGTGCTTAAATCCAGGGGGTAGTGTTTTTTTAACCTGCGGATCTGGTCCGTCGTGTCGAGTAATCGAGTGACTAGAGGGTTTTCGTGGTTGTTAACTCTTGTGCTGTGTCTAATACCGAATTTGGATATTTCTTCTTTGACTGTGGGTATCTTGAGGTCGCGATGTATTGTTTCGTTGGTAACGTACCAAGGTGCGTCTAGTAATGTTCTTAATGTTTTGGCTTGTAATCGTTGGAGTATCTCTATGTTGGAGTTGCTTGCTGTTCCCCATAGCTGGATTCCGTAGGTCCAGACAGGTTTTAGTATGGCCTTGTAGATCATTATTTTACTCTGCATGCTTAAGTTGGAACGTCGGCCAATGAGCTAGTAGAATTTTGTTATTTTCGTTTTCATCTGCTTCGCTTTGTCGGCTAAGAAGGGAAAATGAAAAAGAAAATAAAAGGACAGAAAAAGGAAAAGGGAGGCCGTTGATTTCGCGGTACAACATTTTCTAAAAATACAACGAATCTATGCAAAATAGAGAATAAAATAAATAGAGGGAACATCGGTTCTCTACTAGAACAATTATTATACGCGTGAAGATAAACGAATCAAACTCTTTTCATTCTGTCGAAACGTGCTCTATCGAGAGATTGTCCTTCAAGGGACAGGAGAATTTTTAAAAGAGATTCCTTTAACGTGTTAACGACTTGCTTATATCGGTCTTGAACTTAGAAGAAAATTAGAGAATTCAACGAAAGGAAAACACGATTGGATCGAGAATGGTCGAAGTAGAGCAACAGAGTTAAACTAGTTGGAAAGTTTCGACTTGTCCTTGAGTTTCCTAGAAATTTGTCTTGCAATTAACGGGACATCCTTGTACTGGTACGTCGCTCCTCTGATCTCGTAATCTCTAGACTCTAGACTAGTTGCAGATGTTGGGGAAGTTTCGCTTGGGCTGGATTTCCGACTTTTGGCGAAGACTGTTTTAGTTAGATACTGTTCGGAATTTTTTAACGTAGCGGAATATTTCAAGATTTATTATCTTTTAAGGAATTTACCGAATGATACTTGAGAACAAGTAAAGCGAAGGATCCAGAGATTTTTAAAGTCTTCGTACAAGGTACAATTGTCGGACAGATTCAGATTAACAAAGCAAAATTCATAAAAAGATACGAGTCTTCTACGCGATAAGAATCGTATCATGAAAAAATCGTACGATCTGAAATCAACAGGAGAAGCAAAAGCCATAAAAACAACCCTCCGGAGGGAGAATCCGCCCCTAAGTCGATATCTGCGGGACAATCGTAATAAAAATCAGAAGTCTAATCCTCGACAAAAATCGCAACATCAAAAAGCCACTATAAAATAAGCAAGAGGAGACAAAACCGCGAAGAATATTTCCGATAGCCTTTGAATCTTTTACAGGAAGAAACTTTCCCTAACTTTGTGCGGCAGAGTTGCAGCAGAAATTCAGAGTTTAATCTGCCTCCAATCGGAATTCTGCCATGAAAAAATCACGTAATTTAAAACCAACAAAGAGAACGAAAGGAATGTCTGAAAATCTGAAAATAGTCCAATCCTTTATCGAGAGAAACTATCCCTCGAGTAATATCTGTTGCGAGGATCGCGGTTAAAATTAAAAGTGTAATTTCCAGCAAGAATTCTAGCGTTAAGAAGTCAGAAAGTCCAAAACGAAGGAAAGGAATCGAGACCACGAGGAATACTGCTAATAACGCTGCAATTCCCTGCAGACATAAACCATCCCTCGAATCAATGTCTGCGCGAGGATTGTAACAGAAAGCAAAAGTCTAATCCTCAGGAATTCCACCGTGAAAAGTCCGTACAGTCTAAACCGACAAAGGAAATTCCCAATAGTCGTCGAATCCTCGACAGGAAGAGAGAAGACTGGACCTCGAGTCGACGTCTGCACGACGGTTGCGATAAAAATCACGGGACAAAGGGGATGGCGGCGATTTTTGCGTTCAGTAAGCTGCTCCCGAGAGCATCGCCGTTTCCTTTTTTCAATCCATATTTCCCGTTCCGCGGTGGAAGGGTCGCGAGACGTAGGGAAAAAGCCTACGCGAGAGGGGATACAGGGGAAGAATGGGATACTGGCTGGAATAGAGAGAGAAAGAGAGAGAGAGAGAGAGAGAGAGAGAGAGAGAGAGAGAGAGAGAGAAAGGAACTTTGAAACGGAGCCGACGTTTTCCCGATGCCGTGTATCGGCTGCTACCTTGGTTCGCTGAAACAATCGTCGAAAACTTGGAACGACAATGCGAATCGTACCTTCAACCGCCCACGCAACGAACGAACAATCGCACCGCTGGTTTGTTTCTCTGTGGCTTCGCTTTCCACCTCCTTTGTTCCGCCCACCCCCTTTTGTTCTCCGCTCGTCGACGTTGCGTCCTGTTGTCTTTTTCTCTTCTGCTTCTTTTTTTTTCCTCTTCTTCCTCCTTCTGTTTTGTTTTGTTTCTGTTCTGGCTGGATTCTTGCTTTGAAAGGAAACGAGCATCGAATTAAATCGCACGTACACGTCGTGCATTACCGCCGAAGTAAGTGGAAATGAAATCGCCAACATCGTTCAAACACGGCTGGTTTCTGCCAGTTTGCTGATACGCTGCGCTCTTTTCGACGATCGCGCAATCTCGCGACCAATTAAGCCTCCTATTGTGCACGGATTTATACGTTTTACTGCGCGGTATAATTAGATTAATGCTTTTTATTCCTTGAGTTCCTTTCAAATCAGATTCATCGAGTTCGCCGAGGTTTGGGTGAAAATGAGTACAATGGAAGAATTTAGTTAGACAGTGTTTTTGTTCGAAGGTAGTTTCCGTGAATATAACGGAGTCGAGAAACTTGCGTCCGAAGTTGGAACAAAGTTTCTCATCCTCTCTTTTCTTATAATTGTCAGAGGTACCAGGTACAGAGATATTTCTATATTCTTAAAGATCCGATTGCAGGAATAGAAAGTTCATAGAATCTTTCAGGCATAATACTTTGACACGTTCTTATATCAAAGAATAAGGTTATGACGACCGTGGAAGTCTTTTAAATTATACTTTAATATTTTTAGAAATTACTTTATTCATTAAAATGCTGCTTTATCGCTTTCTCCATCTTCTGTACGATAACAGTTTTAATCCAACTATTATTTTTGGCATACATTTGTCTATAAACTTCTTATTACCAAAAGTGTCATTTCGTTTTATTTTGGCGCCAAACTTTTTCCACCCTCTCCACAATTTTCAAGATGTTGCTCGCCATCGCATTAAAAGTACTAAAAGATATTCAACTGTTCTTTAATCTCTACAAAACTGCAACCGTATCTCCGAACCTAACGGATTCTTCCCGTCTCTGCTTTGTACCAAAATATTCCTGTACGTTTCGTAAAGCGACGTCAGAATATAAAAATCGACAGAGATGCACTTGTCACGCTCTCTCTTGTGATCTCACACTTTGAATTTACTTGGAAAATATACCTGATGTTCCTTATAAACTTGGAATGCCAGAAGATCTCGTAAAATAGTCCGTATTACGCGGAGATGTCTCATAAATAAATCTGAGTAACGACGCTGTACATATATTATACCTTTCAGAAGGTTGTACTAAAAAGGACCTCCGCTTACCGTGAAAAATTGAAAAAGATTTCTCGGTGCAGGAAGATATTTGCTTAGAACTCGACCCTTGTAATTTCCCCTTTACCAACGAAAATGATAGCCGTACACGTTCTTGCCTCGTGTTTGCAGATATTCATGCCGTGTAGTGCTATACATGCATACATACCGGGAGTACGATCATGAAAAGGTATTTCGTAGTTCTACGAATTTGCGTAAAAGGAACATATCCCCTACCGAAAAGAAGAGAACGTAAGAGGAGTCTTGTTCGAGAGTGTAGAACCCTCGACTGCGGCGAAAAGGGATCGCAGTTCGAATCCCTCGCTGCGGAAAATGTTTTCCGTCGGAGGAAACGCTTGGGATTTGCTACAAATGAACTTTGCTCGGCTGCGACTCTCGATTTTCGTCGAACTAAGAAACGATAACCCTACGATTGCGAAACAAACAAAAAGAGAATGAATGAAACGAAACTGTATAGAGTTTATAATACTCTCGCTTTGCAACTTGGCAAGTAAAAGCCAGCGAAAAATATAAAATTTTCGACAGCGAGGAGATACATAAAAGGGAACAAAAGCGGTAAACCGTAGATAAAATTCCAAAAAAGTTCACGGAGAGAATAAAAATCGTATCGACGAGAAACCGAAAGCTTCCCTTTCCTCGTAGTTGCACGACGGTAGTCGTTTCAGATTGGAGAAAAACGTAGCAGCGTGTGGCGCTAAAATTTCTGAGTAAAAGGAAACTCACAGATGAATGCGAAACAAGAGAAAAATAAACTAGAGAATATAAAAATAAAGAAGGAGACGAATACCGAAAGCCACCACCGCAATATTCTGCTTACGAATTCGCCGGTAAAATGACACGCTCGTGGACGAAGAATGTAAAGCAGCACAGCGACAAACAAGCCCTGTCCTCGTCTTTCGTTCCGAATTCCTGAAAGGAATACAAAAGTCCAGCAAATTCGGTAAAATAAATCAATGTCTGCCCGGGGTAGTTATTCGAGATTGCGATATGAAGAAGAAGAAAAGAAGTAAGAAAAACAGGAAACTGCCTGGCGTGGCGTGTGCAACTGTACATATTCGAATAAAGGGAAACGAGAGGAGGAATAAAACGGGGAAATGGCCCTCGATTCGAGGGGAAGAATCGCGTGCAGAATTTGAGACAACGGGTCGTCCGGTCTGTGGAGGATCCACGAGGATCGGAGAACCATGGAACTTGGGCGAACTATAGTCGGCGTATCGCGTGGCGTTCATTCCGGATTCATCCCGAAAATGAATTTTAGATTGCTGGCACCGCCGCGTACCCACGACTGCGTGCGGCTCGTAATTCCGGCTTCAGTATAACTGGCCGGTACAAGTAAATAAACAAGCAAATAAATGAATAAATAACGCGGGCCAGGCCTGCGGGAATTTATCCGCTGATTCCGACGCCTGAATCCCAGACCGGGCTGCAATTTACGATCCTATTCGCGAGAACTCGAACCGCCTAGCGGCTTTCGCTCGCCCTCTCTCTCTCTCTCTCTCTTTCACTATCTATCTATCTATCTGTCTACGTCTGCTATTCCCCGTGTTTTCGCGATCGATTCTCGCGATTGTAAATCAACCCTATTTGCAGGGAGGCAGGCAGGTGTTAGAAAATTGTGATAACTCCGTAGACTGGTTAACGAGCCCGTGGTTTACGCTGCGCCACGGTCTTATCGGATGAAATTCGAACAAGGAAGGGGTAGTTTTGGGGCTTCTTTCGGAGCTTCCTATCTTTTCATTCATTTCGAGGATATTTATGGAACGGCTGGAATTAATGGATAGAGTTGAGAAGATACCGTAGCGGTGGTTTTAATTGATATTCTAGTCGGCTTATAGAAACTCGGAGTTTCATGAAGTTTCCTTTCCGAACGTTGCGATAGAACGTGTAATCTCGTTAAGTATAATTTTAAACGTGTACATCTTGATTTAACTTTATGCCTCTTTTCGTCCGTTATGCAGCTTCGTAATTGGATGTTGCATTTGTGGAACAACGCGTAAGCGTAGATTGTGTGATTATATTTAAAAAAAATCATTAAGTGTACGATTGAAACATATGCGAGGAGAGAGCTCAATGGTTTAAAAAAGAAAAACGAGTCACGTTCATTTGCTTAGCTGTTTAATGCCACGAAGGCGACCGAAGTCTCGGACCTGAACCTTTTGACATTTGCTCGGCGATTGACCGAAACCGATCATCAACTCTTCGATGTCGGGGAATGTTTAGATTATCGGCGCTCGGTCCGCCGACGACAGACACCGATTACCTCGTTTTACCACCTACACATAGGTAATATTTTCTGACTATTCATAGAAATAGGAATTTGCATAAATATCCGCAGCCTCTTCGTCAATCAAATCTTCCGAATCGTACGAACTGTATTAAAAGACTCTTTATCAAAGATCTCGAGGCACTAATCTCATCGAAGATGAAGCTTCTGGCGCGGAGTAATTAACAAATTCTCAACATTTGGCGTTGGACCATTGTCGTCAGTTGTTGCAGCGGAAACCGTGGAAAGATTCGATATCTGGAATATCGGCTCCGGTTCGCAATTACCGAACTGTATATACGTTCCACGGCGTATCGCGGCTTATTACATTAAACAAGCCGCGTAGCAAGTAATTGTTCCGGTAATAACAACCCCAGCTAGCGGCGGGCAACAGAATGGAAGAGAGAGTAAGCGAGAGAGAGAGAGAGAGAGAGAGAGATAGAGATAGAGATACAGAGAAGAGGTCAGCATTAATAATTTTCCGAATAATAACGCACCCCCACGAGCGTCATATTTTCGTGACAGCCCTTTGTTCGTCGGTGTTGGAATTTAGACCATGCCGATGTCACTTTGCCGCACAATTACCCGGGTAAAAGTAACAAACGACTGGCTACGATGCTGTTGCTCCCTTGGAAAGTGATTCTCCATTGCGAGAGGAAAATTTGTATCGCGTTATTCGTTGGAGTTAAAACCAGGGAGAACTTTGTTGTGTAATGTTATAGCGCCAAATGGAAGAAAAACGAAAGCGAAAAAAGGAAATAAAGAGGGGACGAACGAGGAGACAAAGACAAGAGAGGGGTGAGATGTTGAATTTTCTGCTTGGAGATCGTGGAACGTTTTCCAAAGGGTCGTCGAATTAATTTTTAATTAAAGACATTCGACGGTTGTTTCTCGCAATATGGCTACATTGTCGAATTTGACGGAAATAGATTGTCACGTTTTATTAAGAATGTTTCTCATGCATATAGAGCGAAGGTGATAGGTTAAAAGGGAATAGCAGCGTAAAACAGGTTGGCAAACACTGAAATTGGGGAATAGAGATTTAATTAGGTCAACTATATCTAATAACAACTGCAAATATTAATTAACTCTGCTGAATCAGGATCGATCCGTAATCAAATGCAGGTTTTTAGCATTATTACTATTACCACGTTGAATTTCCAACAGTTAATTCGCACGATCTGTCTCCTCTACCGAGAACTCTGAGAATAGTCGTAACGACCAATTCATAATTTCTCAGAGAAATTTTATCGTCGTACCACGACGAATTCCTGAATATTTCAACGATCTTTTATAAATTATACGTATAAAGGTTCGTCTTCTTCCTCGTATTACATATATATCTTTCAACGCATCTTTCATTCCGACTTCTTCTAGTCGAAATTCAGTTTTCTAGTTTAGTCGTTGAATTCATTCCAGGATTAAGAATAACAATAAAAAGAAACGCCTGCCAAACGCGAATTACTCCTTTTAGAAGACACGGACAAATGTTACAGAATATCTTTTCATATATTTCGCTTCTTCGCTACGAGTTCCACGTTTTACTCGTTTGCATAATTCTAGCACGAAGACCAAAGATAAACAAATCTGCCAAATTGTGCAACACGATTACTCCAAAACCGTAGCGATTTGAACGAGAGTCCTTTGTCCTTATCATCGGCGACAAGCACGTGCCACCCCCGCTGCGTCTTCGACGAACCGGATTAGGCGCGTGCGCGCATAGGTTCGTCGCGTACCAGTGTATTATGCATCACGCATAATACCAGGAGTGCACAGAGACAAATTGGACGACGACGAGGGGGAGCTGGTGCAGCGATGCACGCAGGAAGGAAATGATAAAGCAACAACCTGGCCTCGAACGGCTGCTGGATTACAAACAACCGTCATACACGTAAGCAATTCAAGGGATGCGCCGAAAAGTGGTTCTAAATTGACATTCACCGGGGCTTCGCGCTCTTTCCACGTTGTTTCTTTCCTCTTTGCTTTGCGCCGCGACGGAATCGCGTGCTCGCGAACCTCTACTATCGCGCACAGCTGGAATTTTTGTTCGTGTGTTGGGAGAAAGGGTGCAAGGCCTGCTGCTATGCACGTGCAAATTGCAATTTCGCTTCTCTTTTAAATGGAACTGCGCTACGTATTTCTTTTTACTTTCGTGAATTCGAAGCAAGGAAATATCTTGTGGTGACAACACCTTTGTAACCGTCGTCTTGAATAACAAGACGATGGGAACAAAGAAACAAACGGCGAAACAAACACCGATCACATGTAACCGATTAAGGTCGAACTCAACGGTTAGCTAACGAGACGCCTTCGGAAAAGGCACTCGCGAATTAACGATCAGTATATTTCCGGACATACAAGCGAATAGTTGTAATCGAGCAACGTAGAGACTACAGTTTCTAATACACTTGTTAATTATATATCGTCCATTTCATCTTTGCACTCGTAACCACCTCGATCTCGAGGAGAAATGATACAGGATATTGGAAATTTGTTATTTCACAGTTTCATTGTTTTTGAAAATGTAATTTACAGTTTCGTTCTATCCGAAAATGTATTTTACGTACGAACGATGCGTCTTTATGTTCGGATTATTTCTTAGTGTACGTTCCTTGATTATACGATATTTTAATCTGGTTCTGTTTATAAAATTAGCGCTACCGCTATCGATCACGTTATCGACAATATCGACACGTTACAGATAATTCGATATACCGATAATATCGTGAACATATCGACAAGTTATATAGGATATGAAGTTTCTTCGATTTATCAAATAACATACACAGAATCGTATCTATACTTGAAATGGAACGCGTTTGAAAAACTTTCTTCCCGCGCTCCTCTGTTTCAAATCTCCGAATAAACGCTTTTCCCTTTGATTGAAAGTTGGGACAATTTAAGTCTTAAGATCTGTTTATATACATACTCATTTTAATATAACGCAGGTAAATAAACGTAGATTATGCGATTATAAGACAGTGGTAATTCCATTGGAAAAATGGTTTGCCACAAATTTGACCATTATTTTTGGACTATACGTTAGACATTTTCTGATCCACCGACATTTATCATCATTCTATAGAACCAAATATACGTGGTTCAAGAAAGTTGTGAGCGACATATATGTGCTTTTCACGCTAATTATAAAATCCATCCATCTCAGTCAAAATAACATGATTAATCGACATCTTTCTAGCTGAAGTGCGTCGTAGTTTGTATTATTACATTATTGCGTTCGTCGCGAAGAAAGCCCATCTCGAAATAGTTAACACTCTTCGTGTACTGAATAAGCATAAGGTGAATTAACGTGTCTGCCAATATCTTGTGACGCTTTCCTAGACCTCACGACCTTTGAAAACTATTTTCTTTCGGTCTTTTTAAATCGTTGCGATTCAAATTATTTGTACATCACTGTATCAAAATAGGACGCTCTGTATAGTCGAAAGTGTCAGTTAATAGTGGATTTAAAGTATCGACAAGGCCTGAAACAGAAGGGATTGAGCTGGAATATGGCGCACTCTTTTAGATTTAGACTAATGGAAACGGAATTAGAGTTGACGTCCTTTTTCTCGGCGTTTGACGTTCGATTTATTTCCGTGTCAGGTTTATCGACTATAAATTCCCCGGCAAATTTAGAACTTTCTACATGACACATATCGTGACCTTTATCCACTTTCAACTTTCTATAATTAAATTTGTGTAGTTTTATTTATAATAAAGACCAGCGATTACAGTTTTTTCCAGTGACAAAAACAGAAATCGAGATGCATTATAGCCATACTTTTTAGAGGACAACGAAATAAAATTTTATTTTATTTGTTAAAATCCAATGTGGAAACATCGATATCCTCTTCAATTCTCGTTGAAAGATTTTTCTTGTACGCTATTACGGGTGATGTATCTATCTCGCTGCAGTTAGATTTTTAATGTGACATTTGAAAGAAGAAAAGAAAAGAAAAATGTAGTCGATTTCGTTGAAAAGGTTACGCGTTTTAATCAAGAAATAAATCGAATTTATTCGCGAAAAAGCAACCAATTGGATTATTCAGTACAATTCGTTACATATTCAATTAACGAGGAGACCGTAGAAAAGTCTGCATTTAATATTTCAACCCTGTATACCGCGGCTTGAATGTTACACACCAGCGTCGGTAGAAAGTTATTTAGGGCAACGAGTAAACTAATTCATTATTCGTAAGTCGTTCGTCGAAGTTGTTACTCGTGAATAATAAATAAGTCGAATTTATTCGTTACCTCGTTACGTTATTCGACATAATCTTATCGTCAACGTTACGTTGCAAAATTGCAGCGGTCGAACGATTCTTTCACCGTGTCAAAAATTTACCAGCTCCTATAGTCTGCGGAACACAAGTCAATTAATGCAGTATCGGTATACCAACATAGAAATTCCTACACTCTCCTCAAATGCACAAGCTTTACATCGGCGAGCATCGTAATACGCAGTCATCAATATTCCACTAAATTCAAATCATAACTCGAAATTTACATTTACGTTGCTTCGAAGAACGAGAAATATCTCTTTAAATGGAGAAAAGAAATAGAAATAAAACTTTTCCGTAATACCGCAGTGTGTAAGTACACATCTTACGCCAGTACCGGTGGGACAAATGACCTCGACGGTTCAACAGATTCCATACAGACTACAAACTGCGCCAAAACTTCGACGATTCCATTCGCACAACGAAAATTTTTCTTTGCGAGAGTACCGCGTAGACCGGAGCCATCGAACGATTCTTCGACCGTGTCAAAAATTGATGAGCTCTCATAGGACGTGAAACGGAAGTGAGTTAACGTAGTATCGGATGCGTGACACGTGGACCACGGGTATCGAGTTAAACGCGGTGTACAGCCGTGCGTGACGGCCGACTAATTTATTCAGAAGCGTCATAATTGCGATATCACGGGGACTGCCATTGCGGATTACCGCAAACGGAGTCTGCAGCCACGCTGAAATTGCAAAACCGACGGCCGATTGTCGTTTCGGGACGCCAGCGTGAAAATCGGAAACGGCCGCGCCGGGGGAAATGCTAATTTCGCGATTTGTAACGCGTCGTTTTCCATTCGTAATCGACCGGTTCCTATTGGACGATATTCACACTCGGCCACGCGCGTCTATCATAACTTCTGACCTCGTACTACTTATTTTTCTTATTTTCCCTCAGTTCTGTTTCATTCTTTTCTTTCCTCTTTTCCTTTTCGTCTACGAGCGCGTTAAATCAACGCGTTAAGTCAGCGCGAAAATTTTATAAGCGTGTTTCGTCCTCCCTCTTTCTTTTATTTCTCTAAATTTTGTTTGGCTTCGTGTTTCCTTATCTTTTCGCTGCTCGACCGGCCCCTTTTTCTTTCTCTCGCGATTCAACGCGGAAATTTTCAAACGTTTATCTCTCCTCTCTCTGTGTGTAAATTAAAAAAAATTTTTCTTTGGTTTCGTAGTCCCTTTTTTTCATTCGCTTGCTTTTTATCTCCTTTTTTTTCACGAGTGAATGCCAAAACATCCAAACGTTTCACGTTGTGTCTTTTTTTATTTTGTTAATTTTGCTCGACTTCGCGAGGGTTCGTATTTGTGTTTTTACGCGCCAGCAATTCGTTGCTTTTTAACAGACCTACTATGTTGTAATCTGCGCGGCAGTTCGTTTTCCAATCCTTTATTTTTGTATGTATGTATTTTTTTATTATTGTTTCAATTCTGTTTCGCTTGTTTTGCTTTATTTTTTTTCACGCGTTTCCGGGAGACGTGTGAAATTTGTTGTTTCGGCGGAACAAATACGCGTGGGTGGGCGCGTAGATCGTTTACCGGAAGCGTGAGCCGTGGATAAGTCGAATTTGCGGACATTGCAGCGCGTGTGCCATCGTTTTGCGAAAGCTTCGCGGACAAGTTAAATTTGTGGTAGACGGCGGTTCGATGCGAATTAACACGTTCAGCGCCACGCACGTCTCATATCTTCCACCCTGAACTTTTCAGCCGAGTCACAGACTGTCTGAATTCGTATAAACGACTGCGTTAAGCTACAACTCACATGAAAACTTCTCAATCTCTTCGGGGATGAATGCATCTTAAGGCCAGAAAAAATTACTTTTTGCGTTTCAATTATATTTCTTTAAAACGTATTTGCAAGAATTAAACGAGACGGATAATATTGTCGATTATTTTGAAATACTTTTACACTTTTTTCTTCACTTCCACAAGTTAAATAAAGATTCTGCTTTCTGTCGCTATTACAACAACCATACTCGGATAGTACATTGCAGTATAGAAACAGAAATTAAGGATACGAGGACCATCGCACCGACCAATATCCGGGAAAGGAAAGAGCGTCACGAGGATTCGTTGGTGGATCAATGGTCATTTGAAATCCTTTGGAACGTTCAAACTTGCAACCAGTTAGCAATGAGACAGCAGCGAGGCATCAAGTACTCCGGAAGCAATCAGGCATCCGCCGGTAGTCTGTTTGTAATTGGACTGCGAGCATCGAGGTAATTAGGCTTTGGTCTGTCAAACGTATCAGTTATGGCTACAGTCGGTTATCGTGAGAGATCAATTACGTTCATATTCCATGCCAGAAAAATAATCGGACACATTCAGCTGCAAGTATCGCCGGCCTTCCTCTTCAAAACTGACGCGAATTTCTTTAACATTCAGTTCGCCGCACATCGAATGTAAATGCCGAGTGTACAGAGCAATAGGGAAGAACTGGTAAATAGTTGGTCTAACGTTTCTCCATGAATCGTAAAAAGTTTGATAGAATGTTAAATCCGAGTCTAGCGCGCGGAATCTAAAATCTAACTTAATTCGGTCGATCAGTAGTAACTGTAATTCACGCGCAGACCTTCCTGCGTTTTATTATTTTCCATCTTCCTTCTTCATCTTCGTAACTCGTGCGAGTTCCGATAGAACTTCGAGTGGAAATATCTTGCGATTAACAGTAATTACAGTCTGTACACAGATGGTCTTCCTTTCTTCCTGCTTAGCTTTCTCTGTTCTCCGTCAATACGAGTCGTGCAAGACAAATGGCGATCGACGAAATGGGGCAAAGGAAATTCAAAATCTCATTCGATTATCGCTGTATGTACCACAAATGCAAACAGCATTATACGATCCTTTGTAATCCCTCGGAAGGAGAAAAACTACAAAGGACAAAAAATCACTTCACCCTCAAGCCACATCCTCAAAAAACAATGGAAACCAAAACTTCTCGAGCAAACATCTCCCTCCATCTCTCTTTCTCTCAACCATCAACTTCAACCCCGTCCTCCATCGACTGTACTCGAAAGTTGAACAGTCTCCTCGCGAAGTCGATCCTCGAGCTCGCAAAACAGCCAGCGTCTCGCAAAAAATCCAGCGATCCACCTGTCAGCGAACCTTCGAAATTATACTTCACAAACAGGGGTGAGTCGGCAACCTTTCGCCGCTGCATGCACAAACGCTCGATAATAATTCATATCGCGTTTTCCCCCGTGTCGACGCTCGCTTTTATCACGCTGCCTTCTTCCCCTTGGCGAGGCGAAAGGTAGAAGAAGCGGGGGACGATGGGGCGAAAATAAGTGGGAAGAAGGAAGCTGCGCGAAAACCATGGCTTTTGTGTCCACGTTCTTCATGTGTCGTTCGTGAAAACAACCGTGCGTTTTCGAGCTTTTTAAACATTTTCTCTATGTCTGTCTGTCTGTCTTTCTCTCTCTCTCTCTTGGTCTTCTTCTTTTCTTTACATGAAATACATTGCAACCCCCTCGGAGATTCATGGTTTTTCCACGACTGTTGGTGGCTTTTCGGTGCGGCCTCATGCGCCTCCTGTTTCTCCCGCGTAGCAGAATTTCAGCCGACGCGAAGTACGGAATTAAAACGACGATTTCGGACGCAAATCAAAATTCACAGACCGCGTTCGTGCGTTCCCAGACAACGTTCGCACGTTTGTAGGCCACGTTCTCACGTTCCAGAGCGCGACATTTGAATGTGAATTTGGGACAAATGTAAAAAGATACATATAACGTGCAGTCTTCCTGAAAGTCGATATCAGGGGATCCGCGATGAGTGAAAATCTGTTTATCGAATCTTTGTTAGTACTTCTCCTACTGTATGGCTCGGTTGAAGTATCTTGATCATTTGTTTGCTTGTCTGACCACGTACACAGTGACGTTCGAGTAAATGATGCCAGTGCTGGGGACAATCTTGTCACTTTTTCGTGAGTGTCGTGTAGAAATTATTTATCCTTCCTTCGGTCTCGTTAGATATTTTGTTGATTTAGCAAAGAAAGCAGAGTTTTTGCGTAACCTTTAAAATTTTCGCGGAACATGCGTAATCGGAAATCAGCTCTTCAACCATGTCCGATGGCGAATGAATTTCCCTTAAAAAATTACGAAACGTACGGTACAGAAGTGTGCAGTGGAAAAAGTTATGAAGCTATGTAATCGATACCTTCTTGACACGGAACGATCAAAATTACAGGCTGGTCTGAACCGTCTCTTTAAGATTGCTCTTCAAGGAGAGAAAGACATTTTTAAATTGGAAATTATGATGGCACGCACCTTCGCTAAAATTTTTCATATTTAAGGCGTAACAGACGCTATTCGACAAGTATTAACAAAGAAGAACGTCTAACGAACGGGTGAACTAATTTCCAAGCGATTGTAATTTGATGTACAAACGATTTTTATTGATCCTTCATTGAGTTTCAGAGGAATTATTATTTACATTTATATAACTTGCAAACTGATGATATTATCGAATAATAAGATCAAAATCGCATAGCGCACGGTGTGTCGGTAATTTCTGCTTTGCCTTTTGTTTCTTCTTCTCTGCGTGCGCGTCTTTCTTTTTTCCTTCGTTCTTTGGATTTAGCTCGGTTCGCTTCGTACAGTTTGCTGCAGGATGTTGCGATTTCGATGGAGAAGTTGTGCGAGAAGTCACGAGAGCGAGGCAATTTTCGACGAAAACGGGGAGAACGTAAGGAGGATTTCTATAGGTAAAAAGAGACAAGAGGAGTTTAGGGTCCTGCCTCAGGGTGAAATTGTCGATGCGTAGAAGAGGGTCGTGGAAGAGGGTTCTTCTTCTTTGAGAGAAACGATGTTCATGTATTTTCTTTCTTTCTTTCTTTCTTTCTTTTTTTTTTTTTTGTTGAAGATCAATCGTTTGCAAATGTAAAAACAATTAACTTCCTAGTGGTTTTATCTCAGACAGAAATTATTATGTTACACTCGCAAGATTGGAGAATTAATATAATTCGGAATTATCGATCATTTTACCACTATTTATCGCGAAATTTTCACAAAGCCCAGATGGATTCAGAGGGAAGAATCAAGGAAACCCGGGATATTACGACAGCAATGAAGCGGACGTCAGTATATAAAACTCGGGGAAATTTAATAAGCTAGGCTAAGAACATTCCTACACACAGAGCACGGTATTCGTAGGGTTAATGTTGCACGAGGAAGATCCGCGGAATAGGAAGCTTTAATATCAGCCTCTTTCGCCCTTATCCCACAGCAGCGGCTTATAAAGCCACGACAGAATATCCAAAATAATCTTTCGCCATACAGTCTCTCTTCTCCTTCTTCTTTCTCGATTTCTTTTTCTAATAACACGGCCTCTTCGCTCTCCAACCCTCGAACTTCTTATTAAAATATTCGCAATCTGTGCTCTACGAAACGGTGGATATTTACGGGCATCTTGTGGTCAGAATATTAGTCGATTAGAGGAGAACGGTTTGCAGGTGAGAGGGACAATGCGAAAAATGCACGCGGAAGATAGAAATTGGGGTAGTTTCCACGGAATGTGAGGTAGTTATTGTTACGAAAAGAAATATATATTTCTCAAGTTTCCAGGCGGTCTTCGTGCTCTTCTCTTGGCATTTTGAGAGTATATAATGAATCGTCTTTTTGTAAGTAGGTTTTTCAAAAATTAGATCTCGTTGGGCTAGGTTAGGGTTAGGTGTTAAAGCAAATAAAAAATTGGAAGGTTGTCATACGTATGCATCCTGTATTTTAAACGAAACAGATTTGTGTAAAGCGCGAGAAAATCGAAAAGAAGAATTTCAAGGATGGAGGAAAATTGAAACCGCTCGTACGAGTGCATATCGAACTATAATAGCGAATAACCTCGCGCGACTATTCGAGAATTAAAATTATTACATCGGTGGTAAATTGAAATTGTTAAAACGTCATTTGTATCTCGTGCAGGCATCCGAAAAATTATTAAGAAATAAAAATTTGCAGTTTAGTAAGTTTCCTAATCTTAATTCTCTTAAAAAAAAAAAACGACAAACAAATATGATACCCCCTCTCTTCCTTCAAATTATTTTCCAATTATTATAATAGCAAGCAATTTTAAGAAATATGGATTATCCATTTTGATTATTTCGCCATTTATACTTTCTTTTGCTGACATTCTTCGATTTATCAAGTCATCCGCGAGGCTAAAATAACGAGACACACGATCGGAATAACTTGCAGGGAAAAATCGTCCCCTGGTTCCTCCGCGAAGTCGCTAAAATCGCATCAGTCGCTGAAACTGCGGCAGAAACGGGACTCATAAATGCAAAGCAGGGTTACCGAAGTTCCAACATGTTCGAACGCAAAAATAAGAAGGAAGGATCAAACGGAAGAAGATAAAATGACGAGATAGATGGCTGCATCGATGAATAATACATCCTTGCGGAGGTCTTGCCGATACATCATGCCGAATTCGCGTCCGAAAAGGGATTGCAACTTCGCTGTAAAGACCTCTGGGAATCGTATCGTGGTTTTAACCGCTCCGAAGAAACTAAAACGCAGTAGCAAGACTTCAGAGATGATTGCTTGCCCGTCCCTCGTTTCCAGTCTACGTTTTGCGTCCTTATTTCCTTTATTTTCAATTTTTACTTCGCTTATTTTCGGTACTCCTCGAATAAATTGCGTACGCAGCTTGCGAAAATGTTTGCGAGCTAAGAAAATTGGTGGAATTAAAAGGGAAGAAATTAATTTGATTCTGGTAGAAATGCAAAAATTACTTCTGCACATCGCTGGCTATGCGTACATAGAAGGCTTGGTTTTGCAAATTCTCTTTAAATCCATCGGACATTTTAACTATGTAACAAGCTCTGAGAACGTTTCATTTTATCTCTCTTATTAATCCGTTTAAACAAAGAAACGGAAATCTCGATTATTTCCTTTTCTACATTCGGCAGGGAAATTTTTCAAATAACCACGTTTAAAAGAACTTTAATTCCTTTGATTCTGAAATATTTTATAAATTAAATCTAAATGATTCCCTTCAATTAAGATAATAATTAATAATACTGATATTAAACGTCTAATTTATATTACACGGTCTCGTTCACGATATATCAAAGATAAATGAAATGGTAATAATTTCAAGTACCAAAGCGAGAAGATTTCGAGAACAATGTCGATGTCTGATCGATTCGATCAGCGTCGTCGTGCAAACGCGCAAAATTGTTCCTCGGCTAATTAATCTGATTATCGGCGGGCCATGAGAGAAATTTATTTTTCGTCGTGGGACCAAAGCTCTTGGGTATCGCGAGGCAAACGTTCTTCCAGATTCAGGGGACAAATAAGCCGATGGATCAATCGAGATATTCGTGGATCGAGCGCTTTTATGAACAAACAAATAACCGGTGAATCGAGATTTCACGGTTCTCTCTTTGCCACTCTCTTCATTAAATTGGATTTACCGTGTTTTTGTAGAATCATTCGGGAACAAATAACGAGACACAGCCATTCGATGTTCAAATGAAAACGGATTTAATGGACGATAAAAGAGTTACAGTAACGAGAGAAAAATTTGTTCCTACGTGATTTAGTTTCCGAAATGTAATTTTCAAAATAGAGCTTCAATTCTCAATTTTGAGATCCTCTTTCGTTCCGATATGGCTAGTAGAAAGATATATCTGTTGAATATTTTTTTAGGAAATTGCCCACTCTTATATGTTATATCACAATATCACTGAACTCGGATTTCAAATGTTTGCTCGTTAGTTTCAGTATTGGCTTTTTAACGTGTTCCAGAAAAACGAATGACACTTTTCGAACGACGTGGAATAATATACTTGAAAATGTGTTATAGTCTTTCCTTCTTTATCGAAATTTTTCAAATCGTTACAAGCATGCACCTAACGACATCAATCTTTGATTCTTCTTTTGTTTCCCGTAATCTTTTGCTTTCGGGAATTTTGTATATTTAACAATAATCTACGTCGACATCTATTTTACGTATTTAAAAATCCTTAAAACAAAAGAACCAACACTCTCAAGTAAAAGATTATAATGACCAAAATCACCATGCAACTTGTTATCGACGACGAAGCGATATACTCCATTAATAAATAGATAAACCATATGAGGAAGAACCGATAATAACGATTCTCGTGAATATTCTCAAACAGTTCCCATATCTGATAAAACACAACGTGAGTCAAACGAACGTAAGTCACACTTACCTCCTTAATTTCCTTTCTTGATTAATCCAAGATAGTTTGAAACGATGTTCTCCGATACTCCTCGAGGAACTTTCCTGCAAAGAGAAGAAAAGAATGCGTAAGAACATTGGCGAACCACATAGAGTCATATTAATTCACGAGAGAACGACACGGCGGAACGACGAAGAAACGCAGGATTTTCACAGTGAAATTACGTTCTCCGCAGAATTACTGTTCCTGTGAGAACGGCGAGTAAGGAAAGTTCGATTCACGTCCGCCATCGCGATTTCTGACAGCTTTTCACGTGACGGCATTAATCTCTCGGCTCCTTCCTTCCCTTCGCTCCATCTTTCTCCCTTTTAATAATTCCGCAGCTTTCTCAGCTGCGCATGCCTGCAATTACGCCTAGCGATTCCATAAAATTTCCCACCATTATTCCCCGGAACTATCTTGCGAATCCTTCATTTTTCTTTGTCTCGTAATCCACAGCGTCGCCATCCTTTCAGCCCTTCGCTTTTCGATTATCTTCTCGGACGTCTTTGGCTTGCTCCTTTATCATCCCTTTCGAGTGATCATTGTTTTCCGCTCGGTTGTTCATCCGACTACTTTTCTCCGTGTCGCTTTCCTACGGTTCTTACTTTCTCTTCTTTCTATTTTTTCTTTTCAATCATATAATGTATCCTTTCGAGTCTCCTTCCCTTCAAACTCGATCGCTTTATGAAGTTTCCTCGGTACGTTTCCTTTGATTTTCTGTTCAATTTCCCTTCTACCCTCCAACGGCTGCCTTTTGCATCCTTTTTTTGTGTGTGTGCGTGTGTTTCTGAGGTATTTCTTCCATTTTTGTACGAGTTACGTCGCTTCGCTTCCATTGTAAGCACTTTCTTCTTTGTATTTCGTATTGTTTTCCAGAGTTTCTCCTTTTTTTTCGTTTAAGGGTCGTACCGATTTTTGTAATTTCCTTGGTCGCAGCGAGAATCCTTCGGATTCTCTTTCTAACATCTTTCACTACGAAGTTTGGCTTAAACGTAACCTTCGAAGACTACCACGAGTGGTGGAATCTCGCTGTATGTAAATTTCTTCGTGATATCGAATAATTGTGATCGTTTGATAACGTAATTGCGTGTAGTTCGACACGATAAAGAATAAATAAAGTCTAGAAGACATTTTTTTTCAAATATTGTCGTTAATCGTGTGTCCATTTGTATTGCTATTTTCCGTGTTTATTGTCCATACGTAATTACCTAAATAACAAACGAGACATCGGTAGATAAATTGCCAATTAAATATTTACAATGGCCCCTGTTTTCCCAATTCTAATGATTTAGTTCGATTCGACGCATCGTATTTGCTTCTCATTATTTTTCCCAGCGTTCGCACACTGCTTGCCCCTAATTTCCTGCATTTGTCGTTCAAGACCGCGTATGCGCTCGATATTCGCCGAATTTGTCGCGCTTTATCACGTTCGCCGTGCTCATTACCCTTTCGGCCGTAGTTTCTCATTTAACCCGGCTTCGTTTGCAACTCCCAAAAAGAATCAAAAATCTTTTCCATTTTACCGCTCTAATTAAACGAAAAGAGAACGAAAACGAGATAATTCCTAATGAATTCGCTTCCTTCTTTCTTCTCCAACCATTTTTAATTCTCTCCTTCGCCAAAGAAAACTAAAACTCATAAAAATTAATGTCAACAAAAATATTACTTTTCGCCAAAAGATCATTCGGTCTGCTTTGTGACTGTTTTTTTTTCCGCAGTAGTCTCAACGACAGGACAATGTTCTTCGCTTTCAGATCGAGGGAAACAGATCTGCTGCAGTTGAGCAGAGTTAGAGTTCAGTTCAATGAAAAGTAAACGTATCTTAGCAAGCAAATCTTTGTTCAAATCAATGTTCTGTTTCTGTTTCATCTTGGGGAAGGAATATTCCTGGTGGATGATTTCTTGGAATTTTAAGACTGATCCGGAATTTCACATTGATTAGGAATTTTAACGTGTAAGAGGTCCTCGATAAGGAGGCAAAATTAAATAACCCTTTGAAACCTATATCATCGTTTCTCTTTCTCTAAAAATCTCTTCACTGCTGGATCTCTTTACTGCTCCAAGCCGTTTATGTCATGAAAAATGAAAAATTGTCCAGATATTTTAATAAAAAAAAAAAAAATCTCAGTACAGTTTTGCTGTTTAACAAACATCGAAACAAACGTGGAGGGATATCATATGAAGATTCTTCGTCGTTTCCATGAAAGAACGAACGCTCCAACAAAAAATGCCAGATTGAAAGTGCTCGGTTGTCGGCGATGCGTAAGGAAAACGTCCTCCACCCTCTTCGCCGTCTCCATGACGTCTGTTCGATGACAGACACCGTTGATCTGTTCGCCCTCGTTCTTGCTGTCGCGTGTCGTCTCGTTTTCTCTATCAATCCACCTGGCCGGTTCCCTTGTCGTCTCTCTGTTGCCTCGCCGACTGCTCGTCATGTGCAAATGCGTTTCTGAAAAGCCTCGCAGCCTGTCTGCGGCACGACGTGCGACGAATTCTTCGGCCAGCTCGTCTGCATCCTGTTCTGCGCAGCGTAAAAGAAGAAAAAGAGAGGGGAAAAAGCGAGGAGAGGGTGACAGTACGGAAGAAACACAGGGCATAGGGAAAAGGTTGGAGCAGGCATGGAGGAGAAATCGGCACGAAGGCGAGGGAAATATTGAATCGAGGACAGGGAAACGCAGTGATTCCATGCGCGTGAGTGAAATACGCTCGACAAATCGCGTATTTGTATATGGACTGTATAATGTTACTCCTTTCGTTCGTCTCTTCTTAAATCTCTTCCGTTTCTTTTTCTCGTAGTATAAACGGGAGCGAAGGGCGAAGGTAAATAATTGAAAACGAATCGAAATTATTAACACGAATGTTAAAAATTACGATTCAAATACGTAGTTCGATTCTAATTTTTTTTTTTTTTTTTAATGAGTATTTAGTAAATTAATTTTTTCGTATTCGACGTTTTGTTGCTTAGTGGCCCAAAATTTTTACGCTAATATTTTTGGTTGATAATTTACAGTTTTTCAAAATTTCCAGATAATTATCTCGTGTCCACACTTGCGAGGATTATTGGCGACTACAATTGTATTCCATGAACTTGTAGAATATTGTATTAGACCAGTACGGTGTTTTTTGGTCATAGATATGCACAATATTCATATTGTATTAGTAGGTTGATTGTATACACGAGTAACATTATTTCTCTGATTAGTTGCACGAGGTTTGTCTTTTAGGAACCGTAAGAGCCGTTTTACTTCTTCCTTCTTATTTAGGATTGTCTTGAGCATTTTGGGCAAACTTTGGGCATTCATTTGGCAAATGTGTTGCAAATGTGTTGCACTCCTTCGATTCTTCTTTCGCGATTCGATAGATGCGATTAAATTTGTGGTAGAATGATGTTTCCTATCCAGTGAATTTGCAGCGCAATTGCAAAAATTGTGAGCAATTATCGACATTCTTACGCAACTTCAAACTGTCATAAGTACGAAGCTACAAAATCTAGAGACAGTGATCGCAGGAAAGAATAATATTACGCAATTCTTCGTCCGTACAAGAAGGAAAATAAAACGCGATGATGCGCGTTTCTCGTGTAGCAGATATTTTTCATGTCTCAGCGGGGTTATGCACGCACGAGCGCGCACCGCGTCATTATTTTCCGCTGTTTTTGTCACGGATTGAAGTTTTCGTTAATTAGCATCCGTAACTGAAAAACGCGCTTTAATTATTCGTCCGGAGAAATAATAGACGATGCCGGACTCGATAGAGTAACGCATTTATCCTGGAAAAAACATATCAGTTTTGCGCGACGAACGATAAATTCCTTTATCAACATACGGTCGCAATTCTCCCCGCTTCTCTGTAAAGTAATTACTACATTTGCGTACCTCGTTTTCAAATATTTTATTTACCTTCGTACAATCAGAAAAATTAACAACCACGCGCCCGTACGAGCCTGCCATAAAAAATGCATCCGACAGAATATTTCATATTTTTGTCAATTACACAAAACGCACCGCGTTCTGTATGCGCGCTATAACGTGCAATCCTTTTTCATTTTTCAAATGAGCAACGTTGTCGTTGTCAAATACTTTTTATACGTGAAAAAGTAGCGGCGCATTTTTTATCCAGATACTTTGTTGCTGGCATCAAAGGAGAAGTTTCGCCCAGTATGAAGAGTTAGTGTTGGTATTATACTTCGATCGATATCGTAAAAGCCAGTTTAAGGATGCCAGATAGGCAGGCTTCACCTTTTATAATGAATTCAGGTAGACCGCCGCTTCTTCGCGACTTTCCCTCGCCAAGCTACACGGCAGTTCGTAAATAGACGATTTTTCGATCAGAATTCAGCGATCCTTTAATTTTGTGGAATAGAGTACGATATACTTGCTCTGTACTCGTGTATATATATATTTACATATTATGTACATACAGGGTGGGACATTTTAAACGTGTCACCTGAATAACTCGCTTGTTTTTGAAGATAGGAGTACTCTGAGACAATTAATTTTCTATTGCAGTTGACTTTGGGTGATCTTGCATGATCTTCATAATAGGTCATCGTATTCGCCTTGAAACATTCTATCAGAATGTAAGTAAAAAAATATACTGTTCCGTTTAAAAAAACAGAGTTGACCTTCGTATCTCCCTGACGCATCCACCTACAGAAAAATTGGTAATAGCAGATTATGAGCCCCTCGATACCAAGTAAGTTTGGTCTAATGCATTTTCTCGTATCTTCAAAAACAAGCGAGTTATTCAGGTGACCTGTTTAAATACATATTCATATGCGCGCGTATGCGTTGAAGTATGTTCGAAATATGATAGAATATACGAGAGAGTAATCACAAACAAAGTGCGTTATTCCAAGAACTACCCTTTGGAAAACCTCGTGCCAGATATATTGCGCAATTAACAACCCCGCAAACGATCATCGATAAAACGTGCGCCGGAAAAGCTCAGCGGGGGTGTAGAGCCGGAAACTTGCCAGCAGAAAACGGAACACCTAATCCAAGCCGCAAAACTATAAAAAGTACAATCATAAAGACACTCGAAAAGCGTGTAACGAATCTCTTGGCGCGATATTATGGCGAGCAGGCACGCGTGCCACGTTTCAGAACGAAGAACGAGAGAAGCAAGAAGGTGGAGGAAAAGGGAGAAAGGAAAAAATGGAAAAGGAAGAGACGAGGAGGGGAGAAGAGAAGTTTCCTGGCTTACGATAAAGTCAGTCTCTCGAGGTAAGCTGGCAGCGTTTAAAAGGCGGTAAGGACGAGCGTTCGTCTGGAAATGTCTATGAATTTTTCCTGCGGTGGAGTATGTATCGTCTTAGGTAAGTCTATGCAGCGTCGCAAGGCGCGCAAAGGCGACGTTGTTTCATTAGAAAATTCGCGTCTTAACCGGCGCGCTGCTTCTTTCGTTTTATCGAGCTACCGTCGGCCACTGCTCTCCCGAAATTTCTGGTCCGACGCAGACAAGTCTCGCGTTAAGCTGGATTATATTCGAAATGAGCGAATGAGAACGAGTATTTTAAGTGTCTCGGTTGTTCCGAAACAGCTTCGGAGGCTGGAAAACGTTGCTGAAATGTTCCGAGATTAGTCAAGACCGAGAGTCTGATGTTTTCAGGATGGAAGAATCGCGGAGGAATATAAATTATTCCTGATATTCAGGCTTCAAAGAACTCGCAGTATTTGGTATTTTTTATGTTTCATTTGAAGCGTATAGAAAAAACTGAAGAAGATTGTGGGTGAAATATTTGTTGAATATTTACAACGAATACAAACTTTTATCTATAAATACAGGAGAATGTAGATGTAACGTTTATAAATTATTTACTGCAATTAGACTCAGCTTGAGTACACGCGTTTAAAATATGCAGTTTTATTTGACAAGTACTTAGAATACGTTGATGGATAAAATATTTCTAAAATATCCAGGATAATTCGGATTATCTAGGGTCCATCCACGACGTGAAATTTCATCGAAAATTCTTAGAAGAACTTTTGGATATAAAATACTCGAAACACGCACATCTAGCATACGTTTGACCTACAATTTAAAATATTTAGAACGCGGAATACCAACGACGTCTGGGATATTCAGGTAGCAGGATGCTTAAAATATTTAGGACACGAGGTATAGAACATCTATACTACAGAATATCCACGATATTTAAAAGAAATCAATAATATCTAGCTTTCTATAAGTAAGAAAAAATAAGGGTAAGAAAACAAAAGATTTAAGAAGGGGAGGAGAAAAATTCCGAGATGAAGCGGATAAATGTAAAGCGTAGTCACCTCGTAATATCGTTCGCGGCTCGGTAATCGGCTAGAAGCTGGCCAGGAATCAACCCGTGCAAGGAGAAAAAGTTTCTCGAGCTGTGGAGATTAGTATCTTCGGTTCACCCGGTGTGTATCGACCCAACACGACGAAGTAGAGAGCACGTGTACCGCGAAATTGCAGTTGCCTCCGCTCGTTCGTCGTCCCACGCCTTATCTCACCGCCGTGTCGGTTCCTTTGCTTCCTTCCTGATTTTCTACAACCACCCGTGCACGTCGACCTTCTAATTATGAGGAATTACCGCCCGGACTTAAATGATAAGAATCGCGACACCTGACCCACGAGCTCGTTTCTTTGTCGGATCAACGCGACGCCTTTATACCTGAGGAATTTAGTAATTCAGAAGTTTGCGATTCAGCGAAGATTGGAGGAAATCAAGTGGACGAAATCAAAGAGAAACTTCGATTCGACGGAAACAAAGAGAAACCGTCGAGATATTTCTGAGAGATTTTTCTGTCGAGATCAAGTTGATCGTAGCGTAAGAATTATTACTGGGACGCAAAGGGTTAACACGTGTCGCAGCGGAATTACGTTCTTCGTTTTTTTTTCAAGTCATATTCGATATCATTTTATTTCTGTATATCTTTAATAGAGATATTTTTAACAGAAAGTTCGATACACGCAGTTGCTGAAAAATTCGTCTCGCTATTTCCTTACCACGTTGGTGACATTCGTCCGCTCCATTCGCTGTCGTCGTCACTTGTAATCCCGTTTTCTAGAATTATGTTGTCTTCTTCTCGTACCACTTACTTTCTGAACTTTCTTGCGTCCGATACCGTAACAAAGATCGACGCGATTTCTTCGTGCTTGGGGAACATAGTAACTTAGAAGTTCGTGTCTCGGCGTGAATGGAGAAAATCAATCGAGCGAAATCACAGCAAAACCTTTGAACCCGTGCGAGGGTCCTGCACTAAATGACAGGAAATTTAATGCTCTTGCACCTAATTCCATAGTATATAGCTGCTACATACACGATAGATACAGCGGAGTACGAATAAATTTTGCAGCCACTGTATATCTCCAGAAATCTATTAATTCGTCGATTAAAAATTCTCAGCGGTACACTCGCATCGATGGAACATATATTGGACGAAATGAACGATTTTTCAAATACCATTAGCATTTTTCAAATACGATTAGCATTTGAGCGAATACATCGGCGATCTCGTTATTTCTCGTTCAAAGTGTATGCTTTGAGGAACTAAAACATACAAGTCACAACTGTGTACATACGACGTAGGTGCAAACTGTGTACACAGAAACAAACTACGCTGACCAGTCGACCAACAGGTCAGGTCTGCGGTCCATGCATTAAATACGTGGGAACGTGACAGTGTTTCTTCTGCAAACGCGAACGTCAGCGTGTCTATTACACAGCGGAGCTGTACATATATGTATATCGTCGGACTTGCAACGCGTTGAGTCCATGTAATACAGCGATCCTGCTGAACTATGGGGCCTGCAGATTACCCGTGTGCATTACCCATGGTGCTCTTACACAGCTGTGGTTTTATTGAACTATGGATCCGTAGGTTATTATGCCCATTAGCCGAGGCTTCCGCCGTAGTGGCAGTTTTATCGAATCAACGACACACAGATCGTGATATTTATGCAGCGAGTGTGCACAGGGTTCCCATATAGCGATGATCGCGATTCGACGTTAACGATCATCGCACTCCAACCGCCGCCAATTCTGGTTATTATATACGTTTCAACGCAAACCCGCGTGTAACGCTCGTTTCTATTGACTTGTAAACTTACAAACGATTCCGATCAATTGCACGAACGACGAGAGAGAGAGAGAGAGTACGATCAAAAGGTTCGCCGAATTTTCTATGTTTGCGTAACATGGATCGCCATACGCCAGTACGAATTAGTCGATTCGTTCATTGCGGTTCCTGTTTGTTTGTTTGTCGATTTATTAAGCCGTGTCATTTGATCTCTTCTGTATAGTTCCTCGCCATACGTTCGTTCTACTGATCTATCATTTTCTCGCGTTATTTACTCCGCGTCGTTCCCGTAATTTCATCTAAATCGTTTCGTCCAACATCGTTTCGGTCGATTTTACTTCGTATCCCAAGCGAACCGATAAATTATAATAAATATAAAATATATAAAGGAAAAATACAATTTTAGCCGAGTCACCAAAAATACTTGTATCCGGTAAATTTGTATGCAATTTACTATCAATTGTTATCAAACGCGTATAAACGCTCAGATACAATGCATAGAGAAAGATACAGGAAGCATTTAGCATCGTGGCGAATGATCGCAACGTTTCAATATAAATATTTCTATGATCTTAAACTACATACGTATAACTTATCGTGTTAATCTATAGAACAAGTATTTTCGTATATCGCTGTTTGTAAGTACGTACATAGATGTGCCGAATACTGTTATCGATAGGTTCAAAGTTTAATAGGAATTCCGCTGAACAGGATCAGGGAGGATATTAAACACGGTAATCCGTCACTCCGCAGTCACACAGGGATTTCGATGCGTGGCATCGCTATCCATCGTGTGTAATAATCTGTAGAATTGTTGAATGAAATTGGTAAATATAATTAGTACATATCGAGCATAATATACTAAATGTCGTCTGTGCGATGTACGAATATCACGCTATATCGTGATATTACGTATTATATCATTGTATATAAATCGCAATCTTTTGTTTTCGACAGAATACAATGCACCGAGAATATCATTCAGTGTCGCATCCCGATAATGCACTTTGGTCGATTACATTACACGATAAATGTTCACTTCTTCGTTGAGAAATGGACTGAACGTTCTTTTCTTGCTCCTAGTTATCGTTATCCTTGTATCTTCAGAATTATCTGATAATTTTACGTTCAATTGTGAATTTCCATAACGTGATCCATCGAATCGTCTATTCATGGTATTGGCATGACAGCAACGATTAAATAACGTTCTATAAAAAATAAACAAGTGCTGAGATATTTTTAACAGTAACGCGCGTCTTGCCACCGGACTATATTTATTTATTTTTAAAAGTATTTTTATTCGTTCGTTTGGAAAATTCCTCTCGGTAAATTGTTCCCGATTTAATAAAAATTCTCTTCTAGAATAAAATTACACTCCAAACTCTTCGACGTATTTCCTATCTTGTTACACAGTATCGATCGCTTTTGTTGCAAAGTTTTTACATTGATCGTGAGTCGACTAAAATCGTATCATTCCCACAATTGGCAAAAATTTTTCTTCCCCATTTAACGCATGCTATTTGCTGCTTTATCGATCTAATAGCAGTCATCTATCGTTCACCGATCGAATACGCTGCATACAAAAATCAAGTAATTTGCATTTCACTGTTACATTGAAATGCTGCCGACCATATGCTAACGGGCAGCAATAAAAGTCGTTTCGCGGGTGCAACAGACCCAATTTAGCGACATTAACCATTCAGCAGCGGTATAAAAAACGATACGCTGTTCCAATCAGGCCTGGATCGTTTCAGCTCGTCGATCGCAATCGCATTTTCAAAAGCGCGTTTCATCTTCTCTCGCATCAAAAATCATTCGAATGCATTTTCCATTCTTTTTCTTCTCTTTCTTTTTCTTCTTCTCTCTCCTCTTTTTTTTTTTTTTTATTCTTTGAATTTGTTTTCCACGCGATCAATCGATTCGTGGATATCCGCTTCACGGCGTGAAGCATCGCATTTCGTAGGTTAACGAGCGGTTCAAGAGGGCAATAATATGTTCAGAATAATGAGTTACGGACAAATAAATTCAATTCTGTAACTGAGTTTTATCTCATCGCTGCAAGTTAGAGCTGTTCTTGGAACACAGTTTTGGAACTCGTGTTCGTATTTTCAAAGGACCATCTCGAGGCTGTAACCGAATGTTAGAATTCGAATTCTTTCAACTTTGAAATCTTGAAACTTTGAAATCGAGGTTGTTTTTGAAATTCGATCTTATACTTCTAATTTACCTTCAAGAGTAGAACTCAATTTTGGAACTCGTGTTTGCGCCAGCAACACAGTTTCGTAACTCCAAGTCAACTTTGAATTAAATTGCGTGCAGAAGCCACGTTAATTAACGCGAATCGAAAGAGAAAAACGGTAATGTCGCGAACGTTGTCTCAAAATTGGAACTTTTATCATTTCAAATTGGAATTCAGACTCGATCTTACGGCCAAGAGCTTGAAACAGAATCTACAGCGCGAACATAAAATTTTCAACTCAAGTAAAATCCTGGGATCCAAATTTATGAAACTGAAGCCTGCACGGTGTTTCCACTTCGAAAATTCTGCTCCGTCCGTTCATGCCTCAATCTCCATTCCTAAAATAGCAGCCATCTCTCAGAGCGAGCGAGTCTCCGTTTCTTAATGCCAGCCACTTAAAGGATAGGTCGGAATTACCACGAGGCAAATCTTTGCTCGCGATGAGAGCAAGCGCCGGGGAACGACGAAATCTCGGGTCAAACGTAATTTCGCGAAAGTTATTACGAATGTACCGCGCGAGACGACGAGAGGGCGGCTAGAAAGAGAAAAAGTGACAGAGAGATTGAAATTCGAAGCTGGCTATCAACACAGAGTCAACGAGAAACGTCGCTCGTTTTGCTGAATAGAGAAATTGCTTCATGATGTTAAATAAAAGCTGCGCATTCCTGTTCGCGATCGTGATCATGTCGACTGTAATCTCACGAGATACGCCGATTATTGTTCCGCCGTGACGTCGAGATTTTATTCTCTTAATGAGGATTTAACTACAGGCCGATTGTAAAGTGCTCCGAGCTAATTGTTTTTCATCGTTTTCGGTTAGTCGGTTAAACGAGGAACGTAAAACGAGAAAGACGAGTAGAAATTTAATTTGATCCGCGTGTAATATTAATACTAATACCCTCGTTGAAAACTTGGTAACAAACTTTTGCCATTTCCTACTGAGTAGCATAAAGAAACGTTTCACGAAACGACCGAAATTACGAGATCTGCCAATAAATGGTAAGCGCGGGAAACTTTGAAATATCTCGTACATCGTCCTTAGGATAGTTTGTTAACGACCAGCCCGTTTCTAAAATTCCTTCAATTTTAAACGGCCACGTAATGAAGTTCTAATTGCAATTATTCATCCACCTTGTGCGATTAAACTTCGCGAAGCATGTAATTTCACTCGATTTTTATCCAAGCCGTTATCTCGTTATTTTCAAATTATATGATAATTGCAGAACGTAAAATCGTATAACAACGACGTTGCCTCAAGTGTAGAATTTAAAATATCAACGTCGAGATTCTCGACAACTTTTTTTTTTAATTAGACCTACTCAAACATGGAATATATTTCGCAAAAATCAAATCCTTCGCTGTAATATATTTATTATATTTCGATGCAAATTGATTACTACGTTTCGATCGAGGCAAAATGTTAAAAAATCTGAAATAAAAGGGAGAAGAAATATTCGAACTCCAATTTCCCTTAACGAGCAACCATGAAACAAGTTTGAGCCATTACCTTTGGTTCGAACAGCGGCGAGCACCGCGTGCGAAATTTATGTCGGACAATTAGGCGGCATTTAGAAACTGCAGCGGAGTTTTCCTTAATTTCCGCCGGAAGTCGAAGGTCACGCGTCCCCGGGGACAATTTCAGGGGTCGGCGTACGTGTTGTATGTACCACGTTCTCTCAGATAACCTTCCAACCCCTGCAGCTGGAGGCGTGGAGAAGACGAAAGAAGACGGCGTAAAGGGATCCTTTCTCTCTTTGTCACTCTCAGACGACCTGAACCGCAGTGCGGAGAAGCGTGAAGCCGGTTAATCGCACTTGGCTCCACCACGACCTCCAGCACCAACCCTAATTTCTATGTTGGCTGTTTAAAACTCTTCCATCAAGTAGCATTTAGGAATTTCTGCTTCTCGGATCCTCTTCGGCTGCGTTAATTTTTTATCGAAATTTTTATTAACGATGAATTCATTATTTATTTATCGTAAACGGGTCGACCACGTTTATATACGTAGACGATGAAATTCTGTGTGGGACACGACTCGCGTAAGTCCGCCATGGAGCGCTAGATAGACGTTACAGTTAAAACGAGACGCTGAATGGCCAAAGAGATCAAAAGTATCGGCGAATCTGTTACGTAGGTTAGACAATTTGGTGACGACATCAATGTGTCCGAATCGGGTTTGGTTCTGGTTTTTGCACTGTTTACTGCTCGGTGACAAATCTTTACTAGCACTTGATTAACCGTCACGACGATAAGACGAAGAATATAGCGTCTTCCGGCTTATTTAAACTTTTCTGTCTAATAGATTGTGGGGAATTTTGATGTTGGATATTCTTTTAATCGATTACAATCTATTTTGCTGCAAGTAGATCGATTACACTTATGGAACGGTAGATTCGAGTGGCTTTTAGGAAATTTTGCTTTTTGGATATTCTTCCGATCTGCTTGGAAGCTTCTATCGGACACATACATACGGTAAATCTCGTTTTCGCATCTTCTAATTATTGGCGACTTTTAATTGGAAATATAGAATAGCAATTGTATCACATACTTCGTGACGACTGTTCCTCTACACCTTATTTCGACGAAAATTTCTACTTGTAAAAGTCTTCCTCGAAGCCAAAAAAAGGTCCAATTCTCCGGATCTTTGAACCCAAGATAGCAGCCGTCGAGCAAAATCTTTCTATCAAAATCTATGAAAATTTACGTCATCCCCCATAATAGAAAGTAAAGTTTCGACCTTTCTCTCCGTGAATCCGAATTGCGCGTGGAATGTTGCGATCGATGAAGAGAGACGTTGAAATCGAAGTGTTGCAGACGAGCGATAAGGGGATGAGGGAAGAGGGTGCAAAGCGATACGGTTAGAAAGAGAGAGAATGGGAAAGTTTGCACGAGTGTAGCCTGCTGCGGAGTATCAGACAAGCACATGGAGTTTCGGGGAGGCTGGCAAAGAGTAACATAGTGCAGAGAAACGTGCTGCAGAGTGTCAGAGAGTACGACCGGAGATACGGGATTGCCTTGAGATACTACGTATAGAACACGATGCCGGGGGATACAGAACGTTTCGGAAATAAAACTTCCAAGGGTATAACGTTATGGTGTCTACGGAGTGTTACATGGAATCGGAATCTTTTATACCCTCGTATCACAGTGAAACGGGGAAAAACATACAGAGAGTGTTGAGAAAGCAAAGAGTTAGGAAGAATGGTCGGCGATTTTAAAGAGCGATAGTTGTAAGTAGTTGTAAGTAATATTTTTTCACTTTTGGACGATTTCACCGAGTATGTAGTTGTCATGGATAATTCTAGCTCTTTGATGACTAGACTGGGGATTTTTATATTAGATTTTGATACGTCACCTTGGATATTTTACGTATCCATTATGCGATCGTTTCTGGTCGTTGAAATTTTTTACAGACATAGAAAACACATTTAAATTTCCATAAACATTCGTAGTCTATCGATAAGTGAGGGATGAACGAGACAGAAAATTCCCGAAGAACCGTTTCGCAACGGAATTAACGATTTCTCCAATTTTATGATCGTACAAATGAAGAGCACAGAGGAAATGGAATACGACAAACGATGGTATCATCGATCTTAAGAAAAAGTTATGGCAACGATTTGCGCGCTTCTGTTCATTAGAATAGTCACTGCGATGTGAAAGTACGTGCTCGTGAAAAATACACTTGTACCGCTTGTTCATTTAGCAAGATGCCCCAAATAGAATAAAACCTGACACCGTCGCAGTTGTGTCAACGTGGCCGCGCCACATTCAGCCACATTCCACTTGAAAAATTTGTCCTTTATCAGACTGCTCTTCGCTCAGATGTCTCTAGACATTTTCAATCTCCCGTTTCCTTGCTGCTCGATGCTCGAGAATGTTTGCTTCGTTGTAGTTTAGCTTCGGACAACCACGCGTACGCGGCTGCTTGAGTAACAAGATTTCCGTGGCACTTGTAAAATATCCGCAGGGGTACGGACAAACTAGAGCAATACGACCGCCGCGTTTACCAAAGACCCGATAATTATCGAAAAATCCAGCAAAGCGCAGTAAACCCGAAGATCTCATTTTCATGGAAACTCGGGCGAACGAGTCCAATCACATCGACTATCCGAGCGTCGCTGTGTTTCTCCGCGGCCACAAAGCTAATCTAAGTAACGCCAAGCTGCGTTTCAATTCCCCATCCGTTTGATCCGTGGACCGCGATGAAGCAATCAACGTGGTGGCCCCGTCGTCGTCCCACGACAAGTCTCTCCTCTCCTCTCCATTTTTTTTTTCTCCTCCTCTATCTGCCATCGTATCGGCTCGATACTTTCGTGGCCCGGTGTATTCAACGATCCTCGTCGGATGCAATCATCTTTCGAAAGGTATCGAAGGTCACGTTCCCCGGCGTTGCACGCGCTGCGGGATGCATACGAACCCGCCGGATAACCTTTGACCCCGCCGAGGATCACGAAGCGTTGTGAACAGTCCAGTCTCTCAAAGGGGCAAAGGACAGAATTTCCGTTGGATTATTTTCTTCTTCTTCTTTTTTTTTTTCTTTTTCTTTTGTAATTTTCTTCTCTCTCTTCTGTGCTGTAACGGAGGACTGGTCAGAGAGGCCGATGACACGTGGAAATTGCGCTTTAGGCCTGCTTCACACGAGCCAAGAGTGGAATCGTCGTGGAAAGATCGCAGGTTCGATAGGTTTCAATTTTGCTCGAGAATGCGTACTTGGTGAATTCACAATGGGACCCTCTGGTACTATTCGGTGGAAGAGATAGCAGGCGAGGCACATAGCTGGCACACTTGGTGTACACTGGCTCGCGAAAGTATTACGTTTAAATAACTGACCGTGGGAAACTTTCAGTTGTATATCGAATGCGTTATATAAATTATTTGAAAATTTCTTTAACGCTGTTACGAGGATCGACTATCTAGATCATATTGGTAAAGCTTGAAGCAGACATATTTTACATAAATATTTTACACAAACCAGGAAAATATTTAAATAATCGATCGCGTCTATATAGGAGGTACGAGGTATTTACCTGAGGAGTTGTACGTAGTAAAAAGATTCGCGTACATGAAAAAGTAGAAACTCTTCCGCTTGCTGAACGTATTTCACGTTGGTAAACGATAGTGGCAATTAACTGCAATTTACAGCGTAGCGCAGCAACAAATTCCTGGGCGGTGGTACAGCAGAGGGATAACATCGACGAGCAAGAGTTTATTAGGATCGTTACTTTGACAGGACGGTGGACCATAAACGAGGGTGTCGTTCTAGCCGCGTGATACGAAAAGGCGCGGCGTAAATATCGATTTTTAATTAGCCCAATCCTATTACGACCGTGATCATTCCTAAAGGCCAACCGTTGTCTTCGTGGCGGAGCGCGATGAACACATGGCCACCGTAATCTGATTATCCGTGCAAACAGTCGAACCTGTTACTCTTCGTCAAAAAGTGCTCTCGGTCCTCTCTTCTTCTTTCTCTTTTTACTTTCCCCATTTTCTCTGATAGAGAAGAACAGGTGGAAGAGACAGAGGTCTGAAATAACGCGTATACAGGGTGTTTTGTCTGTTTTGAATTACTTAACAGCGAAACCATGGGTTTCCAACGCGTATCCGAAGATACATACACGAGTTGAAAAGAATCTTTTCGCAAATTTGACGAGCACCGCACGAGCACGCCGAAAAATATAAATCCTTGATATTAGTCATTGTTACGAGGATACGCGAATCATTATGTCCCATTTCATTATTTCCTAGCGTAGAATCGAACAATGCAATATCAAGTACCAATGTAAGAACCATCAGGAAACTAGTTACAGCATGTCCACAATCCACGCGAAATGATTGTTTCTTAATGTTACTGCTACACACACACACACACACCTTCACTCGTTAACACCGAACCCACCACAGCGGTCAAATTGACCGTTTTCAAATTTCTACACAAATTTTACCATATTTCAACGTTATCAAAACGCTTCCTAATCTATGACTTTTCATAAAATGCGCCTACGATATATCCTTCCTTATTTATTTCTAGTTTGCTTTCCTTTTTTCTAAGAAAAATTTCTAGTCTGTCCTGCCTATCGCGACCGGTCAACAATTATACAAGAAGTGTCGGTAGATTTAGCGTTAATCTGCAGCGGAAGGGTCTTCAAAGTTACAAAAGTTCTAAAACGTACATTTTCCACATTACGATCTACATCTCGTAAATCGACATGCTGAGACGCGTAACGCGAACCGGTACACAAAGGAGCGCATTGTTCGCGTCACAAATTCAAACGAAACCATCGGCATCGGTAATACTTGCGTCACCCTTTCACTTCGAGCGCAGCATCCCCTACGGTAACATTCCTACGTGTATTAAAACCTTTCAATTACGGGTGCATGGCGGCGTTACACTCGACGAGACGATAATGCGTTTACAGGACGCAGTCGGTTGCTTCGGCAGCTAGCCGAATAAACAGGGACCCGTCGATTCCTTTCGCGAACGAAACAATACGATTCCCCTTATCGCCGCTGGCAACTCCTCGAATATCGGAAACCACTGGCTCGGAAAGGGGGCGAAGGGAAAAGCCGCAAGTGGCGCGCGCGCCACGAGGGAAAAGTCCACCCTCTATTCTCGTCCCGTCTCTTTCCTCTCCCTTTCTCTTCCCTTCTCTAGGCTTTATACGTACGTACACGCGTCCCTTCTTCCCGTCGAGACTAGTCTCGGCGAATTTATGCGAAAGCAATCGCGCATAAACGGTTGGCGAAAAACGCGTCTGCCGGATTTCTCGAACGGCCTGCCGTGCGTCTTCCTCGCGGGAACACGAGAATGGAAGCTGTACGCCGCCATAACAGCCGGTTCACCGCGTCTTACCGTTATGAGACGCCGAGGAATTCGCTGGAAATTCGACAGAGATATTCACAGTCGTCTCGGGATTTCTGCGTTCCCTCGATATTTCCAGCTTGCGCGAAGACACCGCATATTTTCGGGGCTTTTGTAATGGATTTAAGGGAAAGGATGTAAGTTTCTGGACGAGAATCCTGTTTATATATATTTTCCTATCCATTTGAGAAGAATAACTGATAACCACGTGTTCAGATTTGCCGGTTTCCCAAATGTGTTTCGCTTTGCGCAAGAATAAAGGGTATCTTCAGCTTTTGCGAAGGGTTTAAGAAAACGTGCGAGTCTTTGCGTAGAAACATTTGAATCTCTGTTTGACAGCAATAATTGACGTATCGTCGGAGGATTCGTCGGTTTCCGATACTGTTACCTTTCGTTGGTTTTCCGTTTTATCATCAACTGCGAAACGCTCCGTGTTATGTATCGCGCAAACATCGTAAGCACGTAAAATGTCGCACATTGCGAAACACCATGTAAAACTTGGTTTCTTAAAGTCTTCTAAAACGGGAAGCAGAATTCCTTCGCTTTATTTCCTAATTCCCTCTGCTTCGTTTTTCAAGTAATCCACGTTCAGCGCGAGTTTATCGGACGAAGAGGACGTCACATAAATTCCGGATTAACGCGAAACATCGGAGTTGATCGGGTTTTTCTCGCGTATTAGTATTCTCGAATTCACGGTATCCCTCCGGTGACTTTGCCAGCGGCTTCTAGCCCGTACGTTCTACAAGGATATTCCATTAGTCCGGTACTGCGAGTCAGCCTTTACGATTACACCGGAAATACGTTCTCTGCTCTTTCCCTTCCCTTTTCTATAATGGCCATCGAATCAAAACCACTTAAAATTTTCAGTATTGGTCATTTTTCTAGTAAAATTAAGCGCAGAGAAATTTTAGAGAATTCTATCCTCTAAAAGAAATTTATTAATTACGAAGGTGCTTTGATACAAAGAGTGATTCGCGAAGGTATTTGAATTTTCGACATTGGGAAACTCTTAGGAAACGAAATTGCAGTCAAATTTGAAACAATTTGTTTCTTTCGTTTTATAAGGAAACGACATTTTTTGTTTCGCATTATTTTATCGAATTACGTACGATCGTAATAATAAAAACGGAAGAAAATGGATCACGCGTGATTCAGTAAAATAATAGAAAACGAAAAACGTCGTGCGTCTATTGTTTCCTTATAAAACGAAATAAATAAATAAAAAAATAGTTTGGAAAGCCTATGAACGTATTTGAACGCTCGACCATTCGTTGTATCGCTAGTAAGTAAATCGCGACATTTAACGAGACAATATTTAGTTTCAAACAACTATATGATCATAGCGTATTAATTTTCTCCAAGTACGCGCACGGCAAACATCTTTCATATGCATTTTAAAATTGGTTTTAAATTTCGCTACTCTATTCATGTAGAGTTCATATTCATTATTATATATTATATTCATATTATATCGTGTAATATGACAATCGTGGCGCGTCACTCTGCTAACGATACAACAAGTATTTTCACATAATACGCGTAATATATCCATATTATCAAGAGCGTTGCGAGCCACTGTACAACGTATTGCACTTAAACGACTGAAATTTCTGCATATAGCTCTAATTCAATAACCATCGACTTATACAATGCTTCTCTCCTCTTGTTTCCTGAAGCGTTTCACGGCGCGATTCGTGAATCGCGGTGTTCCTTTCTTTTGTCTCTTCGCCGTGACCCCGCCGTTTTAATCTTTATTTCATCCCGGTTCCGTGCGTCTTCTGTTACCTCTCGCCATGTCTATTCATCCCTTCCGTTCGCCGCTCGTTACCACGGCCACGACAAATTCCTCGTTTACTCGTAATCGAGGCGGAACGAGACTGTTCCTTTGAATCCGGACTGGAGAAATATCGCGGCAGTAACGACGCTGCCAACGAAACGTGTGTACGAGTAGAAGGATAGTCGCGGAAGTCGAAATTGCACGTAACCATCCGCCTGACCGGGGAAAAAATTTTCCTTAGCTTCTATGGGATAGCTGGCTCGGCCCGTAAACGTGCTTCGAGTTTCTTCGCTGCCACCACCCGTTCACATCCACGGAAATGGAAATTGAAACGATTAGAGTCTTTCGTGATGTACATACCATTCGAGCGAGACTTGGAATAAGCACGAAAAGGAGTCAGGAGATAAAATGGACAGACAAGAAGGTTAAGGGGCGAAACATTTTGCGAAAGGATAAAGTCGATTTCGTATGGCAAATTTGTTGACGGTAGGACGTGCTTTGATTGTATTATGAATAGAGCGAGGATCGAAGAGATTTTTAGGAAACCGACATGTACATTCATATACGAATGCTTTGTTTCTTAATTATTTTGTTAATTTCATTGCATGACCTATCTCTGTAAGTTCATTTATTGCAGCAACATGACGCGAATAAATGGTCGAATTTGGGAAATAGCGTTCGTAACATCATCTTTCTCTGCTTTCCGATGTATGGACCTTTATGCAACAAAGGCATCAAGAACGTTC
Source organism: Bombus confusus (assembly GCA_014737475.1). NCBI lineage: Eukaryota > Metazoa > Arthropoda > Insecta > Hymenoptera > Apidae > Bombus > Bombus confusus. The sequence continues at coordinate 1,011,158 of JACXIV010000153.1, forward strand.
GATTACATCAACGATTCTATTCACGAAATTCACGAAATTCGCGTCGAATAGCGAAGTTTCATCAAGAGTAAGTATCTCGAGATTCCCGGGGGAATTTTCAAAACACCGAGAAAACGATCTGCCAGATGAGAGTTAAAACTGGAAATCGACCGAACCGAAAGAAGTCAAACACCAACAGAACGGAATATCGATCTCGTCGAGTAATTTTTCAAAAACATCGAGGGAACGCGATCCGAAACGAGAATGTAAAGCAAATATCGACCGAACCGAAAGAACTGAAACGTGGAAAAGTCCGAGCCTTCCACTTTTACCCCGTTCACGAGCAAACGTAAACTTTCAAACTTCCTACCACGTTCTAATCTATTCAGAGAACACGTTGCCAGGCGGCTGTCGCCCAACAGTTATTCCCTTTTCTCCTTCTACAGTCCCGTTCCCGGTCGCTCTTCTCCAGGCCTCCTCTTCGTGCTCGTAAACGGAGACAGACAATCGCAGAGACACACGAAATACGGAGAGAGAAAGAGAGAGAAGGAGAGAGAGAGAGAGAAAGATGGAAAATCTGTCGGCAGGCGAACGGAAGAGACGGTGACGTATCAGGGAACGTGCAAGAGCAAACAGGGAAAAGCGGAGGCGAGGACATGCGGGCTGTTCTCTCGGCGGAGAAACTGCCGCTGGTCCTCGTTGGCCGGCGACGCTCGAGCGGAAAACAGGGAATGGCTCCAGGCTGGCTTTTCTTCCTGCAGAAAGCGTCGCGGCCGTTGAAAGCGGATTCGGATAAGCGTGAAACCTCGAGGAAAATCGGAAAACAACGTTCCACCATGGAGACACGTTCCTGGGGATATCTGTATATTAGGTTGTCTCGAAAGTTCCTTTCGTTTTATAAGCAAATAATAGACAACGTTTTTTGTTTTGTATCATTTTATTGAATTACGTATGATACATTTTGCGGTAATAGAATAAAATGTATATGTATACATATTTTGGTTTATCAAAGTATTTGAACATTTGTAGACTCCTTTTATCAATGTGTTGCGTGCGTTGTTTGAAACGTTTTGAAGTTTCGCTAGTACTGCGATTGTATTGGTAGAGTTTGAAACGGAAGTTATAAGATATTGGCTACAAGTATATATTTCGCAAAAAGAAATCTCAAAAGTATTTGAGTAGGCAATTGTCGATTATATCAGTACATTTGGATATTCAGTGAAATCATATTTCACACTTACTGCGAAGCTGCGAAGTCTAAGATGGCTATTTACGCTAATTGTTGCTAATTAGAAAGTCGTGTCTCATTGTGGTGCTAAGGAGATGTCAAAATGTTTTATATATAACACGTACGACACGATCAGAAGAGTTTTCTATGATAAACGTTCAAATACCTTCACGAGCCAGTGTTCCTACATACCCTGTCGATCATAAGCATTTGCACGTTTGATAATATTTAATAAAAATTCAATATTTCTTATTGCTTTTATCTTCTGGAGTTAGAAATTTTATTATTTAATACGATTCGTTAATTTTCTTAATACAATTTGGTTCTGCTCACTAAAATACTCTTTCTTTGCTCATTGATCCTTCGCATAATCATTATGCAGCGTGTCAATTAAAAGCGTAACATTAAATCTCAATATCTGAAACTTTTGCATGAAATTCAACGTGTAAGAATATGCAAAGAATCAAGATTCAGATCGATTCTGTGGTACAACGATACCGGTAGCATATAAAAAAATTAATAAAGTTCGTTGGAGTTTCCTAATAAATGTAACTTATTACACGTTCAATAGATATCGTAGAATCTATGACCGATATTGTATCTCAATACAATTTCGTTCTGCTCACTAAAATACTCTTTTCTTGCCCATTGATCCTTCACATAATCATTATGCAGCATGTCAATTAAAAGCGTAACATTAAATCTCAATATCTGAAACTTTTGCATGAAATTCAATGTGTAAGAATATGCAAGGAATCAGGATTCAGATCGATTCTGTGGTACAACGATACCGGTAGCATATAAAAAAATTAATAAAATAAAGTTCGTTGGAGTTTCCTAATAAATGTAACTTATTACACGTTCAATAGATATCGTAGCATCTATGACCGATAGTGCATCTCAATACAATTTGGTTCTGCTCACTAAAATACTCTTTCTTTGCCCATTGATCCTTCACATAATCATTATGTCAATTAAAAGCGTAACATTAAATCTCAATATCTGAAACTTTTGCATAAAATTCAATGTGTAAGAATATGCAACGAATCAGGATTCAGATCGATTCTGTAATACAATGATACCGGTAGCATATAAAAAAATTAATAAAGTAAAGTTCGTTGGAGTTTCCTAATAAATGCAACTTATTACACGTTCAATAGATATCGTAGCATCTATGACCGATAGTGTATCTTCATGTTTCACAGGCTTCTCTCTCACTAATACACAATCCCCGCGTGATCTTCGCCGCGTGTCGCTTTGCATTACCGCCGATTTGCCCAAGATCGTTGACACCCGCGTGAATTATTCGCCGCGTAGGACACATTCGCATGATTTATGCGCGGATACGAGCTTCGGCGAACTTTTGCTTTCTTTCTCTTCCTTTCTTCTTTCCTTGGTTCTTTGCTTGCTCGCGCTAAGTCGGAAATACTACGAGTTTACGGTTCGCGTCTGCAGAATGTTCAAGTTTCGCGATGGTGAAACCAGTATAGTAGGTTTCCTGCTTGGTTTAAAGTGTTCGAAGTCTGGAGTACGTGTGCAGTTTGCGGTGTTTGTAATTTGACGATAGTTAAGAATGGCTGATTGTGCGACTAAGAGATAAATGTATACCGTAACACGATGATTTTATCACGGCTTGCCATAAAATCGTATAACTCGATACATGATACGTTTGATAAATTCGTGATGATGGTAAAATTGTGATAATAATTGTCACGGTTTTATGAACGTCAATTTGTCCAGTTGATCAACATCGTTTCAGAACGGCACACGTGACAACTTATAATAGAGATCGGTACAATAGTCATACGATAACTACCTGATACTACCACGCTATCATACTAACAAGCAATATGAATACTAGTAGTATTCTTGTTATTCAAAGCGAGAAATACATAGAAACACATCTAGTAAGGATATTCTATTCCGTGATACCTTTCAATGTTCAGCCAGCGACGAAAGACACGACCGTAACCGACCAGTTAGGAACAAATTCTTCGTCCCCCGGGAGATTTCTTTTCAATCGTTTCCTCACAAAAGCGTGCTATTTCCTCGGTTCTCGAGTTTCCTTCGAATCGTTGGGCGCCGTTCTACCCGGTTTATCGCCTACGTTCGTAGAAATTAATACGGATTGAAACTACACGAGGAAAAGGCAAAAGCAAAGAAGGGGCAGACATACTTTTCTATTGGTCGCTAATATCGGTCGAATCATTTCCACAAATATTGCCTACGTTCGCCGAATTGGTCCCAGGAACAAGAACCTCTTACGAAGCTTAATTTTCTACCGATGCGATACCAGGCAATCGGATAAAGCTACCCGCTTCGAGATATCGATGATGCTCTCCACTCTCTGCCCTCGCGCGGTGTTTTCTTACGTTGCAGCAAGTAAAACGCTGAATCGCTTGGTAGGCTCTTTATCGCGCTGATGAAGCGGGACAAGCAGAGGGAGAAAGAAGAAGATGAAAAGAAATAGAGACGATATTGTCGTCCAAGGAACGTTGCGGTTTTGTTTGCCCCCGTTGTTTCTTCGTTAGTTTGACGCGAGCAGTGTGTACCGAAAATCGTATTTTATTCAGTCACCGTACCTATACAATTACGAAATTCTTAAATATGAAACGTAGTAAAAACTTCTACACACCTACGTACGCTTCTTGAATATAAGATACTACAGTAAAGATCATTGGCTCTATACATTTTTTGGCTGTATCGAAGTAAAAAAAAATGCATATTGGTAAAATATAAAATTGGTAAAATTAGAAAAATGAAGTAGAAAGATGTAAAATATAGTATTACAAACACCAATTGTATTTACATGAAATCATAAAAACTGTGGCCTCGATATTCTATAATATTAATTATAATATTGTAATAATGTTCTGCTATTCCCTTAACGTTGAAAGTCTTGTAATTGATGTAATTTTGTTCGAAGATTTCATAAGTCACTTGATTTTCTAAATTCCTTTTAAAGATACGTTAATATTGGTTAAATATACAGAATTTCGTGGCAAAGTGCTTTGTTAGTTCCTTCGGTAAAATTCGATCCGCAAAATTCAACGGATGTACGTAGATTCTCGTGACTGACTGTACATGTGAATATCGCTTATATCGTCTCAAAGGAATATCTTCTTAGAAGAATTTATATCGATATGATAATATTTCCTAACGTATACGTAGTTCTCAAAGAATATTATCTCCGACAGCAAGGACCTTACACCTCCGAACGTAAAATCCACCCGACAAAACCATTGAATACGAATCTCTCCATCGTCTCAGCCCCAAGAATCAACCAAACAACTCGCACTTGCCCCGCAACAAATATATCCATCCATCTCACCTCCTGAATGCCAATACAGTCTAGCGTACTATCTCACAGAACAAGCGTGAGATCAGCGAATCGGAGTGAGCACGATGGATTTACCGTCTCTGCACAAAGCTTGGAGAGCTCGATCGAATACAAAACCATTCTGTTTCTTTTATCCTTTCCATAAACGTAACGGAATCGTGAACACGCGATCGCGCGGATCCGTTCAGGTGGAAATCAGATCACCCTTTTTCCGCCATCCCCGAGAACCTTTGGATCCTTAGTCCCACGCGAAGGGTAGAATAGCTGTTTGCTCGGTCCTCGGCGAACTTATTCGCAGCCAATTCCAGCGTTCCAACTCGTCTATTCTAGATAAAACGACCCATCTGGCATTTTTTTCATTTTTCTAACGCCTTCACGGCGGCACGTTTTGGATTGGGGTAATTCCGGGGAAGATGGCCTTAGTTTTCTTTTTTTCTTTTTTTTTTTTTGGAACGCATTTAAATGAAAAACAGAAAAAGATTGAAACGGCAAAATTGATTTGTATATTAAACTCTCACACTTACTTACTGCCTCACTAGATAGCCAACGATAATTAGATTCGTGAATGAGGAAATATAACGTATCAATGCGTTTTTTAAATCTTTGAATTGACTATTTCTCCCGATTAGATCTCTTTCCTTCCCTTAAGCCAATTACTTACATTTTCTCTTATTTTTCTCAAACACTAGCACTCGCACGTGTTCTAACGTTAATCGTTTAACGAGCTGGCGGATTAGTGTTATCTCTCGATTTTATATGAAAAATAATTTTGTTGGCCATCTTTCACGGAATTATTTATATGTTTCGTTAGTAGCGGACACGCGATTTTTTCTATGAAAGTTTCTTATTCTTTCTGCGGAATTCTTTTGCGCGACCCTTGAAATTTACATTTTCTATACATTTTGGCCCCCTAATTTTCCTCCGCGTTCCACGAGTGTCCGTTTTATTTTGCGATAATTTCTGCATAACTCGTGCAGCCAAACATTCTAATCGCTAATTCGCCGCGAAGATGTTAGGATGTGTTTAAAATATTTTAAGCTCCTGTTGTTTTTTCATCTCTTAAGTAAAATTGGTAATAAATAATTCTATTAAGTAAAAAAATTTGGATCCGCATAAAAAGTACAACAGATCCTTTTTGACTAGATTCTAGAGTGAAATATCGTCCGGTATATCAACGAAGAACGAAATACTGTTAATTAAAAATGGTAGACAATGCGACAATGTGTCGCAGCAAACAATTTCCACGAAATACCCCGATCGACACCGTGGCTTTTATCGGCAGCGAAATTGTTCCTCGGACCACCAGCGCCAAATTTCCGAAGCAATCAGAATTCCCAACACCTCTCTGATAAACTTTTCCTAATAGGCGAGCCATCGTGCCGCAAATAACCCACATATTTTCCACCATGTTCCATCGTAGGCCCATAATTCTACAACTTCCATTGGAAACGCCCACATTCCTCTGACATTCCAGCGTAATCGTCAAGAAACATCCAAGCGATGATCGTAGAAAATTATTTACAGTTATTTATAGACTAAGCTCCTTCCGCTACGGATTATGTGCCAGCAATATGGAAAATTCGTTTGCAGAAGTTCAACACGAGACGTGTCCACGAAGTATGTTCCGTGAAAAAATATTACTACGACGCTGCAATTGTGCGCACGCATAGTGATTTCCTTAATTCACTGGCAAATGTCAATTTGAAACGAGCTGATCGTGTTTGCGAGCACTTGTTCGCGCCTAGCACATTCAAGACAGTCGTGCGGCTCGTCGTCTGTGTAATGCGCTCTGTTGTGCGTTTCTCGAATAGGAGAAACGTGAAACCGACTGACGTACATCGTCGATTTTGCGAGACGCATGAAAAACGTGCCATGAGCGATTCAATGGCGAGAAGATGGCTTAGAAACTTGAATGACGGCCGTGAAGATGCGCACGACGATCAACGAAGCGGCCGGAAAGAAGTTCGCGGCAACAGACGACTCGCAACTTCGTCGCTTTCCATTCATTTCTCGCGAATTTCACGGTCGTGGCTCGGCGAAATTGTGTCACATCGTCTGAGTTTTCGGAAGTTACACTCACACCGGGAAGACAAAAACCGGTACTCCGTTATATAACTGCCTGAATAATGGCGAAAGATACGTATTAGGTTGTCGGGAAAGTTTCTTTCGCTTTAGAAGGAAACAACGGATACCAAAAATGGATCCGCAATAAAGCTATTAAATAAAATTATTATTATTAAAGAAATTTATTTCCGTAACCTTCGACGTTCGTCGTGTTCTTCATACTTTGAACTGCTTTTCTATTAGGTTGTCGGCAAAGTTTCCTTCGTTTTATAAGGAAACAACGGATACACGACATTTTTTGTTTCGCGTTATTTTATCGAATTACGTATGACGGTAATAATAGAAAGGGAACAAAATTGATGATGCGTGATTCAGTAAAATAATAGAAAACGAAAAATGTCGTGTGTTTATTGTTTCCTTATAAAACGAAGGAAACTTTCCGGACAACCTAATAGAAAAGATTCAGATTTAAATAGAGATTAAATATAATAAAACTGCACCTTTGAATTTTCCACAGTTCCAAAATTATTCCACAATGCACCGTAGAAACGAAATCGAAACATATTTCGTTTAACGCACGAAAGAGGAGACATTAATCGATAAATTGTATCGCTAAATATTACCAAACTCACGACGTTTGTCGTTTTCTATTATTTTACTGAATCACGTACGATCCATTTTCTTCCGTTTCTATTACTACGATCATACGTAATTCGATAAAATAACGCGAAACAAAAAATGTCGCACATTCGTTGTTTCCTTAAAAAAACGAAGGAAACTTTCCCGACAACCTAATAGAAAAGCAGTTCAAAGTATGAAGAACACGACGAACGTCGAAGGTTACGGAAATAAATTTCTGCTTTTATTTCATAGTTTTATTGCGGATCCATTTTCTGGATACGCTTCGTGCAGCCTACATAATTCTAGCTTTCGTCCGTGTTGAAGTGATTAACACTTCTAAGAAAACTCTACATCTATTCTGACTAATTTTCTCAATCACTAAAGCCATCGACAGGCCATAGACAAAAGACAACCACATGGCAACTATAGACAAAAGACAACCAAATGGCAACCATAGACAAAAGACAGGCAACGATGGCTTCGGAGTTTTCAGTTACTGGGTAACGCTGCTAGCGTGCGGATCTGCACCAGCTCAAGCTATATTCATATTTATACATACAATTCTTCGTTAAATATACTTTTCTATCCTACAATTTATCCACGCGTTCTTCTATCTATATAACCAATAACCACAACAGTTCGAAATTGAAGTGATTTTACATTTCTATCCCTTTATCCTTCCGAGGATATCATTGCGAAAGGAGAAAGCGAACGAGATGCCCATGTATATCCGGAGCAAGTGGTAGAAGAGATCAAAGTCCCATTATCCACGTATAACGACTGCGACCATGCCAGCCATAATCGAAACAACTCGTTCGATTCGATGAAACGGAACCCGAGGCGGCGAAAGATCGAAATTCTTTAACGGACTGTTTATAGTCATTGGTCCCAGAGTGAGATGACCGTGTAGATTCCCCTCCGGGAGCAATTCAACTTCCGTTTTTGAGAGTTTTCGCCAAGAACAGATCGCCATCGAAGTTGCCATCGACTGGAACGAAGTTCGCCGAACTACCCAATTCCATTTATCCGACGAGATAGACGATCCGGTCCGGCTATGACTTGCCTGTTCGTCCCAAAACAACAGCTTTATTAACGATCGATGTACGATTACGAAGAAATCGATTATACTCTGGACGTTTGGTCAGCCAGATTTTCGATAAAAAGCGGAGAAATTAAATTTGATCGGAGCAAAGTTTTCGAATAAATTTCCGAGCAAAACGTTGAACAACGAAATGATTTTCTAGGTTCATAACAAATTGATCCTTCATATTTATCTATTTCTGTTTCTTTTACGAAATTCGATACGATGGTCAATTACAAATATTCGATGCTTTATTCGATTCAGAATTAACGTTAGAATCCATTCTTTCTCGCTTTACGCGAACGTATGTCGAATACGATACAAGTGTCTGACAAGTGTCTTCCTTATCTCCTTAACCCAGCAACGCAAACGTTCGTAAATTTAAGCGACCGAGGAAACACTCGTAGCCAGAGATATGTTTTATTATCGATTATTAACCAAATAACCGATTATTAACCATTAAATTACCAACCAAAGATAAGATGTACATATATGTATATGTTACTTTCTCAGAATTTATTTCGATCAGACACTGTTTGCTCCTCTCGGTGAGTACCTCGGTGAGTCCTGTCCGTAGCGGATCCTTATTTTTTAACAGTCTATGTATGTATGACCACGAAAGAAAATTTCTTTTTACCTTTTCATCCTCTATTCACCCGGCCATTCAGCGAATTTCTTCGTCGCCTCATAAACGCGCTTAACGCGAACGTCCCGGCATAATCTCCCTGCCGTGTTAGTTCGTGGAACTCGCGATGGTCAAACGGCTGCCTGGTCTCAAATTTTAATTACTGGAAACTATCCTCGCGCTTCATCCCTCGCGCGTTACGCGCGCGGAAAGGGTCGTACGAACAAAGGAACTTCTGTATCGAGAACGTCAGCCACGGAGGAACGCGTGTCAACAGCGAAATTTATTTAGCAGAAACAGGGAAACGCGGGGACGATATTATTTCGACGGGAAACACCGCCGAGGGGAATATTTTACTGCGCCAGAAAAAATCTGCAGTGGCTACAGAAAGTACTTTTACATATCCACGTTCTTCGATAAAGTATTTTTTGTGGGCTTCTACGTTTGATTTTCGTAGTACGGAAGTTTTCTTGTCACGCGAACGTACCGCCACTAATGGTATTCGTTATCGTTTCCCAATGTCCTCCGTTAATTATATATATAATATATATAGTACATATATAGTAATGTATATAGTACATATATACGATGACGCCGCGTGAACAACATATCCGACACTGTTATAGCGCTTCTGCTTAATCTCGGGAAAAATCTGCCAGCGATTTAAGAACGGTTAATCTCGATCTCGAAGATGGACCACGTTCTGACAGTCTCTAGACATTCGAAGACGAAGAATTGCAGCAGCCACTGGTCTAGAAGGCAGGTGAAACTTAAAAGAAGTTTGGAAATCAGCTGGATTCGGAAATCATCTCGGCGATCGATTCGTTTTCGTTGCTTCCTCGACAAAATTCCGCCTGTACCCAAGCGTCGCATCGAATTCGTCTCGTATGGATTCCGTGCGCTTTTTATTCACCTGCAAATTTCCCATAAATACGTAAACATCCTCGGTGAACGCATCAGCTGCCGCTACGTCTTACTCCTCCCGACGCGTATAATTCCTTGCATTTTTCAACTAAAAAATTTCCATCCATTCTCGCCCCTCCCTCCTACAGCTTAACCGTCTGTTTCCCCACTTAATCTTTTATGTCTTCTTCGCATCCTCTTCCCAAACCTCCGCCATGGCACCCTCCCTCCGCTTGCACACTCGCCTGACGCCAGCCAGACCTAACAGTCCCCTTCTTTCAGCCGGTTCATCCCCTGAATCCCCGTCTAACCCCAGCAACATCCCCCGAGTTGCGTCTTCGACCCAGCGCGCACAGAAGAGGGGAAACGCGCGTTACCGCCGAAAAACGAGGACGATGGGGTGCCACTGTGCACTGAAAATGGGGTGGCCGTGTTTCGCGTTCACGCAACGGCGAGGGGGTGGCTCGTTAGCAAGCGGAGCCACCCTCTTGCGCGAGAACACGCAGCGCGTCTGTAAAATTGAATCTTTTGTTTCTGCGATGCCGTTCCCGCAGCAACTTGCATTGTGTCTGCGCTGTTGCTAGCCAGGCCACCCCTTTTTATTATTATTAGCATGGCGCGCGTGTGATTGCGTCATACTTTATGCACCGCGGACCATCGTGCTTGGAAATCGACATGCACGAGGGCTCGGGCAAAATCGAAGTCGCGGTTCTCGGCGGCTGTGCGGCTTTTTCAGGGCTTGGGGTGATTTCGCGTATTGGTAGCAGAAGATACGACAGGGGGGATGGTTTTCGGAAGTTGACGAGGAACGTCTGGGGGAAGATGCACTGGGTTGGAATTTTTCAGAAATTCCGGCCTGCTGCGAGTAGATGCAAAGCAAAATGCCGATTCTCGCCGGATTTAAAGAAGTTCCGCACGGTTTTGTACCTTGTACAGTTACGGTAGGAACTGCTTTTTTTGTGTTTCATGCAGGGCGTAAGAGAAGACAGAGTGGAACTCGGTTTTCGAGTAATTTGAAATTGCTGCTACAGAGTACAAATCGAAATGGCCGATCTTGGTGGTTCTAGGGGTTAAAGTTAAAGGGATTGCGATGGTTTTGTATTTTGACAGGAGAAGATACGGTAGAGAGTGGTTTTCGGCAACTGACGAGCAACGTTAGAGGAGGTAGGCGATAACAGCAGTTTCTTGGCTCAGGGAAAGGGATATCGAAGGATTGCGAAAAATCGTAAAACAGGAAATAACGAAAAATGTACGACGAACGAAGAGGATCGAATGTATCGCGCGAAAAAGAGAAAGCGGTAAAATGTAACGAAATACCGAACATCGAAAGTGTGAAAAGCGTAGAGCAAAACGAAAACAAGGGAAGATAAAAGCTGCTGAACAATGAACAAACTATGGAATAACGGGAAATAAAAAGACAAAGATGAAAGAAAGGAAGAGGAAAGCTGTAAAGAAGAGATCCTGCGGAGTGAAAAATGGATGGGAACAAGCAAAACACCGAACGGAGAAAGAAAGAAAAGAGCAAACATTGGTGCAGGTTAGATACGTTGTAAAATATGAGTGGAGAGAGATGCGAGAAGAAATAGAAAAGCGCAACGAAATCTTCAACGTAAGGAGAGAACACAGGAAAGAATGTAAGAACGTAGGGGAAAAAAAACACAAGCGTAAAGAGATAAAGCGTGAACAAAGTTAGCCGCGAGAGGTAAAGTGAAATTCTATAAAAACACGACTAATTAACGAAATACGGTTGACGCGAGGAAACCGGGAAAAAGGAACGCTTTGCAATCGGATAAAACTGCGGGAAACTTCATGGACTGGAGACGAGTGAAGAAAAACCTGCGGGAAAAAGAGAAGAAAATGGGAAAAGCCGCACGTAGAAAGATAAATAAACGGGAACTCGGTACAGAGACAAGCTAAGACAACCAGAAAGCTGTTGCACAAAGGGCGACCTCGGAAGAAAACGAAGGAAGAGAAAAAATGTGATCTTAACAAGCTAAAAGAAAAAAAAAAACGTGCAAATGAAACACGGAAAAACGAAAAGTCATGGAAAAATAGAATGAGAAAAAGAGAAAAGAGCCGGAAGAAGAGAGAAAGGCCGAAGAAAAGAGGGATCCCACCCTTGCGGACTCGGCACAATGGGACACGCACAATACGACGTTGGATAAAGACCGGTACAGGGGCAAAAAGGAAAGGGTATGCAGCGTTGGTTAGGGAGGAGCGAAAACGAGAAAGAAGAGCGCAGAATAGAGAAAGAAAGGAGGAAAGGAAAAGGAGGGGGCGCGCACCCTTCGCGTTTACTGCAGTGCTCTTCAACCCCGTTGGATATTTTCGACGAGATTTGACCCTCGTCTTCGCTTCTCTCTCGCTAATAAATAATAAAACGGCGGGACAGAAATGTGTCGTAAACTGCACCCTTCGACAGAAGCCAAGAATTCATCGGCCACTTCAGAAACAGAGCATCGTTTTTATTTCCTTTACGTGCCGCGAGCTACGTTCGAGGAAACTTTTTTACAGTTAGACTCTTAATCTGATACGTTTAAGCACACTTTTCGCCAGTTTTTTCTCCACCTTTACACTCTTCCTTCTTCTTCTTCTTCTTCTTCTTCTTTTTGCTTTTCTTCGTTGTTCCTTGGTTCATCGTGATAAGGTGGTCTCAGGATGAATTTAATAATAAAAATACCTCGTATATCATGCTTGACACGACAATGAATAATACCAGAGTTCACGAACATAGACTTTAAAAAAGTGGCATTATCTAGTGTTACTTCGGATCACAGTTGATTTCATTGGAATATCCATTTTCATCGATGCTTGTATCTGCGATAAATCACGCGAGACACTGAAACGAAGGATATTGGCGAAAGTTTAAGAACCCTGCGGATTGCTAAGTCGCGCGAAAAATACCGCTGAAACTATTCTTTTCCGTTTCAGAAGACCAACTTAACTCCTAAGCGTTAAAAAGTGTAAAATAGACGCGTCCTACCACGTAAGTCTAATTTTTATCTAGAAACAAACTCACAACGTTTTTGTGCGCTTCGTCTCAATTTCCAATTGATACCGCAAACAGTAAGATATTTTTTAGCTGTAAAGAAACCTGATTGGATCGAAAATGATCGAAAGAACGTAGCATGGTTAATTGTTAAACAAATTAACGTATTTTTCAAATAAGCGATGCATCGTTTAAGGGTCCGAAGTGCGGTAGCCGTTTTTCGGAAGGAACCCGGGGGGAGCAGCAAGGCAGAAAAGAGAAAAGAAAGAAGAAATAGACGAAACGAGCAAAGTTCGTGCCACGAAAACGAAAAGAGTTTCTCGTACGTCGGTCGTAAAGGAAGTTCTCGCGGTTCGAAACCGCGTATGAATTATTCGAAGCGAGATTTAGACTTTATCGTTCGAGTCTATCGAATCGCAGCGGCGACGCACGGAACTGCATCGACGAGAGGACTCACGCCAGAAGCTTGCGACCGGTTCGTTGGTAGGTTTCGGGATCGAGGCACGAAAATGCGCGATAAATCTCGTGGCTGACTGGCGGAACATACACGAGGAACAATCATTTCCGGGGAATTTCTGGTCCGCGGAACGAGAACCGCGAGTTAGAGCCAATCGATTTCTGTCACGCCAGAAGCCGTGCTCTTTACTTGTTATTGACGCGGATAAACCCTCGTCCCGAACGCTTCAATTATCTGTCTTTCGGCTGTTTGAATTCGACCGACTTGGAATCATTTTAACACGCTGACCGGCGCCGTGGTCATCGGTGGCCCACGTTACTAGATCTTTTAGAACGACAAAAGTAAGACAGGGTTGGCGAACGAACGAGTTTCCAGTGAATCTGATTCTGATAATATTTTCAGGAGAAAGTGTGCGAATACCATTAATTTTAGTAATCGGAATTTATTACAATGACTATCTCGTTCCATTTTTTTTTTTTTTTAGTCCGATACTTTCGTTTCTCGCCAACGATAGGAAAGTTTATTCGTTCTACTGATCGATTATGACACGCACGAGGTCCGACGCAGGTGGCCCTTGCGCACGAACAATTTCCAATTAATTTGAATCTGTTTCTGATTGATTTATGTGCGTGTAAATAAATGTGTTGTGCGCTATAATGAAAATTTGCTGCTCTCTTTTATACGTTACTTGAATCGAACCGAATTCACGTTACTCGACTAATCTGGACAATGTCATCGAGTCATACACAGCTATACATAAATCTATATGATTTCGAAATGAAACTAATATTTCTGATATTTTCGAGTTTGATTTAAATACTCACCGAAATTAAACGGCGAAAACCGAACGAACGCTGGCGATAAATCTGAAAAGAGGAAAAGAAGAAGAGTTTATCATCGCTGTTTATCGGCTGAATCCCATTTAACATCGGATAAAGCGATCAAAACGTGATATAACCACGTGAGTTTTGGAAATACTGGAAGGTGGAATTGTTAGCATTATCGCGTGCAATGGTCCGAGTGAAGAGAGAACGACGAAACGGGAACCGTTCGATTTAAAAGACCCGACTGAAAGTATTTCCAACTAATAGAATTTCAATGCTCTGTCCTGCAACAAACGCACGGTTAACGGCAAAACAAATCGGATCAAAGCGGATGGATTGTGCGAGCGGAACGTTCGAGGCCAGTGTCCACTTAAATTCGAACAGACAAGTTCACTTTTGTTCGATTCTCGCGGGAATCGAGCGCAGCCCAGTATATAGATGCTACGTTTTGTTCTTTGCTCGTTGTTAACTTGGGAATTTCATCGATTCTGATTGTTCAAGTCGAACGATGTTCAGCTTGATAAATGTCGTTTGTCGCGTAATACTATGTTGTAAGTTTAGTTTGAAAACATATAGAGAAATTTCGAGATGTTTAATAGAAATATAGAACGAGACGTCGCAGCTTCTTCTCGCAAATCTTTATCAGCATTTTCTGTGAGTAAAGTTAAGAAAAAACGTTAAATAAGCAAATGCAACATTAAAGAGTTATGACAAAAATACGAAGCGATAGCGAACTGCTGTCTCGTTGACACAGCGTAAGAACACATTGTCGATATCTGTTTCATATGTTTACACAAACCCTAATGTTTACTTTGTGAGTTCGCTGATCTGGTCAATCAGTCCGGCAATGGTTAGATTATCGTTACCCTCAGCGACGAATAAGTCAGCAATTCCTTGGCCAACAAGATCATCAGATATCACGTCAATGGATTTTTACTCGCGGAGAACCGCGGAAGTATTGATTTATCAAATATAAATTAATACGCGTCAGGTGTTACTGCAAAAGGTTCGTGGCGTATTTGTCACGATTAAGGAAAATAAATAAAAAATTACTGATGCAGTAGACTCTATTCTCCGTAGATACCAATCCTACGTACGTGTCGAGCAAGAAAGCAGTCGTTTCGTATTTTCGTTATAACTTTTCAACGAAACATTTCAGAGCCAACGTTTATATAACGTCTTTTCCTTATCTTTTTATAGACTATGCTGGTAAAGTTTCGCGGAAGAAGCTGCGACACCCTGTATATCTCGTAGAGATCAGGGAAATACCTACGCAAACGGTTTAATTATCCATTAGGTTAATAATAGAGCTTAATATTTGTAGCGCCGTATTTAACATTTATTACATGATTCAAATAACAACTCGTGCTGTACGTTAATTCTTTACCAAGATACATACTTGCGACAAATATCTTGTAACCTCCGTATACACCCTCAGACACGAGGTTTCAAATTTTACCAATTTAATCATAGCAGTCGTGTCTTGTTATACTTCTCCATTACGGTGTCTCGTTACGCTATGAAATTTCAAAATGTTTTATATGTCACGCACGATACACGTATACATAAAAGTTTCCCATGGCAAGTGTTCAAATACTTCCGGTGAGCCAACGTAGAGAAGCCACCGATGCGACCAGACTATACAATTTACCACGACATCCTCAAAAAAGTTAACAGGTTAATATCACTTGGCCCTTTTGAGATATCGCCCGGTTGGAAGGTAGCAGATGAGAGACACATGTCGAGGAAGTCAAAGAAGAGGCATTACTTGAAAATTACCTCTGTTGGAGGAGCGGGGCGCGTATCAAGGACGATCCTTCTCGCGAAGGGTGCCCCGAAGGGCTTCTCTATTCCCCATTGGAAACTTATAAAACGCTGAACCGGCACATTTCACACGGCCAATTTATTATCCCATTCTTCCCCATTTCTTCGGCCATCCCGCGTTAGCTGCAACCCTCCTGCAACCAACCCCCATCTTCCTTCTCTTTTATCAATTGTCCTCCGAGGTTTTTCATCTTCTCCTCGACCGATCTTCGTTTGATGAGTTCCCAGTCGGATCGAATCGATATGCAAAACCGGCTGGTCTCCGATATTCATTTCGTCCATGCGCCGTACAATTCAGAAATTTGCATGGATTGATTATCGTACGGCAGCGTTATTATGCACCTGGAGCATCGTGGCCGTTCCAAGCAACGCACGCAGTCTCCCAAAACCTATCTGTAAAATTCTGTATTTTCACGTTGTTCTCGTTCTCGTCGATCCTCGCTCGCTCTTACGATTTCTGTCGTAGGGATTTCTTACTATGGTGTTTCTAACTTATTTTACGAAGGGTGAAAAGGTAGATGCGTGAAATAGATTCGATGGCAAACAGAAGAAGTCTGTGATCAAGTGTATTAAAATTGTATTGTTAAACCGACAGTGTTTACACGAAGTCGTATTTATTTATCAAAACTATATTAGGTTGTCCGGAAAGTTTCTTTCGTTTTAGAAGGAAACAACGGATGCACGATATTTTTTGTTTCGCATTATTTTATCGAATTACGTTATTTGTCTTTTATTTTTATTATTTGTTATTACTTAGTCCGTGCCTTTCGGCTTTGGACGAGCTATCTCTCTATATAACCACCTCTTTTCTTATATAATCTATTCTATAGCTCTCTATTCTCAAAACTAGGTAATATCGAATTACGTATGATCGTAATAATAGAAAGGGAACAAAATGGATCACAAGTGATTTAGTAAAATAATAGAGAACGAAAAATGTCGTGCGTCTATCGTTTCCTTATAAAACGAAAGAAACTTTCCGGACAACCTAATAGAAAAGATTCAGATTTAAATAGAGATTAAATACAATAAAACTGCACCTTTGAATTTTCCACAGTTCCAAAATTATTCCACAGTGCACCGTAGAAACGAAATGGAAACATATTTGGTTTAGCACACGGAAGAGCAGACATTAATCGATAAATTGTATCGCTAAATATTACCAAACGGACGCGTGCAACATTCATCTATCAACGCTGGACATCTCAAATAATTCGGTGCTCTAAACTAAATCGTTAGTAGCGATAAATAATCTCGTCAAATATATATTGCCGTCCTGAAAAGAATCCAACGATATTTATTCTCTTCTATTACTTTTCGCCTTTCTACAAAACGCTTAAATAACATACAGTATTTTTTCCCAGTCATTAATATCACAAATTACCTTGGAATTATCACCTCCGCTTGTGAATATTATCGAACGAAACAACATCTATTTTTCTTTCTTCTTTTATTTTTCTTATCACTAAGAAACGTTTAACACTAAACCTACCGTAGCGGTCAAATTGACCGCTTTCAAAATTCTACACAAATTTTACCATATTTAAACGTTATCAGATCGCTTCCTGATCTATGACTTTTCATAAAATATGCATACAATATATCCTTCGGTATCTATTTCCAGTTTGCTTTTCTTCTTCTAAGAAAAATTTGTAGTTTGTCCTGCCTATAGCGAACGGTCAATAAGAAATATCCAAGAAGTAGGTAGGTTTAGTGTTAAAAAGCCTGGCAATGGGCGGCATGATTGGCAACGTGGACTCGCGATCTTGAGGTATTTTTCAAGAGTAAAATATGCATACAATATATCCTTCGGTATCTATTTCCAGTTTGCTTTTTTCTTCTAAGAAAAATTTGTAGTTTGTCCTGCCTGTCGCGAGCGGTAAATAAGTACGCAAGAAGTGTCGATAGGTTTAGTGTTAAATAACATCTATCTAGTATATGCGTTGAGAATTTTCTTTCCTCGGTAAAACGAGACGGATCGGCCGTTGTCTTGTTCATAATTCACGATTAAAAATGGTATCCGGCAAGAAGTGCGATCGACCATTCGGTTCTAAAACATTTCTCGAATCGGCACACGAAGGGGCGGCCGAACGTAGAGGGAAAATAGCCCCGGCCATAGATTTTTACGGGCCGTTTTCCAGCAAGCAAATCGCGACAATTTTGCCGGCCGTCGATGCGGAAAATGAGTTTCTACGCTGCCGGAAGTTCCACTGGATATTCGCGATTCGACCTGGAAAAGTCGGCAAACATACGATCCTCCCTGTTCGACAAAGAATGCCGCTGTACGTATTATCGTCGGGCTAGTGACACCGTCTACGAGCGAGGGGAAAAAAAAAGCACGAATGAAGGAAAAAGAGAAGAAAGAAAAGAATAGTCGTCGTGGAAGGAAGAATGGCGAGCGTTAAAACTTTCGAAATAACAAAGTTTCACGAATCTTGCCGAGGAATGTCAAAGCGTCGGCGGAGGGAAACATCGATTATGGTGGGTGTGTTGAAAAATCGACGAAGAATGTGCAAGGAAGTGTGCGGACACTTGGCTATTTTTAAAGGGAAACTTGTAATTCGACTTGATTTAGTTTAATCGATCAAGCAGTTAGTTTAATTAAGGAATTACACGGATAAATGAAATCACGGTGAATTTTATTCTTCGAAAGAGACACGTGCTCGATGTTTCTGAAGAAATCATATATATATAGTCTTTGTTGGACCAGCAGTTTTCTTACATTCGTGTTTGCAATGAGATGCACGTAAAGGTTCTAAAGGTCGACGCTATCGATTGATTCGTCGTATGAAGCGCGTTCTAGTTGTAACATCCAAAAAATTCGATATTAAACCCGTTTGCCGACAGTTCGAGAAATATTTACCAAGATTTAATATTAAAGCCCGGCCGCGTTCGACGGTTGACCGACAAATTGATGTCGAAACATTAAATTACAAGTTCGGAATACGCGGCTATCGAATTCTTGGCCATGACGTGAAATTCGATTCTACGTTATTAAATAATTCTCCTTCGCTTTGCAAATATCAGTTTACACCGTGTAACGGGGCACGAAACGGGACGATCGGTTCGCGCTATTGAATCTGGATCCAAAATTGGACATTTTTCATTGGAACACGCTGGCTCGCGCCATTCCGTTTTCAAAGTATCGCCAGCAATCGAATTACAGCCGCGAAAAATTCGCGCGTTCAAATGCGACAAGATCGAACTGAAAAATCGACCGATCGTGCACAGAGTAAAAACAAATGAATCCTCTTGTAGCGAATGATCCGATTATCGAGAGAGGTTAGGTTGGGGGGTGGAAAAAAATCGTTGGCGTTCGACTTTATCAAAGCTCGAGATTTCGTCGATAATTGTATTATATACAATTACTGCGGAGCTTTGATTCGTTCGATGGGAAATTCGTCCAACTCGACTGAGAATAAATGAACCGCTTCATTCGTACAATTCCCTCTTCTCCTATCATTCCCTCTCTATTTTTCTTTCGTTCCCTGTGTCATGAAACTCGATTCCGTATAAACGAATCGGTGTTCTTAATTAACGAACTTGCTGAAAACTGGGTGTTCGCCACTCGATGGAATTTGTTTTGTAAAAAGTATCGTCGACGAATTTTTCTTCCTTTTGCGAACCTGCTCGACTGTGATCGAGTTCCGGAAATTCGAAGATGGTTCGGCTTACAAAATTTTCCTGGAAAATAAAATGCAACCGTAGAACGCTATTCAATTAGCAAGTTTTCGCTCTTCGTCTTTCCATCTCTTACAACTGCGAACGAGCTCGTGAAACTTCACTTACCACTGTGTGTTTCGCGGTAAACTAAATCCAACCACGGCGCAACTATTACGTTATTGAATTGCTTCGTTCTGCTACTTTGTACACGATCTCATTGTTCTATCGCATTTATTACATGTAGCAACGATATCGCGTTACGAATCGAACGATAGCCGAGAAGTTTACACGATACGCTTTTCCCGCCAAAGTTACAGCAACGTTCCCGTAACCTCGTTACTCCGTTTAGTTGTTATCCAGATAAATAACGCGGACCACGTTGGCAAAAGTGCCGAGTATTTCACTGTCAACAGCTATAATTTTGTCGCTTGATGTTTAGAAAATCGGTGGTTCGGTAGAATAGGGAACCAGTTCGTTCCATTTACGGTTTTATACGATTTTGCTCTACGTTAGCGGACCTTTATTTTCTCGTAAAAAACCGAATCGCGAGATTTTCTCCTGTGCAAGAGAATCGCGCTGTAATACTCGAAACACATAGTACGTTTTATGGCAAAGCAGTGGTTAAATCGGTTATTCCATTACTCGAGTAGTTGGCTGTGAGAGACAGGATAATTCTATTTCCGCTCATTTTCAACGGCGGATATGGAAAGTATGCAACAATAGGTTTTGGTAAGTAACGATTAATTCGAAGGTAGTTGGTAATTTCTAAATTCGCGTGTAATATGAGATTGGTGTTTTAACAGTTTTTTTTTTTTTTTTTAACGGGAATAAAACATGCAGGATAAACTTTCTATTAATTAGT
The DNA here is from genome assembly GCA_014737475.1 of Bombus confusus. NCBI lineage: Eukaryota > Metazoa > Arthropoda > Insecta > Hymenoptera > Apidae > Bombus > Bombus confusus. The sequence continues at coordinate 1,031,618 of JACXIV010000153.1, forward strand.
AACATAGATAATGCATCGTTGTCTTGTAATGGAAAGAGCGACGATTCGTGCAACATGTATCGAACAGACTGCCCTGTTTTTTTATGATTTTTATGATTTATTCTTACTTCGTGAATCGACCATTCATAAAATAGACCGATTTTAACGTTGCACAGTGTGAAGTTCGTCTCGATATACGTTCTAATGTTACAAATAAAAATAATACATCTTCGTTGAAAATATTATTATTGCAATATTTTTCTATATCGCAAGACTTTATCCAGACTTTTCCACTTTGTACACTTGCAAGCTCGTAGCTGGCATGAAATATTTGTCTTTTCTCCGTTTGTTCACTCTCACTCTGTCATTTTATGCATTATATCTACTATGATTTCTGTCGTCAATAAATAAATAAATTCGTCGCAGTCCATTTACAAGCGAACAGATGAAATTCTACAGCTATGAAGGAAACGTAGAAATATAGCAAATATCGATAGAAAACTACACAGCGAAACGTTTGAAAGATAAGACATATTTTTATTCCAGTTATCAGTGTTACTAACATACTTCTGGTCAAGATATTAATATTGGTAAAAATATGAATCAGCACTAACGTTCTCTGTCTACTTGTAAGATATGCTAGCATTTCCAAGCTACTCTACATAAATCTACATAAGAACGTATAACATCCTCGAGTTTTCACGACCAAACATCGCCTTTTCCACCAGATTCTAACATACCGCGAGAGAGAACCACGTTGTACTACGGTTTCCACTTAGCCAACGGGTTACCAACAGCATCTGAATCTCCGGCGATTCCTCTGGTCTAATTTCGTTACAAGCAAAGTTCCACGACCCACGAAACAACTCGGCTAATTATATTTCGCCGCTATCACTGACCTCGATAAAAGCGGAGCAAAGATCGCAGTTGCCATTAACAACGATGATTTGCCGACGAGAACTCCTGAAAAGAGGAATTTCAACTGTAAAATCATCGTCACGACCTTCGCTATCGCCCTGATAACGAAGTACAAGTAGAATTTGTCAGAACATTCTCGAGCAAAGCCGATTATGAGAACGTGGATTAACGAAACGGAAGAAATTATCAGGCTTTTGTTGAAATATTTTCCTTCTTCTTTAATGTCGGATAATATTCACGAGGCAAGTAAGCATAAAATCGTTGAAGCTACCACGCGGTTCCTCAAGGCACCGATCCGCTAACAGTAGATATAATAAAAATAATAATGTAATAATGGTATAATAATATTTATAAGAAAGAGGTCACTGTTATTACACTAGGTTATTACACGGTTCTACGTTCTAATAAGTTCGCGAGAATTGTAGAAAATCCCTAACAGGTCTGATATTTCACGAAGTTCAAAGTTCTGGAAGTTCAGATTTCGAGAGTCCTCGGAATATAATTCGCGAGAGTTCCGAGCATCGCAAGATCACGTATCGCGTAAATTTAACGCATTTAGTATTTTCAACGTTTTACTCTGTTGGCTTGGCCAAAGGCGCTCGAACGTCGACGACGACGCCGGGGCCGGAAACGGTCGAGATTAAATTACGCGCGATTCAATTTACGCCCGATAATTTCAACACTGTGCTGCGACTCGCGTCGCGAAAAAGAATTCGTCAAGAAGCGGGCGAATTCCGCTTGAAAATTCCACTTGGAAGGGTTGTAGCCGTGTATCAACGCTTTGAAGACGACTTGAATGTTTTCGAGGAAGATAAAGAGAGGAAAGAGAGGAGAAAGGCGATGTAAAATGCGATTTACAGCGTTAGAGAATCTCTGGAAACGTCTCGCGTCGGATTAGGGTCAAGATTTATTGGCTGACGACTTTAAATAGCTGGAACACTTAAGAATGACCGATAACTATTAGCTAACTACCAAGAACTACCGATAAATTTTGCAACGTTAAAACTAGACCGTGGAATATCGAATTCATCATTTCAATCTATATTTATTCGCGTCTACGTTAGTTTAGCAACAAATCTCAATAATACAAGGAGCGACAATGTTTCTTTTCGTTAGGAACAATTACAACTCGGAGAACGTTGCAGGAATAATGAAATTCCGAAAGATTTTTAACGATTTTAAAGGATACATCAGCCGTGAAACTACTCCTAAATGCATTCATAAAATAACCGTAAAAGATCTATAAAGCAGCGAGTCTTTATTTTTCATATTACTGCGCTACAAAATTTCGTTTATGGACCATTACGAGCCTCGGTGCAACGACGCAAGTATTTCCTAAAATTATTTTACTCCCGAGAATGCTGTAAACTTCTGGTCTAGTCTTGCCGAAACTTCTAAGTCTTCCAAAGCTGTGTCACCCCTGAAATTACGTAAATTCATGGAGAATCAATCCTAAAAGAATCTATAAACTGCCACATGGTAAGCCATTATTTTTTTATATTATCGCGCTACTAAATTTCGTTTTGTAGAACACTGCGCGTCACCGCAACGATACGATCGATTCGGTGTAATTGATCGATTAGGATCTACGACGTCGTAAGTAAAAGCGATGCAACGATGAAGATTCGTCGGACGAACGATGGAATTAGGTTGGATGGGAAGGGGTATATCGAGATGGAGAAATATGGAATGTAGGACGCAGTAAGGAGTACGCATCGACGATATCGCGCTGACAAATTGCGATCGCTTCTGGCGGCGTGATGAATCCGCGGAGCAGGGATGGAGGAACAGTTACTGAAATATGGAACGATAAAAGCGGTTGGGACTGGCTGGTGATTTAACGCAGAAGGGAATACAGCGGAGTTAAAAGCGAAGGAATATAAGGATGATGGAAACAGGGTAAATAAGAAGGGAGTTAAAATGCTCGGGCAAGGAGGAACTGTAAAAGCAGTATTTTTCAAAGAGTTGAAGTTACGATCTCGCTTTATGAGAACTAAGTAATCTACCGTGTTTACGACTTATTTGAATAGAAGAGCATTTTTTAATTGGATAAGGGAGACACGTAAAAAATAAATTTTCCAGAGTAGAATAAGTTAACGCGCGAAATAACACAAATACGTATTGTGAAATATCGAACATACGAGGCTGTCGAAAATTAACGCCATGTACTCTATCTTTTGGTAATTGTCGAACTTTTGAACAAAAAAAAAAAAAAAAAAATAATGTGAGTTATTGAAATAAATTCGCTTACCATAGAAAGTAGCATAGTAGATAATAATGAATTCCATTATACTAATTGTATAATCATCCCAGATTCGCGATTTCAGATATCGTGTAACAAAGTGTGAACGAAAAATTCTAGAACAGCGTGTACGCGTCTCTCGTCCCTCTTTTTAATTTCGTAACCATCGCGATGATTATTTCATAATGGAAACTTTAATTTAATGAAAATGTACTAATTCGTTACTCGGTGAAAATGAACTTTTTCCATCCTCGTAACGCCCTTCTCGATCGCCTATAATTAATTATTACGTTATAATTATTCGTTTACAATATTCTACGTATATGCCTTTGTATCTCGTTCCTCGCACTCGTTACTTTGATACATTCGTAGTCTTCGTGAAATTATATGAATTTAGATGACGGCGGAAAAATGTGAGGAAATAATATGAAACTGTAAATGAATTTAGAGATCTGAGAAATTTTTAAATATTTTAAATCTACAGAATCTTAAAGAATCCCCCTAAAATCAGACCAACCGCAAGGCAAACCGAAATAAAAAAAAAACATGAAACGAAACAGAATAAAATAAAATAAAATAAAATGAAATGAAATAAAATAAAATAAAATAAAATAAAATAAAATAAAATAAAATAAAATAAAACGAAGATATAAAAGCAATAGACTGAAGTAAAGCGAGAAAGAAGAAAGTCAAAACGAGTACACAAAGCAGGCCTGATCGTAAATCGGAGAAAAGAAGGACCAGAAGGCCCGAATAAGGTGCGACTATCCAGAGAGCGGGAGAGACAGAGACACCAAATGATCCTCCGAAGAAAGAGGGAGATGGGACGAGTGGAAAAGTCACGTAGATCGCTTTGGTCCGACGATGATGACGGAGTCCACGCTGCTGTTGCTGCTCGCAGCAGCCGTCGAGACATCGAATTATCGCAAAGTTTCCTAACAGTCCGGAATACCAATGACTGCGCGTTGGACAACACCAGAATATCGGCTGCCGAATGTTCTGCCATCGAAATATCACGCCCCGAAATATTCAACCCGATCCTCCTTCCAGTAGCTCGCTCTTAATCGACTTTCCTCGGCGCAACTTTCTTCTATTCGCTTTTTATTTTCTTTTATTAAGGAACCGATAACCCTAAACTATACAAGACGTCTCAGTTAGACGAGATTGTCTAAATATCTAGCATATTTACGATTATGCGAAAAAGGACAAAGTTAAGCTATTTCAAGGGACACACGCAACTGTGCAAAGAATTTTATCGTCTTAGAGAAATCGTCTCTAAAGAAACTTGCCGTCTTCCATTGCGCAACGCGTGATCGCTAAGTTTGCAACCATCGAAGGCACAAAAGCCACAGAAATTTTGCATAGATTGGGAAATGCGGTTTCCATCATCTGGCAGGAGTTAAAGTTCCGCAAAATTACGATCGCTTAAACAGGACAACGTTTCAACAGCGACGAGGAAGTGGAACAAATTGCGTGCAATTGACTTGTGACCCAACCCTCTACTTTCCACGAAACTGGAATAAAAAAAAATTGCGCAATCCGCTGGCGAAACTATATACTTTTCACTCGATTGTTCCTTTTTTTTTTTCTTTTTGGAAACATTTTACCGAAATGTAAAGTTTAATGAGCAAAGTCCGGTTTACGCTTGACTAACTCTCGTAATAAATTAAACAATCGTTTGCTGGCTCTTGCGATCTCCGAGCATGTGCAGAATCCTATTCAGGAAGTTAAAGCAAATAGGAAATTGCAAGAACTCTGCCGAAAATCCAAATCCGAATTGTAAAATTACTTCTAGCGTACGTGGAAGCGAATAACGACAAGTAATGGCACAAGTATAACGTTAATGGACTTGCCTTGACGCGACTTTGCTTTTTCTTCTCCTGGCGTCCGTAAAAATTGCCAGCTTATGGACGGACCGTCACAAAGAAATAACATAACGGGTATTATCCGGCCGCTTTGCCGGATCCAAACGACTCGATGAATCAGCCCGGTCTGCTCGAAATTTGCCGGGAATAAGCGGAACGACGGCGACGATCTGCATTTCATGAAAAAGTCTTTTGTTGGAAAGATTCTAGGGAGGCAGGTTCCGCGGCAAGTTTAGATTTATTCGGGCAACTTTGTTGGTACGCTATCCTGGTTACTTGGCCCGGGCTTCTCTTAAGGCGTTTCCGGCCCGGGGCTTCCTATTTCTAGTTTGGAGAATTTCTTTGTAGGATGTTTCCGTTTCCTGCTTCCTCCCCGACCCACGGATAAACGCTTCTTTCGGTCTTCTCTGGAGGAGGTTCAGGTATTTGTCCGATCGGTAGGTTTGGTCGGAGGATCGACCTGACTTTGTGGAAGAAAAAGAGAGAGAGAGAGAGAATTCTAATTTCTAATTTGGCCCTTCGTTCGTTCATTTTCTATATGCTCGTTAATTGGAGAGAAGGAGGGGAAAAAGGATTTCAATCTGAATTTTTAATTCCACTGTTAATTTTGCGTCTGTCGAGTCGATTGCGAGGGAGTTCGTTTCCTGCTTTAATTAATTAGACACAAATAACTGCGCATACGAGTCACGTATAGAGGTTTGTACGTATTATCGATATCTGTATTATTAATAATACCGAGTGTTGTTTATTTAAAGATCGAATCTCCTGCAAACGATAGAGGTACAGATTATCGACATGTCATTATCATCGCATCGTACTTGACCAATCGAGAATACCGCTACGGTAATATTCAATATTCGTAACATATAATTTAATGACTTGAAATGTTAACGCTTCTTTATTAAAAAAAAAAAACTTGATCGATGAGAAATATCATAAAGCAACGATATTGAATATTTGCAATACAAATTTTGCGGATTAATCTTGCATTGCGTTTCCTCGCGCAGCGTATGTGTACCGCGCGATGAAGTAGATCGAAAATCGCTGCTGCGTTGTAGGAAGAAAGCGCAATAACCTGCTTTCAAACTTTTATCGTTACGTAATTGTGACAATACAGAAAAATGCAAAGAACGCGAGATACGGTGGAGACACCGCAAGAAGAATCCGGAACCGAAAGAGATAAATTCGGCGCAGATAAAAGATGAAAATACATATAGAAAGGGAGCCATGCGAAGAAGGCGAGGCGGAAGTTGCAGCAAGAGAGTGGCGCGTAGGATGGACGATTGAATTAATTTATCGCGTGGAAACGTCATCCGGAGGCTTCTTCCTCGAACAGAGTTGCTGCGACGCAGTTTCTAACTGTTTCATTGCTCCACATATCAAGTGTTGCTTTACGTATAATCCACCTACGATTCGAATCACGCTCGAAGAAAACGCCGCGACGCGACTCGATTTAGTCGGAAAGTTTCTAGCCACGCGCCTTCCTTCGGTCGCCTACATAAAACTCTTAAAAATCTTCCAACTCGAATCCACCTTATAAAATCATTTGCAAAGGAGATTATTGAAACGTGACGAATTTTTGGAGAAGAATACGCTAGAAAATATCGTTCGATCGGATATTATTTATCGTACGAAGTTGAAAAAGTACCTGTGTACCGATGCTCTAAAATCATCGGTTGCTCCGTGTGTAACGTAGTGGTCCATATTATTTTGCAAATATTTCTATCACTCTTATGTTCTTTAATAGATTATATATTTGGGAAAAATTGGTATTTTGTTACATAAATTATGTTAGAAATTAGATTTAGTCGTATAACAACGTCTACGTCACACTCTCCTTTCTTTGAATCGCATTGGATTGTCCCAAAAGTGTCTTTCGCTATCTGCACGTAGCTGCTTTATCTGGCAATGTTTATACAAACATAGAACCTAATCTGTCAAATGTAAATAGAACAACGTGATAGAAGAAAATTCATCATAGATAATTTAATAAAATAATATAAAACGAAAAATGTTGTGCGTCTATTATTTCCTTGTAAACCGAAAGAAACTTTTGGGACAACCTAATGTAATTTTTATACTCGAGAAGATGTGTCTCGTTACCAGCATTCGCATATTCTACCCAATAATATTCTATCATACAACCTGATCCATCTATTGTTGATTCCGACTGTATATCGGAATATTAGTACCCAATAATACTGGGAAATACTGGGAATTTCGGGACAAGAGCAAGAACAACTGCGACAAACCTTAAAGAAACGTTAGGGTGGTCGAGGAAATTCGAGGAAAGTTCGGCTGATTTATGTATTGTGCGAGGATATGTACGTGCAAGGATTAAACGTCAGTGCTTGAAGCAGCAGTTGCGAAGGAAATCTTCAGACTCAAGGACATAACGAGCAGCTAACCATCATTTAGGGTACGAGCTCGAAATGAACGAGCAAGGGGAAATTTTATTTGTACATGACTGCTTCGTTCGTCCATGCAATTCAACTTTCTAAGCGTATGTTCTAAGCGGATCAGAAATAAATTCAGCTGCATACGCTATTTACACGTAATTCAAAATCCGTGACATGGTAAATTTTAGGATACTAAATGTGATTTAATATTTCCTTCCTGTATCGAAATCATCAAATAGTTGATTTTAATCTGTTGCTAGTTACCTTTTACTACGGTAATAAACAGCGATTCATTTGTATTGTATTTCACAAGGGAGACACAGATTACGAGCTGACAAAAATTTCATTCAATTCGACGAAGTTTGAACGTAACCGGAGATCCAAAATAGTAGTTCTTCTAAATATTTAATTGGGAAAAGATTATCGAGTAGAGATGAACTTTTATTTGCGTAGAACCCAGTTTTATTAATAAATCCCAAAGAAATTTCTCATGAAATAAAATTATTACGAAATATTAATTTTTGATGGTTCTGATTACCGTTACGAATGATTATAATTCCTTTTGGTTGTCAGTAACCATTATCGATGACGGAAATTCAATTTTGGTTATAATATATATGGCCCGAATCTTTTTTGGTTACCGGTAGCCACTATCGATGGCGAAAATTTGTTTTGGTTACCGATAACCATTATCGACGACAAAAATTCTTTATGGCTACATTCGGCTACTGTAAACTATAGTTATCGTTACTGATAATAGGTACACATATTCATTGACAATATAAAAAATCTTCACTATAAACTTTATACGCTTAATCAGGGAAAAATCGGTACGAAAAAATGAATAATATAAAAGATATCGTAGTGCAATATGAATACAAATGTTAATAAGAATAATGTACTACGATATGTTTTATCATATTTTTTGTTTCATATACTTTCATACCGCTTTATGCTTGATAAAATATATAAGTTTTGTAATTAAATTTGTTCATAGGTAACCAGAAAAAATTCTTAGATGGTCGATGATAGTTATCGGTAGATAAAATAAAATTCGGGCCGTATATCTATGAAAATGACGAAAAATCCTCGCGATGTTCAAGAAACTCTCAAAACTGAAGGTTCATGATCAAATTAACATTCGCTATCTTAGAAACGAATCTTCCAAGCATCAATTTCCACGCTGCCAATACCGAGGCTGCACGTTCCAATTAAAAATTCGTTATCTTAAGAACGAACGTTGCAAACATCAATTTCAGAGTCGTAGAACGATCAAATCTAAGAGAACTGGCAGAAAGCTACGGAGAATTGAACAAATTCCCAATACCAAGGTGTCGTGATCGAATTAATATTCTCGAAGCTCAGTGATGGATCGCTGATTCAGCGACTTATCGAAAATGCTCAAGAAACAGCCAACAGCGAGGCTACTCGACCGATTTCGATTCTCGGCCGGTTCCAGACTCGAATACGCCTCGCTTGCGAATTCAACTGCTGTCTTTTCGGGTCACTCTCGTCTCCGGATGCTTCGCCCATTCCATATCGCTGTCCTTGTCTTCGTGTTGGTCGTTGTATCGCGTCATCCTCGTTGCGAACGGCGTTTCACGAAATACCGAGAGAAACAGGCAAAGAGAGAGAGGCATATCTCGGCACTCGGGTTATCGTAATCTGCTTTCTGAACGTATCGCCACGGCGCTTGTCGACGGCATAAAGTAATCGTTCCTCCAGTTTCCAGTCACGTCAGCCTTGTCGACAAAAAGTATATTCCGGACGCTGCGTGGATCGGCCATTGCCATCGCTGTTAGGGTAATTTTCAAATTCCCTCGGATGTTGCTTTTCGCAGTCCTGCACTCTGATTGCGGACCTTGGTGATGGAAATTTTTGATTTAAATTTTAGTTTATATTAAATTTAATTTATAAACAGTTTACATGCAAATTTACGTTTGGATTATGTTAACTTTTATTTACTTTCGTTTGGATTTAATATTTGCTTCGTATTAATTTAAATCTATTTTCTGGAAAGATTTTTTGTAAAACAGGTGGTTTGTTTTTTGCGGAATATTTTTCAGCGAGTAACTGAGCGCTAACTCGCTCACATCGCAGCACAAGGGAGACTGTTGTCACATTTACCAGAGATTTTACATTTTAAATGTCGTCACATGCGACACAATTATTGTATTATTTTTCATAAACGTAAAATCACGCTTCTCCTTTATACCACATTCCTTTACATCCCGTAGATTAACCTTTTCCTTTTTTTTTATTTTTTTAACCCTCCAACCATCTCACAGCATCTGCCAGCTAATTTACCCTTGGGAAAGTGGCGGGTGTCTATTCGATAAACTGGATTTTTAACATAAAAATATCGTCCACTAAGAAGGCATTCAACACAGCGAAAAGGTAAAATAATAATTATGAGTACAGTAAAATGTCACAAGTTAAGAACCAAGTAGATCAAGCTACGATTTAATCTACAGCCAATTAGCCCTCTCCAACTACCGAAAGGATGATTTTGCTGATGTTTGTTCGGAAGTAAGGTCATAGAATAAAAGTCATAAAACAATTGGCTCGCCGCTTACACAAGTTCCACTACACGGACCTGTTGCACTCTTACTGCGCTGAATCAACCCTTTACTCTCTAACCAACCGATTAAACCAAACTTCGTCGTGTTCCAAAACGACCAGAAACACCACGGATAATAATCAAATTAAACACGGCTACAGATCCATCGATGGACCGAATCTTCGATCCAGAACATTTATTCGACAGAATAGCCGATGAACAAAATTATTGGCAGAGACCAGGTTCTGCGGAGAATTTAAATTTCCATTCTTTATTTGATCTTTTTGAAAGGGAAATTTCACCGTGGCTGATGCTGTAAAACTGAACATCCACTGAAACATTTATTTTAGGAATCGTGCGCTCGATATCATCTACGGAATTTCCAGACATTTTCACCAATTTTATTCCCCTCTTTTCCTCCTTTTTTCCCCCCTTTCTCACTATTTTTCGTAAAGAAGGCGCGAATGTGAAAGAACGTAGAAAAAGCACAAAGGGACAGAGCGAGAATGAAAAACGAGAGAAAAGGCGATTCGTTGCAAGATTTACGACGTTCGAGAGCGAATTGGCGACTGTAGGGTAAACAGAGACGAGAGGATGAGAAGGAAGTGAGAGACGAATGGTGAAAACTCGAGGAGTTTACTGGCTGGATTGCTGGAAAATCGTCGGTGACATCGACGAGCGTCCCTGCAGCTGTTGGCTATCCCCTTTTCGACGGTCTCAGACTATCCGTTGTTAATTTTTAACGCGCCGTAAGAAATTGCGTGTTCCTCTGGTTAAATATCTCGCTGATGTTCGCTGTCTTCTCCTTTGGTTTTCTTTACCACTTCTTTTTTTAGGCACTGGTTCGTTGTCATTTTCGTTGTTTCTTCTAGTTTGACTGTCTCTGCTTTTCGCTTTCGATTGCTTTCAATTTTTCTTACGCTCCTTAGGTTCTTCCGCGATTATTTCAGAGAACAACGGGAATCTCGGTAATTAAATAAGTTGGAACTTTAGTTATTTCTTTGTAGAACTGTTTTAGTATTTTTTAAACTCTTTCAATCCACGCTTGAATTAGTCTGTGTCAATCTGTGTCGGCCTAATCTGTCTCCTAAGTCTCGCCATCCAGATAGAAATTTCCGCTGTGGACAATCAGCGATCACAGGCTTCGAAGACGAGGATACGTTCGCTTACGGGTTCTAGGATCCAGAAGAATTCGACTAGCCGGATAAAAGAGTCACAGATCTATCGAGGGACCGCTTTTTCCTGGCTCGTAAGTGGCGAAAACCACTCGACTCTCCCTTTTGCGTGCATTCGAGCGATTCTTGCGCTCGGGGTGAAGAAAAATTACACGAGCCATAATACGAGTTAGAGAAGAAAATGTTCGGTGAATGAGAAACGGAGCATTGTAAAAATATCATCCAGAATGTAGCATCGAAACTTCAATTAAAAGAATCGATCGGAAATATTTCCAAATATTAGAATAGAATATTAACTACTTGATTGCACGGTATAATGGAGTATTGATAAATAACTACTGGAAAATTTCTTTCGATTTCTCTGGAATCTACAATTAATCTGACATTAAAGTACAAGTCGTCGTCTTCGTCTCCCTCTTCAATCCCAAAGAAAAGTCCACTTACTACTTTGTTGAAATATAATTAATTTCGCAGAAATGTATCGATATCACGGATACAAATACACGAAAATATAATATTGTTTAGGAAAATATGAAAATCCAGCGAAATTATTATTTATATTAAAAGTACCTACGTCGAATATGTTTCAATATGAATCACTGGCTATATCCCATATCAAATATTATTCACATTGCAAAGAGTTAAGCCTACAGATATTCCACGACACGCATTCTCCTCTATACTCGCAAAATCTTCCACCTACAAATTTAATCGACCATATACAATAAAAATTAATTACAAGACCCAATTTTTCAAGAATCCAATTTTTTCTTGTCTCGAAAAGGAAACCTTACCTAGACGTACACTAACGATCGGCATCGCATCGGCAAATATCGCTGGCAGCCTACAGGATCTGCAGCATCCGTCTCTCAAGAATTATTCCAAACCCCGGGCATCTGTTCGGTTAATTTTTAAGTAACGAAACCGAACCAGGAAACGAAATGAAAAAGGGAGGAAGAGAACGAGACCGTCTGCTCATTTTTCGACGAGGCTCAATTTCACGGCGAAGCTATCGATTGCTCCACGGATCGAAAGAGATAGATAGATAGATAGATAGATAGGTAGATAGATGGAGAAAGAGAGATAGAAAGAGAGAGAGAGAGAGAGAGAGAGAGCACAGGAAGAAGGCTGAATACCGGTGGCTACCCTCGACAGGAGAGTAGGAAACCTTCCTGGGGGAGCGACAACGAGCTCTTCAGACGCGAGAAAATTATTTTCCAGAAATCGGACGCGAATCATTAGGCGAGAGACCTTCGACGATTCAATCGTCCCCCGTAGAGTTCGCAAACTCTTTCCAGTCTCCCCTTTTTCCAACCTCCTCATTTCCGGCGTCTTTCGCGCTGTTTCAACGCGCTGGGAAACCGGTAAACTCCGATATCGGCTTACGGACAATTAGTCGCAGTAATCTCGGATTAACTCTCGCTAACCGAACCGACGACGAAAATCTGACCGAACTTCTCCACGTTGCTTCCCCTGCGGTTCTTTTTCTCGTCTATTTCTTTTTTAACTCTGCAGTCCCTTTATCTTCCTTCAGCTTCTTGGAATTGAAATCGCCGCTAGGTGTGTTCGACCGGATGATCTGCGAGAAGAATGGCAGACGTGGAAATGTTAATTGGAAATCGATCGGCGTTGGTTACCTGCATTTGGGAATTTGACTTTTACGGTTATCTCGATTTGATGCAAGTTTCTTACGTTTCACGATGCTCGGTGGTATTATTTATCGGTAAAGAATGACTTGAAAAATGTAATTCTGCGAGTCACAGGCGAAAGGAGGACATAAGTCATCAGCGCAGGGAGAACGAGGGATTTGTAAGGAGAATGGGAAAGGTGGATATATTAATTGGAAATTGATCGATGTTACTTGGAATTGGAAACTCCATGTTTCATTTGAACGTTACGTAATTAAATTTAATTGTTAAATTTGTTTAATGTCCGTTTGAAATACGAGTGTTTGACGATGCTCGATGGAACCATTTGTAGCAAAGAGCGGTTTTAAAAAACGCGATTGTTTGAGTCACGAATGAAAAGATCGCAAGGAAGGGTCGTGGAGGATAATTTTCGAATAGAAAAATATCCAGCTGGATTTGAATGGAATATATTAACTTGAAAATATCAGTTCGATTGGTATTATTTGGGATAAATGCGAAGACTAGGATTATTCGACTTAGGATTATTTGATTTATGTAATTATTCGATGCATGTAAGCGTTCGATAATGCGTAATAAAATCACGTAGAAGATATTCTTTAAATTAAATGTGAAAAGAACGCGAATAGAGGAGCTCGAGCGTATAATACGAGTCGACGAATAAAATTACGAATATCTGTCTCTTGGGATGAAATAAAACGATCCTTGATACAGCGGATTCATCCGGGATTCCAATATCAAAGACTTTCTTTTTGTCAGAGACACGTAGCTTACTGGAAGGATTTACTCATTTCATCGATCTACGTTCCTCGAACAAAGACACTTGTATCCTTTCTCAAAGGGGACAAATTTATTTCGTTTCATAATTCCTCATATTTCAATAATACGTATGTAAATTTTCCTACACAAGAGCCACTGGTGTTTTGAACCTCGCTTTGTGCCAACAATTATTCATGCCTCGCGAATTATTCGTTTCCCGATAATTTTTTATTACCACGTATAACTTCTACTGGAAACTCCATCGTTTCCTAGTAAATCTAATAACAAGAAGAAGTTCAACGAGACATATCTTCATCCGTATCCGATCGTGAGTCGACACCGCTTACGATACCCCACTAGCCTAAAATTTCACGTCGCCGATCGTCAATTTCACGTATCCAATTATATTCCAATAAACTCCGATACCTGGTAACGCGTCCGCTGTGATATAAAATATTTGCATCAGTTTGGATTTTCGAAACTAAAAGCAGTGGATTTACGAAGATTTAAAGTCTTATCGCAAGAGTAACGCAAAGATGATCGCGGTCTCGCTTCGCTATCACGGCTGGCGCTGATAGCCGTTATCACTTAACGCTGTGTATCCGCGCGTCGTCGAGCCGGCATCGACAAAGGTATCCCGCGGGACGAAACGAGCGCAAAAGATAGCGAGCGAGGACCAGGTGGTGGCCGGTGAGAAATCGCAACTCGTTCCTTCGAATGTATTACGCGCATAAAGTATAGGAACGTATAGAAGCCACGAGGATATATGTATCTCGGTCGTTGCTCGGTCGACTGGTACCCCACGGGTTTCTAGAAACGGTGTTTTGCGCGTAGCCCCCGCGCCAGACTACATTCACTTTCGAGGGTTATCAGCGGCTCCCTTGGGAGAGGGTCGCTTTGTCCGGCGACTCCCATATTTCAAACGGGGAAGAGAAACCCTGTTGAAAAGCGCCTGTGTACGAGCACGCGCCAACTACGTGTACCGATGGTGGCCCTGCGACCGTGAGGGCATCCTTGCCCGCCAGCAACTTGACAAATGTCCCTGCAGCCACCGTTTCGATCGCCCGAAACGACCTGTCCCCCTGCCTCTTTTTATCTTTTTTATTTCCTTTTTGTTTTCTCCCTCTCCTTCCTTCCCTGGCGACGATCTACGCTTCGTGTTGGCACAAGGTAGGAATTGAAAAAAAGAAACTAGTTGCGTATACTATCGGAGACAGGAATAAGTGGACAGGTAGAGGGAATAGGTATCGATGAAGTTTCATTAGATACGACTTGTTTGCGCGATGATATATACAGGCTGGTTGGTAATTGGTGGTACAAGCGGAAAGAGGGTGATTCTACGCGAAAAGAGAAGTCGAAAATATAGAATAAAAATTTTTCGTTCGAGGCTTTGTTTTCGAGAAAATCGACTTTGAATTTTCGCTCGGTACGCGTGCACTTTATCGCGTCTCGACTTTTTTATTCTATATTTTTTTTTATTTTATTTTATTCTTATTTTTTTTATTCTTATTTTTTTCACCCCCTTTCCGCTTGTACCACCAGTTACCAACCACCCTGTATATATTAATTTCAATTATTTACCACGTAATGGATATTCTATATTGTAAGGAAACAACAGGTGGAACTTAGATACACGACGGTATTGCTAGTTTGGAAACTCAACTTCGTCGATAGTTGGTTCCAGCGTCTATTCGCTCATTTTTGTCCACGATCGTAGCATACTATCAAAACATCGAGAACAACGAGCGAAACGAATAATTCACGACTCGGAAGAAAATTTTCCGCCAGTTTAACTTGTTTCCAAGAAACAGAGAGAAATCTACGAACTGGCGACTTCATTTTAGGGGGGTGAATTTATTACCACCGACTCTTTGCCTCTTTTTGCCACGTTTACCAAGTAATCTCGTGTTCAAACAGCCGGAAAAAGAGGTTGCGCCGAAATCAGATAATCGAACGGTTTCCAAATAAACTCCTTCTACCGCGAGAAGATTTTTCGAGAAGGAAACAAGAGACGGAAAAATCAAACGTATGGACGAGGCTTAGCCTCGAGCTCCTCTGTAATCCTAACCCGTTACCGATGCTCGAAGGGGCTAGCCAGACCCGAGGTAATCCTCAGCTAGAATCGAGCCCCGGACCGTTCTTCGTCACACGGACGAACCTCGAGAACTCCGCGCCTCGAGTCTGCGCCAACGATCTCTCTCGCACCGTAAATCTATTCTCAAAGCCGATCTCGATACCCGAGATCCCCTTCCCCCACCTTTTATCCCCATGGTGTTTCCTGCGGGACGAATTTATCCTTCGGTTGTTTAGTCGAGACCCAAGGAAACATCGAATCTTCTCACGATGAGACTTTGCTTGCTGCGTTCTCCGGATCATTTTTTTAACTCACGAGGGAAGGTCTTCAACTCGGAAGTTCAAGAAACTACGAAATTTTAGGGACATATAGGAAAGAAGTGTGTAATTTTCTTTGCTGTCCAAATTTCACTCCAAGCGAGGGGGAGGGTGAAATTGGACATCGACGATTCAGCTATTTTCCGTTTTCCCGTTATAAGCTATAACGTTGGTTAATTTCTTACCAAATGATAGTGCTAATCGAAAGAAGTAACTTCTGTCTGAAAACTTTTATAGACATCTTTTACGATTCGCGAGTTGGCACGCGAAACCGAACATAAAATTGTTTGAACCTAAAGTTTCAGAATTTGTTTAATTTGAGTATTGGCCGTTTCTTCTTATCAATTACGTTTTCCTGCTACCAAAAGATTCCTTAAATTTACGGGAAATATAAATAAACTTTTGTTTCAATCTTCTGAAGCTTCTAACGATTTTCTTCAAATATTTTTATGTCTCTCAGTCTGCTGAAATTGATAACGAGATTGGCGCGTAAAAATACGACGGGAGTAGCAGAATTAAGACAAATTTGTAAACTTTCGATCACGATGGTTTTAATCGTTGAGCGAGGAATTTTAGACTATACTACTGAGTTAGCGATTCGAGGGTAGTTTGATAAATGATAAGAATGAATGCCGAATTAAATCTTTCCCCATGGAGAAGCTTATATCGTGCAGATAGGTAAAACGACGATAGATAAATTTCACCACAAATCTATCTGCCTACTCGCAGTTCATTTTCCATGCTCATTTACGTTTCTTCTAAATATCTAGACCATAGCTTCTTCGGAAGTTACTCTAGGAATATCCGTAATAGATAACTTGCTTGTCATCCTTGCAATCGATACGATAACAGGAAAAATGGCTAGACAGAAATGAATTAAATTAATCATAATACGTATTACAATACAGAAACGGTCTATTTATTTGATGACCACGTATCAATCAATTATAAAGATCTTACAGTATGAACATTTCGATGTATCCGCTTCACTGTCCGTTTTATTATCGCAAGTTGTCGATGCCTGTTGGACAGCTGGACTCGTAATAGCTGATTATACAGCGCATATTCATATATGCATGTACATATGTGTATATATCCGGAAGGATGTTTGCGAACGAGGATTGAGTAGGGAAATGACGAGGCGTCTATGTTTGAGAGTATGTTCGTCGGATTGGACTCTGAAATGTGCTTGTTGGGTATTTAATGGCGGATTAATAGGGTCGAAGGTGGAGAGGATATGGAAATGATGTAAGATGGTTTGGAGGGGGCGGTAATGGTGGATTCAGGTGGAACGTTAGCTTGCGTTAAGAATGGGCGGGATAATTTGGTTTATGGCCGGTCAGGTGGCTCGTGAAGTAGGAATAGGTTATGTAAATTACATTGGAGCGAGTTCTAGTCAAGCGATTTATAATCCTTAGGAAATGTTTCGAACATGTTCAAGAACCCTTTCCACTCGCCCCCTAACTCTGAAAGCTTCTGTAACTAAGCGGTTAACTCAAGAAAGCTTTAATTCCTGTAATCCTTTTGTCCAAATGTAAGAGAGAAAGAGAGAGAGAGAGAACAACAACGAACTTACATGGGAGAATGGAATGAGATGGCATCGACTGTGGTGGTTGAACCGACTGGATCGTCGGTTCGTATTCCAAACACGGGTTTGTTACCTTTTTCGAAAATTTGTCGCTCTTCCACTCTTTTTAGTAATAGTATTAAGTGAAAAGAATAAATTTGATCGTCGATTCGTATGGTCGGATCATAGATTACCTCAATGCGGCAATGGTTGACGCGATTAATTTTGCCGATTCGCATTCCAAGCGCGGATCTTTACTTTTTTCCGGAGATCTTTCGCTCTTCTATACATGTAGGAATAATATTAAGTAAAAAGATCAATATGATCTTGATCTAGCGTCGTTGGATCATACAACCTCGATGCTTTGAACTGCTTTATTACGCTATTTATCAATCATACGTTAATGTAAGATATTAATTTTGTAATTCATTATAATTACCAATCGAGGTATTTAATTTTATCGTACATTCTACATTTTACAGAATCGTTAATCATTGATAGGTATCGTTACCGGCTTAGATCTCACTCGGGTTACATAAATTAAAATACGTAATTTGAATTTGATATTTCATATTTAATTTAAATCGAATATCACATTTTACGCGATAAATATCATTATAAATATCATTTATAATCTTTAATCGTCGTCTAATAAATAATACAAATTAATATAATCTGATTGAAACTTAACGAGCCCTGTTTAAAATTAATGGCATTTCAAGGAAGGGACAAGATTCCAAGCCGTCGTTATTACTTTTCCAAATTCCGCTCCGTTCTGCGTAGGATCGAGTATCCAGATTCGTTATCGGTGGCAACCGAATAATTCAGCATTTTCAGCGGAATTATAACCGCGAACGGTAACACGCCGCGGTACTGTAATAAATAACCAGCCGATTTTCCTCCCAGAAAATCATCGGGCCGTTTATCTATGTTTGTTCACGCACAATCCACGGAAAACTAGCGGTCGGCTGCTTTGGTTCCTGGTAATTTATGCGGAATCGATAGCCGATTTGCTGCTACAAGAAATTTTTCGTCCACCAGCAACTTTTCCTCCGTTATATTTATTGCCATCGTTCGTTCGCCCATTAATTGCAACTTTTCGATAAGCTTTCTTCTTTATTTATTACCCCCGATTTCTAAACATTCTTTATGGCCCCCGGTCCTTTCCTCTGTGGTTTTTTTTTTTTGATAGTAATATCTCACTAGAAGGATTTCCAGGCCGCTGATAACGCGTTATTAATTAACCAGGACACATGTGAGCCACACGTGGATGAAATATCTACGATTCGCCGTTGTGTATTAAAATAGTTATTTATTGTTCATTTTTTGTACGAGGATTGTACTTTTCAAAGAGAGAAAGAAAGCGAATACTCGCAAAGATGCTTACAACTGGAATATTCTATTCGTAGAATGTCAAGTAGAATTATTTAAGTTTCGTTCTGCACAGAGAGCGTGGAATTTGAAATATTCCGAGTACGCGTCGAATATGGAATATTACGAACTTGTAATGATTCTGCAATGTGGAATATTTTGAATCCAGGACGAGTCACGAATTTAAAACGTTCTACGTTTAGCGTGTATTTTGAGATCGAAGCGCCTCAAAGTGCTTGAAAAATCTGAAATATTCCAGACCGACACGTTTGGAAATCTTCCGAACGCTCGCAATTCGAGTTCGCAGTTTGAACAATTAAAAACCTAGTATATTTACAGGAGAAAACATTTCTAACTTAACAAGATTGAACGGTCGATGGCTCGGCCTTTTTCCCCCCCTTGATTTTCATGGAATTCCGCGTTCGACTATAGGTACAGCTTATGGTTTTATTTTGCCTGGTTCGACTCGTACCGCGGAATTCTCTAATTAAAATCGAACACCAACGTTCGTACACCGTTGATGGCTTCTCTCTCTATCACTCTTTGTCTCCCATGGAAACAAGCGAAATCAGTTTTCAAAAAATGTTGCACATGGCAACGAGCTTCCGTGGGGATCGAATCGTAATTAAACTGGAAACACACCGTCAGATAATTTTTACTTCGGTCGTGTAATTCTCCGTCTTTCGTTTACACCGAATTTCATTTATATATGTATATGATTTTGCATTGCAAACGATCGAACAGAAAGCAACAAGAATTACTAAAAATAGAGAATTATTAAAGATTTATTAAAATAGTATATATAATATATAAATAATTATTAAGAATTATTAAAAATAGAGAGAATGCAATGGAGAGTAAAAGAAGAAGGTCGGTAGATTTATTTGAAAAGTAATATCAGGACAACGAAAGGAAAGTATTAAAAATTAACAAATTTTTATGATATCATCCCAAGATGAAAATGTTATTATCATTGGACTATTAAAATTATTAGAAATTTTAGCAAGGGACAAAAGATTTTGTTAAACTTGTATTAATTCTCAGTTGGTCAGTCTCTATATTAATTTTTCGTTGTATCACAGGTAACTGCGATAGTTTGTGACGAGTGAAATTACTTAATCAGAGCGTTCATGTAATTTAAATCTTAATTTTATAACGTACCAAACGTCATTGGTATCAGTTTTTATCACGTAAAATATTGTGTTAATGAGATCGAAATGAGATACTATCGAAGTACTATTTCACGTATATCAATGAGAATGCTATAATACATATCTTGAGATTGAAGGAGTAAAAAAAGACAAACGTTGATAAACTTATTTCAATATGAACTTCCATTTCCATTTTATTACTTTGGACAGATTAAATAGAACACTGTTAAAAAATATAATTTTCGCAATAAGATTCCCAAGAGAATACTATTTTGGGATCAATGCGAATTGCTTAGGAAATAAGCAATTTAATCTAAATTACTACGAGTCTCCGAGCAACTGCAGAAGAAAACAGTAAAAGAATATGCCTAACGTAGAAATCGACAGACTCGTTTTAGCCTACAGATTTTCATCTTGCGTTTAACAAAAAACGAAATAAATGTCTCCGTTTATGTATATAAAAGAATATTCCTTCTGAATAAACCAAAAGAGTTATTAATAGCCAGGCTGCGCTAATTTAAACGGGCCCGGATCCACGTTTTAACAGAGATGAAATAAATTTATACGTTTAACCATGAAAAAAGATTTTGTGATACGGAATATTTTTGAAAAATTTACGCGTTTCATTAATCTCATGTATAAGCAGGCAGAAGGAACGAGGGAAAGCTGTTTCACAGGGAAAATACGTTGATAAATCACCAGGAACCAGGTTATATTTATTTTCTAGCTATTATTGTCTACGCTTGGACGTTTTACGGACACGTGTGACGCTTGCATATAGATTAGACGATTAACGCGTAAACGTCGATAACTTCAGTTTCATTCGTTAACGGGGCGGACGTAATGTTGAAAAAATGACAGAACAACAACAGTGAAACGGACAGACGACACGCGAGTTTAATTTGTCGCCTTCGATAAATTGCTGGAATCGTTGGACGCTGCTGCTCGCGCCAGGAAATATATGTATTTTAACTTCGATTTAACGAAGCTAACAAATAACGTAGAAAAATAGATTTCTTGCGTCCGGGATTAATACGAAACCGTATCGACGTAAAACTCGGTAAGTTACGAGTTTCCAATGGAAAGGATAAACACAGCACGTAGACTCTGGATATTTATGCATTTATGGAAATTTCAAAACGTACAAAATACACCCATTATGCAAAGAATTCATTGTAATATCTAATATCGTACAATATCATCTGTATCGTACAATAACTCGTTGTAATATTCAATAAGCGAGAAGAAAAATTCTGCTTAGTTTCCAATCCTCTACCTATGTCCACCTAAATATGAATTCTGTCAGAAATTACAGAGATTACATTCGTCAAGTGCATAGGTTCAAAAGAAGAGAGGAGCAATGGCGTTGAAATTTACAACCGTCTTTGCGCCATCCTCTCCCAAGAAACAAATTTATACAGGCGCGTTATTTACTCTTTGAGATGCTGGATATTAATCGCCTAACGAGGTAATACAATTAAGAGAAAAACACGAAGTCGTTCGATCTCCGACAGGCAATTATACCTCGAAACTTCTGGTTCCTAACAACCGTGATCATAGCAACTTTCGACTTAGTTCCCAGCATCCGCAAAAACTCGCCAGTAAAACACAGGAATGCCCGCAAAATACAAACCACTGACAAGAGTCGCGTGTCCTGCGAATCTCTATATTCGCGAACCATCAAAAGCAAAGGCCCCCAAAACTTCAAACTACTCCCTAAAAAAAAGAGAGAGAGAGAGAGAGAGAGAGAGAGAGAAATACAAAAGATAAAAAGAGGGAGAAAAAAGAAAGGAGATAAAAGATACATAACGTGCAACTTGGCAAGCTCAGTCAGTCATGATATTACCAACCGACAGACACACACATGCGTGACCATGGAAAAGAGCGAAACTCGACTCGAAATCACGCAGCTCGTCAGAGGGACGACCTCGTTGCCCAAACGGCCAGGATATGTTACAAATGAAACTGGCTTGCGGGCCACGCAGCAGACTTTCTGTTTGTTACATTCCGCCTTCTGTGCATAGATATATCTGTACAGGACCGTTGAGAGATATATTCGAAAAATATACGGGGTGTCCCCTTGACAAATTTCGTCAACACGTTTGGGAGGTCATTTTCGGCGAAAGATGTTACATACATCGTGTGCGAGATATCGGCAGAATCACCGATAGTTGCCGAGTTGGGACATTATTCCCGTACTACTCGTCGAAACGAGTTGTGCGTTTCTGCGATGTTAACGTTTAGCGTTGATAGGAGAGAAACACCGATATCGTCGATAATTCGAAATAAACGATTATCGTTAAAAGTTAAGTAGCTTGAATGCAGCTGATTAGTGGTGGTTCATAATTTATGCTATTTTCCCTTTGATATTTGGAAAACGAGCACGAATCGACCCATAGCGCGTGTAACATTTCTTCCGCAAGATGACCTCTGAAACATGTTGGCGAAGTTCGTCGGTCGAGATCTGGGACACGTTATATACGTAAACGGCGCTAATTGAATTCTAACTTGTACTATGAATAAATATTCATTGCTTTAGATATACGTTCTCTTTTCTAAGTAGTATAATGTTATTTTCTATGTCTCACATTCTCATATACCAGACAGAATCTACCTGCGCTTTTCCTCCATCCTACGTCGATGAAAGAGATGTTTTAGACATCATAACGCTTTGTACATGAAATCTATCCAATCACCATTATTGCAACTCTATTTAACACTTCGCGTATCAAACTTGTCCAATTACAGTATCCCGCTTTCGTTTAATATTTCAATACAACGATCAGTCGACATATTTTCCATTTTAATACGCAACCGATATCCCTGCCCTATTGGCGAAAAATTTCTAATTCCACTCAACGTCAAACTTTAAGGACGAAATTAATACACAGATGTAACACCTTTATTCGCGTAATTCATTTCTTTCCAGTCTACGTTCCACGTACGCATTTGTTCCTGCTAACAGATATACGTATGTACGTGTACGTAGCACAGGGTCCATGCAGGGAGTCAGACTTGAAAAGTTTCAACAGATTGCTCATCCTCGGACTATCTTCCACACGGATGCCCCGTGTCGACGCGACGCTGGTCCTTCGAAGTTTAATGAGAGATGATCAAATTGCGCAACGCCTGACACGGCTGTGACCGCTGGAATCGATTCTCTTGAATCTCTCTCTCCTCTGTCTCTCTTTGCAAGCAACGCGGAGGAGTCGTTCGTTCGTTTCGTTCGTCACACGTGAGTCAGTGGCGCGCCATTCTGAATGGACCGACTGATTGCTTCGTCTCTAAATCAGACCACTTTTTCCTTTTTTTCGCGTTACCTTCATTCGTGGCTCGCTTTTATTTTCCTTTATTTTAACTACAAGCCACTGATTCGTTCCTTTGTCTTGTATTTCGATGATTGTCCG
Source organism: Bombus confusus (assembly GCA_014737475.1). Classification (NCBI taxonomy): domain Eukaryota; kingdom Metazoa; phylum Arthropoda; class Insecta; order Hymenoptera; family Apidae; genus Bombus; species Bombus confusus. Next base: position 1,055,048 of record JACXIV010000153.1, read on the forward strand.
CGACGTTTACGTGTATTTATAGATTAAGTTACAGTCGATTGGTAAATGCTTTTGAGGATAATAACCGAACTAGAGGGAGAGGGAGAGAGAGATCTTCTTGCAAAATTAAACAAAAAAAAAGAAAGAAACATTAAAAAATTTACTAAAAGAAATTAAATTAATTTACTAAAGAAATTAAAGTTTACGAATGAATTTTACCAGTTACCAGTCAGTCACTTGATTGTTCTACATAATATAAATTTGCGAAATTATTAGTGGAGCTTTTTTTACTTAAAGCAGTAATCAATTTAATAGTAAAATTAAGTAAATCTTACTAACAAATTTTACCAGTTATTCTACGTAACATAAAATTCCAGAATTATAAAAGAAAAGTCCACAAACTACGACCTCTAATTTGTCAATTTGTTAACATCATTAGTTGGTAAGTTACTGCTGAAAAGAACAAAATTGAATCGTGATTAAATCGTGGTTTCGTTATCTCTGACAAGCGACTGATTGCTCCGTCTCTAAATTAGACGTTCGTTGGTAGTTCGCTGCTGTATTATTTTATTCTACCTTTACGACGTTCGTTCCGCTTTTCTGCGTTTCGATGATTGTTCAGGAGGTTTTCATCGGATTTCATGCATTCGCCGATTAAGTTACAGTCGATTGGTGGACGGTTTTGAGGTTAGTGGTCGAACTAGGTGAGAGGATTCCCGATATCTGGTTTTTGGGGTAAATTGAACGAAGGGATTTGTGGTTTGGTTATTTCTCAGGTGATAGTTCGATTTGTTTGATGGTTGGGATTTTTCCGAAAATTAGCAGCTGTCGGAAAGTAAAGTTAATTTCGTACAAATCTATTCTTCTTCAGTTTTACAAACGCTTTCCTCCTTTCGTTAAAGTAACGTTTATTATATTCGTGTTCGTTGAACAATACCTTGCCAACAAGCTTTCGCGCGGTACTTTTGAAAGAAAACAAAAAAAAAAAAAAAACAAAAAAAGAACAGAAAAATTTGGATCGTCCGAGTTTAGAAAAAAATATCTCACATCTGATAAATCGATCGGAAATCGTTTCACATCAAACATTTATCGTCTAAATGTTACAAAAACGTATCACGTTTCAAAACGTCGGTGAAAAATCCACTATTACAAACAGTTTTTCCATCAAAACCAGCAAAAAAATATTACCGTTACAGGAAACCATTCCAAACAAAGCGGGATAACAGGAACAAAAAAAAAAAGAGAGAGAAAAATACAGGAAAATATTTACCGACAATTTTTCTCTCGTTTCCTATCGATCCCGACCACTGATCAGCGCGCATTCGTTCGCAGCCGAGCAACGAGAACGGCGTAGATACGAATTTCGTCAACCAGGATGGACACAGTGTCACGCAGCGGGATCGATTCGCCGAATCTTTCGCGTTTCGACACGGCTGATTACGTTTTCCATCCCCGGTGCGGCCACTTGCACGGTTTAATTCGAATTTGATCGACGTCCTTGTTCGATTACCAACGAGAGAAAAACATCCTATGGAAATGACAAAAAGGAAAAGAAAGAAAAAGCGAAAAAAGAGGAAAACGAAGCACGTGTTCTCTGGTGGCCGCGAGTCAGGATGAATCGCTTCTTTCTCTTTCGTAATCGTTATCCTTTTATACGCTGCCTTGTTATTCCTCTTGTTCGTGTTCGTTCGTAACGACTTGTCGCCCTTTTTTCTATGCAAACCTGCCGTTTCAAGGTTTTCCTTTATCCGTTACGTTGTTGACGGTTGGTCTTTTATTTTTTCAATTGCGGTTACACTGCAGGTAGCTAGAATGACGTACGGATCTTTTTTTTTTTTTTTTTCGCTAGCAGATTTATGACACGTTCGAAAAGGCAGAAGGGTAGTTCCCAGCGAATGTGCGAACAACGTCGATCAATATGTCATTGAGAAAGTAACTTTCGAACATGTAGATTTTGAATTTCGGACGTTTGAGTTGCCAAGTTAATAAAAATCTTAGAATTTTCAATCCTGAATTCTTTAATGTTCGAACCTGCACATCGTGCAATTTCATTTCCAATGTTTCTGTTTGGAATCGTCGAATTTCCCGATGCTGCAGTCTCGAGTGCCAAATTTGCATTTGTATTTTAACATTAACATTGCGTGTTTTCAATGCTGCCAAAATTTTCCCCACGATCATTCTTCCAACTTTGCTTGCGATTAGAAATAAAGCCTGACCCAGTTCTCCAACTCGTCTCGTATAATATTCTTTATATCTAATGTAAAAGCAAAGTTGAGTCGTCAAAATTCTCCTCTTTGAATAGCATATCCCGAATCGATGTAATGGGTTTCTAACACGCTGTTCAAACATTTACCGACGTGTTTCCAAGCGCAAGAAGTATCAAGAACTTGTTAACTACATTAGTACCCTCGAAACCAGGGGTTCCCAACCTTTCTCTTCTTTTTCTCTATGTCAAGCCACCTTCGAAATTAGATTTAATCCGCCCACCCTTTACTGTATCTTCTACCATGCTTCATCGACCCCACGATAAATCGATTAACCGTCCCTTCGGGATGGGTCGCCAACCCCATCTGGCAACCCTTGCCACGGATTAAACATTTCTGCAAACCTGCTACCCCTTTTCTTCGGCTCAACCCTTTCACGATACGAGGAAAAAAGGCCCGTAATCTGGTTTTTTAACGCTGCACGTCGGATTAAGGGAGGAATTGCATCGAATGATAAATTGAATTTTACGATTTAACGCAGCCACGATACGTCTATCTTCGTTTCGATTTTTTTGAAATGGCCTTCCTTGTCGTAATTGACAGATTATCGTGAAACTGTCGTGGATTCACGGTTATTACGGATTATAAAAACTTACCGCTTCGTCAAAATTGGCACATTACTGTGGAATTAGACGGATATCGTGGATTCCGCGAATCTTCTGCCTCGTCGAAATTGCCGCATTATTCTACAGTTGTCATACTATTTGTTTATCGAGCTTCGTTAAAATTTGCATATTACTGTTGATGTTGTTGATATCGTTATTTACAGTCGCATCGTTAGTAGCGACACTTTAGGTTGAACAACGCACAAGTATCAAATTTATCATTTCAATCGCTAGTATTATTTATTCTTATTATAGTATATATAGCATTCTTTTTCTTGTATCGCCTTTATGGTCACATGCAGCTTGTAAGCTTATTAGCGACCGATGAGAATGCTCAGTGGGACAGAACGTATCTATAATAAGCAGTATACATGAATATTTTTCAGAAAATCTAGAGCATTTTTATCAGTTTCTTTTCCTAACGCGTTGAGCGTAAAATCACAAGTTTTTGGAACCTTCATATAAATTAAAAGTTTCATTCGTTTTATAAGAGAATAATAGATGCACAACATTTACTGTTTTATATTATTTCATTGAATTACGTATGATCCACTTTGTAATAGTAGAGCAATTATTTTATCCAATTACGTATAATTCCTTTAGTAGTAATAATAGAATTATTTAATAATAGAAATTAAATAGAAATTAGTAATAATAGAACAAAATGTATCATATATAACTTGATAAAATAATATAAGAGAAAAAATGTCGTGTATCTATCGTTTCCTTATAAAACCAAAAGAACTTGTGGAACAACCTAATACATTCATACGTCTATATTTCATCCTAGATTTCAGAATTCTTACACTTCGAAACTCTTATACTTTTTGAAATATGTACTTATATTTCTTATACACTTCCAGTACTGTCGTACCGCTAGGTATCTTTGATTTGTCTTATTCTTGTATCCAATTCTTTAAGCATCGCTTAAACAGGAGAAATATTTTGGATAATATGAAATAGTATTTGATAATAATTGATCTTTCTCGTGATAAAAAAATCATTAGAGATATTTAGAAAATCGCGAAAACAAATATATTGTACGTTTCTCTCCCGAACGGTTGACGATAAAGTATCTCGTCGCTTAATGTTAACGTTTTACACGATTTCCTAATTTCGTGCTTACTTTACGTCGATATTTTCTCGCGTCGTGTTATTCTTTTCGTCGAGACGTTTCTTTGACTACATTTAGCGATATCTCTTATTTATACATCCGTGTTATTCCTACTTCACCACATTTCCCGCTGTTTACCCTTTCGTCGTCCCGTGTCTCTGTTATTCCGATTTCCTCGTTTCCACCCGTTTTCGGGTTTCCGTCACCGGCTTCCCTCCTCATGATTATTTTGTCTGTTGTCGCATTTCCCACCGACGACCGCCCTCCACTTGCTACAAGTTCTTTTTTTTTTTTTCTTTTTTTTATTTAGAAGACATTTACAATCAATTATACAATAAGAATTTTAAGTAAGTTTTTCTGGCGTGTTACAATGTCACGAATATAAAGAGTTTATTGCATGTTTGATTCTAATTGAATCTAGTGCTTAAATCTAAAGGATAACGTTTTTTTAGCCTGCGGATCTGATCCGACGTGTCAAGTAATTGAGTAACTAGAGGGTTTAGGTGGTTGTTAACTCGTGTGCTATATCTATTGCTGAATTTGGATATTTCTTCTTTGACTGTGGGTACTTGCTACAAGTTGCTCCGAAAACGTTTCGAATTTTCGTGGCACCCACCAAGGACGAGTACTTTTTATATTTATCGCTTCGGTTCTCTCCGATTTCATTCTTCTAATTTCATTTCTCTCTTTCGAATTTCATAAGAGAAATAAGCTATATACTTCGTAAACTTCGTCTAACCGGCAGAATCGAAGTTTGAAGGATTAAAAGAGTTTCTAATTAAACTTTGGCGAGAAACTCCGAAGTGTCTCTGTATGAAGAGATGCTGCAACTCGCCGTTGCTTCTCTACTGTCTGTCATTATTATTCCCCGATTTCAACCATTATCGCCTTCCCATTGGCCATTAAGGGCCACCGTTACCGCCGCCTCCACGATCGCCACCGTTTCGAGCAACGATACTTAGGTGAAATAATTGACAAAAAGGAAGAGAGAAAAATCATTAGAAAAGAGAATTGACGGTTGGTTGTATAAGAGGAAGAAAAGTAGCTCGTTAAATTTTGTAGATCGATAAAAGATCTAAATATAATAATGTCTAAATGAAATTTGTAAAAAGAGTTCTAAATGATGCTACCCTTAACAGACCTCGTGTGATGATCGGTTTGAAAATTTAATTTCAAGTTGTCCATTCATCGTTATTTCTTTCGTTCGTCTAACTTTCTCTGAATTCTTATATTATTTTTGTTAATGCACGAAAAATTGAGAAATCGATCGATCGGCTAACATAGGGATTTACATAAGAAGGTCAGACGAACAAAAGAAATAAGAATGAATGTACAGTTTTAAATGAAGTATTGCGACCGGTCGTTTGACCGGGCCTGGTAAGTAGAAGTAATCCAGTAAAGAAGAATTTTAAGAAGTAATTTTAAAAGGGAATAAATTACAAATTGCGGTCTTCAAAAGGTAGAAAGGTAAATTAATGGCCACGTCGATAATGCTGATTATGAAGAAAGGAAATCCAAATGAAAAGGATTTGTAGTTACGATCGTAAAATACATGGAAGCAAGTTGAGGAAGGGTTAAAAAAAGGTCGCAAATTATTATCAGAGGGGGAAGTTCACGATGGTATTTTGGCGAGCCGAATGGACCTGATGAATTATTCGTAATTTTCTCCGCGATTTCCTAGAGAATGCCACGGATATGTGGTGCCCGCATCGATCCAACTGCAGATCTGGTAATTGGACTGGAAACAAACGTCCAGGAGAATAACGATCCTAAGAATTTAATTAATAATCCGTGGTCGAACGGAATTCTACGCCCCGGATGACCACCATCGTTCTCTCGGTCTTACCAAACCTGTCCAAACGACTTTCACATCGATTTTCCTATTTTTCCGTTCCCCTATTTTATCTACTTTGCGCCTGGTATCTCCTGTAAGCGTTTCGTCGGATTATGCTCCTAAAGGTCTACTTCAATTCCGTAAATCGTCGTGACTGTTTCGACTTTAATCAGTTTTTAATACCTGTGATTCGAGCGTGGATTTTCGTGCATCTGCGGGAAGATTATGAACGCGAAAATCTGCAGAACGCACTTAGTACGAAGAAACGTACAACATATTCAAAGTGAAACGTACATCATAATATTCAGTGGGTGAAATGCGTCTGTATTTAGGTTCCAGTTTTTTAATCATTCTAATGAAAATACGAATTTGCATAGACGTATATATGTATGATGTATATTTTTGAAGGAGAACTTCGTAACTGGCTTACTACGTCGCAAATTAGAGATGAAAGTACGGAAGGAATTAAAAGACTTGATCTGAGTTTCATACAAGAATGTTATGTTAATTTGAATACACGATCGGACTACGTAGATTTGAACGGAAGGCTAGATTAATCAATTCGTAGTTATTTTTGTAATAATTATACGTACACGGTAGGGTCTTTCAGTTTGATTTAAATAATCGCGCAAAACGTAGCTTCTTTTCTTCAAGTGTAACAGTTTCAATTGATAATTATTCGTTCATATAATCTAAACGTTTGCGACGTCCCAAGCAACCACGTGCTATAACTAAGTTGACTGATTCATAGATGCACTTTTTTATTAGATGTCGAGGATAATCTGGGTTTCGTTAAATGCAAGCATCCGAAGCTATAACAACCACGAGGACATGGGTGGTTTACGACAGCGTAGCCTTCGAATGATTAATGACGTTGCAAAAGTTCCTTCGTCTCCGTACTTCCAACTCTTTCCAACTTCTCTCGACTCTTCGCTTTGCTTTCGGAGTTACCTTCAGCCAACTTCTTCGCCCAATATGCATACACAGCATCAGAAAATCAACATGTCCAAACGAGATTCAGCGGTCCCTACGAGGCCGACGTCTTTAAACGTTAATTCTCCGATAGGTATGTCATTCAGCGAGATTCGCGCTTTTCGGAATTTGTTATACACGTAACGAATTTTTGACGCGTTTCCTAAACTCGTAATATTACGATCTAAGAAAAGTGATCATTAATCAGACTGCTTCAAATCATTGGAATATCTTCTAAATCGATGATAAGCAAGTAAAATGTACGATTCCGGTTCGTCCATGTAGCGTAACGCAACATTTCAAAAGCTCGCGTGCACGTTCGTAATCCTAAACGTGTAAATAAAATAACAAATAAAATATACGGCCGTTCCGTCCTCACGTGTGAATTCGTAATCCTACAAGGATTAAATCTTCAAAATAGCCACAGACAGAATGAAACGCAGAAAGAGAATCAAAATAATAATAAATCTGTGGCATTCAAAGCCGTGTATCATTCGGAGAAAAAAAAATATGGTAAAACGTTATCACCGGGATAGAATTTTCCGGAGTCGAGCGCACGCCTTGATACCATGAATGTACCACCGTGTCCACGTATGATATGTCATGTGATGGCAGGGAACAGGAGAATCGCGGACATCACGGTTCCGCGATATTCTCGCCCCTACGAGCGTATAAACTATCGTAACCGTGTAATACGCGGCCGTGTAAATTAATCGCGAATAATGCGAGTGACGTGGCCGCGAACTGTATCGCGCTGCGATTACGTCATTATGCCGGCCCGAGTTATTACGCTATTTCGAACAATGCCGTATTGTGTCGGTGATGTCGATATCGTTAACAAATACGCTTCGCTTCGCCCATGAGCCTCTGGTTACGCTTCTGAATGATAATATCGAGTCGTACAGAGATTTTTCGTTGCTTTTCTTTCGTCTATCGTAGCGAAACGACTGTAGAAACGATGAAAGGTAAGCAAATATCCCAAATTATTTGATACGTTGCAATTGCGAAATATTTTTGTATTCATAACAAATGCAAGCTCCCTCGTTTCCTTTATTTTTACGATCTTTATCTCGCTATTATTCAGAAATCTATTAGTCGTTGATAGTCACTATTTTAATCAACATTTCACAACGTAATCGTTCCAAAGAAATCACCTGGCCAACCATCAAATCTTGCAGAAAAAGAAAAAACGTCAGAAAACAACAACTCTCGTTGTACATTCAAGGGTCTTTGTTTCCCTGTTACAGGATTTATAATTCAACAATCACGATTTTTAACATTTCACGCCCAAAACAGCTGTCCTCCCCGCCCATAAATTCTCGCAAAACAGCCTGCAGAAAGCAACACTCGAAATCCACCGCCATTGCTCATTCGAGTAATATCTTCATCCCCCTGTTACAACGATCTATAATTCATTAACAATCGCTGTTTTCATGATTTTACACGCTACCCACAGCTATTCGCCTGTAAATCCTACCACGAGTCCTGCCGAAGTAAAAACGCCCAACAACCATCCCCGTCGCTCATCCAAGGACCTTTAGTTGCCTATCGCAAGACGCACGATCTCATCAACAATCGCCATTTTCAACATTTCACAAGCCTAATCGATCCGAAAACAACGAACCTCTGCTCGTAAAAATGCTGGCAACGGGTGGTTCGATAGAAGCAACGATCCAAAACCACCCTCGTCGCTCATCCAACGATCAACAACACGAAGGCAACTCCGGAGCAATCAAACAGCCCTTAGAGCGATCTCGAAGCGGCTTCCGATGAATCAACGGCCACGATAACGAGCGCACAGAGGGTAAAATAGAAAAAGAGGAAGAGGAAGTAGACGCGTGCACGAAGTTGCGGTTATTCCGGTGCTTCCGCCTGGTACTCTGCTTGATTCCACCGCCGCCTCCGGGCCGGAAGGCCGCTTCAATTAAAAAGAATCGCCGGGAACAGTCGCGCGTCAAAAAGTTGGCGATCGAGAGGGTTGGCTTGTACGCGAGGAAATTGCGCCGCTTGAATTATGACTGGTCGTTGGAAAGCGGCGCTTTCCGAGTGAAAAAAGGGTAGGAAAAACTCGACAAAGAACGAATGAAAAAGGGGGCAGATGCCGCTGGTAGGATAAGAGAAAACGTCGTTTGAATTTTATCCGCGACACGTGTCCGCTCGATTGTTCCGTGCACTTTCGGCCAATGGAGTTCTCCATTCCTTTGTTTCTTCCTCCTGCCTTCGCAATTTAATTTAACGATGATTTAATAATACCGCAGAAGAACTGAATTCTCATACGGTTTAAGGCGTATTTAATCGCTGTTATAGAAAATATTGCTATTTCTTGCGCGCTGTTGTTTTTTCCTTTCTTTTTCGTAGTTTCTTGCCGCACGCTGAAGTTACTTCATTAATATTGCGAATTAATAGAGAAACGATCTGCGTCCACGAACGGAGCACCGGATTCCTTTGTTTGTTTCTACTGCTTTTCCAATTTAATTTAACCATGATTTAACGGTACCGTAAAACAAGTGAATCGTGATATGGCTATACAATGTGAATAGTGATGAATACGTGGAGAGATACGTTGTAACACGATAATGCGCGAGTTTCTAGAAGACCATTCGTCAGGATGTAAAATTTTCATCACGTACGTCCTTCTTCGATCCGTTACATCTTGCAGCCATGGATTTTCATTTTTCCATGCACCGACATTTCTTACCGAATATTATTATAATTGAAGAAACTATACATATCGAATATTCGAGGAACCTGTGGTTTCTAAAATTCATGGTTTTCTACGTATCTGAAATAACAAAATTTACTTGATCGTTAGGAAAAGTTTAAAGACAGACTCGCGTCCGTAAATTATATCAATTATCTACACCTGACCGAATCTTTACTCGTGAAAGGAACACTTTCTATACGACGTAATACGAAAAGAATGACTAAATAAAATGAAATTTGTTGAAATTTACTTACAGGAGATGAAATATGTTCAAAGAAATTCCCAGCTATAGGGTCATAAAAGACCTTGGCTGGAAAACTGTTGAATTTAAATAGGGATTAGAGAAGGGGGTAGGAGAATAGGAATGGACAAACATAGAGAAAATACTTGGAAAGGAAAATGTGCAAAGAAACAGGATTCGTTTGCGTTCGTTCGCGTCTGGATGCCACGTGTGTCGTTCGGGTGCTACGCGACGAACGTTCTCGAGAATAAAGAAACAAAAGAAACAGGCGGCGGCTGAAAATGTCTCGAGGAATCTGGAATTCCGAGAAAGTTTGAGAAAAGGAACAGAAAACGATCCCTCCAAGAGGGACGTGATGACAGTGATGAAACTGTCACAATCTTTTGAAAATAGAACCACAGACTACGCGCAGAATAGAGTAAGCAGAATAAACTCAACAACTCGGAGAATCCATTAGGTTGTCCGGAAAGTTTCTTTCGTTTTGTAAGGAAACAACGGATGCACGACATTTTTTGTTTTATATTATTTTATCGAATTACGTATGATCGTAATAATAGAAACGGAAGAAAATGGATCACACGTGAAAGAAATTTTCCGGGCAACCTAATAGATACCTTTTATCGCATTAATGTCGTTTCCAACGTTATCGATTCGATATAACGCAGGCTCGCGTGTAACATTAAAAATAATTATGGAATTTTTAATACCTCAACACAGAAATTTTTCTTCGGTACATGTATTCATAACGATGATTTAATAATAAGTCATACGATGGATATTTCTGCATTTATGGGGAAATTAAGTCGCGCGCAGAAAACACGTGGTATGCAAAGATATACAAAATTTCGATGTAAATTATTTTATTATGATCTTGCTTTTGCACGAAACCGTGGATGAGAAGAGTTCAATTCGCTGTATGCTAAATGAATGTAATATGAATGACGGGAAGTCGATGAGGAAAAAAAAACACGTGTGATATAGAAAAGCATGAGAATTGAATTCTGATGGGCAGCTCAGCGAAATACCTATCAAGAAAGATATTACGAACGTTACGAGCTCGCTCACATAAACGTCTGTTGCATTTTTTAACAGACAGACCGACGTGTCTTTCTTGAAAGCAAGATATATTATTTAACGTCTTTAACGCCTATATTTCCGCTTCTTTTTTTTTTTATTTTTTTTAAATTCCGCTATAAAAATATGTTACAATTCTTTATTGAGAACTGAAATCGTAAAGAATAAGGATTTTTTCACGCGAACGTTAGGCTTAACACTGACCGTAATTCGAAAAGATCTCACGATTTAAAAATAACTCGCTATTCATCCTTACATCACGCGTTCCCTTTCGAGCGGCAATAAAACTAGCAGATGAGAAGAAATTCCGCGATTCATTCGTGCAAACGACCTCGCACCCACGCGTCACACCCACGCCACGTTTGCCGTTTAGGGAAATTAGCACGATGCTACGTGAAAGCAGAAAAAACAGTACAAAATCACAGGAAAAATTGAATAAGCTACTATTTGGTGTTTTAAAGGCGCGTTTTTAGCTTCCCATTAGACAAACATATTTTTTAAACAACAGAAATCGAAGGTAACGATAACAAGTTAATATCTTTTCTCTTTTTAGGATCATTAAAAAATCTAGAGAAATTCTGGATGATTATAACAATAAAATGATTTTTATAACAATAAAAATTCGGAAAATTCGGAGAGATTCAAGGATGAAATTTCGCTCGAGTTGCCAGAAATCGACAAGGTTGTCTTTTATCAGCTTATTTATTAGCTTCAGTTTATATTAAACATGCAAACTAGATTACATTAAATATATTTTTAACAGCCTCGCAAACGTTACGTTAATTATACTACAGATTCTTTCATAAAACTTGTAAAATATGAACATGTACAGCTAAGTTTATCAACTACGTATGTTTAAATATCGTTCGGTCTGACAAATCGATTCTCTTTTTAATCACATCGTATGAAAATGTGTACCCCTTTTCGTAGACCAGGCAACGCGGACGTCGAAAACAAAAATAACAAACTTATCACATTTGTCTGCCACGTAGAACTCGATAAACCAATATTAACGATCGTAATCGAAACAGAAGCGATCTCAGTTAGCACTGATAACGTTATTATCGTCGTGCTTTTCAGCCCTTGTGACGCGTTCTTTCTCCTACGTTTCATCCGATAATTGGATCGCCGTGCAACTGAGAGTGAAAACGACAAAAAGACAGAAAGTACAAAAAGGTAGGGAAACATAGTAGGAGACAGGGAGGACAACGAGAGAATTGTATCATACGAAAGTACAAAGAGAGGCTCAAACTTGCGGAAGGATAAGCCGAGCATTTTATATTGTACCGTCCACGTAATTTGCAGCGACAGCGGTCGTGGACACGGAGAAGGAAGAGAGAAGGAGAGAGGCAAGTTAACGCGACTGATTAAAGAGAAAAAGAAGAGAAACGCGAGTTTGAATGTGAGGTAATGGAGAAGTGAGAAATGATGATACCAGAAAAGGCGAGAGAACGTGCGGGAAAAATGGGTGCACCTTCGCGTTGAAATAAATGGAATAAAAGTTCAAGTATAGGAGCGATGGAAAAATGCAGAGGAAAATAATACTGGGAGGCGAAATTACGAAAAAGAAAAATTACACGGTGAATAAATATTAACGCAGAGGGGTAGAAATAATCATCGTATTGTACGAAGAGTGAAAGAATAAATGTAAAATAACAGGAGAAAACGGGGCGAGAAACGGAGAGTAAACTGATGAACGTCGGAAAATTGTAAAGAGTTGAATTTGCGAGTTGGAACCCTTAAACGTTTCAAAGTTGTGGTAGAAATTAATACTGCGCCATGTAGGATTAATGTAAAATATTAATGATACGTTGGAATTAAAAATTCAAGAGCGAATGCGAAGAATGTGAAAAAAGGCGGAGAGACAATGTGCAAGGAAAATGTGAAAAGGAAATTAAAAAATAATATCATGAAATATGTAACTGATGTAGGATATTAATGATAATTATGTCGCATTTAGGAACGAAAGAGGAAACACGATATAACGTTAAGTAGAATGAGAAGAGTGAAAATAAATCGAACAAAAATTTTCTGAACATATAAGTAATTTTAAAACGTTAAATGTCAAAGACAGAAATTTACATACGTGGAAAACGTGGGAGTTGAGGAACGAGGGTTAACGTTAAAAAAAAATTGACTTTTCCGAGACTCTTTGACGATTATGCGCTGTACGGATGATAAAAAGTTCCCATATGAAATGTGATCAAATGTAATAACAAAGTTAAAATGACAGAAGAAACCTACGAAAAAAAGGTAACTTTAACGGACAGGGAAAATTGAAACAGATTTAAGCTAACCGCGCAGCAAACAGTGGAGAGAAAAATGTGCTTAGTAGGAAAATAGTCGAGGTGAAAAAAGGAAGTGCACGACAGAAAATCTCTGACTACGACGAATCAAAAAAAGAAAGAAAAAAAAAGAGAAAGAAGGAAAGGGAAAGGATAAAGAAGTCTGGAAAGTCTACGTTAAAAAGAAGAAAAAATGAAAAACTGACGAATGAAAGGAAAAAGATAACTGGGAAAATCCTACTCACTGCGTGTGAAGGGAATTTTCATAAGCATACACGTGGACGAAAGTGAGAGAAAGAGGAGAAATGAGAGAGCTAGCGAAAATTGAGTTGAAATTATCGAGGGCGAGAGTGCGAATGAACGAAAGTGTATGTGTGCACTGGTACCATAGAGTTGGGGAGCAGTTTTCATCGCGAAGTACCATAAACAGGAATACAAATATTGGAGATAAACGCGCGAAAAACGTTGGACCGACGCCAACACGCTTTTTCCACTTTCGTTTACCCATTCGTTATCTTTTTATTTTGATTTTTACACGTATCATAGCTATTAATAATCGCGCTGCTGGATGCATGTGCTATTCGAATTTTTTTCTACATAAAATATATAGATAGGTTCTTCATCGTTCTGTACAAATTTGATCCACGTGTCTTTAAAATTGACCAAATTATGACAAATTTTATTAGTCGACGTTGACGAAATTTTATTCGCACCTCCATATATAAACTAGATTTTATTTACGTTAGTAAATTGATCAAAAAGTTCATTTACGATTTCCTCCGAAAAAGCACACCAACAGTGATATTGTTTGGTCCAAAATCCTATTTCTCCTTTATATTTTCCGATAAAAAAATTCAAATACGTGTATCTAGATACTACAGTCTTTAAACAATTTTTATAACACTCTGCTATACACCAATAAAATCGACATTACTCAATTCGATACGTATACATTCTTCTCAAATATTACATACGCATTTAAATATTAAAAAAACGATACTGGTAAACAATATTTTTCAATTCGTTTCTTTATAGTTGTCTCTGTTTCGCCGGAAAGGCCTGAGAAGAGTAGGAATAATTTAAATTAATTATATTCGTCGACTCGGTCCGCGATTGTCATTAAAGTAACGAAACTACAAAAGAGAAACACTAAATTTCCAAACGTTTGTAGATAATTTAAAAAAGAGGAAATCCCCTAAAAGGAAGATCTCCAGTCAACTCTCAAATATTAATAAAAAAAAAAAAAAAAAAAGAACAAGAAGAAAAAGACATTGCTACACGTAAAAAGTACCCAATCTGATAATGTCGGGAGACAATTTTTTCGAAATCTACTTTTAGTACAAAGACTCTTCTTGCATCCAACGGTTCAAGAACGCAGAGACAGAAGAGACGAAAAATTATTCATAGTCGTTACCAGAGTCCAGATGCGTTACGAATCGTGGTAATTTTGCACGCGCGAGCCATCGCTATCGCTCGATAAACAGACGCGGCAGCGTATCCGAACGAGTAAACGCAATCAGAAGCTCGAATTCGACGCGACAAAATTGCGCCCCTTAAACGGATTACGCGATTCCGCACAATTATCCAGTGTCGCGCGTTATTCGACCGAAAAAACGGCGCGCTGATAAATGACGAGGATTTCGACGACAATCCGAAAAACAGGGGGACGATATTTACGCGAACAGATATCGGGAGTAAATACGCTAATTATCCTCGGTGACGATTTTAAATCTTTATCGAGCCGTTTATTAAAATGAAATTTTAGGCTTTAAACTTTCACGAGAATTAAATGGAATATATGCGGCTTTCCGTTTACAAATATGTAAATAAGTACAGCAACGAGCAGATCTGCCTTCTTTAAAGCCTTTTTTTTGTCTGCTCATTCAATTAGTTCCAATACTCAATTGTGATCTTCTCTGCGTGCATAATACATTTAATAAAAGAAGAGAAATATTAAATTACAAATAGTAAATAAAATATATATAAAGACTGATACTACGTGTCTCGAATTAAAGACGCCACGTGCAAAGATGTTTTAAAGTCTAGAAATTGTAGAAAAACAGATTAAAATTAAGATCGTACGACTAACTTGTACAAATTATACGAAATAGTTCAAAACATTCGCAAATACCTTTTACAAAATTCGTCGTGACACGATAAAGAAATAAACGCTGATATTATGCGTAGGTTCCATTTCTCTGCCGAGATTCCGCGAAGAAGATTCCAATGAAATGTCAGACAGCAATCTTTCTTTCTCTGTACGTGAGCTTATCGGGCGCAGGAAGAGCGTGCAAGATAATTTCAAGTAGAACACAGACGGTAAACGGGACAAATGACTTTATCAGGAGACGAGTCACGGGCCTGCACGGTTTCTTCATTTGCATCAGAATCGGTGCAACTATAAATATCCGTGATTTTGTAAATAGATCTTAACGCGACCGATTAGCCAGAACACCAGGAGGTCCTTCCTGCAAATTTCAAACAGGCGAAAACTGCTTGCACGCGCAGCGATTACTTAACAGGTGACGAGCCTCTCGAGCAATCACTCCTGATCATCGTTCGTCTAATATTTCAAGGTAATCTTTGTTCCAATTACTAATTGCTGTCCAATTTTCCTCCTACGATGAGCGTATCTATCGTATACTTCAACATTTTTATTTTATAATTCCGATTTTAATTTATTTCTTTTTTTTTTTTTTTTAATTATAATCATAAGATCTTGAATAGTTTTGTATAGTTTCTAATAAAATTAATCCAAATAATTGCATAGTTTTAAATTACAGTTTTCGATTTCCAAGTTTCGGATCAGATTTAATTACATCTTTCCATTTTCTGAGTAGTTATTTCTTTTTCCTTGAAGCAATTTTTTTTTTAGCATATTATAGTTTTATAATTTATTTTCTAAGTTTCCTAACGTTTCCTATTTTGTCTTTGTAAAAGATTTTATCATTTTCTCTTTGTCAATTGTCTTTCTGTACATTCTACGACAAGACAAAACTGTCTTTCCTCAGGTTCTCTGAATCTTCGAATTTTTCTAGCCTTTCGATCGCTTTTACCGCGCACAAACAGCTGGGAACCACACGCTTTGAAATTTACTAACAAGAAATGTTTCTTAACTTCATTGATCTGTTCTCTACTTCTTTCTTTTTTTTAACCGTTTCCCCTGACTTCGCTTGGTTTCTGGTCCCGATCAGATTCATGGTCTTCTTCTTTCAGAAATTCTCAAGAGTTTTCTAAGCTTCCTGAAACTACTACTCTCGATTTCGCAAAATGTTCGCAGCCTTATCGAATCGTCCCCCGCTTTCTCTCGTCTTGTGTTTCTTCAACTTCTTCCACTTCTCAAAAGTTCTTAAACCTGCCCGTCATGATTTTGCGCAATTTTTTTCCAAACTTTATTTAACTTTCCTAACTTTATTTCTTCTAATTTTATTAAACCTTCTTTCTCTCTTTTGCCCGGTCAACTTTGGCCTTCGCCATTTTTCTTCGTTATCTCGATTTCGCGAAACTCGCCGCAATTTGTATTCTCATCCAACGATTTTCTCTAGAAAATTTCGTTCCGTCGCTATTATCCTCCCATAATTACCCAAGAACTGGTCCCCTATTTTTACGTAAACCCGCGAATTCGGTATTTCCATTGAAATTCCCGTTCTTCCGCAACGCTAACCCCCGCAATTCCTCCAATAATATCTCCCTTTTCATGGTGATAAATTGCGGGCAATAAATCCATGTTCCATTATGCCGCGTATTAGTTGGCGGGCGATAAATTAACATAAGAATGGACGTCGAATAGAGTCCGAACGATACCGCGGAGATGCAGTTACCCATCGCGAAAATATTCCAACGAACTTTCACCAAACCCACTCTATTCTCATCGATTCTCGTCTACTTTTAGCCGGCCCATTTCAACCGTTAGAACACGAACGAATCATCAAGGAAACTGGTAATTGCACGACTTCTGCTTGATTACGGGCTATTAAAAAAAAAAAAAAATGTCCAATATAATTATTACAGATATTCGAAAATGAGTGTTTTATTCGGCAATGTATATACAACGTCCCAGACTTTTTAGGATTTTTTAATCGTCCATTAATTTGTTGCTTGAGTTTCACTAATTTATTGACTTACATATATTTTTTTCTGTAACGAGGGAGAAATGAGAACAACCTGTTAAGTTCACAGATATAAGTTTAAAGATGGCTTACAAGTTGACGATATTTCGTAAAAATCGAATCTATATCTTCGATATTTAATATTTTTCAAATTACGAAGAAGATCGAACGATACGAGTTCGACTCCAATACACAAGCAATTCTGGTAGCACGTATATCGAATACGCAGCAATATATTAAACTTTACGATTGCTCTCCCGTAAAAAAAAAACGAGAAATGTCAGCTACCCTGTCCTTCTCCTTCATTTTGAATATTTTATAATTTTCCTTTGTTACGTGAATTCTATGCAGTTTCGCGCTTTCGAATTAAACGCGTGAACACCCATAGTCTACACACACATGGCCGCTCTAATTCTTAACTATTTCATCT
Organism: Bombus confusus; assembly: GCA_014737475.1. Taxonomy (NCBI): domain Eukaryota; kingdom Metazoa; phylum Arthropoda; class Insecta; order Hymenoptera; family Apidae; genus Bombus; species Bombus confusus. The sequence goes on from JACXIV010000153.1 coordinate 1,072,659, forward strand.
CCACCGCTTCGCAAACTGACAAAACTGAGTCGATGAAGCGCGCAATTAGGATTTACGAGAATCGAATATTTGTTGCTTTCCAAACGATAGAAACTCCCACAGTGATCTGTATTTTTTCTTACACCAACGAGACACGTGTGCGTTGGAAAATTACATATTTTTGAAAGATATAGTTAGAAACAGTTAAGCATTAGCAGAATGGTATTATCACTACCACTCGAGTTATGGTATTACCACTGCCACTACAGTTCGAAAAGGGTTTTTAAATTGCGATGTTCCGCGAACTGGAAGAAAAACAGAATGAGAGCGTAGAGCAAGATGGGCCTTAAGCAGCATCGATAGATTTAAACGGCAAAATGGTCTGTTATAGGATGAAACGAAATAATCTCGCGCACCCAGTCGTCACGTGAATCTCGTTTTCACCGTCCCACTCCACGGTGCCCGATGGCGCCATTCAAAAAGTAATCCCATAAACTTCCTGCCGGTCCACTTCGAAAGCCCCACCAACGGAAATAACGAAATAACTCCGGAACTCGATAGATTTCACCTTTCCGCGTCTATATCGTCCGTCCTCGTTTCATATTCCCCTTTTGTCTCCCAATTCCAAGTTATTCCATACCTCTCACTCCTTCGTATTTCACGATTTCTGACTCTTCGAATTGCTGTTGCACGCATATTTCAGCGTACATTCGATGGTTGGATTACGTAAAATTTCGCCAGGATCGAGCGTAACTATAGTAAGTATGACAAGTCCAGAGAGTTCAGTTTTTTCTTGAGCAAACACGATAGCCTGTTGATTTTATAAACTCCGACCTCTTACGTTCTACGCGTATGGAATATTGGGTGGGAAGGGGATTTTAAAATTTGCTATGTATTACAAAAGTCTCGTTGTTTCTTAAATATAATAGATAGTTGAATAGGGAGAAAGGTTCGCCATCGAAAGGCTGCGTTACGCGTGTTCTGTTCTTTGAACGTCACAACTACCCATACATTTTAAACGGTTCGTTGAAATCGTATAAATGTTAAGTAGAAAAGGAAAAATCCACGAGAGAAAAATTTATACGAACGATCGCGTCTGTCGTATTTTAATTTTTTATCGATTAATCTTTTATTAATTCTACTGTAATGTAAATATGTTAATACTGTAATGTATCCGTGCCATTACGTCCCGGCAAATCCCATCTGCCACCGATGATTCATTCCCCCTTGTTCATTTTTCATTTCGTGTCAAAAGTTCCCTGGCCATAAAGAGCCACTAAGTTAACGCGTTAAATGGCAGCGTTATGCTTGATTGGTAGGAGTTCACACGACAGTTAAGAAATACCGCGGTCATCTCGTGGTGCGTTACTCGGCGAAGTATAAAACAGCGAAATATCTATCGCGATGTTGAAATATCGTACAGCCGTGTTCAACGTCTCGGTAATATGCTCCGCGTGTTCTAAGTTCCGTGCTATCCCGAAAGATACATCAGTGTGTAACTTTGAAGTTGCGCGACACAAAGGGTTAATTAGTTTGCGCTTAACTTCTTAGATTTAACTAGATTTTAAAATCGATCGTTTCTTGATGTCCGATTCTTCTAATCTAACTAAACCACTGTGTGCAAACTTGGCATATAATGTACGCGACATATAATATATTGTATAAGATCATACGACAGATTCGACTAGTCAGGGATTAGCAAGAAATTAATACGGAAGAAATATTTTCTTATTAATTATATTTAATTACAATATTTGTCGTTTCGTATTATTTTATCGAATTACGTATGATCGATTTTGTTCTATCAAGATAAAGATCACAAGGTTCGACAGATTAGGCTCCTTGTTCGTATAAAGACGCACTGTTGTAAAGGACGCGTCTGTAAAAGACAGACACTTTTCGGACAACCTAATGCTAACTATTGAATAAAGCAGTCGACATTCGTGAAAGTTGTACTCTCGACGTATATTGGAAATGCTGTCGATTCTCAGGGAACGATATCGAAAAATTTAAGCAAGAAACTACACGCACACACGCACTAATAACACATAATGCGATCAGCTCCCAAAGGATTAATCAATTTGCAAAATTGCAATCCTAAAATGAAATAACGAGCTGTTCGCGTCAGCTGCAAACGACAAAGAGAACGAAATTGATATCGAATTCGATATAAAATGACAAAGGATTAAAGCCGGTAAAAGTCTTCTAGTAGCTATCTATTCGTTTCAAAGGCAACTTTTTCCACGTCTCTGCTCTTTTTCTTCTCTCCTACCTTTATGGCATCGCGTTCCTTCTTTCATTCCCGATCCGAGGATTTCCGTTAATTCGAAGCCAAATTGCCGCGCTATGAGACTCAAAGAAACAAATTACAACTAGTCCTTTTCTCTCTTTGCTCTTTATCTTTATTATGCTCGAATTTCACTGGTTAACCCGCTCAGTTTCTGGCTCTTTGAAAACGTTAGGTCGAAAGAGGCGGTTCACGACGCTGATCTGTTCTTCCAACGACTTCCTCTTCTGTTTATTCCCGCCGGTTGTGGCGCTTCTTTCGAATTACGTTAGTCGTCAGCGTAGCTTTCGTCGACTCTGACAAGTTGCTCTAATCTCTGTTATGGCTTATAAAATTTGACTTACTGTCTATAGGCTGCCCATGGGAATTATATTACACGGAACACTCGCCGGATTTGCATAGAATTTGACGATCAGACCGCGGATTTTTATGCGCTTGTGGAAAATGTAAAAAAGTGCATAGAACGCGTACGATGCATTATTTGCCCTTATAAAATATTCAAAATAACGTATTCGTTATATCATATTTAATCAGTAAAATGAATATACCATCGAAATGCTATATATTTTAAATTGTATCCTGAAAAGTATAGATTTGCATGGAAATTCGCAATTTAACGATGACCGATTAAAACACGTCACATTATGGAAGATTAAAAAGGTATCGATGTATGGTCAAAACGAAGTACTCTTTATCATTTTTAACCAGTAAAACGAATGTCCACCTAAATACTACTTTTTAAATTGCATCCTGAACAATACGAATTTGCATAAAAATTCGCAATCTAACGATGACCGATTAAAATACGTCACATTATGGAAGATTAAAAAGGTATCGATGTATCGTCAAAACGATGTACTCTTTATCATTTTTAACCAGTAAATATTCACCTACATACTACTTTTTAAATTGCATCCTGAAAAATACGAACTTGCATAAAAATTCGCGATCTAACGACGACCCACTAAAATACGTCACGCTATGGGAAGTTGCAAACTGTAGGAGGTCAAAATTAATTATTATCGATATAGCATCACGTTTCACAACTAGAAGCTGTGAAAACGTATCGTCGCGTTCTTCTGGATAACAAAATTAAACAGCTGATCGAACAATCGAGCGTAGAACGATACGTCAAAACTCGCGATCGTGAAGAAAATCGTACGCGAGGAAAACGTTTCATCCGAAAGCTGGTGGAAAAATTCAACCAAACCGATTCAGTCCGGCGCATTTCAGAAAAGAAACTAGCAAAAATGACGTTTCAGACATTCATCGCATTCCGCAGATAACTTTGTCTGCTGGTTGGAAAGAAGCGTTACCGATCACGGATCCATTCGTCTCAATATCGAAAGTTTTTCGCGCGGAGGCAGACGGCCGAAATATCGAGTCTCGAAATATCGACCTGGTTTTCCTAGCCATCCTTTTACCCTACATACCCGGCGATCCCTTTTATCAGCCATCAGCCGGTTTCGGCCTTTGTTTCGCGGGATATTTCGAAAGCACGAGTATTGTACGGGTTGAAAAATTTGTAACGAAAATTGGTAAAAATTATCAATCGATAAAAATGGTTGAAACTTATTCAACGTTTATTAAGGATTGCCTCGTGTTATTTGTGTGTAATTTTCGCGACATGCGTGGCATTTCCACTGTCATATTAAAGTGAGAAATACGAAGCGCGAGTGAGATAGAAAAAAAGATTCGTTGATTTCAATTCAGCCGATTCGTCGATACCATCGATACCATCTCTAGCGTCGAATCGAACTGTTTATAATTTGCAAAATAAATCTCGAACGATATTTTTGTACACGAACTTTCTTCGCCGTTTTAATATCTAACATCGACTCGATAGATTATAATTCGTGACATCGCGTATCGTTTAACGATGGTTAATTCCATAAAGATACAGCTCCAGCAATTTTTTCCGCTACAAAAAATCAAACGTAACAACGCTTTTTGCCACGCTGATCTTTTTCGTTTAGGATCTCGTTGCCACGAGGCTCTGTCATTGGTATTCCTACGATTTGCGAAGAAAAAGGGAGCACAAAGCTTTTTGCTGTACTTAATAATCGACGACAGCCAACCACCGTAACTCCAGCAGCTCGCGACCGTGGTCGTTGGCTCCGAATAAATTTCCCGTGAAACGTGAAATTCGACAAATCCTCTTTAGCCGGTTGCCGCGAGAAATGAGATTCGATCGTGTGTTCGAAGAATCGACACGACGATTCGTTGCTGTTTCATACGTGGAATTAATATTTTCCATATCTACGGTAGTAAATGTGCAGTCTGCGTGAACGATCAAAGGATTTTCGTTGGAAAACCCAATAAAATTTATTGTGGTTTGCAGAGCTCGAGACTTTTCGGCGGTGTTGGTTGTCCTTTGTAATCTTTTACCGCGACGGATTTTCTACGCAGCGAGCGATTTACCGCGCTAAAGAATTTCTTCCTTTTCCGTGATTTTCGCGCGTAGGGACTGTTCCTATGTTACCAGTGACTTCTTGGTAATTTCGTAGAAATTTCTTGTATACAGAGTCTCTTCTATTTTTCATACATCTAATAAACGTCTTAGTTGCTCTTATTGGTAGAAAAAAATTAGTTAAAAATGGCAAAGTTAGTTCTAAGTGGCCAACATTGTGATTTATGATTTTCTTCCCTGATAATCAATTTTTTTTTTTTTTTTTTTCAAATTTCGAAGATCGACAATTTTCTAAAATGAAACTAGATGCTTTCTCAAACGTTGTACATGTACCTTTCTTCGTAAGGTATACTCTTTAAAAGGTATTAAAATATTTGTGTCTTAAGACGATTAATTTGAGAGATATTTTTCGTATGAGAAAGAGGAAGAGACGCAAAGCAGCATGTTCATATTTTGTACGAAATAAGAATAATAATAAATAATAAGATATAAATAATACTAAATAATAATAATAATATTCACCAATTTTATATACATTTTGTTATTATCATTATTTCCCGTTTCATTAACTAGAATACTAATTATAATTTCCGAAACGACATACCTGCACTGTCCAACGATTGCTGATGAAAGTCAGGTATAATAGCAGAGCAGGTCGGGAATCTATAACAGAAAGAATTATCGCTAGGTTAATTAATGTCCTGTCAAATATCGATCGGAACGTTCGATAGAAATTTGTCTCTTTTATTTCTTTTTTATTTTTTCTTTTTTTTTTTTTTTTCTCCCAACTAAAAGGATGCTAATGTGAACCGGTGAGAAACGCGATTCCATTGTACCTACGAAAGACGGTTATCATTGATGCTATAGGATATTGAACGGCGCGCGAAACGAAAAGCTTAAACGAGACGATAACGAGAAACGGGAAACGAAATTTACCGGCAACGTGAAAATTACTAGGTATTTCCTCTTGGGAAACTTAAGAAGCTCTAGAGGCATTTCTCCAGAGGGAACTTTCAGGAAATTGCTTTGGCTACGCCGTGCTCCGCTGATAGGAATTAGTTCGATGCCGCTTTTCTAGGTCCATGGCTTCTTTCGCGCTTTACGCCATTATTCAACCATTATTCGACACACATGTGCCACTTTTACGAAAATTTAATTCACAAAATTGAGTAAGTACAGCGGAACTTCGCTTACCCGCGGCTCGTTTATACGAACCGGTTTTTGTTTAGCGTCAGTCACTATGAACTCATAACTGAGCCTGCATTATCCGAACTACGTTGCTAGGACGTGCTTTCGGTTATTCGACCGCGTATCCTGAAGTTGTACAGGGCCGTGTGCATTGTCTGGATTGACATATAATTTAACAAAATTTCGATGGAAAATGTTGTTCGATCTCAGCTATTCGAACTCCGATATATATATATATATATTGCCTCCTGCTGTTGTCGAAATTAATAAGAGTAAGAGCAGCTAGTATGTAGTTATAATTAATAGCTATATTTATAATTAAGTTATAATTATTTATCTTTGGTAAAATAGCTCCTGCACTTCGATAAAATACAAAATGAAAACGCTAGGAAAGATGCGTTTTCGGTTGAAACTTCTACTATGGTCGTCGAAAAGCGTTGATTCGGATGGGATAAATAAAATCTATTCAATAACGCATACTGATTCAGATTTTAGTCTTAACGTGCATATCTTACGCGTAGAAACATTACGATCGAAAATGAGAAACGAAAAAGCCGAAGCAGAGGAATATTTTCCAAATGAATTCTCATCGCGCTATACTTAATTTTCTATCGGAAATTCTCTACAGACGAAACTCGATGAAACTTGCCGAATCCATCTACCCCAAAGAAAAGTAAATTTTCCCAACAAATATCACCGATCAACGAAGCGCTAAATATCAGCTCGATCGATCAAAACCTAACGTAAGTACAACTCGTAGAAAAGCTCATCTATATCGACTATATATATCATAAGAGAATGTAATAATCTCGTGATGAGGACTTCCGCAACTTTTTCACGACCTACATTAGCCTCGAAATAACGTCATATCAGCCCGAAACTTCATATCTCTTCTCGCGAGTCAGCTGTGTTAACCGCATTTCCGCTGGCAAGAAATGGCACTTAATTACTTCATCGTCGGTAAATTCAATGGAAATACAATTACGAATTCACCACCGTGAATATCTTCCTTCCCTGTACGACCAGGGCTGCTTTTTCCTTCCAGTCTTCTTCGTCAAGTTTTATTCGTTAGTCCCGAATATATGTATCTTTATTAATCGAATTGAATTATTATTTAATAATTGTATTTCCATTGAAAATTATACGAATATTTCCATTGGATATGTACTCCATATATGTGTATACAGGGTGGTTGGTAACTGGTGGTACAAGCGGAAAGGGGGTGATTCTACGCGAAAAAAGAAGTCGAAAATATAGAATAAAAAAAATACGGTCACATTGGAAGCGTTTATCAACGTAACGTCGATCGAGACAATGATCTACAGTGAGATCCGTTATAACGAGACGCGATAAAGTGCACGCGTACCGAGCGAAAATTCAAAGTCGATTTTCTCGAAAACAAAGCCTCGAACGAAAAACTTTTATTCTATATTTTCGACTTCTTTTTTCGCGTAGAATCACCCCCTTTCCGCTTGTACCACCAGTTACCAACCACCCTGTATAATGTCGGAATCCGACACAGGAAACTCGTTATCCACTCGGGCTGTTCGGCAGCGTCGTTTATTCGAGAAGCTAATTTTATTAGTTTGCAGAAGCGCGAAAAAGAGGAACAGGTTCCTCTTGGAAACACCGGTGCATCTGGTCCCTTCTGAGGCTAACTTGCGGCTCCGCAAACGTCGGGAGAGCCATATATAAATTTCACGAACGATCCCTGTACAATGGGAGTTTGTTGTTAACGGAACGACGATAACTCAATGATATTCTCCGTTTGCTTTCGCGTAATCGAATACGCTGGTGCGCAAAGGTTTCTCGGCCATTCGTGTTATTAGTCTTCGCGATAATATCTAAATGTGTTTGGCGGAAAATGTTTTCACCTGTTATTTCATGGACAATGTTTAAAGAGGATACTCGTCTGTGGTTTCTCCCTCGTTCGTTAATTTTTGGAAACGACGAGGCAAGTCAAGATTGAAATTTCCCCATCTAAACTTTACAGAGAAGTTGTTCGACGAAGAAGGAATTGTTAAAGTCCGCGCAAAATATGAAAATATGAATTAAATGCACCTAGGAGTTTTGCGAAATAGTGTAATATATTCGAATTCGTTTCAACGGTTATATTTTAACTGCATTACACCTCGATGCACACCACAGTACCTGAGAATATTGTATAAGCTCACGCTCAGAGAAAATTTAATATCGAAGTTGATCCATTCGGTACACCAGTGCATTATTCGTTTAGTATAATGCGAGTCGAAGGAACAACGTTCAAGATCGCTCCGCGGAGGCCTTCCTCGTATTCTTCGCTTACCCCTAACAGATCGTTCCATCATCATATCGTGCCACCACCTGTATTTTATTACAACGTATTACGCGAAGCTTTCAGGCTGAGGGACACGAACAAAGCTGGCACAAGTTGCTCTGGTTAAATTGTAAAAGGCAATAATAAGAAAAAAGAAGGAAGCAAGACGCGAGCCTAACATAAATTCCAACGTGCAACATCGTCAAGAACGGTCTCGCTACACACCTCCCAGCATCGCAAAATTATTTCTCTGCGGTGCTCGGTGCACGGCCGACAAGAATACAGAAAAGAAAACCTCGCTCAACGTCGTACGCGCGTATTTTCGCCGAGCATCTGCCGTCATAAATTTCCGTCACGCGGGGACGTCCCTATCGCGGAGGCCACGTTTCCTAAAGAGACGAACAGCAGCAGGAAGGAAGAAAGAAATGGAGAAAGGAGGGAGGCGTGTGGCCACTTTAATTTCGCGAGTGTTCACGGTGGCGCGGCAAATGTCCCCAATTTCGCGCGCGCCTCCGCGAAGACAATGCAAGAAACAGGGAGCAAAGGAACAGGGACGAGAAAAGGGTTGACGGAGAAGAGGCTGGAAAAGAAGATGTAGAGGCCGAGTAAAAATTCTCATTCTCCGTGAAAATATGGTGGAAACAAAGGGCGGCGACGGAGTTACAATTAGCGAAACAACGTGCAAGGAATGCCAGCCAGTTGGTGGTTTTGTTCGCGGCAAAGAAAAAAGGGAAAAGAGAGAAAAGATCGTAAAGTTTCGAGGGAGATTTTGGTCGCAACGTGTTCTTGAATTACTTCGAGCTGTTTCCTCTTCTGCTTCCTGCTTCCCTTTGATATTTCACATTCTTCTTCGCTCCCTTTCTTCGACTGTTTTTTGACAAAGAGGGTGAAGGGGTGGGGGTGGGGGGGGGGGAGGCGAGTGGAAATCCTTTGGGGAGTTTGGTTTATTTACCTTGACCGAACGCCATTGTTTGCTTCGCGATTCGGTACACTTTCATCTCGGTTGTATTTTGAACGCTGTTTCTGCCGCCTGTTTCTATCGAAGATGGAATCTCCTGTGACTCGGGGAGACTAGAGAATCGGGAAGGTTGGAAGGACTTGGGCGATAAAATGTTCTTCGTATTGTTCGATGGAAATGGAACATGTAATTGTGGGCGATATTTTTTGAGTAAATGTCTGTAATTTTTATTTAAACCTCGTTATTTGATTTTATTTTATTCTATTTAACTTTCCCTTTATATATATATATAATATCTCTGGACCACCATCCGCCACGCTGGCTAAATTTTCGTATATTTCGCATTCTGCAAAAATTTGTTAAAACATTTTCAGACACGTAGCTTCAATTCATAAAATTCAAGAGAAAAGAAAGAAGAATCCTTTTTCGTTCGCGATAGTTTTTCAATGCAATAACTGATATCCTGCGCCCACGAAACACCTCGATAATATCATTGCGGGTTTAAAAATCGAAAAAATTCTGCCGCCTAGATCGTAATCCATAAAAGTGATAAACAACGATTTAGGAAATCAAGAGGAAGAGACAAAAATATGAATAACGGAATAATAAAAACGAATAAATCGCTAGCGTGGAGCGTGAAAATCGCAAACACGCATTTCGGCCGAGGCGTTAAAATCCCGCATGGAGAAAAAAGAAGCGAAATGGCTGGTGGAACAGAAGGGTGAGGAGAAGAGGGGAATAAAAGTCGTCAGAATAAATTGGAGGCAGTAAAATTAAGCGGCCGACGTGGCCGCTATGTCGTTCTTATTTTTGTTTATCGTTCTATTTACCGTTGTGTTAAATTCACCCGCTGTCTTGGCTGATATACGAGCCGAAACGGAGATGGCGGACGCTGGCGATGCATCGTGCGCGAGAAAAGCGACGCTTAACGGCTGGTGCGTGAGCCGGACGGACGACAAATTAGCCAACTTTATTTCGATTTCGTTCGCTTCGGCGTTCTGTCGCTCTTTTTCCCCTTTCTAATTAAAAAAATCTTTTTTCTATTCTGCTCTTTTTGTCGAACGCGAATAAACGATCCCATAACGCGCTCGTTCGACACCGCTCCGCCCCCTTGACGATGGATTTTTCAAACGAACGGGCTTAATTAATTGAAAACGCCCCCTCGTTTTTGTCTCCGACCGATCGTTCAGCTTCGTTCATTGTCTCGACTGACACAACGGTTCGGTGCATTTTTAACGGGAGAATTGGCGCGTTGGAGAATTTTGAAGGACGCTTTTGTCGAATCAGTCGGATTTTTAATGCCTGATCGATCGATTTGCTTCATTTTGGAAAGAACAATGTTTTAATCGACAAATATGTCAGCCGAGTTATTTAACGACGGTTTCAGCGACAGAGTATTTTCTGAAATATCCCCGATGGCTGGAATTTGCCGATTAATTGATACGATGACTTAATTGCATAGTATAGGACTCCGAAATGAAACCTGTTTCGATGCACGAAATTTCAGTGCGTTTTAAAAATACTCTAAAATCTTAAAAATACTAAAAATTAGATTTGTATAAAATATTAGCATTATTTCTTTAAGAAACATAATTATGTACATAAATTTGAACATAAATTTGAAGAAAATTCAATGTTACTTCTGGCGAGAATATCTGCACATTTTCGGTAAGCGTAGAGAAATAGAAACCGAAATCAGTCATTTTGACGGGTTTGTAGGTTCTACCGTCGAGAACCTTCAAGCATAAAGCTTCGAACTTTTTTATCAAATCGTACAATCTTATCAACCATTATATATATATATATATATATAACATACATGCACGTACACATGCACGCGCGTACACATACTTACTTTTTCATAAATCAATTTCATACCCGTATGAAAGAACGATGGCCAAGTACGCGACAGTACGAACGCGACTTCTTTATCTGTCGCAACAAACGCGAAACGCTTGCAGAAGTACTTCGTCCAGAAGCATTCGTAGATCGATTCGCGTAGAAATTCGAGGCAGAATAACAGGAAAATGCTAGAGAACGCAAGGAAATTTAATTGAACAAAATAATAATTGTGCGTCGCGCGCGGCGAACGAAAATTGCAGCCGAAATTCCGGTGAAAATAGAAATTTTTCATGGTTTTAAGTTAATACCATTCGAACGATAAAAGCTCCCGGGAGGAAAATCTGCTTACCGTGTGTTGGCAACTTCTTTCAGCCTGTACGCGGCAAGATTAATGTCGAGTTCCGGCAAAATAAAATGAATCACTTTTAATTTGTCGACATCCCTCGACATTCTGCCCCCTCCGGCAACGCACGCCATCCCATTTAACCCGATGTTTGCATATGCAGTGTCGCGGACAAACCCTCTCGAACCTCGCGGCGACTTTTACCCGACTCGTATATCAAGCATGATTCCGCTTACTAGCCTGGTGTTTCTTGCGCTGGCGAGTTTACTGGCCGTGCGTACGTTGCGAGTATTTATCGAACGATATAAAAGAGCAACGCGTCTGGTGCGCAGGGTTGTCGCCAAAGGTGCGTATTGTTGCGAACCTTTGCATACGAGCAGTCGTATCACCATTTTGTTATTCGTTCCGCGAATATATGAATCATTTCTCGTGTCTGAAAATACGTGAACACTTTCTACCAATGCTAACAACCATACCAAAGATTCTATTAAACAAATACATGTGCTATTCTATTGGAAAGATATTACCTAGAATCTAATGTCTAAGGCGAATCTAAGCACAATCTACTAAAAGAAAATTCCAATAATCCGTTGCTCGTTTCTATTCCATTTTAATTTCTAGCTTCGTAAAGAAACTACGTTAAAGAGCCAGGGGGAAGATATTCCGAGCGCTCGAACGCGCTTCGATCGCGCAACGTTGACCAATCCCGTGTGATACAGAGAAATCCCTTAAACTTAAAGTACGAAACGTCCGATTAATACCAAGAAACAAACACTGAAATGCAATTTCACGAATTACTATGGGGCGAAAATTTCATCGAAATTCCTCGTTCGACCGGCATCGGAAGCTCCGGCTGGCAGGTCTCCAATTAAAATTGCATAATTTAACGCGGCGCAACGAGGTCAATAAGAAAAGCTGGGAACGATAACGAACAAACAGTTGGTTTAAAAAACGGTTGCAGGGGGGCAAGGAAAGCATCGGCAACCGAGCGCTTTATACATACCACGTGTAGGCATTTAATCACACTTCCGGTGGCGCGCACCAGCTCTATATATATATATATATATATAGCCAGCACCCTATTTTCCAGCTCGTACATCAGCCGGAGGAGCGCCCCTTTTTCTACATTTGCAGCGTCAGGTACACACGTGTACCTACGTGCCATCGCGTTGAATATGCGATGAGAGAACGCGCGCCAACCAACCCCTACGCAAACGCGTTTTTCATCCCCCGACCTATCCACGCGCTTTTTTACCTGCCCTCCTGCGCCTCTTTCACTGGCTCGCGACCACGAGGTCTGGACTGTGTTGTCCTGTGCAACCGACTGATCCCTCGAGATAGACCGCACGAAGAATACGTAGCTACAAAGGTTGAAAGTGGTGATTCGATTTAGGTTGAGCGATTCGTTTCGCCTATGTAGGCGAACGTAGCTTGTTTGATTATTTTACAGGAATTTTTATGGCGGTATACGTGACAGAGGTTGGAAATAAGGGGGTATAAAGTTTATGTCGGAATAAAATTGCGATTAGAGTAAACCGAGGATTTTTACGCAACTTTCGCGAACATTAGCGAGGCAATGAGACTGTATAAAGGTTTTATATCTATTCTATTCCACGAAACATCCATAAAACATGATATTTCTGACAATTTTGTATATTACGCGCAGCTTCTATATTCTTGCGCTATTAAACTTTCCATAGATGCACGATGTATGTTAAACAGTCCAAGTTTCACACAGCGCGGTACGGCGCAATACGCTTTACCGACTTTCATTCGGACACCGATTGAACATATTCTAACGTTCGCTTTTTCGCTACTTAAAAATTTGTCTTAGATATAGTCACGATTGTATAACGGGATAATTGGCGACAAAATATATGCATTTCCCATCGGTAGATACAATAGAACGAATTTTTGTTCCGTAAAACAGTCACGTACACATATATAATTCTTCTACACTTAAATCCCCTATTACGTTTGAAAATCTACAAAAATATCTAAAAAGCCTTCTTCGGAAATATTCTGTACGCTGCTGCCAGCAGCTTCTACCGAATCAAATTAATCCGAATCCTACATTCATGAACGAGTGAAATGTTTAAAGCTCCTCGTTCTACCGTCGTATGACCAGCGAATCGAAATTTTCACGACTCGGAAACGAGAGGTTCGAACCGGAGCAAGGAATTTCGTTGGTGGCCAGTCACTTGCAGAGCTACGGAAACGCGATCGAATTTCTTGCTCCGGGCAGGAAACGAAACGAAACGACGCGACAGGGTGAATTAAAAGCTGGTATCAGGAGGAAAGCTTCTTTTCGGTCACCATTCGCGGTAATACGAATTTATGGCACGCCTTCCAATGACATTTCGTGTTTCGTCTTTATCGACGCGGTACTTTCAACGTTTCGCGTCCGAGCAACGTTGCGCGACAGGTATATTCTTATTTATTTTAGTCGTGGTGATAGTAAAATGTGCAGCGCGAAATATAAGAGAGGTCAGCAGCTCTATATGTTTTGGAACTATTTGTCTGGATCGTGTAATTAATTCTCCGTGCGATGGAATTTAATTAGAAAGTAGCTGAAATAATCGAAAAGTTCGTAACAATGAATTTTGTGTTAGAGATAAAGCAGAGAATAGAAAATTAATTCGTAAGTAAGTGCTCGCATTGGTTGTAATAAATTTTAGTAATATAAAATAATATTTACAAGTAACTCGGAAATTATTAACACTTAATAATATCTAATCTTCCAAACAGCGTAGAAATAATTCAATTTTGTGACGCCCGAGTTATATAGTTATACACATTGCCGTTTAAATTCCATGAAAAGCAGCTTTAAACGATCTGTGAAATTAAACATTAACTTTTCACATTTTGAATTCGGTTTCTGTTTGGTATGTTAATAAACGTATTCGATCAAACTTTTACCATAGAAGTACGATGTGGTATTAAATATTTGATTTGAATAAATTACAACATTGTATATTTTTAACATTCCATTCGGCGGGGAATTCGATAATATTCGTGACGAATTCTAATATATTATCGATGATATTTGCAAAATACGTAAATGGATTATCCGATTTAATTCGGTTTCGTAAACGTCGATTTTAATATTGATTATTTAATGCAGGCCAATTCGAGTCATCTCGTTAAGAGATTCGCTGCCAAAGTATCAATAATTAAATTACCTGTATAAAATAATACCGATTGAGCAAACACGCGGAATATCGATATTAAATTGGACGTTTACAATACTCTAAATAAATTATCGGACCGACGAATGAAATTTTCAAAACCCTTCTGCAACTGAACCTTAACCGTATCTAAATATACGTTAAACAGGATTATTTTCCCAATTTCATTTCGTTTCGTGTATTTTATCGCTACAGATAAAATACAGAAGAATACCAAAAATTCTTATGGAATCAAATTTAATAACTGCGAATTGCGTACATTTGTGTATTTAAAAATAAAAAGTATTTAAAGAACCTATATGTAATATTCGAATATACGTAAAATGAGAAATGAGAAATAAAAGAATGTGAAAATATGAACATTGTAAACACAAATACGCTTGACGATATTTAATAAATAATAAACAGATGTGTAATTTCTTTAGTTATATTCGTAAAAATCCGCAGCATATAGTGCATTGTTACAGTACTATCTTCAATAATATTTCATACTCGTAATCTAAAATGAATACTCGCAAATGAAAAAGAGTTGTACCCACGACAGAAACGCGATAGATTCTCTTCTACATTCTATACTTTCTACCCCAGATTCCTACTACCATAACTTTCAATATCTGCCACCTAAAATAAATCAAAACTTTCGCTCGCACCACGAAAAATTGTACCAATAACACAAACCAATAATCAGATTCTCCACCTTAAATTATTCGTCTGTGATAACCCTTGACGATCAAACCTGGTGACTGAAAATAATTTAAAAGTTCCTCTATCCACCGGATAGAATAATGCATTAATTATAGAAAGCAGTGAACCTCAAGCAAGTAAATTCAAATTGAACGACTGCTCCGCGACGAACCCTTGTAAAGTTTATCCAGCAGGAAGCCATCGAAGCGAAATAAAAATGCTCTTGATCTGAGAAAATAGAAATCCTCTCCCACGATACCAGAAGAACGAGACAAGGAAACAGATAGAAGATGGACCAACGGATAGGTTCGTGGAGAAGTTGCCCATTCGAGGCCGGAGGATAGCACAGAGTAAATTCCCTAAAGCAAAAATCATGCGCCTCACGGGTTGCTTGTTACGTGTCGAAATATTGCAGAGTGGTATCGAAACGGCCGCAACGCGTCGGGTTCGACATTATCCCAGATGGAGAACCCGGATGGCGTGACAAATGGCCGCGAACGTTCTGGAGCACGAGGTTGGTAGCAGAGCAACAACGACGAAAACCAGAAACGTTGAAAATCCATTTTGCTATTGAAAATCAGAGCTGTATGATCATTGATAAATATTAATTGCGATGGCTCTATTCTCTTCTGTACCCTTTCGAATTTCTCTGTGAGTCGTTTCCCATCCTTTCCGTTGATCTTCAGAATCTTTATCCCGCGTATTTCGATTTCTTAAATTTTACTCAGGCATTTTTACCACTTAACCACTCGACGCGCAAATTTTTCTTCGTACGTCGATGCAGATAAATATACTTTATCTTGCAAAAAAAAAAAAAAAAAACGGTTAAAAATGCAAGCGAGTGCGTGATATATTTTTCGCAAGATTCGTAGATCGATTCATAAGACGTAGCTTAAATTCGCCAGAATCAATGCCTAGTTTCCTTCGTTCTCTTCTTTTCTCAGTCTCTTGTATCTTTCAATTATCGTTAGAATTTACATGAAACCTAAATAGCTTATATCGTGCTATATCGTTTCTACTCGAAAATATCCACTACTACACATGGATTAAATACAAGGAAAGGCAATTAAAATTGAAAGCGAATGGTAAAAATGGTTTATCGTGTCTTTATCTCGCATAAAATAGAGGAAACATACAATATAATATTCTCTTTTGAGAACGTGGCTTTGTGCCCGTTGCTTTTAGCTTCGGCTATAAATTGAATTTCGTGATGTGCATTAGGAAGACAAGATCCTAAAGAGAATAATTAAAATAACGTGATGTAATCTCAAAACGTCTGCTAATATCGGTATACAATTGTTCACTCTTAAAAGTCGAGAATTACCACTGTAAAGATCTACTTTATTAACTTACATACATTACATGAAGACGGAGACATTCGTCAACACGTATTTCAATTTCTGTAAGGTTTCACCGTAGAAAATTAGTCCGCTTAAAGTCGCTAAACTCACCTGCTCACGCAGAATCAATTTTCAAATAATTATTTATAATCGACATTATCTATTTCTATATCTACCAGTTAGTAGACGTACAGTTGTACATAGCTGGCAAACGTAAGATCAAAGATACGATAAAGATGAAATTAAAGAGTCTTTTGAAACAAACTCCATATACGCCAGCCTTGCATAGAAATGTGGGAAAACATTCGTGCGAATGAAATCCAAAAGTAATTTTCGGTCAACGCTACACGCTGTAAACTATACATTGTCATGCGAGACTCGAATCAGCCGCATAACTCGATGATTCTAATCGGCCGGAAAACGACTATGATTACAGCGAACCCCATCGAATCCGGGAAACACGCGCGTAACTCGGTAATTAGATTAAGGCGCACGGAACTCGAACGCGACTGCACACGTCTACGCTTTGGACCCACGTTGACGCGCGCAACCCGATTCGTTCGAGCAAAAATCGGATAACGAGGAAATTTCCGGGCAACGACTTTCGACGACGAGAAAGAGACTCGCGAGGGTTTTATTTCGCTCGGCTATCGGCGAACCATAAACGATTACGCGCACGCAAGCTCGCGGCGGCCGTCGTCTATGCGCGAGATTTCGATGCACCGCTACCAGCCACAGATCGATGAAATAACGTCCCTCTGTAACTTCGTAAAGTGCGGTTATTGCGGCAGATTCGCTGTGGATCCGCGGCGTTCGACATCGTTTAACACCGCGAATTACGCCCGAGACACAGCAGTTCACCAAGGTACTCGGAACGCTCGTAAACTTTCTCCTGTGCGCATATATTAGGTTGTTCGAAAAGCGTCTTTCTTTTACAGACTCGTCTTTTACAACAATGCGTCTTCATACAAACATGAAAGCTAATCTGTCGAACGTTGTGATTTTTATCTTGATAGAACAAAATCGATCATACGTAATTCCATAAAATAATATAAAACGAAAGAAACTTTTCGGACGACCTAATATCACGCGTGTTGCGTGAAACATTTTGAAATTCCAAAGCGTCGAGAGCGCTGCGATGAGATCCGATTACGATATTGCTAAGTATCCAAATTACGATATCGGCAAAGTTTGAAACGAATCTGACGTACGTGTGTTGTTCGTTCTTGTTATACGATTTCGATTTGACAGATAATTGACTGTTTAAATACCTCTGTGATCTCTGTGAAACGTATACTTGCGTTAAATATAAAGACAAATATATCTGATTTTTTTTTTCTTTTATAAAAGACACGCATATAGTTATGGGAAAACGGGACAAATAAATTATCCCTTCGTCAGATACATCTTACGAAATAACGCGTCCGTGTACTTCTTTGAACAAGAAGGCGAACGAACTTATTACTCGACTTAATTGTCTCCTACAGTCTCAGAGTTATTATAGCTCGTCCCAGTTGCGACGCTTGACACATCGTTCCATGTACACGAATTTCTAGATATTTAGTAGCCATTATAAATCTACCGAAGTGACTAGATACTTGCGAATGATGGTATACGTATAACAGAGATTTGGAGAATTTCGCCTGACCTCGCAAAGATAGAATGGATATGGTGGTTTCCGAGGCGTGTTACACGCGCGGCGATGCCTATACGCTGGTGTTTGAATATTGCATACGTCGCTCGATACAGCGACGGCGACGTTACGTAACGTGGGAAACAACAGGCAGAGATCGTATACCCGGTGTGTGTTTTTCGCGATGCGTTTCGAGTGTCGGGGCGTGAGCGGAAAGCAGAATGTGGGTTATTGTCGTCTGA
Source organism: Bombus confusus (assembly GCA_014737475.1). Taxonomy (NCBI): domain Eukaryota; kingdom Metazoa; phylum Arthropoda; class Insecta; order Hymenoptera; family Apidae; genus Bombus; species Bombus confusus. The sequence goes on from JACXIV010000153.1 coordinate 1,091,049, forward strand.
ATGGAAATCGATTTGTTGAGCCTGCAGTTGCGAACGGTTGATGCGTTTCTTCTGGTTCTGTTTTTTCATCTATGCGCTAGATGTTTCCTTTTTTCGGCCACTTTTGTTCTCTCTTCGTTTTTGCAGCGGGAATGCCGGAGATTTTTCCGGAGTAACTTTCACGCATTTCATCTTTTTCTATGATTCTTCCGATCTTTCTTTTTTTATTCATGAGCATACACTTCTTTGTTTTTAGCTGTAATCACATAGTACAAACGTTTGGTTATTAATTTTTGCTGTGCTGAAATTTCAGCCTTTCGGCGATTAGTATCACACTCAATTGCTATTTGCCTCCAACTTAGATCCCCCCTTCCCTTTGTCTCATTCCGATTCTTATTTTCATCTCTTCCAACTCCGGAAATTTTACATTACTATATCGTATCGATTCTTTCGGCTATCGATTTCCAGATTCCCTCAACTTGGCAACTTTAACAACTGCTTATTTACAGTTCTCGTCTTATCCATTTTCGGTATCAACGTGTTCAACTAATTCGGTCTATTAGTTGCACGTGGAATTCAGAAAATTGAGAGAAAAATCCCCAGAACCGGAAGAGAATTGTACGTAGACCATAGCGGCGGAAGTCTGAGTATCTAAGCCATTCTCGCTACTGGTTCCTTGGTACTCGTAGTCTTCTACTTTACTACTAGCCAGAGTGGACCTATTTAGAGAAGGACTGTACTTCTACGTGCAATTTGACTACTTCTTCCTGCGTTACTATTCATTTCCTTTATTTCTAGATAATACTTTTATTCGATGATATTTCATTATTTATTACTCATCTGTCGCTATACTTAAGGCAAATTTTTTTTTAAAAGACTTCTTCTACAATTTCATACGTGCTTAATTCCCAAGGCATAGTAGCTCTATTAACGTGTAACAGCAGCTGTTCTTTTCCTACAGGGAACTTTTGCAAATAACGCGGGACATTGTCTTTTATAGTCACGTTATTACGCTCCCTTATGGAGCCTTCTCTGAAGCTACAGAAATCTGCAAAGTGCCAGAGGTAGAAAACACGGACGAAGACAACAGACAAAGGGAGAAAACATTTTTTAACTATATAATTTTCGGTCAATTCAATTTTCCCACTGCGGAGGTACAAGAACTGATCGCAACTTTACATCCAAACTTTTGTTATTCAAACAAAAATTCTTTACGTGAGATATTGAGACTCGAAAATATCAAGACAATTTAAAAACTAACAGTTAACTTTCAAACAAAATTCTTCGGAGAAGATAATCGAAGGGACATCGGAAGATTCCAAAGATTACTTAATTCGCAGCTTTCTAACATTCGAACATAACTTCTTGCCTAACTCCTCCACGTCCAAACGTACCTTTGAACCTAATCTTTTCTCTTCGAGAAAAATCTTCACGAGAAACAACCCAAGCAAAACGAACACCAAATAAAATTTCGTATCTAACTTCTAAACATTCAAACAAAATTTTCCATACAAAACAATCCAAAAGTCCACCCCTTTCCCCCCCAAAAAAATTCCAAAATCATGAAATCGCTAATCTACTCTACGACCCGAAGATATGGGAAATATAACGAAAGATAAAAGGAAGCCTATGGTCCATCGATTTTCCCTGAAAAAAGAACGCGCGTAATCGAAAGAAGTCATTCTCTAACGATCGATCTCTCGATTTCAGAAACTAGAATGTCTCTCTGCCTCTTATCTCGGAAAAGGGAGGAAGAAGAGCGTTTGAACGAAGGCTGGCTCGCGCGTGCGATGAAAAGCGTGTGTTGCGATTTCGAGGATCGAATTGCTCGACGAGTTGCGAGTGGAACGCCTCCCCTTTGCTCTCGTACAATTTCGAGGACTCTTCTAGGCGAACGTACGAGGAAAACTCGTGGAATTTCGAGGGGAAGACACGTGCTGCGTGTATCCCGACCTATACATTCGCGCGTACACCCAGTCTCTGTCTTTGAGATTCTCAGACGAGTAGCGGAATGTTCAATGATCACGCTAATGGATTACGGTTAGCTTGATTTTAATCGAACCCCGGTGTACACCGAGATTCAGGCTTCAACCATTTAGATATTGCGTCCTGGATAAGGAACCAGGATAAAGGATCAGGTAATTGGGAACAGAGGCCCAGCCATGTTTCGTGGTGTGTTTAATTTTGCAGAGACAGGAATGGAAGTGGCAAATACGGGTCTGAAGCACATTGAACGGATTTTGCAAGAAAGCTTTTTCAGTCTAAAATAGCTATGACGCTTCCTTCGTTCAACGTGATATCGCTTTCCAACGAAATACCTGCAATCTACGTACTCTGCGTGATGATGTGTTTGCTTTGCATCAGAATATTGCACACCGTGAACCTATCGCTTATTTTTAAAGGCTCGTGTCTTTGAACTCTTTACAGATCGTTCTTCCACTTACCTACGTCGTATTAAAATAGTCCTTTCGATCGGCGCGTTAAAACCAATTCAGTTCGAAACTCAATCCGAATATATATGGCTTCCATGTGCCCGATATTTGTGATTCTTCGAATTTTTTAACAAAATGTACTAGTAGAAACAAGATGGAATCCCGAAGAACTATAAATATGTCGTCTAATAATTTAGAATAAATAGTATGATTTAGAAGTAACTAATCCAAATACCACGAAACTACTGCTCGAACTAATCGCCTCTCTAAGAGGAACGTTCATCGTCGAGAGGATCTGGCTGAAACTTCTGTACTTCTCCCTCTCGGAGCTGTCAAGCATCGAACGAAAAACGGAAGATTTTCCGTAGAATTTTCCCAAACGCAACCTAATGCTTGCAGAGGAACACGGTAATACTCGCTTTCGGCCTGATCAGGCTAATGGATTTCGGCTTCGATGATCTTAATCAAGTAAGCCTGGCGCAGCCATCGAATGCACGCGAGTGATATTAAGGTCTTAATATTTGAAATCAAACTTCCGGACTTAGAAGGTCGCTCGACTACCACCGCCTCCCAGCAGCCAGCCAGCCTTTTAAACATTAAGTTGCGAGGAAGCAGATACGTCTCAGCGTGGAAAGAGAAGGAGAGATGACGCCAACGAAATCTCGAGATTTCTTAGCGAAACTTACACTAGCTGCTGGAGAGACGTAGTTTTAGTTTGCGAACTGCTGCTTCGCGTCCTAACAGCCAACGTTTCCGCTGATATTCCGCACGAATTCGTTGACAATTTCTGTTTTACCGTTGTTCGTAATCCCTTCTCCAGTTCGCTTCATCCACGTCCTCCTGTAGACGTGCTACTTTCACTGTACTAGTTTCCACTTATTCCTCGTATTCGTTCATCTTTTTGCAATTGAGAACAATCCCAATCATGGAATAGGGGAACAACCCTCGTGATTCCACCCTTCGAGTCGTAGATCAGGCGATTAACGCGCGTGCCGTAGATTCTTGTTCCGAGGTTTCGGTTTGGAGGATACAGATAACGCGTCCCAATTTTTACGACCGGTTTTAATACCTTTAATCATATAATATGTGATTAACGCGGTTTTTAATGGCAGAGAAATTAGAGTTGTCAGATTCCGCGAGATACTAAAATAATTCTTCCTCTGGATAATCAGAAAGGAATGGCGATTGCTGCGCGTTCCTTGGATTTCAGGAAGTATATATTTAGTATAATAACGTAATTCCCGATTAACTCGTTCTTCAGCGGAAAGGAAACCAGAATTCTCGCGTTTCAATGTAATAATCGTCTCGAAATATTAAAAATACTTTTATTTCTAATATTAAATAAATATTAAATACTTCTAATATTATTAGAAATATTAAATATAATCGTATAATTTGTGATTAATGCGTTTATTAATTTGTAATTCGCGCGTTCTTTAACGAGAAAGATCACGTATCTTAAATCTTGGCAAGATTATTCTGACAATTATTTACTTGCGAAATAATTACTCGGAGAGCTTCTTTCAAAATCACGGTTTCTTGAAATATCGACAAACTCGCACAGGCGATATTCCCGACGAGCAACCGAGCTTGCAGCTGCGTTCCGCACGCTCGTGAATTTTCAATTCCATTGTGCGCTGGCCGTTGTTTAAATTGGCCCGGTTGCTCTTTGATGTAAATTTGACGCCAGGGAAACACCCGGAGGAATGCATACCTACCCTGTGCAATTGTATTCGCAGCCACCCTGCTTCGAACCCTGTTGCACGCAACTCCTTGTAATATAGCTGTGCAATCTCAAAGATGTTCCACAATTTGTCAAGACAATGAAAATTTTGGATACACGTCCCTGATAATTTATTCAATTTCTGATAGAAACAGCGTCCGATGTAATTTGCGTTCGTAATATTGGAATTGAAATTATTATTTAGCGATAGTCGCGATAACAAATGATCCGTGGATTTTTGGCACTAAAATCATGTTTTGCTAAAAATTCTTATCAGACCAGAGAATGCAGGATAATCGCCCATTTTCCTCCGACTGTCTAGAGTCTACAGAGAGGTTTGTTTTAATTAAAACCTGTACATTCGATAGCTCGCTCGAATCTCGGGCTATAGCGCGAAAGGCTTAAACACGCCCGAGTTTGACCATATTTTGTATCAAACTTTGCAACTACAGCGTAAGAAGAATTGTAAGAAAAAGAACGTATTCTTTCGAACGTAATTATTTCGTAGCGAATTTTTCAGGAATATAATCCGAGGGAAAATTTGCCGTGCAAATTGCTGGTAAAATTTTCATTCGTAAAAGCGTAAATTTTCCAGCTGAATTAATTATTCGCAGGAACAAACAAGGATTTCTCGTGTTTGAGCGATAAAACGTTCCCTTAACCGGTAGTATTTTGATTATGCGAACGTTATCTATAATTCCGATTCATACGGTCGGTAAGGTTTAATTTCGGACAGACGGGGAATGGGATTCTTAATCAAGCCTCTGAAAATGCCTTTTCTGTTCGCGGAAGCCGTTTCCTTCCAGACTAGTCTATCATCAGATATTGGCCTCGCAGCTCTAGGCCAAATTTTAATGAGAAAACTTAATGAGCGTTCCGTGTTCTGACACGCATTTCCCAGTCTGATTATGCATCCAGAGTGGCCGGGGCAACGAATGAGAGATAGAACGATGGACGATGGAACGGGTTGTCCCTTTGTGTTCATTACAGAGGGCGGATCCGGAAACTACGTTTGATCCTCTGATTTCCTGATCTACAGGGTGGTTTATGACATTCCGACTGCATTTTTGCGAAACACAGAGACTGAGACCGAGATACTAAGATAAGGCTATTTATTAAATAGAAATTATTATTATTAAATTAAATGGAAAAGAATCGAAACAACCGAGACGATTGAAATTTATTCATTATATTGGAGAACTACGGATGATATCTTTTCTGATATTTATTCTTATATCGATTAATTGATAATATGATACAACAAGTTATAATATAATACTGAAGAACGAGCTTCTTCAACTTGTACTTGGGACAGAAAAGTTTGGCACGTTTAATGAACGACGTTTAGTTCACGTTAAATTACGAGAAGAATTTTTATCTGATCCTTCCTAGGAATACATTCTAGACTTTTTAATCATTTTTAGGATAGAAAAGATTGGCACGCTTAATGAACAACGTTTAGTTCACGTTAAATTACCAGAAGAATTTTTATCTGATCTTTCCTAGGAACATATTTTAAACATGTTAATCATCTTCGTCTTGCTTGTATGCTATTCTAAACATATTTTTCAAACATATTTCAATGAACGTACGTCATTATTCGTACCTGAAAAAACATTAGAGTCAATGTACGTATTACTAATATCTAATCGTCTTCATAAACATTGATCTTCGCGATTGTAGAAACACCTTCGGTTAAAGGATGATAGGGATTAAGGTTAGACAAACACCCTCGTAGAGGAGGTTCGATGAACGCTGCCACTGAAATCCCCATTCACTTAAAGCCGGCAATCCTTCCCACCACGATAAACACTCTAACCACAATGTCGTAACTCAAAACCATCGTGATCAAACTAGAACCACGTGTTTCACGTTTATGAGCATGCCAGAAGTTCCGTTTGCATTCATCAGGAACACGCAGCGGAACGAAAGATCTCTGTCTCTCTGTATTTGCCTCTGCGAAACGGAGAAAGGGAGAGCCAGAAGTCAAAACCCAGGCGAAAGCACGAAACGAGAGCGTATTACTAGCCCGATAGCGTGTTTCGTGAAACAATGCAGCCGCCATATTAACCGTCGGACGGCCGTCGACGGCGGGCATTTTACGGCACAAAGCCCCGTTGAATTACGTTTTCGAGCAACAGTCTATTCGTCGAACCGGCGTGGAACTTCGCGAGCAGAAGGCGGCTTCGGCCGAAAGAGACGATGAGAGAAAGAGAGTGAAAGAGCAGGGGAGGCGCGCTTAATTTCCTGCTTTAAATGCGGAACAGAAAGCGAACAGGGGCAAGATGAAAAACCGAAATCGAATCGAGAGTCCGTTCGTCTAGATGGCTACACGCTGCCGCCTGCCAACCGATAATTGACTTTTCCGCGAAACAAACCGGAATCCAGCAAGCTTCAGCGACAGTTACGGATCTTTCTTTATCTCCGCGGAGTTTATCATAGAGTTGTGAAAGGGGTGGGGGCGAAATACACGGAGATTCGTATTGTGCGCGTTACATTTTCCGACTCCTCAAATGGATAATTCGTTCTACCGGTCAGAAGCGAGACTTTCGCAACATGTGCGGTGGAATAGGTATTGCGAAAAATGACCCATGCACTCTGATTCGTCATATCCTTTGTGGAACGATATTTTCGTTGGAAACGAGGAATACAATTCCGATAGAATATTTAATTAGTGCTGGTAATCTTTAGTGAAGAGTAAGTCGTAATTCAGGCAATCAAGAACTTCGTTTCGTACGTCTTAAATTATGAAATTATCCACGAAGTGACCATCGGTTATTCGTACGATGTAAATAATTACGATCGTGATAGGTAGCGTGCATGGGAATAATGAAATTATGAAAAGGTGATTTTATTTTGGAATTATAATCTAAATAGAGGACTCGCGTTGCATAATATTTGGGTTATCGATCTTACCTGAGTTTCGGTACAAAGCGGCTCGCTGGATAACAACGAAGTGCGCTACTTCGTTAAGAAGAAACTAGGTGATACTCGAATAAGTATTATAACTTTATAGTAATTATACGTACGTAATTTACAAGATGTCAGGGTATGGTACTCGGGCGTTTTGCGAGGAAATGTCGTTTATTATCCTGCATGTACAAGGTGGATTACACAAGATGGAACACGAAACGCTATTTAATACTCAAAAGATAAAATTTTTTTAATGAAACATGTCACACGAAATTCGACGAAAATAGAAGAATTCTGAACAAACGTACTATACGTAAATATTTCTGATATCCACTTTTGACGAAGGCAATCTTTTAGGAATATAACATTCTAATACATAAAAATAAAAAGTTGAAATTCAATTCATTTAAATTAAAACGTGAAAATATGTTAGATTGAATATTGGAGAGTCATTAGTAAAAGTATCTACAATATATTATCTAGGAATAAAAATGAAACAATTTTGAATAAAAGTATAATAAAGGATGCTGTTCATCGTTGAACGAAGGTAATTTAAAAAAAAAATTTACGTACACGACATTACATTAGATTACACACAGTTATTAAAAAACACAACTTCTAAAATATATATCCACGTATAAAATGAATAATAAAACATTTGTACGTTTACACGTTTCGTATTCACAGATACAATTTATCTGCTATTAAGTTGTAATTACGTACATTCTCGATGGCGTTCAACTATTCCAAATAATATGACGCTGTGTATTATACAGTCATCACGGATAAATACTTTAACACTCTGAAAATCCATGAATATTAATAAGGATACCGCAAATTAATGGTTTCCCGAAGTAAATATTACACGTCAACATGTAATTAACAATCACTGATTGAAATTATGCATTATACATTATATATATATCTGAATCCTTCAGAACGTAAATATTTCCGCATAAAACATTTTGTTAAATTTGAAAAATATTTAACGAACCACTGTTACTTCCGACGAAAAATTGGAAATATTTTAACGCACCCTGACACTCGAGATTTTCTACAAATTAATTAGTGGATTGTCGAAAACTTATCGATCGTCAATTAATTAGCAGAATTTTATTCGACTACTATACACGCCACAAATTTTATTCTTTTTTATTCAAAAATGGAATTGGAGGAGTTTTGATTGATTCTTCTAAGTACAGAAGCACGTTTTGTAAAAGATAAAAGATTATTAGATATCAATTATCAGATTGCGAGTTTTAATGCAAATTTCTATTTTTATATGCACACTTAAAAAGATAAAAATTAGATAGAAATTCCTTCTGCATACTAGAGACTATGACGAGTAATTCTACTTATGGGTATTTCGTATTATACATTTGTATATCGTATGCATCTTTAAATTTTGCACATAAGTAAGTAAAAATATGCGATCATTATAAATGCATTTATTGAAAAAACTGTACAATAGATGTTTAAAAATAACCTGCTGTGAATGAATTTTTTAGTCTGTAAGAAACTTATTCGTATACTAAAAATTATTTTCGTTCGTAATAGACGCTAAGAACACATTTTTCCAATGGTTTTGTAGAAGAGAAAATAATACACAAAAATTTAAGCGATTTCAGCGATATACATAAATACGTTTATCGTTTAGTTAATTTACTTTGAATATCGAGGGATTAAGGAAGAACTTTTGCAGACCAATGTATATTTTGAGGATTTAAAAACTTTCAATATTTAATATTATTCAGTATAATATTTAATAATATCCTAAAGGAAAATCTTCTGCTTCGTAATAGCTTATGCACGAAAAGCTGAAAATGATATCGAAAGAAAAATACATCGAAGTTCTCCCGCGTTTAAAATATTTTGCGGAATTTCTGCAAAGGAGAAATAGACTCTGCGGAATAAATTATGGAAATAGAATGCTGTACCGGTTGCGGAAGTACGAAATGCTCCAAACACCAAGTATCGATCAAACTCGTCTTCCTCTGCTTCGCTGTTTACTTAGTAATTTACTTCGTTATTTATACGCATTAATAATTCGAGCTTCGCAGAAAAATCTTTGCTTCCAGTTCAAATTTAATTAACACGACGTGTAACGTGGAAAATAATTCTACGAAAGGTAAAGGCGTAATCGAAACATGAAAAGGTACAAGTTTCAAGATCACGTGAACTATGTGCTGAACTGTGTGCACTCGCGCACTCGGGGCCAGGAGTGGCTTTAAGTGCGATCACTGCATTGTGGTAGCTGAGTATAGTATTATATCGTGGTCCAAGAGAGCCTCAAAAGGGTGTCCGCAGTGATCGTTTAAAAAGAATGGTCGGCAAAGGCGGTGGAAGTGCCACGTTCCTGTCATCGCCAATCGTGTTACTTTCTTTATTTTACCGAGTCGCCATAAAAAATTCCAAAAATACAAAATATAAAACATAGATAATTAAAAACTCTGCTTGATAAAAATTTCTAGCAGAATTATACATATATCTATATTTTGAGTTTCATCCTTTTATCTAATATCATATAACTATGACATAAAATTTTATTTATTTTATCAGACTTATCAGTTTGTACAATTATCTTCTACAGGTGTGTTAAGTTACATATGTACCTCATCTGTGTAAAATTTCTTTTTCCCATTAAATTGACCGATGATCTACCGAATAATACAAAAGTCAGATAATACTAGTTTCCCTGAATATACCCTAATATTCTCAAATACCACAAATTAAGAAACAACCTTTCCCGCCGGAAATTCAACGAGCTTTCTTGAACTTTTCATACAGCCGAGAGAAGCAGATTTTATTCGTTCAATTCCCTTCAATGAAATTAATCTATCTGAGATTCTAAAGATTATACATACATCCTTCGACTTTTCGAAGAAATTTACATTTCAGATTTATTCGGCAATCCGGCAATCTCCCCCTATGTTCGTTTACCGTAAGCCAGAATAAGTAAGATTTTTGTAATATTCCAGGGCGAGCATACACGGCCGAAAAATGGATTTATTACTCGACCCAGTTTACCTTCTCATTTAGTTTCTGAGAAAAATACGAGAACCCGGACTCGTAATATTTCATAGAACGCGTTAGGAATCGTCGGGTTAAATTCTTCCAGGCATCGCGTTTTCTCATTTTATCGGCTAGATATATATCGAAAGCTAGCTCCAACGAAATACAACGGTTACAGTTGAAATTTAAGCGTTTTCGAGTAGCAAGCTCCGAGATCCAGTTACGACATCTGGCTCTACATCGTTTTTGCCAACTCGTCCCAACGACGCCGAGGAAATATTGTTTGCTGGGTGGACCAATCCGAGCAAACGACGTCCGTCCGGTATTATTCGCAAATAATAGTTGTAGCAGAGGAAATGCCAGCAAAAAGCGTCTTGAAATTGAAGGTAGATTAATCGTGCGCCGGAAAAAATGACGAGTATTTTATTCCTGAAAACGACCAAATTTCGTCGTTTAAATCCAAGGAAAATTCTCTGGTTTCTTAGTCCTTAATTGCTATGTATGTATAAATGAAATCGAAACATGTTAATTTCATGGGAAAATACATACAGTGAATGCAAAAGGTGTTGCAAAAGGCAAATGTTCTAATTTTCTAACGAAGCGTTTTTCTTGCCTGTATGTAGAGTTTGAAATATTACTACGCGAAACAAAATTTAATATACTTGCAATCAATTAATTAGCAAAAATCAATTAATATAAAATGCAGTGATAAGTACAGTGGTATGAGAAAATACTTTTTGTAGGATTACTAATAAAAAGGGTAGTTTCGGTAGAAAGAATGTCTCTCGCCAACTAAAAGGTTTTCATTTTCACTCGTTTCATTGTGTTTGATCGTGCGAAGCAGCCAAGCAATTTTGGAAATTAAGTAATCTCGATCGTCTCTCGTCGTTCTTTGGAAACACGTGTAATTGCACGGTCGACGCTCACAATGGCGAAAGAACAAAGAGCTCCAAGGACGATCCTTCGCGATAGGAGGAACCAGCTGGAGATATTTAAAACGAAGAAAATAGTTGAAGCACTCAGTAGCGTTGAAATTCTTTCTCGACTCAAAGACAATGGCCAAAAATTACTCCTTCTCGCAAGCTAACCGTCATTTCACGATAATTCCAATTTACTTATTACGAATAATAACAAACTCAAAGAAATTTCACTACTCTGATCTGTGTGCTTTTTGATCTAAACCATAAACAATAGTAACTACTGCGAATGGTTTTATGATATTTAAACGCGAAAGAATTTTCTTAGAAGTACGTCTAAATTTCAACGTGGCTTATCGTACTTGATCTTTCAAGGTCGGTTGCGATCTTGATCTCGGTTAATGTTCGCGGTGAAACTGGTCTGTGAACGCTGATAAATCGAGGCGAAAACGGTCTCCTACTCGGCGCGCTTTTACTTATAGCTTGGCGCGCAAGAAACTGCCAACTCAATGTCTTCCCTATAAATCACTCTAAGCGTGATCTTCTCGCGCTAATTACGCTTCACCTCGCAACAGAATAAACGGACGATGAAAATTTTTTACCAACGAGAAGACAGTAACAGGATAGATCAACGTTACAAACAGTTTCCACCTTTATTAGAGGAGGCAAAAATCGCCGTAGCGTCCGACTGAAAGACGACACGAAAACGGAAATTAAACCCTCTCATTCTGATACAGACATTCTAATACGGAGAGCAGCTCAAAGGAGAAGCAGCAGGCTACGGCTCGGAAAGGTGGGGAACAAGCGCTAAATGAAACCGAAGAAACGAAACTAGGAGGCACCGGAACGGAGGACGGTCTATTTGAATTCCGACAAGGAGGTTCGTTTTAACGAGAGTGCCTTTATTTCGCACTCGAGGCTCGACAAAATTCACGGGCACCTCGGTTAAAACGAAGCAAGGAGCAATGAGGGGAATCAAGGACGACACGCGGGCGAGAACGTGGCCTCGACGATTGCCTGTTGGACGAACGAGGACTTGGCAGACTCTCGAGTGTTCAGCCTGCATCCGAACAGGGTGAAAAAGGGGACTCGAGGGTGGAGAAAAGTGATATGCGAGATGACGAGAGAGAGGAAGATAGAGGGCAGAGAAACGTAGTTACGCGGGATGAAGAGGGGAAATGGACTGATTGTGATTATGCCGCGGAACGAGAGAAAAAGAGGAGAAGATAGTGGGAGAGGGTGGAAGAGGGTGGAAGAGAAGACAGTTAAGGTTGTGAAACGGAAAGAGAGAGAAAAGGTGCGGGCAAGGGAGGATATCGTAGAAAAGGAAAAATGGACGATGTTGAGTCGCGAAGAGGACAGGAAAGGAATGAACAAAATGCCAGATATGGCATTTAAATGGTTTAATATGCATTGTTTGTAACAATTACGGGATAGATACTATCCTGCGGGCTATTATCATGTGGGCATACCGTTATCTCGATTATTATGACAGATATTGAATGGTTTAGTCGCATTGACTGCGCAAACAGAAGCAAGGAAGCCCCACAGGCTTGATAGATTGACATGTCGTGTACAAACTTAAATATTTACGCATTTGCAGACAATTTAAACGTTTAAAAGAAACGTAGGAAGAATGCACGTAATTTGTACACATGTCAGTATCGATGAAATATCGGTAAGAGTACCCAAAATGTTCTATATCTCCAGCTGTGCTCATGAAGATTTGAACACATTATACATTATGCATATAATTAATATGGTGAGTAGTGTACAAGTACGAATAAACATATATATGAGAGTGTAATAAAGATTGGCTTTAAAAGAAGAATGTACAGGCGCAAGAAACGGCTGGTGAGGATTAAAGCGAAACATGAAACGACGGTGTAATTATTTTGAGTAATATGTAAAGAAGCATCCAGTCAAATAAAGAAGATCGATTAACCAAGTACTTAACCTGAGAATAATCTAAACGTAGCTGGCAAGAAATTAAAATTAAACTAGGGAAAATGTAACGGGAGTACAATCAGAATGTAAATGTAGCGGAGGTAAATTAGGAGTGCGTAAAGTAGCATAGGAAGCGAGAGAAATAAAATGACGGGGGTAAGCAAGTTCTTGAACGGGATAAGGGAAGCAAAGTGGCAGAGTTCAGTGGCTCGTTTCCGCCCGTATCGTCGAGCTTTAACATAAAAGAAAACGGTCTGAACCGTGTTGAACGACCGGTGTCTCGCTCGATGGTAATTTTCAGACGATCTCTCGAACGAAGGGGTTTCACCGTGCTGGCAAACAATCGTCCGTGATGGCGTTACGAATCGAGTGTAGTGGGCACGTGGAACGTTCTCTCTGTCGCGGTCTTGAAATTCGTTTCAACCGAACCAGCGCGGCCCTTAACGACGTCCGATGAAAGAGAAAACGAAGGGGGGGCGAAAGGGGTTTGAAACTTGCTTCGATCGCGAGTATCATTAGAGCGGAATGAAGGCTGCCTCGTTACGATCGGGCAATTCCAAGCAAATGAATTTTCACGCCGTTGTTAATTAATTCGGTGTTGGCCTGTTACGCGTTAGGACGCCGCTCTGCCTCGATAATTCGACGATCGTTTAATTGGCGATGCCCTCGCAAATTGACTGTTTCAGCTTTATTATTTCGTAACTTCTGATGCCGAGTAATGTGATATTCTTATACGGGATGGTCGAACAAGAAGTGCCATCTAAAATAATTCGTTACCGATCTTTTCTTTTATCGAAGAAGGTTTTAAACGTTACGTTTCAAGGCACTCGTCGGATGGATGCAATTGTGTTCTTTTCCATCTTACATTCCCAGAGACGTCAAAGGGACTTTTAGTTCTTTAAGCGACACTGTATATACTTTGTAACGTTAGTCGATACACTGGGCATTCTCTACAAAAAAAAAGTATTAACTTATTTCCATCGAAAATCAGTTTGGGTTTTAGCTTTAATTCGCCAAATTTAGCATATGAAAAGCAGAGACAATGTAAAAAGAAGAATACCGTTTCGCGCCTTTTCTTCTAAGCTCGACAGATCGAAGTTAAAATATCTGCCAAACTAATGGTTTTTCGATATAAATAGGTTAATACATCTTTGTGGAGAATAACGAGCTGCATAGTGCAGCTGAGTGGTAGCTGCATTCTACGTTTAAAAATGTACAATTCCATTTAAAAAGACCTATGTTACCTTCGTATGACCATTACGCGCCCATCTATAAGAAACTGCTTAACTTACACTCGCTTCTTATCTAAATTACTTTTCTTATACAACGAGTAGTGTACGACCAATTTGCATTCGTAGATCGAAACCATTCAGCCTGTGCATACCTACACGCATTTTTTTTCCTTTAACAGAAGTTCTAATTGTGAAACGATGAAGAAATCGACTTGAAAAGGTTACAGCGAAAGAATCATAAATTTCGAAGAGTAAACGGGAGAAATATCGTTGATCAAACGTGGCGAATTAATGTTCTGATATATCATCCGCTTCAATTACGTTCATAAGGATCGTTACAGTTTCGTGTCCTATTCGCGTAACTCGGCAACAATTTCCATCGCGATTCGTGTTACGATTTCATTGAATTAATAAACGTCGCTTTTAGAACCACGCCGCCGAAGGACGTATGTAATTGGCCAGTTATGCTGTAAAAATAAGCTACGGCTCTGTTTTTTTTGAGCAACACATAGCGAAATCAAATTCTCACGCTGCTCGTAAACAACGCGAGACTCGTGTTTATTCGAACAAATCGATCTCTGGAATCGTAAATATCAAAGTTGCACGTGTGATAAATTCGACAGAATTTTAAACAAATCGACAAAATTCATAAGGAGATTGAAAATCAGAAAATATCGAGAAATTTCCACATTTTCGTATTTCATTCCCTCTGGCACGCGATTTGCAATTCTCGACGACCCTTAACATCCAACGTAGCTGAAAAGACAAAATTCCGACAAATTTTAACGAATTTCAATTTCAACGATCAAACTGGCGAGCATATTGGAAAATCTCGGAACGTAAAACAGCTGTTCGGACATTCGTATCGTAAATTCTTTAACGCGCGATTTTCAAACTTTCAAACGCACCTAATATCCGAGATAGCCGGAAACAAAAGGTGAAGTCTGCGAGATTTTGCACGAGTATCCTATTAATTCTGAATGGGAAGTGGCAAGAATTTCGCCAGAGGTTATATTATAGAACGGCGCACAGGCGTTTCTCAGAGCTACAAGAGCGTTCCGCCTTATCTAAAAGCGCGAGAATCGTCGTAACGCGAAGACTTGCTTCTTCGAATTGCGTGGACCACAATGGAGAAGATGCGTCGACGTTGCGATCTTCTCCATTATCTGGAGATGGTGGTTCGCGTAATTCCGGCGCTAGCATATCGTTCAAGGTTAAACGTCTACCTGATAATCCGGAATTCTGCCAACTGTCGGTATGTTGCATGAAACTGTAGTGTGCGTGGTAGTAGATGAAACGATGGTAGCAATCTCGTGGAGTATTTTTGCGGAAAGATAGATGGTGATAGTGGAATGTATGTATACGGATACAGAGTGGCCAAAAAATGAATGATCGAAATAGAGAAGTCTATTCTGCTTGCAGTTGAAACGTACAGTGTACAGTGGCTACAAGAGGTATTTGTACAATGGAATGTATGTAAGTACAGAGTGGTGCAAAAGTGAGTGTCGGTGCAGTAAACGTTAGTTATATCGATCTGAATTGTTAATTTGAATATTGTACAGGGTGATTCAACGAAAGTGTTTTCAAATTTATATATTAAGATTTATACTACAAAAATTAATGGCCACGGTTTCAAAAGTTACGTTACTTGGGTGAAAAAGCAAATAATTTGGATATTTTACAGAGAGATTCATTCAGAGCGAGTATCTTAATATTCGCATAAATGATTCGAAGCAGATGAAGATTAAGAGTTAAAAAAATGTCGTGGATACTGGTCTTAAGACGAAGGATTCTTATTACGAAGATCGATTGAAACAGATATATCGCAATTTTCATGCGGAACGATATTCAGCTTTCGAAGAACAACAAACTCTATCGCATCCGTTTAAAAAATGAAGCGTTTCTGGAACCGACCCACTAATTTATATATCACCCTAAAAAGTACTTAAGACGAAGGATTCTTATTACGAAGATCGCTTAAAACAGATATATCGCAATTTTCGTACGGAACGATATTCAGCTTTCGAAGAATAAAAAACTCTATCGCATCCGTTTAAAAAATGAAGCGTTTCTGGAACCGACCCTCTAATTTATATATCACCCTAAAAAGTACTTAAGACGAAGGATTCTTATTACGGAGATCGCTTAAAACAGATATATCGCAATTTTCGTACGGAACGATATTCAGCTTTCGAAGAATAAAAAACTCTATCGCATCCGTTTAAAAAATGAAGCGTTTCTGGAACCGACCCACTAATTTATATATCACCTTAAAAAGTACTTAAGACGAAGGATTCTTATTACGAAGATCGATTAAAACAGATATATCGCAATTTTCATACGGAATAATATTCAGCTTTCGAAGAATAACAAACTCTATCGCATCTGTTTAAAAAATGAAGCGTTTCTAGAACCGACCCACTAATTTATATATCACCCTAAAAAGTACTTAAGACGAAGGATTCTTATTACGAAGATCGATTAAAACACATATATCGCAATTTTCATACGGAATAATATTCAGCTTTCGAAGAATAAAAAACTCTATCGCATCTGTTTAAAAAATGAAGCGTTTCTGGAACCGACCCACTAATTTATATATCACCCTAAAAAGTACTTAAGACGAAGGATTCTTATTACGAAGATCGCTTAAAACAGATATATCGCAATTTTCGTACGGAACGATATTCAGCTTTCGAAGAATAAAAAACTCTATCGCGTCCGTTTAAAAAATGAAGCGTTTCTGGAACCGACCCTCTAATTTATATACCACCCTAAAAAGTACTTAAGACGAAGGATTCTTATTACGAAGATTGCTTAAAACAGATATATCGCAATTTTCATATGGAATAATATTAAGCTTTCGAAGAATAAAAAACTCTATCGCATCCGTTTAAAAAATGAAGCGTTTCTGGAACCGACCCTCTAATTTATATACCACCCTAAAAAGTACTTAAGACCAACTATAGCTTTTTCCATCGCTTGCTTCGTTCCAAGAACAACCGGCCATTTTCCTTTAATACAAGTTATGAAGCAAAGATCAACAGCTCATCAACCCTTACGTACGAACGAAGTCGTTAAACCCTCCCCCCGGATGTAGCAAAGTAAGGCGAACAATAAAAACGGACCCTTTACAATTTTCCATCGGAGTGTTCGTAAACCTGCACGGCAAACCAGAAGCCGGCGTTACAGGCTGCATTTGCTCGTTACGTCGAGGCGTAGAACAGAGTAACTTCTGGCGTGGCTCACTTCCGTAATAACCGGCGAAAGAAATAACAATCGGGATTAAGCCGAGCTTAAACGCGTTATCGGGACTGATGCTACGGAGAAGTTCGCTTTGCAGCGTGGCTGTGTTTACGATTATGAGAAACGCGGCAGCCGCTCGCGAAAAGCCGCAATACTTACGGGGGATGAAAGTTACCCTGCTTCTCTTTTTATCGTACGACAGGAGCCAAAGTTTCGTTTGTCGCGCGCTAAGCGACATCTTCGTTGCCCGGGAAAAGTAGCAGACCGCAGCGACGATTGAAGTTGTGATGATTGGCCTTTAGCTGAGTGAATGGGCTGAGAGTTGGGTAATTGTTATACGGCGACGATTTGGCGTCGTGTCGACTATTGGCCGGGGATATAATTGAACGCGTGGCGTACTCCGCAGGTTGCTTAAATCTATTTGACACGATTTCGATGTAGGGAGCGGGTGTACGGTTAGCAGTTTATGAACTCGGTTACTTTTGATGAAATACGATTTAACTGGAAAATTGCAAATGGAAAGACCTAGGACGATCTTATGGTTCTGTTAGAATTGTAGTAAGATATAACGAGACGACAACATTTCTTTTTAATAATTAGCGTACGCTGTGTAAAATTGGCGCGTGTAAATGTCAAGCGCATTATGTTGCTCGTTTGATTTTCAAGCTTCACGTAAGATACTTTGCGTTTGAACGCTTGATACTCTACTTCCCAATAATTCACTGGGATTTTTGCAAAATTTTCAACATCGGTTTTTGCCGAGATACCTCACTGAGCAATTCGGGCGATCGAAGCTACGAAGTTGAAAATTATAGATTCAACACCGGATGCAGGTCTGTTTAATCTCGAGACAGATCTTCCGCCTGAGAAATTTTCACCATTCTACAAATTCCGAAAAATATATTGTTTCGCAGATACACCGAGGAGATTCGTGTATTACACTTTTTCAAATATTGTCGCCATAAGTCAGGCCACATTTGTTTATCTCCATAGCGGGCATCCCCATAACGCGTACGCTAGGAATAATCTAAAGCAGACAACTACACTTCCTACGGACATACCCTCCAAGGAGCAATAGTCGCGAAAGACGAAGTTATAGGGGCAAAGATAAAAGCGAGGATGATAGATAGACCGATCCTATCTCTGAATTCGTGCCACCTTATTCCCCAAATCCTCAGGGAAATTTCTCGAAAAAACCGAGGCGAAACAGAAGCTCGCGAATCTAATTCAAATTTCAAACATCGATACAACCAAAAGTACCAACAACGATTCACATTGGACATCTCGTAACAAACGCAACTGTTGTCCACGTTTATCCTTCTCCGGGAAAGCGAAGGAATATTCCAGCACCCATAACGTTTCTTCCATACATTTCTCACTGTTACATCTTTTGCAATGATTAAAATGGGATAAATTTCGCGGACAAAAAGATTTTCAACAACGCGGACATTTTTTAAACTTGTACATACGTATTACGACGTGGTATGTTTCAATCTATCGCGGCTTCCCGCCGCGAAACACACAAAGTTTACGTTGCAGTTACGCCTGGATGAAATATAGAAAATATCCAAACTATAATGTTCCTTAGGATATTTAGCGTGTAAAACAGGTTCGTGCTTAAGTTTCGTTCCTTTAAAAGCATGAATCTGCATAAACTTCCGCGTTTTCTGGTTACGACACTGACAGGATCGTCAGCGTCACAGTTCCCTCGAAGAGGAAGGAAAAAGCGGTCGAAGAACTGGCTGCGGATCCGTGTGCGCGAAGATTTCGAGCGCTATCTAACGAAATTTACGAGTCATAAATTGGCGGGGCACGACGCTGTCCGATGGCGCAATTCGACCCCGTAAAAACCGACGCACAGCTTAAATACAATGAACGAGACGAAGCGACAGCGATAGCAGACCCGCGTGGGTCGACATTTCTCCGAGCAGTGACGTAACCGTATGCATGCATCGCGAGATGCCCTGGAAACGGACCGTCCAATGGTCACCGTGTCCCCTTTGCCCCCTGGCGCGATTTATCTTTATCGTTCCGAAGATTCTGACTCGGACGAGATTGCTCGAACGTTCAACTCGCCCTTTCGTCCAGCTTTTTTCAAAGTGCTCCGAAATGCTTATCGTTTGATTTTCCTTTCGAGGATTTTAGAGAATCGAAGAATGCTGGGAAACGTGGCTGCGTCGCCGTACGTTATCAGTGGCCGATCGAGACTGTTGAAGTGGTTAACACTTCTAAGAAAACTCTACGTCTGTACTGACTTCATTGGTCGACGCTCCAAATTAAGCACTCAAAGTAAGCTAATGATTTACAAGGCCATATTAGAACCTGTCTGGACCTATGGAATCCAGCTATGGGGAACAGCAAGCAATTCCAACATAGAAATACTCCAACGGCTACAGTCGAAAACACTAAGAACCTTATTAGACGCACCCTGGTACGTTACCAACGAAACGATACATCGCGATCTCAAGATACCTACAGTCAAAGAAGAAATATCCACCTACAGCAATAGACACAGCAAAAGAGTTAACAACCACGAAAACCCTCTAGTCAGTCGATTACTTGACACGACGGACCAGATCCGCAGGCTAAAAAAACACTACCCCCTAGATTTAAGCACCAGATTCATTTGAATCAATCACCCATTAAACAATTAAAACACACGACATTGTAAACACCAGCCTAATTACTAAAAATTCTGTAAAGAATTGATTGTAGTTATAAATAAATAAAATAAAAAAAAAATCTGTACTGACTAATTTTCTGAATCACTAAAGCCATCGACAGGCCATAGACAAAAGACAGGCAACGATGGCTTCGGAGTTTTTCAGTTACTAGGTAACACTGCTAGCGTGCGGATCTGCACCAGCTCAAACTGTATTCATATTTATACAAACATTTCTTTGTTAAATATATTTTACTATCTTACAATTTATCCACGCGCTCTTCTGTCTATATAACCCCTAACCACAACAGAGACGAAGTTCGGTGGATTTCGCGCGGATGAGATAGCAGATGTGAAATATAAAATCTTAGATTCGGGTCGATCATGATGGCAATTAAAAATTTGTTATCGAAGAAGCGGAGAAGTAAAAATTTTATATGACGAAGAACGGAGATCTCGAAGAATAGAATTGCGGACGTTCAGAAAAAGATCGAGAAAGCTGAGTACAATAGCTAAGAATGTAACGTCTCGAGACAACGGCGCTTGCAAGTTACGAAGTGAAATTCGACGACCAAAGGAGGAGACAAAGATCGCAGCATCTAAAAATTTCATAAGGAAGCTTGGAATCGGGGTCATCGAATCAACCTCGCGATAAAGAAATCCGATATTCTATCACTATCCTTTGAAGTACAGTTCAACTGCGTTTTACCAGGTCTTTTAGAATCATCTCCCACCGTTGCGCAGGTTCTACAGTTGCAAAACTTTGATTTCAGTGCAAGTTACGCTCTAGACTCGCGTAAACTAGCTAAACGCGTTACCCCAAAACGCAACTTTTCCCAAAGTATCAGTTTCCTCCAAACAACTTCACCTGCAGACCTTCGATTTTCCTATATATATATGTATACCGAGCTACACGTGTTGCATTTACCAACCGAAAGCTCTTTCGCTTCTTTCATTTACAAAAATAACGTTCTCTTATCGTCAGTTTGTCCCGCGAAAACGTCAAAAGTAACGCTTCATACTGGATCTAATGTTCAAACAAATTATTCCATTGTTATCGCTTTAACAAATGTTTCAGAATGCCATAAATTAAACCTTTCTCGGTGTTGAGTGGTTTCGGTGTTAATGATCAAACTGTGATAATTATTTTCAGGAAAAAAAGATCGTAGGAAGAAAAAACCATTCTGCACAGTATGCAAAATGTTACGTTCTTAATGATAGTTGGACTGCATATTTCTATACATTTATGGCAAATCTGGCCAAGCATACACAGGATGACTATCTTGGTTTGACTTTTTGCGTTATATCGGTGAAAATATAAATGTTCATAAACGTCCGGGCTCTAATGATAACGAATCAAATCACACATGACCGACAGAAAATAAGTTCGTGTTGAGAACATTCAAGAGGGTGAACAGGGCTAAGAAGTGTCGTAAACGCGAACGACTCGAGCGACTAACATTCACAATCGTCACGCGGAAATCGCACTTTTCTCTGGCGTAGCGAGTTTCTAACTTCTCGAGGGAACAATCGTAATGCAAACATCGAGGCGAACTGGGGCAAAAAATGGCGGATAACGAAACGTGAAAGTGCCGTGACTTGGAACTATTTTGAAAAAAAAAAAGCTAACGCGAGACATTATCGTTCTTATAAAAATAAGCAGGTGAAAATAAAACGAGCAACGCATGTACAGTCAAAGTTGGGGATTAGGAAGAAGGAAGGAAAGAAAAGGGAAGAAAGAAAGAAAGAAAGAAAGAGAAGATGGAAAGGAAAAGGAGAGAAAACTGGTAGATTCTTCAATCATTCGTGAGTGTCAACGACACGAGGAACGAGAAACGTTTCGACGAACTTAATAGGATGACGTCTGGTCAAAAACTTCTCGTGATATAAGAATCTAATTACCGACCGAGCTGGATGGATATAAATTTCGCGCGCCAACTATTTCGCAAGTTTGGAGGGGCGTTCGAGGACTCGAAAAAGTGGATGGGAAGTTCGGAGGTTCTTCGATGAGCTGAATAAGAGGAGAATCGAAGAAGGGGGCTGAGAGCCGGAGGAATTGATTGGTAAACGAAGTAAGAGATCGAAAAATTAGAAAATTCGGCGTATCGCGCGGTCGAATCGAAGTGATCGAAAGCGTCGAATCGTCGATAAATGGATAACTCGAACAACGATAAAGTCGAGAAACTGGAAACTGGAATACGCGAACGACAAATAAATAATCAAAGGATAAAAATAGTTGGAAACGATTCGAATAAAAAATCGAATAATTTTATAACCGAAAAGTCGAAGCTCAAATATTACGACTCAATTTCCCCCACTACGACGCTAACCAAGAACACGCGCGACTTAAGTTATTATTAATTATCTACCACTTACAAACTTGAACGATTCTAGAAATCGAAAAATTGCAGCACTAAAAAGTCAAAGTACCAAAATTTACACCCGATTCCCTTATAATATTAAGAAGAATACGCGCATCTAAACTCTCGGCTGTTTCGTCTAAAACGGCGTGGCGTGTCCAGGAATTTATGCGTATTCACGAAACGTGGTTGCGTACGATAAATACGTTCCGAAAAATTCCGAGTAAAAACGTGTTTACACGAAGGGTTTCGTACGACGAGCGAGCCGGCGACTCTGAAAATAGATCATCTGTGGCTCTACCGTAATGCGGTACTCCGCTGCAGCTCCATATTTTAAGACGCGTCACCGGAACTGCATAAAAACACGGCGCAGGCATGCACACAGAGGAGACAAAGTGCAACGGCGTGTTTCGGTCCCTGTTGAGCGCTGCGCGTTATATCACTGTGCAACGAGGGAGCCAGTGACGACGAACGTTGAGATACGTGGGACGTATCTCGTATGACGCGACCAGTGACACAACGCAATTGCAATGCCGGCTGTCACTGTCGCGTTTATTAAGTCATACTTTGCCATGGATTCGACGAAGCGTCGCATATTTCTTTGAACCCAGAACGCGCGCGTGTCACAGGAGTAAACGTCTGCAACGTGGATTTTAACAAGATACGAGGAGGTGTAACGAACATGGTTTTGTTACTCTTAATATCTCTATATTAACGAGCCACGGATGCTTTCGGTGCACGTGAAACGAGTGTATCATCGGAGTACATGTGGCTTGAGTGGAATGTCACGCGGAAACAACGCGACGCTGAACCTCTTAAATAACTGCCACTTTGTCGTTACTGGTTCTTAGAATCGACTTTATGGCAGCAAGTGTACGATATGGAGTACGTAAGCAAACGTGGCACGGATCCGTATCTCGCTCGTACTCAATAGAGAAAAACGAGTATTGCGATTTTTTAAACATACATAACGCTGCTGGCCATAATATTTAGACACTTTACTATGTTGATGTAGATTGAATGCTTTCTATTTGTTTTATAATTATTTTAGTACGAACCTGTTAATTCATTGGAAACATATCTGTCTTATACTGTAAAATATTAAATAAAGCGAAGTCTGTTAAGATTTTTCAATAAATATAACTATCAAGTATCCTGATACTTTTATGATTGGCAGTGCATATCCTGCCTAGGTAACTCTCGTCGGATCTCTACCTACTTAGTTGCATATCGTCTACTGTGTCCCTGTCTCGAACTTCCACTGTAGATATATACGCCTGTGACACACATGTAACGTTCGATCGCAGCTTTACGCTCGTCCGGTCCTCTTTCAGCCGGCAGAGGAGAACTCGTGACTGCATGCCCTCGTTCGTGACTCGCTCGTCCGTCAACCGAGTCGAAAGTCGAAACTAGACACGGTTAACCTGTCCTTGCTACTAGAATTTACACTTCCGTCGAGGAACACGATCAAAACATTCTTGCATTCGATTTCGCACAAACGACACGACGAGAGGTAAAACGAACGGAGAATTTGATTTTCCGACGCGAAAAGATTCAGCCGATATCGTATCTCATATAGAAATTAGTTACGCGCTTTAACGACAGCATATGAAATTGAGATGCTGACTCACCGGTAGTCTTCTTATCCGACGATACTCCTGTCTGTCACGTTGCACAGCTCATCCAAGTACTCCAATACACCGTTCTTCGTTTCTTGAAACCTTCGATGAAACGTTCAGGCAACGGTAACGAGTGGCAACACCGAGTAACACTGAACAAAGCACGTGAGAAACTTCGATTGATAGCCACGCGGTTCGTAGCGTGTTCTTCTGCGGCCGAGCATGAACCATAAAAACTTTCTAGACGACCTGCACGGCACGAGACCCGACAGCCGACTGACTTCACGCGGATGCTGCGGCGAGCGTGTTGCCACGCGTCCCCTGCCACACGTCGCGCACACCCCCACCACTCTCCACTCTCCGTCTCGCTCGCCCGCGCTCAAACTTCCCTAGCTCTCTCTCTTTCTAGGGTTCCCGTTTCTGCACGTGCGAGCAGCATTCAACTTGTCTCCCAGTCGCTTGAATTTTATCAAACACAAGAATTGGATCTTAACCGAATATCAAACAATTACTCGGCTCTATGATCGTTCACAAACATCGAATTTCTTACTTCAGGCTACATCGGATGGGAATGGGATTGGATTCCTTAAGCTATTCCGTATTTCTTTAACTGTGAGCGAAATATTCGTTGCGTAGAAAATATTCAAACAGAAAAGAGACGATATAACGGAAAATCCACTTCATTCAAAACACACGCAGTATTCGCGAAAAAAGATACATCTACTCACAAGTCGAAGAGCGTCTACCTTCGAGATCATTCCACCATGAATTCACGCTTCGAAAAATCAAATCAAACAATCGAAGTTCTAGACTGTTCGCACGAATTCTCTTTGAATCTACGTTTCGTGCTCGAGTCTTCACCCGGTTTCGTCTTCTCGTTTATTTCTTCCAGTTTTACAACCGTCGCACCACGCGTCCGTCATTGTGTCTTTCTCCATCGCGCGTTCTTGTCCGTTTCTTTATCCTTTTCCCTCCCGCCGGTGGTCGTTCCATTTTTCTCGTTCCGACGTTTTTTCTCTCGTGAACAGTGGACATCCTCCGCGTCGTCTTCTTTCGCCATTCGGCTCATTTCGTCCGCGTTTCCCACGATGCGACGCCTCATTTTCTTCTTAATCGTTTCGCTTTTTCCGTTCCCTTTCCGGTTGCTCGTATAATAGCCTCCTACGCGGTTTGCTTTTCCATGCACCATCGTAAACGTCTCTGTTACTGATTCGTTTCATTTCGCCAGCGCGCTCCTTTCGTTCCACGCTTTTTCGACTTTCTTGCTCTCTGTCGCGCTCATTGATGGCGTTAACATCCTATTCTTGCCCGTCTTGTCGGGAACAAGATAGCGTGCATTTACACCCGCGTCCGGACGTTACGTTCGCATCGTTCCATTAGCATAAAGCCCTTCGTACGCCCTTTAAGTATCAAAAATTCCGCTCGTAGACGCTTTCGCAGGAAACACGGCGACAAAGTTATAGACGTAACACCCGTTGTCTAGCCAGTTTCATCACTGTTCTCTTTTTCAGGCCGAAAGAGCAAAGGGAAATTTGAACATTCTGCGCTGTATCGAATCGATTTCCAGTTTAACGGGCCGTGTAACAATTGTTGTTTTCTTGTCCGTTTATTCTTTGGCATTGCAATCTTTTATATTTTTTTATTTTGCGTGACAAAGTTTGGACGAATTATACGTGATAGCCAAAAACTAAGAGGAGGTAACAGCTTGATCGATTCGTAATAATACATATTAATTGTCACTGTGATATATATATATATATATAAAGTTAATAACAAATTCATGATTGAAAGAAGTACGTGTCTTTTTCCTGTAGAATTAACACACACACACACATACATACAAATTGTAAATTTGAACGATCTAAGAATCCGTGAGTGGTATGTTAATATTAAATAGACCAGTCATTCATGCGCTCGTTAGTCTAGAATATTATGCGAATTATTTAAAACACAGGATTTTAATAATAAAACAGTGTCTAGATACTTTTGATCAGTACCTGCCAGTAACGTAACTTGAAGAACTTTCTGCTTTCTTCTTCTTGAGAAGATTCGAAGTAATCTTTGGGAAAAAAGCATAATCTGCTTAGTGCATATTATGCCTGGATTGGTAATTGTAATGCTCCTGAAGGAACTTCGATCTTTTATATTTATAAAATAAATACAAATTTCACAAAATAGTTCCACCATTTCATTATAATTACCATATTCTATAGGCCCATTTTTCTCAGAAAATTCCTCAGAAGTCTTAAAAACTTTTCATAATAATTTTATAAATATACCGCGGTATTTTCGTGGATATTTCAATTGATCTTTGTACATACATATATTAGTACATACATTATACATGTATAAAGTATATGCAATACGTATATTTAACATTATTTCAGTATACTCTTCGACGGGAAAGTACTACATTCCACAGGCCCATGTTCCAGACAGTTCCTCAAAGTTCATAATGTCTCGCAAAAATGTTATAGATATACCAGGATAAATTTTTGGATATTTGAATGATTTTTTGCACAGTACATTTGCATAGTACATTTATCATTATTTAAGTACACGCGATATCATATTTACCAAATATCCAAATTTATAAATCTATACGTTTTTTATTTAGAAATCTCTTCGATCGCTTGTGAATCACATTGCATTCGAAACACATTATTTGAACAGAAAGTACGAATCGCAGTTACTCAATTATATATTCAATTACATATTCAATCCGGAAGAGCTGAACGACGCGAATGAACATCCACGCGCAATTACCGGTCGCGTGGTGCTCCACGGAAAAACTACGTTGGTTCCATGGAAATACTACGTTGCTTACGGGATTACGCGATGCTCCTCTGTTCATCCAGCTCGATAAAATCGTAAATACGCGTTCACGGCCGCGCCAGAGAAAGCGCCGGGATTTAACAAAACAGGTAGAGAGGGAGCACGTTCCGAAAGATTAGCAACAAAGAGACCCCTTTGTCAGGAACTTCCCGTTAAGCGACCATCTTTCCTCCCTTCTTGCCTCGTTCTGTTTCTTTCCAATCTTGCCATTTCCGCCCCCTCCTCGCTAATTCTTCGTCCAACCCCTTTCCTCGTTCCGACCCGATACACGCGCAACGTATAGGTTCTTTCATTCTTCTTGAATGCTGCAATTGAACTGAATCTCCTACTTAGCAGAACGCGATAAGCAAGGTTTACGATGATCGTGTTTGTAACATAAATGTTGGAAGGACAATTCCGGGCGAGATAAATCTTTTTTTATGAAAATTTAAATTTGTGTACGTTAAACTGGACTGGATATCGTGGACTCGCTAATTTGTGGATTATGTCTTTTGAAAGTGAAAGATCGTAACAGAATATCTTTACAAACAGCTGTGAAACGAACGTATACAATTTCAAGTTGTAGTGCTTCTTTTGTTTAAAATTAGAGATAAGATTAATCAGTTTAGGAAATCTGATTTTCTTTCGCTAATGACTCGTTAGATTAATGATACGAGTTAGTAAATTTTAAAACGAAACGACCTGTTTTGCGATTAACGTATCTGGCTTAATCTAAAACATGTACGCGAACCCGAACATACAGCACTTCGCACCTGAAGCACTTTTTAACGAATTAAAGACTCTATCGTCCTTGATCAATCTTTCGATATTTAAAACAATGAACCGCTACCAGCGATGTTCGGATAATGAAACATCCCGTCCTGCGCGTTTATATGTATGCGCTGGCTCGGTGAAACTTTTCGGTTTCGTCTGCATTTTCCCCAGGCAGGTGGTAAGAACGGCGCCGTGGCTGCAAAGACTTTTGCGAACTTGTAAGAAATTAAAGTTTCTTCGTGGAACTCCACCGCAAGTCCTTCTGCATCGTCGTCGCCGGCGTCGTCGTCTTGGTCGTTTATTTCACGGTATGCTATGCTCTATGTAGCTACCGAAAGTCCAAGCCCCACGCAAGGGATATTGTCAGAAAATAAATCGACCTGTCTGCCGATGTTTGCAGCGAATTAAGCTGAAGTAGTAATAGGAAAAATAAGTGACAGTGGATTTTCAATGGATATTCAGAAAGCAATTTTTGTGATTATTACTATTATAGCATGTCCGCGAAACGCTCTACTCTGTTAAGAACGACTACATTTTGATTGAGTAAATAGACGTGAACGCTGTTCAATCTACATTCAGCCGACGGTCATTAGTGGCCAGCGAGCCACTTTCTTATGGACAGTGTCTGAATGTTCCCTTTTCAACGCCACTACGATGACCATCGCTTCGTATTAAGAGCGAAAGGAAATAATATGTGTGAGGAAAAAAACAGATTTTTCGTATGAACGGAATTTTTGCACGTTTCCGCTCAAAGAACATAACCAAAAACTTAGCTACTTTGTCCGCAGAAAATTCGAAACTCGGCTACTTTCCTACGCGGGTGATCGATGAGGTAGTGAAAAATGGAACTCGAAGATAAGGATGGAGCATGTTTTCAGGCTCGAAATGGCGAAACAATGTATAGTTGGAATAGTGTATAGGATGTCCCGCGCGACTGGGACAAGCTCCGAGATGGTAGAAGATAGAACAGGACTGAATTTTTCAATATACAGATATTCAGTGCGAAAGTGATGGCATTCGAAAGATTTTAAGGCTACCTCTATTTCCCGAAGCAGCGTATGAAAAAGTGGTTGGAATCGGAAGCTCTGGCTGTGTTTATGAACGAATTTTGTGGAATAAAATATTCAAGATTGAAGCTTTTATGAATGAAGATGCATTCATGAATGAATGAAGAGTTTATGAATGACGAAGTAGTTCAATGGTATATCCAAATGGAACGGTACGGTTTAAAGAGCGTTCATTTAAGAGAGGAAATTAATTCTATCATTTTCATCACTAGCTTCCGTAGTTGCTATTTAATTACTATAACTATACCTAATACACGACATCGTACTTTAGTAAGCTATTAATTAACCAAACGACAAATCTATTTATTTTATTAAAGTAGATCTCAAATTTTAGTACATTGTATCTTCTTTATACAGCCATCTGTGTTGTGCTTCACGTTTCTATTATTATTAATAATCAATTATTAATAATCAAAGAAAAACCCAGTCTTCTTCGTACACTAAAAAAATATTCAGTCCTAAAGGATTAATTATAATAACAATTAAAAACAAGAATGTTACCTTCCTAAGGTAACGTCAAACGCTCAAGAACAGAATATTATTCACTCATGAAGGAACTTCACAAAACTCCCAGCAGACCATCGAAAAGGTAGTAACTTGCGCAAACTATCCAAAGACTACCGATGAACAATCATCGGTAATTTCCTTAGCTCCTCCTTCTTGGTCTTTGAAGTCGTAAGACCAAGTGGAGAATACGGTTTCTGTCGAGAGGAAACGTGGAACAAACGGGCCTTTACCTGATTGAACGACAGAATCGATTCGCACGCAATAAAAGACACCTCGTGAATACACGATTGCACCCGCATCGAGATCTAAGTCACCGAAAGTTACGAACGATATTTCCTTTGTTCTGCGTTCGCTTAAAAAGTTCAGTCCCGTTCGTGCGTTTCAGCGTCCTGCGAAGAAGAAACCTGCATTTCTCCGCATCCAGCCAATTGCAACGATATACGCAACGGAAATTGTGCGAGAAAGCGTGTCTGAAGAATGGAGAAAGAGACGCAACCTCTCGTTCAAGGGATCTTAGTCTTTTCCGTGACAGATCCGTAAATATCTTTTGAAATAAAATATGTTAATTTTACTGTTCTTTGGATAATTATCGTCCAAATGTACTAACATTTACTCGAAATATTTCCTTCTACTCTGCACGGTTAAAGTATCGCGGCTGATATATTTGAAGACTATTCGCGGGCCATTTCAGAAATAGAGAATCAGCTAGTTTCGATAAAACGCTATCAGCGAATAGGAACGATGGCCAGATGATGAATTGCTCTGTTCACGTGTTACCCGAGAAAAAGGGAAAATAAACCAGGTATTCGTAATCAATCAGAAAATTATGCATGAAAATTATGTCACGAGCTGAACCGTAAAAATCGAAGAACAAACGGTAGACGAAAAAAGTGTGCACCGTACACGCGACAGAGCAGAGAAAAAGTCGAAAGCTCGCAAGCATGTTTGCAACAACGTCATCGCGAGGACTATTTCTCACGAAATTCGACGAGTGAGAAAGCCGCATAAATATGCATAAACGCACATATATCAAACAGGCTGCGCACGAGCTAAACCTAGCTGAGAATCGTCCTATCCTGCTCGTGCTCGTGGAAACGTCTCCGATAAAAAGCGGAAGATTATGGTTGTACCTGACCAAGCAGCCGGCTACGATAATTGCAACGTGCCGGCGTAGAAACGGAGCTGGGCAAATGCAAGGATATGATAAAGATCCGGCTGGCATGGAGGGCGAGATTAAAAACGTGGAATTACGATTGCGAAACTGCAAGGCGTGATACGTTGTAGTTTACGTCTACCGGGAATACAAATAGTTGGTACAGCGTATCAACCGATGAGAAGAATGATGATTCGATTTGCAACGGTTGCGAGCACGCGAGCATACGAACGCAGCGAATTATCGCGGGAAAATTAAATTAACTCTCGGAATTGGCTTATTAATTTTTCGCCTTCGTAATATATCGAATTATGCACATCGGTTTCTCTCGGAGTCTCTGGCATTTGTAGCGAATTATTCGTAGAAATATTTCAATTAATATTCAATGATGTTACGATCGGATATCCTCTATTACGACATGTAGCTCTCAAAGCAGAAGGATTGATAGATTAAAATAGATCGCTCTCTGTATACACCTTTGATAACGTGGACCAAACGTTTATTGCGATTTGGACCGTAAAGGATTAAGATCAATCGAGTTATTTATATCGTCGACAAGAATCTCCTTTCTACGATACTTACATTCCCAACTGCGTGTTGCAAATTCTAAAACGAGAATATACAAATATCACATCGTGAAAAGCAATTGGAGGTTCGTATTCGTGCTACTTAAATTTGCGTACTCGTTATTCCTGTCTATACATTTTTCATCTTACCAATCGTTTTACGGTTATTCTTCGTCACAGTATCATAAAACTATGGCATGCAAATCTACTAACAAGTCCATAGAATCTCGTCGCTTTCTCGCTCGATTGCTACGAATTAATAGAACTGTTTTTATCCGCTTCTATATTTCATTTTCACAGCGTCAAATTTTTGTAGTCGTACGAGAATGCCACTACATGTTACAAAGTTTAATGTAATAACGTACGTAATGTTTTTTTTATAGTCACTGTAAATAGGAACGTTTTAACATATATTCAAAAAATACGTAACATTTTAAACAAAAATGGATCCGAAATGTATAAACAAGAATCTATTTCAATCGAATCGTCAAAAATCCTTGCTCCTATCTGCATGCATTGTACCATGGTAAAATCCGAAACGCTTTGGATTTAGGACCATCGTTTCCTATTATCAGCGAATAACATTCCCTCGCTCCCAGCTTTTGTCCACTTCCAATGGATTTTTCTACTTAAACCGAACATTACGTCATCCGCGTTAATACACGCACACGATTTCTTCGAGCAATCCCAAAAAGGGAGAAAGGCGCGTCCCGCTGAATGAACGTCGAGGGCAGCAGCGATTTGTCACCTGGACGGTCCACCTTTTCTTTCCGAGCTACTCGGCTTACGCATTAATCCTGCCGTATGAAAAAAAAAAAACCCGCGCAAACAATGTTTCAACGCACCCCGTGCACGCTTTATTTCGTCGCCCCCTTTTACACGGAACTCGTCCGGTTTCCCTATCTTCTTTCTCCTACTTCGTCCTCTTTCATTTTCTCTATTTCCGTTCTCTGTGTCTGCACAAGCAGCGGCCTCCTTCCGTCTTGCTCGCACGCTCCACGTTTCCGCAGCTACACGCGCGGAAATTGTTGCATACAGAATACACGGGCCACAGGTATGGTCGCGCTATGACACGCGAGCCCGTAATTAAGCGGGGCTTTAATTTATTACTTGTAATTCACGATTATTAAACAGAGGCCAGGGAGAAAGGGAAAGCGAGCAGCTTTGGCGAAAACTGTCGGCGAGACGTGTAATTAGAGATAATTAGGCGAGCACCGATGAGGAACCAGCGGGTGGGGCGGTGGAACGAAGAACACAGCTTGATACGCGTCGCCTTCGCTAATGATCTCGTCGCGTTGATAATCTTCTAATCGCTGACACGTTATTTGCGTTTCTACTAGCTTCCAAGGCACATACTTAGGACTTGATCGATTCTTTCTTCTTCGACTGTTTCGCGCAAATTCGCTACTAAAGTAACAGGAACGAATAGACCGTAGTAAGAAGAATAGAAATCGTTGATACGCTATTTGCTGGTCATCGACTTTCCGAGAGGATAAAGCGGAAATTAACCAACAATAATCTAATTCGATACTAATCCAAGTTATTTATCGCATTTACGGTATAACATGTAGTTTGTGTACAATATTAATCGAAGATTAAATGGGTTTTCTATATTAACACTCTGCGAACAATGAACCCATATATGCGTTCAGCGTAAGCAATCAGCTTATTGTTAGTCGATAAATCCAGATACACTTTTAGCGGAAACGATCGACGTTGCGTTCACGTAGATTAGTTATTTGATTTAAATGAATATCCAGTATTTAAAAAGTGCTTCCGTTCGTGCTGATTAATTACAACTCAATTGCTATCGGATATTTATATTAATTATAGGATATCTTTTCAAAGATAAATTATTACTGTGACCCGAAGGAACGTGAGAAGTAACATACACGCGTGCAAAGGTGCAGAAATGTATGCACAATGGTTTATTACAAACTTTCGTAGTGCCAATATACTATAAAAAAATATGTATAAAAGATGCACAATGTTATAATATTTTATTACAAAACAATCCTTTATCCAAACACGTACTTAGGCAAATACGAACATAAGCAACGAGAAGATGGAAAAATTACAATGAAAATAATTTATAACTTATAACCTAATACATATGTAAAGCGTAACACGCGTGGTTAGGGATGTTTAGCTTATGTTTGATGGTACGTGAAGTTTCCAAGTCTATTTCCTTAAATTATCGCGTTTCCAGATGGTCGGGTACCTTCTTTGAATTAGAATGCCCAGCACCGTGAACATATTCTCGGGTCAGAGGCTGTTTTCTCGAACGCATAAATATTTCATTGAATTTCATATGCACTCCAGGTTGGTGCAACAACGAGTAGCCGCGAATATTTTGCTCGGAACAAACGGCCAGGGACCATGGGAAGCGACTTTTATTTCGTCACGTTTACAAAAGAAACGAGTCTCGCCGTTTTTTCAAAGGGCCATTTATTTACGCGATACGACGAAAAAAGAGAGCAGAGAAAGGAATAAAACGAAATTGTAAACGGCAGAGGAAATTCTAAGTTGAAGATTCATAGTTAGAAGCGTTGATAGGTAAACGTGAAACGCATTTAAGATCGAATTACTACTGAAATCGAATGGTTGATTTAACACAATCGCCTCGACGAATATTACGATGATCTCGAGGTAAGAATTATTTTCGTCGCGTTCTGACACGTGTTGGACAAATAATATGGTACTGCTGGATAATTTGCGACTTTTTTTATCAATGTAAAACAAAGTAAAAGTAGTACATAGAATAAAATATAATTCTATGGAAACTTTAACAGAAGTGATTCTGATGTATTTGTTGTACACGCATCAAAATATAATCGTTTAAATAAACCTACTTTAATTCCAAAGCTTGCACAGACATTTATCAGCGAGGAACAAATCGAAATGACAATGTAGAAGAAAATATAATTTCTTTCCGAGAGAAATGAAATTTTCAATTTGATACTTTATATTCTCTTCCGGATCTTTCGCGAACATCGGTACGGGATAAATCGAAAGGAACTAAGTCGGATCTAAATAGAGACGGAATAAATCGAAAAGAAAACGTAGAATGAAACATAATTTCTTCGAGAAGGGAATAAGATCTTGAATTCGATATTTGAAGTATTTGTTGCACACCAAAGATCATTATTTAAATAATGGTAGTTTACTTCGGTCTCAGATGTTTGTATCGACGTTTGTTCATTTCCGTTCGCTTTTAGCCGTGGAATTCCTGGCAAAGAGAACCGTTTGCGGCGTTTAATTAGACCATTTGAAGGTTCGGCTGCGAAGGTTGGCGTTTGTTCCGGCAGGAAACACAAATACTTTGCGGATCGATTCTGGAAGCAATTTTCATCGGTCTCTTACTTGTTCTGGAAACGCGAGCGATCTGAAATTTTCGAGTGAGCAACGTTTGACCTCCCTTAATTGCTCTACAATTATCCAACTGCGTGCAGGTAAATCGCTCGTTCCTAGACGGAACTTTCGAACGGTCCATTTGAAATTATTTGCTTAAGAATAATTTTCACATCTGATGTATACATACAGATAGCGTTTGTAATATTAATACCGTTATATATTTATCCGTTTCCTTTCGTTTGCTTGATTTTTTAATAGAAAAAGTTTGACCCAGCTCGTGTGAAATTAATGGGTCTCGCAAATTCGTTTAAGAACTCGTAATTACATTTTATCCTTCATTTTTGCTTTATTGCGCGTCAATCGTTGTTCTTTATTTACAATATATATATATATATATATTTTTTTTTTGAAATCGTATATACGATATACGTATATGAAGTATACAAAGGGATATCGAACTTTTATTCGATAAATCTTTATCGTACGTATAATTCGGGCTATGATTGAGGAAATGCGTGTAATCAGAAAGTAAAGTAGTTACAAATGAATTCCTTCGTGATTCAACATTCATCCAAAGTGAATAAATCCACCGTGTGCAATAATAAAAATGTCATTGTTCATTCTACGACGCGCAATAAAGAATTCAGCGAGGAATCGCATAAATCGAGGCAACGAGAGGCGACAGCAAGCAACTGCTGCATTATTTTCGCAGACATTAATTTCATATTGTTCGCGGACTCTGAGCGTTCGCGTCTGGATCGATCGATATCGTTGCACCGCGAGAACGTTTCAAAACCGATTAAAGATAGCGATTTCGACGGGACGCGGTGAATCTTTAACGAGAGTTATATTCCCGGAGACAATCTCATCGGATCACGGTAAATATCATGCATCGAACACAAGCGCCTCGGATACGTGATTCGGCCGCGGTGCAACGAACCCTCGTTCACTGTAAATAATACGGAAACGCTGCGTCTCCGATCGTTCCTCGTCACCACCTTCCATTTATCCTCCTTGTCGCGGTCGACGAAAAGGAAAAAGGTTCCAGAAATACTGGATGCTACAAAAATACTGGCCGGAAAGTGTTCTAAGTGGAAAATGTTCGTGTTTTGATAATAAAAATTTCTAAACCCTGGTGACCTGTAATGCGCCAATCATTTGAAATTTTTATAAAGAATCCTCAGCTGACCTTATTGTCGAGATCGCGCCATGTATGATTTTCTTCTTTCTTTGTTCTGTATTTATCTTTACAATCTCGTAGTTTGAAACCTGACGAGAAAGAACCATCACAAAGTATCGAGTCAAGATGGGTTGCTCGGTGTCAGCTGTTAGAAACTTGTACTTTTCGAAGCATCGCATTTTTAATGCACAGCGAAATATAGCTGCAATATATACATAGAATATTTCTTTCAAAATCTTTTATCTTACGCATACGAGTGAGCTATAATTCTAAGATACCTAGTGCCATCGAAAGAATTATTGTAATATTATAATATATTCTTCCTGATATTCCTTATCTGTCCCTGATCTTTATCATCCATAAGCTGTGCTTGTAGACAGACGACGATCTTGAACATCGTCGCAATTTTGAAGCGTTCTATATCTGTGGAATTTATCGAAACCGCGCAATGGGATTGATGCACTCTGATCGATCCATATCGCGGAAATACGCGCGCGTTCGTCGCACAAAGGAGAATGGCGGATTGTTTCTTCCCCGAGAAAGCGGGAACGCGGATCCGTGCCGCTATTCGGGACGAGGTTTGAATAAACATCGGCCTGTAAACGCGACGGTTAATGCGATATACAGTCCGCCGCGAAAGTCTACATGCACCTATCGTATTTCGTGTATCCGACTTGTCGAGAAAACAAAGAAAAACGCACTTTGCCACAAAATTACTTATACTTGCATATCAGTGCAATTATTATTGATATGTTTCCGAACTAGAAAAATCGAAGCATTTCACTGGCAAACATCTTGGGATAGAGTTACAACAGAAATGACAAAAATTTGCAACCTTTTTTCAACGCCAACGAGCAGAACGTAATTGATACTTACGTTGGGGAAGATGTACGAGCTATTAATATGATATCAAGCCTATTTTATATCGTTTTGTTACCTGTTTCTTAATAAAAGAGAAACCGAATAAATTGCGTTAGATTTAAATAATACGCGTCTTGACGTATCGACAAAGCTCGCGAAGCTAACGTTTTTATCATAATGTCTCTTACCTAAGGGATGTACGTAGACTTTCATGGCTGACTGTATGCACCTACATGCTCGGTACGAATATTATAAGATAATGAATTATTTAACGAACGGGCGCTTCCGTCGTAATGTTCCGTAATGTATGCGACGATGAATATTTCAACGAATCGAGGGTGGCTGCTCCCGTAAATGCTATCGTATTAATAATCGCCGATACCGTTATTCAATGTTGATATTTCGCGATTCACGTGAACTCGCCCGCTCATTCCTCTATTCCGATCCCATGCAATAAATACATTTCTGTTAACGAGTTTTCCAGTTTTATGAAAATGCTATATTTTCGTACTTGCAACATTTCTCGTTTTTTTTTTTTCGCAACCAGACGTTATTCTCTATTGTTTTTTGAGAAATTCTCAGTTCTATTCAAAATTACGTTAGCGTCAATCGCGTCCATTAGCGCAGCACCCATTGGTGACATTTTTTGCGAAGGTCTAACAAAGTTTGCTACGTTTAATACTGTGGTATACAGGGTGGCCCATTTGAAGCGATACGCGCAGTTATCTCCCGTGCAATTCGTTACATAAACAAATAGTAAAAAAAAAAACATTTCATTTCGAGGTTCTTTCGACGATCACAAATTTCACGTAGGTGGTTGTGCCTCCCAGATTTCAAGATGAAGCTACATGTTTTTATCCGGAGAAACGTGTAGTCCGTTCCGCGATGAATTCGTCGATTTACAATACGTTGGAGTTCAAGGTCGATTATTAAGTACCGCTGAAAACCTATTTTCGTTAAACGCTCCCTAGATTTCGCTTTATTCGCTTCGAAACGGTCGATATCATTGTCGCCCTGCAGTACGCGTTCTTCCTTTCGATATCAATTCAATTTACGATGATTCATTATACGCTGAACGAAATTGCTGATATGATTTGGGTTTTGGGAGAATGTCGAGGGAATTATAAAGCCGCTGCACGGTTGCGCCGTGAGAAATTTCCAGATCGCCGGCAGCCGAATAACCGTGGCGATTCGAAGGTGTGAAATTCGTGTTCGACGAGCATATTCCCAACCACACCAGAACAGGCACTGCTCGCAAATTTCAGAGATTGCGCGCGTCGCTTCAAATCGGTCACCCTGTATATGTATAACAAATTGCAACGAGAATGAAATTATAGGGACACATAGGAAAAAGAGAAGAAGAAGAAAAAAAAAACACCACAGGATAAATACAGTGAAAATCATTCCGATAGACAGATTGATCCGGTTCGTGCAGGTATTTTAGTAATATTTTACACGTTGGTATCTTTACACAAATAAACTCTACACGATTAAAATACAAGATTAAAAATAAGATTATAGCGACAAAAAGAATTCGGTTAATTTCATTTGTCGAAATCTTTGTGAGAACCTTCTTGCAAAGGTATGACAGTGTGAAATACACTGTTAAGGTAACGTGCACTGGGACCGACTTTGTGTGCATTTTTACTCCTTTCGCCATGGAAAGAGGAATTCTCGCTGACAACCTACTATTTCAAAGGGTGACACGTACGTTTACCTGAATACATTCCTTCTTGTCAGAGTGCGTACAGTGGAAACGATCGGAAGGATGTCAGACTGATGGAAATCTTGATCCTTTGAAATACCGAAGCAACATGTTTCGGATAATGTCGTACCGTCGTAAACTACCCCGCGTTTTAACAATCCTCTCCTCCTCGTCCCAATCAGAAAAAAAGAAAAAGCGTTTCAAATTAACGTGCCTTCCTACACGAGCGTGAGCGACATTTACGTCGAACAGTTCGTTTCTCCTGTCAATTATAATTCTATTTCGCTAAAGTTACAACTTCTTCCCCGATCGTATTCTTCAAACATTCTTCTCCGCCGATGCTGTAACTTTCAGACGCACCCTGTACATCAGGCCGACCGAATTCTTCGATGCACAGGGCGCATCGATCGGCGCAAGAAATTTGCGTTACATTCCAATCAGGTCGGGAGGTTCATTTCCGCGAGCGTTCTCGTGCGGGACAATGAACGGCTAAACGGATCTCGCTGCGGGCCATTCGACGACGTGCATGCATGTCGCTCCGGTGACATATATACGCGCGTCCTCTTCGTTCTCGACGACGGTGTACACACTCGGGCCACGATAATCAGATGCAGCAACGAGCATTCAATTAGCCCTGGCCTCGGCTGTACATTCGGCAGCGTAAGGAAGGTGGTCGATTTACATGCAGCCACGATCACGGAAAGGTGGATCGCGAGAAAAATTATACTCCTACGGGAACGTTAACGAACAGGACCGCAGTGTAGGGATGAAACGGTGTAGGCTTTGGGGGAGTATGTTTGGAAAAGGATGAGTCGACAGTCTGTGGAAAATTGGCAGCGTGGGTAGAGGAACGAAGAAGAGGTGGATTTAAAGGGGCAATGTAGGTGACGTTGAAATAATGCAAGCAACGCGGTGTAATGTTAAAGTATGTGCATTACTGTAAGGTGTAAGAGCGTATGTTATTACAAGGACGGTGTAACGTTAAGACAGTGCGGCATTAATCTTCTACCGGAGGACAGGTCGATTCGGGTAATTTCGTGTTTAAATTTCCAGAGATATATTCGCGGGAAAATCTGAAGATCGTGCGAATTCTTGTAGAAGTAGATTCGCTGAATTGTGGTGGCGGAAGCGTTTCAGAATTTCTTTCGGATTTTTTTAAAAGCCCAGACCAGTAAAGAAATTAGACTTTGACACGAACAACCCAGCTTGTGTACGCGCAATGTGGTAAAATATGTTTACCTACGGAGGAGTAAAATGATATTAAAGTGAGTTTCGCTGCTCTCCTTCCTGTTTACAACTAGTATAATTTTCAAGTAATTTCGTGTTTTATTACGACCGTCAGTCGCGTTTAAAAATACGAGAAGCAGTTAGAGGCGAGGATAACGTTTTAAGGTCACTGCCCTCTCTTCGTGAAAATAATTAACGTTCCGAATTACTTAAATAAGAATAAACGTCTTCTGTATCGGTCCAACTCTTCCCAATTAACGTATCGGCAATCTGCCCAGAGAAGGAATAATTCGAATTCAGGTGGAACGAAAGGCAGAACCGAAGACAATATCGTTGAGAAGGTCGCTCCTATAATCGAAGAATGAAGCAACTAGCTGGCAGATTGCAAGTCTAACAATTTGAAATACAGTTACGTTGCCGAGGTTCTCGATGAATTGTTTTCTTCTGCCTTAAGCAGATCGAGATATCCAACGGAAGAAGAGGAAGAAGAAGAAGAAGAAGAAGAAGAAGAGTAGAGGAAAAGGAAATCTCCTCTGGGCAAAGGAACTAAATGCAAACTCTGTCCAGGTTTCCGTCGGAGAATGAATTTTCATGTTTCGAGGAAACAGCGCGATGATTCCATCGTTCGTCGCAATTATTTGACCTTAACGAGCAGGAATTTCATTTAACGCGCGCAGCCGCGAGAGGCTGCAGAGGGTGGGAAAAAAGTTCCCTTTGAAATTTAATCAACCGCAACCGCGGCTCGAATTCCGCAAACAAAATTCTCTCATCGCTGCCGGCTATTACCTTTTCATCGTGGAACTTTATGCGGGAAACACGTTTTTACATTTCGACTACAGGTTCGAAAATTGTCTATCGCGCGACAACCAACGGGGATAACCAGGGAAAAAGACATTTTTCGCAGCTGCTTACGACATTCCTTATACTACTACGCATTTACATCTGCTTCCTGTCATTTTTATTTGATCGTCTTTTTATCCACTTTTCTGATCTTGAAATCAGATACGCAACCAATTTACGAAAAAAAAAAAAAAAAGAAAATAAATGGACATATTTGGACGGATTTATTGGATTGTTAAGAGATAAGTAACGAAATAGAAATAAAATAGCGATAATTTAATTATCGAATGATTCTCGTTCAATACGATACGATTCTTCGAACTCTGAACTCAATTCTCGCAATTCTTTAACCATTCGTTTAAGCTAAAGATTCCCACTTATCGGTAATACTTAAAATCTCCAAAAAATTATTTCATAAATAATATAGATTAATAATTAAAATAATAATTAAATTCAAACGTGATTGGAATTGGTTGATTCATTTTCTTTGGAAAGACATTCGCTCAACCTCTATTGATCTTTAATTTACAATGCGCGTATTAAGCAACGAATACAGAATATTCCTAGAACATTCGCAAACATATAATTGTATTAATTTAAAATCGTCTCGACGTCGCTAAATTTAATCACGTCCGCTAATCATGTCATTATCTTTTTTCCTCGTCCACTGTCACGTGATTGGTAATTTTTCTTGGAATATCGATTACGATGTTAATCGTAGTGCAGGAAAACAGTAATCGCGAAATTATTCAGAACACCTGCACAAACAACTAACGACTACATCTCTCGGAAAAGAAAAACGAGTAGCTCGAAGGATACATAACGCTACGTCTAAAACTTGTCCCGATTTTCCCTCGGGCACACAGCATATTTTCAACCATCGTTTTTTCGACTTCGATAATTTTTTAATCGTTTTATACGCGAACATTACCAAACGGAAAATCATTCGTATCGCGCGATTCGTTTCGTAATCATCGACGCGGATGAATATTTGAGAAACGCGGTTACAGCACGGCCGTTACACCATCAAACTTATTATTTATCGAGTGTGTATCGCGATCGTGCATAGTAAATGGAAATCGCGCGCCGACCTGGCAGGCGCGATCATTAAATTTTACGGGTTGCTACTTAACGCCTCGACACCCGGGGGATGAACAAGTTTTCATGGGCCGTCGATCACGACGTTAACAAGATCCAACCGTAGGGGGCAGGGCAGGGAAGAAAAATCCGTTTTCCATCGCATTACAGCATCGTTTCACCGCGGAAATTATCAGTATGAAGCGGGAAATATTCGACAGCTGAGAACTTAATCCTGGATTTAAATTTCGTGACGTTGAACAGAATATTCTAGGGAATTCTAGAATCTACTAGATCTCTAGATCCGCTATTCCACGTTGCAAGATTAGAAATTTTTTTGTACTTTTGAAACTTCAAACATTTCCCAGAAACGTTTCATCGGACATTTTACAATATCGCGGAATCTCCAGGATTTTAGTTCAACGTTTGATCAGGAAATTACGTACGAAAGTTTCCGTAAACGCAACGTTACCGAAACACGCGACTAAAGAAATTTAAATCTTTTGTCACGATTATACGATTTATAAAAAGTAATGGACCTTAAATAGTAGGCAATAGATCGTAGTAGAAAAAGAAATTAGCGACGGAAATTAAGCGAATCTTTGGAATTCTCTGTTGGAACGTAGTAATTGAGATTAACTAAAAAATGGACTACGAATGAAACATCATATTAACGCAACGTTCCGTTTAATGGCTTAACTTTTCCCAGAATAGTAGTACAATTTTCGTAAAATTCTTATTTCCCGACAGTTGTACGGTGGTATTAAAACTGTTCAG
Organism: Bombus confusus; assembly: GCA_014737475.1. Lineage (NCBI taxonomy): Eukaryota > Metazoa > Arthropoda > Insecta > Hymenoptera > Apidae > Bombus > Bombus confusus. Next base: position 1,132,993 of record JACXIV010000153.1, read on the forward strand.
ACAGTGTAAAAAAGTAGCGAACGTGCTTTCCTAGTTATTAAAAATGCAAAACGCGAAATATGGGAAAGAAACACCAGATTTACTTCTGTTTTACATTTACAATATTAAAGCATTCCTGTGAGCAGGAAATTGTCGAATGTTTTTGGCACCGACGATCGTTATTCCTATAGAAAAGAAGATTTATTTTAACGTTTGTTATTTCCACAAATCTTTTGCTACGTTTTACAATGATAACTCATTCGTTCACGAAGCTTGCGCGTATTACAAAATCTCTGGAAATTCAACAATTTTAAAACCTTCGACGATACACCATGTCGATATATCTGAAACATCGAAAGCTTGCAAACTTTCTAATCTTGTAACGTGGACCGGACAATCGTAGGAAATTGGATTCCTGTTGTCATCGGGAAATAAAAGAAGAAAGAATCAACCTTCATATCTTAGTTAAAAAGACAAATACTTGCTTTCAACGCGATCATCCTTCCTTCCTTTTTGAGAAATGCGCTGCATCGAGCAATAAACGCGAGAGCGAGGCGAGAGATAATCTTCGTTTAAAACGTCATCGCTTCGCTTTTTCACTATCTTAGTCGCTATAAAACAGAGAAGAGAGAAAAAAAAGGGAAAAAGTCTGAAGGGACGAGACGAAGGATAAAGTGAAAATGAAACAGAGCAGCAGCGTGCAGATTACATTTTCATAGAATCGCAACTTCGTAGCCGTGTAACAATTCAAAATTAACTGGCTGGTGAAATGATCTCTCGTAGCACGATCGTTCGGCTTGGTCGAATTTTTGCAATAATTGTCATCGTTACGTTTTTTACGGGTCGAACCAATGGCGTTTTCCTGATGCTGATAAATCATGCTTTATCCTACGGATTACAGCGCCGGAAAATCCCCTAACGCGTTAATTCTTCGGTTTCTGATGGCCGTTTGCCGAAAGCAGCTTTTTTTTTTTTAATGAAAATTCAGATTAGTAGAAATGGTTTCCAGTCGCGGTAATCTGAATTGTTGGTTGACGCGGCGAACGGTTGGTCGATATAAAATCAAGAACTTCATCGCGTGGCTCGGACGTCGAATAAAGCCTTCATAAAACGAAGAAAGTTCGATAAACGAAGCCACGATGTTGGTAACTTTTACTCTCGTTGTTGAGCCTTTGATGCAAGCGAGTCTTCCGGCCGCTGACGAGGGAAACAAATTACGAAACTTTCATCCCTTTCGTAAAATGCAACCGTCCAGTCACGATTTATGTAACTCCGAGAACGAAAAGAGAAAGGCAAATTACTATTCACGTATCTCTCGAAATAATCACCAGTTCGAGATCTCGTTGCACCGCTAATAAAATTCCAAAATTTTACGCACATAATACACATATATGATACAAACAACCAAATTTTCTATGTCGGCTGTTCGAATATTATACTTCCGCAAGCCACTGCACGAACATGTGTGGCGAAAGGGCTGGCGATAAATTATCCTTCTGTAGCCAACGGCAAAATCGATAAAAGATAAATCAAAGTGGACAAAGGTGACGGTGGCATGGCGGTATCCGTGGAACGATGAATAATCATGTGCGAGATAGCAAATAGCTGGGAACAGTGGGACGATAATGGTCGGGTAGAATCGCGTCTTGCTCGCTCGATAATGGTTAGTTCATTAGACGAAGATTCCGCGAAAGGCAGACGTATCAGCCTCAAGAGGATTTCCACGGATTTTAATTAATCCGTCGCAATAATGACGCCGTAATGGACGAGCATACTCGCTTACCTTTCCTTTTTATTTCTCCTATTTTCTCCCCTCTCCCTTTTCCCCTAATTGGTTTTTCCTCGGTGTTTTTTTTTCATCTTCTCTTTCTCCTTTTTTTCCTTAAAAAAAAAAAAAAAAAAAAGAAAGGAAGTTGCCTTCGTTGCACATTGTGGATTTTTAATATCTCGTTATTAGGTTCGGGAGGGCAAATGATCTTTTTAATCTGTCGGAGAACGCTGTAAATGGCGATAAGTAGTTCTTTTTCCCTGTTTTTGGTATCGGAGAGATTTTAAACGAGTAAAATTCCAGGTAATCGCCAGTTAATGACGATGGCAGAGCTGTTTAATTACGAGAGCTTTTTTGTTCGAAGTAATTGGTAATTTAATAAGCGATCATTTTCACGTAAATAGTCGGAAAAAAGTAGAGTGCGATTTTCCAACCCCGTTATCTTCTCGCGCTGAATTAAACGCAGGTTCACTCGGGTAGATATCGAGGTGAGATTTCACAGATTTATAAATCGTCAAACATCTTCTCGTCGTACATAACTGCTTAAGTAAATGGTACATAGAATAAACGAAGAATTCAACGATTCATTCTGTCCGATGTTCTTGCGGGAAAGATACAACGCACTAAAACTAATTGCACAGGATTGAATTATGAAAAGTAAATACAATAAATAAAGTTTTACAATTCAATTAATTTATACAATTTAAACAATTTAACTAAAAGAACAACAGCTTAAAAAACCGAGCGTAAGGAGGCAAGTGAAATCGACTTCAGAATAGTACGTCTGAAAGGAATAGGACGAAACAGAATGTCGAGCGTAGTCAGACATAGGAGCAGATAGATTCTATGCTTGATTCATTCTACTGAAATTTTCAGCGTCTTGTTCGCGTACGAAAATCAACAGATAATTTTCAAGATGGCGGTGAATATTTAGCGTAAGATAGGCGAAATTTTAATGAGATCTCGTTGTCAGTGTTTTCAAGTTCTAAACTCCTTTCCAGCCGAGTTTTCAATCTGACTCAGCCAAGCTTTCGTATCCCGCGGAAACTCTGGCTCGGCACGATAAAATCCCGAAGAGGCGAAATTAATCCCAACAGACTCACCGTCACGTCGGGGCACGAATTTCCTAAAAAATTCTTTCGTTGCCAAGAGGGAAGGGTAGAGAAACCGGACTAGTTTAAAATCCTTCGAGCAAGAGGGACCGGATATCCCGGATGAAATTCCTTCAGCTTCAGCCGAGAATTCCAGCAAGCGAACTTGGTTAACGAGCTGAACCAAACCGTATTCACGGAACTCTGGAAAAACTCTGCTGATCTCTGATCAACGAATCCGTGTCCGAGGCGAGTATAGATTGCAAATTGAACGGATTCTGTTCCGACATATTTCTGATTCTTTGGGTTCCGGGCGCGTTTTTAAAAGCACGTTTTCTTCCCCTGCGTTCCACCTCGAAAAACTCGAGGTTCTAAAATTAGAATTCTATTCTCTTCCTAGAGAACGAGATACAGATACGGTAATACATTTACGCGAATTTAATTGTTCCTCTCGTTGCCTCTTAACAGCCCTGCCATCGTTGTTTCACTTTATATAAGAACACGAGTCAAGTTTCCCAATTTTTATCGACAGATCTGTATATACAAATTACCGTCAAGTATCTAGAGCTTAGTTACTAAAAGCTACAACGAAGTCACGAATAGAATCATCGGGCTGAAAATGTTCCTTTCGTTACCGCGCGCCTTAATACACCTGTCAGCAACGTTTGATTTCGCCAAAGGCCACCGAGCGTTCAAATATCCGCGAACAAAGATCAATGCGTACGTACAATATCATTCGTTGAGCCTGTCAAACACGAATTTGGAAAAATGAATCTACCGAAAGCTACAGCAGGATCAAGAATACGTTGATTAGCCTAAAAATATTCCTTTCGTTAGCCCAACTCCGCCGTCCCTTGATTGACCAAGCCTGCAGCAACAGCCTCTACAAACTAAGGCAAAGCTCGTCAACCTTTCGCGAAGTAGGTACATAAAATTTACATGGCGTACACCAGTGAAAAGTTGTAGCGAAAGCGGCGTAGCCTGTTAACGAGCTGACCGCCACTCGGCTCGATCCTGTAAACGCAGATGAGCTTAAGTCGGCCGTTGCTTACCCATCTCGCTTTTCATCTATAGCCAAACTGTCCGCCATCTATCCTGTAGTCTCTATATCAACTAGCTGGTGTACAGTGTCGTACAACTCGGGCACATCCTCGGTTAGGGACGATGGTCGTCGTCAGGTCCTCGGGGCGCTTCGGTTCATTGTTGGATTCTCGTCGAAATTGCGATGGGATTTGCGTTATCTTCCATTAGATGGAAGGCCATGAGCCCGCTCTAACACAAACCCTTCGTTCTCCGAAGCCTCCGCCGTCGTTTCAACGGAGATTATAATAATCCGAGAGAATCAAGGGATACCTGGACGCGACGAACGATTCCTCGTATAGAAAAGTTGCTAACTTTTAAGAGGAACATCTCTGTGGCGGAGTTTCCCTTCTTGATCCCTTCTTTGCGAGGCAATCGTTGGCACCGCGCCAGGACTCGTGTGTAGAATGCGCGGAATTACGAAATGAGGTGGCTTACGTGAATCTTTCGGGCGAAATGTAGCGTGCACTGTGCTTCTTTGAGCAACTTTTTGTACATTAAGCTACCGTCTGGTATGTTGATTTAGCTATAGAAACTCTTGCTAGCTTGCGAGAGAAGCTTCTCTGTCAGGCAGTTTTGTTCTTCGTTTCCTTCTTGCGAGCGACTCTTCTTCCTGGCACTGCACCAGCACTCGCGTGTACAACGTGCGCAATTACGAAATGAAGTGGCTTACATGACTCTATCGGCTGAAATTCGGCGTGCACTGTGCTTCTTTGGACAATTTTTTGTCCGTTAAGTTAGTGTCCGGTATGTTAATTTAGCATTGCAAGCGAACTATCCGAGAAGGATGGAACCTGTGACTGCTGGCCAGAATGTTTTATCACGTTTATCAACGATTCTTCCTGTAATTCGTTACATTTTCCGTTGAACTTTTCTGCGATTCGTCGCACTTGTCGTTCAACGATTCGAAGATCATTTACTTATCTGTCCATTAAATAACTCGGGCCTCGTTTGTTCTCCTTACCTAGGTGGATCGAATTCGACGAGTTTACTTCGCGTAGGTGAATTAAATCCCATCTACACGCAGCAGAACGCGCCAATTCCGCCTCTTTATATCACGTATTAAATACAATTTACATTGTATCGAAAATTTGAAGCCAAACCTCCTTGTCGGTCTCCTGGGTGACGCCAATGTGCTGAGCGCGAAACTCACTTCCCTGGACAAACGTAATTAGTATGTGGCGGCACGCCGCCATAAAGAAGGGCCCAGAGTGAGGCACATGTGCTGGACACATGGCTACGAACAATGTGCGCGAAACTGGGCATAAGAGGCAATGCCCAACGACCGGACATCGTAAATTAGGGAACCCTGGGACCTTCTAGAAAAACTTGAGAACTCGCGTAATATGTCACTCTAAGAACCAAGGGCTTTTCTCGTCCCTACTCCGGGAGAAAACACTCCCTATAAAGAGGAAAACGATGGGAAGCCCGCGGTCAGTAAATTACATCACCGAGAGTCACGTACAACGTCGCGCGAAAAGATACATGTGTAATCGGATAAATAAAAAATAAAGAATCAGTGAAAACTAATCGTTAATTATCACTCGACCCACTCTCGCGTCCCTATCGCTTCAAGTATATTTTGTTTCAATTACGATATTTGACAATTTGCTAGCATTATTATTATTATGATTATTGGCTAATTAAAGAACAACAATTTTATGTTTCACATATCGCGATCCAGTGACCAAGCATTTACCCATACCAACATGTACATAAAAACCATGCTGAACAATTCAGTACAATATACGTACATGATGAACGAAATGATCAAAATTCGAAGAAATAAGCTGTTGGTATATCTTGTTAATTGATGTAACTAATTATCTGTACGTCTGGTTAATTTCTTCCATGTTCGACGCTTACGTATTACATATTTATTCAACTCGTTTCTTACGCAAACAGGATACCCAGGTATTGGCATATTTGTTAATTACCTAAGCGTCTGATGTCACGCGTTCATTCAACGAAATGAATATTCGCGACGAGCACTTCCCTGTAATACAGGGAAACCATACAGAGAAAAGGCCACGTGTGCCACGAAGAAAGGGTTAATTTTCGTTTCCCCTGAGCGTTTTAGCGGAGAATAGAAGAGCAACACGGGCTCGTAGATCTTGGAGGAACAGTTGAGTTCACTGCGAGTACAAAGTGCAGGGACGGATGGAAAGTAGAAATATGTGATTCGCGTTCGCGGACTTTTTCTTGGCCCGCTGGCTAGGTCTATCAGAGACGCTGACAAATGCCGCCGCCATTGAGCGAAGAAAAATACGAACCGCTCCACGGGCTGTACCTACAAACAGCATTAACCCTAAGGGCCCTGTCCTTGAGTTTACGTGACCTCTAATGGCACGATTTTTCTATGGCCGCGATAATGATTACAAATGGAGAGAAGTATTTTCGAGCGGGCACAGAGGAAAAACTGGACAAACGCGTTGGATATTTAAAAATCAGCTGTAATCAAACACATGGCCATTTTTCTCCTTTGCTTCTCATTTCTCTCGGACGATCCCGTGAAGCTTCAAGACGATAGCTTGTTACGCGAACTAGCGAAGAAACGCGTTTGTTCCATCGTCGTTAAGGATTGTCGAAGTGGACTCTCTTGCACAATCGAATTACCATGGTCGCTGTTTGAAAGAATTCATCTCGAAAGGTTAACTGGATATCCACGTAACCGATCGATCAAGACACAGATACCGAGCAAATCGACGAGTTAAAAGTCTCAGGTTATAAACGTTTCCTTTCCAACTGTGCTCGCTGTTCTGAGAAATCCATCTCGAAAGGGTTAACCGAATATTCACCTGATCGATTAATTAAAACGACGACTCCGAGCAAATTCGCAAGTTATGAGTCGCAGGCTGTAAGCGTTTCTTTTAAAATAGAATGATCGGATAATTTGTAAAAAAAACAACAAAATAAAGTTCCATTTGTATCACTTACACGTATTACCAAACTTGTAATTATTCTACGAATATTTATTTTAATATTGGTAATTCTTGTAAAACTTCGCCAATAATATTAATCTAAATGTGTGCAAGGGAATCTTGTAGCCGAAGGGTAGGAAGAATTCCAAGGACAATTTCTAGCTTGACATGACAACCATTCCTCTTCCTCAAATATAATCTTCAAGGTCAACCGTACAGAATAAACAGGGAAAAATCCACTTCGTAGAACAAGAATACAGCTTCGTCCACCTGTAGTCCAGGTTCGAATTGACAGACGATCGAAGAAATGCAAATCACAGAAAAGTCGATGCAAGGCTAGAGAATAGGTTCGTTCAAAGAAGAAAGGAGAGTCGATAGTGCACTCGTGCATCGATCTCCTATAATTTTATTAACGAGCTACTTAAGAGGAGTTTCGCCGCGCATACGGTTCCGTCATTTTCACCTCGCGTCTTTCAGGCTTCCTAGTGCTCTTATTAGTGACTTATTGTTCTCGTTCCGTTTTTTGAATTACCGCTTCGATTTAATCGAAGCTTTCATCCGAACCTCGGCCAAAGGTAAAAAGGATCGTCTCTGCGTGGACGAAAGAGGGATGGGGACGATCGATCAAATACAAATCAATTTCCAATGGCTCAGTTTCGATCCTTTTGTTATTCCAGCTACGTTCGCCGAAAAAATATATATGTAGGTTCGTTGGAGGGAATTTACGCGAACAGTACGTCGTTCGTTTCAAGGTAGGACGAATTCAACGAATCACAAATGGCGTAACGATATTATAACCGATCTGTACCTTTATATATAGGATTTCACGATCCATTCCCTGGCCTCTTTGCGCGACGAACGAAACGTTTTCCTTTTTTTTTCTCTCTCTTTTTTTTTTTAACGATTTTAAGTTCTGTGTGACTGGCTTAGTAATTAATCCGTCGCAGCTCGAGTCGAACTGGCGTCGACATTTTATTTCACTCGTATATTTTCGGTTTTAATGATCATGATATATTCTTTTGTATCGCGCGTTAATTTAACAGGCTAATTGGTCGCGTACATATAGAAATACGTGGAAGTTTCGAGTAACGTTTGAAAATATCTTATCGATCGAGAATTTGTTGAAATTAAGTGACAAATATTGGATCGATCGTAAAGGTTTAAATTGCAGATATTTTTATACAGTTTCCATCTCTCGCGTAGGCAGATATAACACGTAGACAGACGGATGTTCGCGCATTTCTATAAGTTTATTATTAAAAGTACACGGAATGCACATGATATGCGAAAATACATAAAATATTCAAGACGAAGTACCTAGTCGTTATGATATTTAAGCGACGAAGTAAAATAATTTGGCGTATTTATGAAAGCGTGAATTTGCACAAACATCCAGGATTTGGGATTACGTATCGCAGAGAATCACACGGATTTCAATAAAATGCGCAATAGTTTGTTTGTAATACGTAATTAGTTCGTAAAATATGGATATGTAGTCGGTTCGCAAAATATGAATTTTCCTAGTTCATAGAATTTCATTAATCAAAAGGAATTTAATTACGGAATTATTCGGTATTTTCTATAAAGCACGTGTGTAATACTACTCTACATGCCACGAAACAGTAGAGCACATCTGTAACAACAACGCCATGCGACTGTAAAGAAGGAAACTTCACTGAACACGAGTCGTTACATTATCCAGATCACCGTAGCCAATTCAACTAACTAGACAGCTTTCTTCCTAATCCTAATACTCTAATGGCCTTTACCTTAGCCGAGTGAAAAACAAACGAGACAGCAAATTGCATCATCCAACGTGACATCTCACACGCATTGTTCCCATTACAAATCAGAAAAGAGACGTATGTACGAGACAGACTAATAGAAAATTCTATTATAAATTTATCCGCAAACACATAGAGCAATGACAATAACGAGAGATATTTTGAGACTGTAACGATATTTTTAGAGGAAAAAAATACCAAACAGCAATTAATAGAATCAACTATAGAAACGTTAAAGTAATTTATAAGAACAATTCTACTATTTGCAAAAATATTACAATTTATATTTCATTGGTATCGCGAATTAATTAACAATTGATAGTTAATTTTCAATAGTGGCAACGATCAAGAATAATCTCAAAATTCTACTTATTTCTATGAGACCAAATTCTTTCTTGTTTACGAGGAAAAGTATCCACGTCGAAAGCTAAAAGATTGAACTTGAACTAACACACAGAGCAATGACAATAACGAGAGATATTCTGAGACTGTAACGATATTTTTAGAGGAAAAAAATACCAAAGAGCAATTAATAGAACCAACTATAGAAACGATACAGTAATTTATAAGAACAATTCTACTATTTGCAAAAATAATACAATTTATATTTCATTGGTATCACGAATTAGTTAACAATTGATAGTTAATTTTCAATAGTGGCAACGATCATGAATAATCTCAAAATTCTACTTATTTCTATGAGACCAAATTCTTTCTTGTTTACGAGGAAAAGTATCCACGTCGAAAGCTAAAAGATTGAACTTGAACTAACACACAGAGCAATGACAATAACGAGAGATATTCTGAGACTGTAACGATATTTTTAGAGGAAAAAAATACCAAAGAGCAATTAATAGAATCAACTATAGAAACGTTAAAGTAATTTATAAGAACAATTCTACTATATGCAAAAATAATACAATTTATATTTCATTGGTATCACGAATTAGTTAACAATTGATAGTTAATTTTCAATAGTGGCAACGATCATGAATAATCTCAAAATTCTACTTATTTCTATGAGACCAAATTCTTTCTTGCTTACGAGGAAAAGTATCCACGTCCAGAGCTAAAAAATTGAACTTGAACTACATCCATAAAAGCTTCTTACCGTTGTTCCCTTACGAGAAAAGTATAATTGCCGATAAGAAATGTAATTGCTCCGTAATTAGCTATCATTCATGATTAATTACTGTATAGCGATGGAATAAGTAAGAACTTTAGAATAAATGAGACGGTTTGGTAATAGTTTGCACACGTTCTAACGATCGGCTTCCGTCTTCGCTTGACAGAGGAGAACGTGTATCGCATAGAGGGGAATGACAGACCTTTTCTGACCGCGCGAGGTCGTCTTAGTTTGCGAAACGTGTTGCCATTCACTCGCCGCGACAGACGACCCCGGTAAGCCGCGGATGCACAGCGGCATAAATTTCCAACGACGGATTTTTCGAGGCCGACACCGCGACCCGACGCTCTGACACAACGAAAATACGACGACTTTCCCGCGTCTCGACTACGGATTTCGTCGTCTATCTCTCGGACGTGCGAACAAACGCCATTTTCTCTGGGATCCTCTTTTCTCTCCAACAAATAAAGGAAATAATAATTTATAGCGGACGAATTTGGGGAAATAATATTTCTTCCTTCTCATTCCCTTTTCGTAAATTAATTAATAATTTTATATAATTGTTCTAAGATTGATCGATCTCTGGGAGAATATTTAAAATAATACTGCTATAGGTAAACGATAGGCATCGATCTCGAATATAAGAATAGCAAGGAGTGATGTTTGGCGAGGAAAGATATTAAGAAGATAAAACAAGAGTTTCTCCAACAGCCATTAAGAACGTAATCGATTTATGTAACTGATTGACGAGACACGTGCTTTTGGCAATAATTACTGACACAATAATTGGCATAATTATTGACATAATAATTCTACAAATAAGATGTATTCGATGTGCGTATCAATAATCGATAACCAATAGCCCTGAGCGGCCTTGGAGATTTATGACGAAATACAGTCCAACTTTTATACTTCTTCGACTCCTTAAAAAGTCTAAGAAAGTCGCGAGACACTTATCGGTATCTCAACCGTTCGTTAACTTAAATAATCGAAACTATATTCGGTAAAAATAAGGAATTCCCAGTAAGCAAATTCGAAGGTGTAGTTTCACTTGGATCGTGAAAAGGGAAATGATATTTCATAGACACCATACGCGCGATCTAATGCAACCATCCTCATCAAACGTCTCTCCAAGGAGCAAAAAAAAAAGACTCAGACGGAGGGGTTTTCTTCTCTTTGCAGGAAAAAGGAAAAAGAATCTCAAAAACGAACTCCTTCACAGCTCCAGCCGCGGCACTAATTGCAACGAACCTTTCATCGCCTCGTGGCGCGCTCAAACCGAAACCCTCCGGTAACAAATATTCTGCTCGCACGATTCGTACGCAACACGTAAGCAAAGCCACGAACCCGACATCAAAGAGTCGCGTAATCCGCACACGGACCTGGAAATAATTGATAGCTCGACGCGTCGCGTCGTTGCGATAATATTGCGGATTCCGAATAATATTACATGCAAGCATGCAAAACACGACGTCGACAGGCGAGTTACGTGAAGCAATCTTACGAGAGTAGTCACGAGGACTCGAAGACAGTTACAGCAGGTGAAGGGGATTGTTCCTGAAGAGGAACGCGTGCCAGACAGACGATCTATCGCCGCAGGCGTGTCAATAATCCGTCTAGCTTTCGAAATTGCTGCCCTTTGCCCGTTGCGGCGATCTTCGCTACAACTTGAGTAACAATTTACGGCTATCTCTCTATTTATATATAGAGGGTGTTCCAGTAATAAGGGTATAATTAGGAAAGCGGTAATCCTAAGTCGAGAGAAGTAGCGTACAGAAAACGCGCAATGCAACTCTTTTGCGCGACGCTTTGCTGCCGAGAAGAACAAGATGGAAAAAGTTGTCGAACATGAGCGACATACCAATGTATTTTCTTAAATTTGGGAAAATTTCCAACTGGACAAATTCTCAAATTTGGACAAAGCTGCGGCTAGACACATTCGACAATCTTACGAGTGATCTGATCTTTGACGGACGATATGCGAGTACCGTTGTATCTAAACTTCATTTTCCAGGAAACGAGATCTTGAAGCAAGAGATTTTATTTCAGATTTTTAACGCGATTTCGATTTGATTTTTCTCGAATATATAAAGCAGAAAAAAAGAAAGCGAAACGATGCCTATGGTTACAATACCTATAGCAGTATTATTTTAAATATTCTCCCAGAGATCGATCAATCTTAGAACAATTATATAAAATTATTGATTAATTTACGAAAAGGGAACGAGAAGGAAAAAATATTATTTCCCCAAATTCGTAAGAAAAAAAAGATTCCATTCTACATTTTCCATTTACTCTTCAACGTACAGCCATCCCCTTGGCGATTGTGCCATGGTAAGTGCAACACTCTGTATATATTCTCTATCTCTGTCGTTCTCTTTATTTTGCGGTAAATCAGCAACCGCGGAATAGAGAAAGTTCGGCGGGTATTTCAACGGGGAACGCGCACTGTTGTGCCGTTAATAATAAACGTGGTTAATAATAAACCACGGATCGCACAGTGTTGCTGAAAGTTTCGAGTGTGCAGTATATAGAATGCAACGGTGTATAGATAGTCCTGCATTCGGTTATGGTACCTAATGTAAGAGGTATTATACGTGTGATTTATAACGATGTTTAAGCTGAGGGTTGGAAATGCTCGGAGAAAGGACACGCGAGGAGCAGCGCATAGAAGAACGACGATTAACCTCTTTCCTTTGATTCCAGATCGATGATCTTTCAAAAGGTACAATGAATATTATTGCGAAGAAATATCGTTTCTTCCGACTGTATGAAATTCTTTCGCGAGTACGTAGTTAACTTTGACACACACACACAAATGCCACGTAATAACTGTGTCCATAATTTTTATGTACTCGTACGTTTAGAAATCGTTTTATAGTAGGATTTTTAAAATACACATACGGTACAACTTTATTTGCTCGGACCCATCAAAGGACGAAGAGTTTATGTGACGAAGGTTCAGCGTAACTCGGTTACCTGTAATTTTTCCTTTTATACTATACCTAATAGAAGTTCTTGTTCGGATAACGATCAACAGGAGTCCATCGATCAACGTGGATTCAATCAACAGGGTCCATTTAATTAGACGCTAATTGAAGCTTCGTTTCAACAAATCGAGCCCTACGGAAATTACATTAGCATCAGTTAGCGAGTGTCAATGTCATTTTGCAATTACATGTACTCGTTCGTAATTCTACCGGACGTATCGACGATAAACGAATGTCCACGGATTCAGTGAATTTTCTCAGGAAAATAATGTAAATGAAAAAAAAAAAGAAAGTAATTATCTTCCAGTCTTAAGAAATTCATCCTTAAAGAGATTAAACGTTATCGAGCCATTTTATCTATCTCTAAGGAGAGTAATTTTGATCAAGATTTGAAAGCTCGTTACATTTCTCGTTTTTTATATACAATTGAACAATGATTCTGTAGAGAGGACAATGCAATTTCTGTCAGATCGAAACTCAAACGTATCCAGTCGTATCTTCAATTCCAGCACTCCTATATTACATGGATCACGTAACACTAAACACTGAACCAGACTATCAAACTTATCTCCAAATCCCTAGCTACGTTCTAACCCAACACGATAAACAATTTCATTCGTAAACGGGGAAAATCGAGTTAACTCGTCACCCAAGTGCTCGTCGGTTTGTCAATACCTCAGGTGCAATAATTCATTTACTCAGCGATCTGCACCGCTACATTTCTATTATACGTTACAGCTTATAAATATCCAGACGATTTAATCGATTTGTACCGGCACCATACAATATGAAGCTGTAGTGTGGCCGGAACATGTAAATGAATAATAAATTAATGATTGTAGTCAACCGAGACGATATAATAAATAATACAGCAAATTGGAATTATTTATTAGAAACTTTAATAGCGTATTAAAACTGCTATTAATATTACACTCGAATTAAACATCAGACTCGTTAATGTACCTCCGGTATCCAATAATTCACTCATTTTAGAGAAACCTTCTCCGTCTGATTGATAGTTTGCAAATAGCAATAAATCACTGAAGGACAGAATCATAAAGCATTTCCCATAGACGGCAATCTCTCAAGTGCAAATGAAACTTTCGATATTTCGTACGTAAATAGCTGCATCGAAAAACATCTACGTATTTTCTGTCTTACGTTAAATGTTTCTCCCGCGTAACGTTTCGCCTTTCCATTTTCTCGATATCCAAGTCTCGCGCTCTGATCGCTGATAGTTGTAGCGTTAACAGGTTAATAAACGACGCTCACATAGATCCCGAATCCGACCGCACAGAAAGGAAAAGCAAGGATCTTTCACGAGCACCGAGAACAAGACCCTCGAAGAAAATGCTCAGTGGAAAAGAGGAAAAAGAGTCAGCCGAGAATCGTCGTGGAAGTGCCGGTTGGAAACGGAGCGAGGCAAAAGCGGGTCTAAAGCACGGGCTGTTGCTCATGTCGGTCGCGTTAGCAGCTGCGTTGGTCGTTACTCGTTCCTCGTGGTTTATTCGTGGCCGCTAAGTGGCAAAGTACATCGAAACCAGTGCACCTCGCAGTTTCCTCGCATAATTTCCGTGCCTCGCGGAAATTCACCGGCGCTATCGCGTCCCGGTGGACGAATGGCGCGGAGAACGGGTTTCGTGCAGCCTCAGTCTGCAACGAGATGGGCTAAGCGGCGAAACAAAGAGGAATTTATCGCGCGAAGAACTTTCGGGGGGCCGAGTCTCGCGAAATTTCCCACTGACTTGGAAATTACGAGTTACCCATGTTTTTCAAATTCTAGCTTGCTTTTCGTCGTACAGCGATGTTGCAATGAAACAATATGGAACGACAAATGTCTTATGCAGTAACGATATATGCGATATATCATGCTCGGCGATCAACTAATACAATCGGCGAATCAACAAGTTACAAATTTTAGATATTAAACTTTCGCACGGATTGTCGGGACTTGTGGTTCTTCGAATTTCCGTCCTGATTTTAATAGCGCGTTGATTGAAAGTTTCGAGGCTGCGCGAAGAAGCGAAGCGCGCCGTTAAAAACGCGAATTACAACAATATACGTATGTGTAGTGCACCGACATTATCGCGAACGTATTAGTACCATTATTACCGCACAGTCAAATCCATCGCCGGTCACTGACACGAAGAGTTTCGTCGAAAACATTCTGGTACTTGCACGATCAGGCAACTTGAATACAATTGCGAATTTCTGGAATTATCTTGCGTCTTATTTATCCTAATTATCCGGATATCTGGTTTCCCTTTAAACAATTTTGCAATTTGCGTTATACGAGGATGTGATAGTAATTTTCTGTCCGCGTTATACGAGATTCTGCCATACTTCGCTGTACCAATCCTTGCGACAATTCTCATTTCTCACGATCAATTACGTAAACCAGGTAGCGAGAATTCAGTGAAAATCGATCTGGAGCAAGGCGAGGGGAACCGTTGCTTGATGGCGATGGCGCGAAGCACGAAAAAGCAAAAGTCGTGTTAATTACGACGGGGGCGTGGCAAAGAGCTCCGAAGCACAGGATTAACGATTGCCTGAAAGGCAAAGAAATCTCTTTTAAAAAGCTGCGAGGTCCAGAACGTTCAAAGAGGCCGACGTGTCTTCTAAGAAACTGTAATCGAATCCCCGTGCCTGCGAGCGCGCCAAAACAGAAAAAGAAGCTCGTACTTCTGCAAGTTTTTCTTCCGCAAAGCAAAAGCAAATGAAACTCGAAACAAGAAGAATCCGAAGAAAAAGGAAGAGAAATATTTAACAAAAATGAAGTGAAAAGAGGATACTGCTGGACTGGTGAATGTTTCTTGTGAAAAAAAAAAAAAAAAAAAAAAATAAAGAAGAGGGAATTCAGCAACGTCGGGGACCAACGGCAGAGACGAGCAATTTCCTCGCGTGTTTCCCTTCACGCACGCGCGGATTAAGCGGATTTATACGCGTACTGTTTCCTTGAAAAATTATTCTCGAGTTGGCCGCGCCTCCATGAATTTCGCTCGCGGATTTCCCTCATCAACTGCAAACGAACAACACAACCTTTCCTTTTGTCCCATCTTTCTGTCATTTCTTGTTCGTTTCAGAAAGAGAAAATCTCGGTTCCCGGTTGACGCACGCCACCGTAACGTTCACTGGATTAACCGAAAAATTTATTACGGAAAAGAACGATGCACGATAATCTCGCTGTTACACGTATGTCTTCTTCGTTTCTTTCACGGACATCGTGCGACGCGCTGATATCTTCTCTCAACGTCTTGCAGCCTACGCGAACCGATTAAACGTCAGGAGAGAAAGAAGCGTTTATACTCGTTTAATGAAAGTTAGCGTTGTCTGGTTATATGGCGAGAGTAGGATTTGGCGTGGCTATTTGTTACAAGTAAGATTGGATTCTCAGTTAGAGATGTCAGCAAAGCGAAAAGAAGAAACGGATATTTGAGATTAAGATGGAAAAAGAGCGGATGGCCGGCAAAGATTCCGGGTATTTTTGAATTACGCGAGACTGAACTTCAGTTACGCAAGAAAATGTCCATCTACTGACACGAAATCAGTATACAGTAGCCACGAGAATTTTCCGTAAGAATTTCCAGTGAAGCGTTTCTTTCTGTTAAATTCTACATTCCATTTCCATAACATCACGCGCAAGTACTGCTAAACAATACGAACTTTGTTACATTCGCATCCAATTAACTGCTGCCTAAGTGCAATAACAAACGTGTACGAACACTTTCTACAGCCACTGTACGTCCTCGGAGAAAGAAAGGAAGCAAAGTACAAACTTTAATCCAACGAAGCCTCGTTTACACCAAGCAAACAGGCCAGAATACTAAACGGAAGAGTCGAAAGACTAAGAGTGAAATTCCAAGCGAAAATAAAGCAGCATGTTAATCCTTATCATCCTGAATCCCGATGAAGAAACAACCGAGCTCGCCGACTGAGAACTGCTACGGCATTCGAGGAACATTTCTCCCGAGACACAGCCGTGCATCTCCGGTCGGCTTAAAGAAGAACGCGCAACAGCATCCAAGGAGAAGTGGGAGGGAAAATTGCAATTTGCGGCCTGCTAACGAATGCGACATCCCAGTCAGCCTTTGCAAGGGGATCCTTCGCATCGCGTTATTGTTGTGCACGACAATGGAGGTCGCGCAGGAACAATGCACGCTCGCGTGCGCCCAGCCAGCAAGAAGAACACGATTCTGGAGCAGGCGTGCGCGCCGCCCTTGCGACAACGCAAACCCAGCAGCGACGTCTTGCAAAGCTTCTTACCGGCTGCCGTGACGTCTTCACCTGGACGACAACACGCGGCTGAAAGCGACTGCCGCTCCAGCAACGCGTCGTTTGTCCCTGGGGCTACCTTCAAGACGTGTTCTCCACCAACTCCGCTCGTACGGTCGCGATTGTTGGCTCGGGAGTTTTATTAACGCCAAACCTACCACGGCGGTCAAACTGACCGCTTTCAAATTTCTACACAAATTTTACCAGATTTAAACGTTACCAGATCGCTTGCTAATCTGTGACTTTTCATAATATATCCTTCGGTATTTATTTCTAGTTTGCTTCTTTTTTTCTAAAGAAGAATTTCTGGTCTGTCCTGCCTATCGCGAGCGGTCAATAAGTATCCAAGAAGTGTCGGTAGGTTTAGTGTTAAAAAGCCTCGTGGACTCGCGATCTTGAGGAATTTTTCAAGAGTAGTCGTACAGAATGGTTGCAGATGTCAGCGATAACATTTTTCGTTAGAGAGAAATTGGAGAACATAGAAGATTGCAATGGTGTGGATAGACGAACAACGTGTAGAGACAATACGATTGGTTTGTACGTGCGATGGGCAGAAACTGAAGGAAACAATTGCGATCACAGTGATGGAATGGAATTGACAAAATACACGCAAATGTACGTATGTAATTGCGATCTTCTTTTTGAAGTATTGGGTTGTCCGGAAAGTTTCTTTCGTTTTATAAGGAAACAACGGATGCACGACATTTTTTGTTTCACGTTATTTTATCGAATTACGTGATTTATTTTTTATTTTTATTATTTATCATTACTTAGTCCGTGCCTTTCGGCTTTCGACGAGCTTTTCGGTTTTACATCTCGTTTGACATATATCAATCTTTGGCGTTATCTCCTTATTTATCTCTGCTCTTATATCTACCTAATCTCTTATCTATGTCTATCTCTCTATGTAACTACCTGTTTTCTTATATAATATATTCTATAGCTCTCTATTCTCTAAACTAGGTAATATCGAATTACGTATGATCGTAATAATAGAAAGGGAACAAAATGGATCACAAGTGATTTAGTAAAATAATAGAGAACGAAAAATGTCGTGCGTCTATCGTTTCCTTATAAAACGAAAGAAACTTTCCGGACAACCTGATAAATTGAAGAAGATAGATATCTTGTAAGAATATAAATTTTTCGCTGTCGTACGATAAGAATATAAAAGTCCCTAACGTAATATCCTTGTAATTATACATCGATGATCGAGGCAAAAAATAATTAATGCATCTAGGTGACGGTGGCTTGATCTTTTTCTATCTTCTATGTCGGTTCTTCTACGTCATTATTAAGTACAGTAAATACGTTCGAGAGTCTTTGAGAAGAGAATCTTCAATTTGCAGGAGAGAGCCACTTCGCACGAATAAAGCTGGATGCTGTATGCCCGTTTCGGGATAAAGCAGCGACAACAGCGAGTTGAAGGAAATAGCATTTTCGGCAGAGATTCGAGAACTGCTTGGAGGAAACTTGGAGAACATCAATTCCTGGTGGAAACAATACCAAGAAACGAGATACGGAAACGCTCAGTTGAGAAGGATCTTGAAACGTAATTGCTCCGTCTACGCGTCCAATTGTTTAGCCTGCAGCAATTAATTCGATTGTTTACTTATTACTATCTACGTGTCTTGCACTATTTTATTTTCATCTTTCTACGCTAGCTAGTAGCTTCATGCACGATCAACCATAACTCCTTTCGCGAGACAAAGCAAAAAATTATAAATTAAAAATTATACTAACTACGAGACAAAATATCAAATCTAAAACACCTTCAAAAAGGAAGCCACGAAAGAACTAAAACAACGATGAAATTACTAAATCACAAAGTTTCTTCGCAAGAAAAAATTTTCTTTCTCGTCAAACTTCTACACCCTCTGCGAATCAGATTCAAGGTCCAAATTCACGATTAATCATTGGACGAACGTTTACGAGGCGATCCATGCGGTCCTTTCATGTTCGCAGCTGCTCGAGCCACTCATCATTGTGTTGAAACTTCGCCGGCGTGGAGAGCAATCGAGGAAATTTTCCGTGGGAGTGCATCATTTTCCAAAGTGTCAGGAGAAAGGAGAAACATTCACGGCGATAAAGAAACCGCAAAGCAATATATTTCCTTTGGGACCGCTGGTGTGTCCGAGGCTCGATTGCTCCGGGCATTTGTTACGGTCAGTTACTTCCGATGAAACGGGCAACTCGTGTCCCCAAGGGCTACTTTTCCACCCCTTTCGCTACCCCTTTTGCAGCCGCCTGCGAGCAGACCGAAAGATATTTAGCGACCAGTGCATTTTTCAATATGTCACAGTCGACAAATTAATTTAGCCTGTTCCGTTCCTGTGCCATGTTTTCCCCTTTAACTGCTGCACAGATACATTTGGTAATATTCTTACTGTGCATAAACAGAAACTGACTACCGACCATGACGACTAAAATAACTCTCAATATTCAATATCCGATGCTATTCACTGTCTTTGCTTTCTAAGGATTTTTGCCACAAACGTGTTATTTCGTTCCGCATTACGCGTGTTTTACAACGCAAAAGGCTAAACGAATTTTCTTGATCTCTTTCTCCTTTCACGAAGCAAGTATCGTTCGTGAATAATAGGCATGGCTACTATCAGGAACCGTTCGCATATAGCGCGATCAATGTGTCAAGTAGATTCTAAACTATAGCCCGTACGCCGTAAAAAGCTGAACGAGATAGAGCGCAGTGCGTGACTTGACAAAAGATAACGAGGGGTTACTCGGGGAATTTACTAAATTCGACGAACGCGGAACGATTATATTACGATTAAAATATCGGACAAAGAATTACGATAAAAGATTTACGATGAGAGTTAACCTTCGATAAGCACACCGCAATTTAATACGATTGGATTTTCTGTCGCATCGCTGTGCGCAAAATCTCGATATCCCCGATTCACGATCGGATCAATCACTTTCACCTATCATAGCTCACGCTTAACACCTTCGCTCTACACAGCTTTCGCATCAAATAAAATAAAAATCCGTATGAATTCCTGTTTCAAATGTGCTTCGAAAATAAATCCCCGATTCCATGATTACCGCTGTGAAGCTTTGAAACCGTGGCTCTGAAAGCTGCGAAACAAAAACCATTCGATCCCTATCTGCAAACACCAGCCCGCGACGATTCGTTGGCATCGGGGCAAGAATCTGTGACGCGGTGCCCAAAAAGATTCCGCTAAATGGTCGACTTTTATTTGCCGCTCGTGTATCGGCTATTAAACGTCATTCGTGGAACGATCTCGAGTTAACCGGATCCGGGTACGTGGAAAAGGGCGCGCTGGAAAAGTGTTCGCGTGGCTGGAAAAGTGTTCGCGTGGTTGGAAATGGTCGAGAGTCACTTATGCAAATATCGGCCGGAGTGACGTTAAGCGATTCCACGCGCATAGTGAAACGTTTTATTAACCCGGCAGTGAGGGGAAACGCGCGGAATCGAGGGAAAAAAGAAAATGGGAGAGGGCTACGTGGAACGTACGTACGAAAGGGTGGAAAAAAAAAATAGCAAAGAGTGGGGGTAAAGCGTAACGGCGGAGGGTTAGGGGGAAGGGAGGGGGGTGAAAAGGGTAGAAGAGAGGAGACGAGCGAAGCTCGATTGCGGGCGTTCATTAGGGTCAGTTACTTTTAATGGGGAGCCAAGTAATCCCCGCGGAATATTTTCTCCTTTTCTCGCGCGCTGTCTTCCCCTCTTTCAGCCCTCTTTCACCCCGTTCAGGCCTTACCCTGTCAAAGTTACGGCTCTTCGTTTACGCGGGCCAGCGTGTGTTTGTTTAATGTCAAATACGAATCTCGCTGGGACTTCTCGACTCCCGTTAGCTGGCACACCGCTTTCCGAGCTTTCGCCTACACATTTATTCCCCGCCTTTTGGTTTTTCTCGTTCGCCACTTTTCTCAGCATCCGATCCCTTTAACACTCAGCTCGCAAGTTTCTTCCATTTTGTATGTTAATCGCTTTCGCTGCTCTATCACCTTTTTGCCGATTCCCTTCACTCACAGCAGGATCTTTGAAGGCTCCTTTTGGCTCTTTCAAATCTGTGTCGTTTGGTTCTTCTTTATTTTAGCCTTCTTATTTCAACCGTTTCTTTTGTGGTTTCGTGCGCGGACGTAGCGAGTGTCGCGAAGAGAAATTAGAAAACTCGTGCACGATTCGTTACGGTTAAACATCCTGGCGGAGGTAGGAGGAGTTGAAAAATTCACCGAAATAACTTCGCATACGGATACAGAGTTCCACGCGAACTCGGGACGAAACGGTAGTCCGAAACTAAATAATAATCCTGTGAAGTCCGTGTAAAGGGTGAAACGCATGAAAGCGGAAGCGTTCCTCGTGCACCCTTTACCCGTTGCGTCGTTACAAACGACACGATAAACATCGCAGTCAATCATGCCGCGTATTACGCCCTGCATATCAAACACGCGCTAATTACGCGTGTTCCGCGGCTTCGAGAAGTCGAATCGAAGTTCCACGGGTCTCCAGGTTCTCCCTCGTTTCGACTTACTACCGGCAATAACTCCCGCGGAAAACACGTGTCAAAGATAGCAACTTGTTTCCAATTCAAATAGGTAGATTATACTTTGGTATTAGTGTAAGACTGCTTGATATTTTTTTACAAAATTCTTTTCATTCGTATATTCTTGTTATTCGTTTGTTAATCTGTAATTATAATTAGTAACAAATATAAAAAATACACGTATCATAAGTATAAAAATATATTATAGTCGTAAATGTAGTTATGTATAATGTAAAAAATATGTATAATATATAATATAATATAAATATAAATAAATAGACCTGGGCTTCTTTTTACACGGAACATTTTTTTACAGGATTCACTATCACATAGTTTTCTACGCGGTTTATTCAATTTTACACGGTTTTTTTTAATACGTGCCATTAACTTTTATACGGTTTATTTAACACGTTCTGGTTGCAGTTACGCGACTTTTTTAGTATGTTTTATCACGTCTGTCTCCGAAATGATATCAGTCTCCGACGTTTTACACGATTTCAAGATTTGAGAACTTGTAGGGCTTGTTACAAAGAATTAACTTAACAATTAAAAGAGAAAACAAAATACATGTCATCAGAAATGATACAAAACGATCAGACGAAGGATGTTTCGAGCGACGAAAATCATCTTTCTCCAGTAATAAGAAAACGTATTCGTTGTAATATAATAGAGCGTGGCGATGAGTAAAATATGGATTTTGAACAAAATATTTTCTTGATTTTCACATTACCTTCTCCTTCCTGCGTTTATCCAATAAAATATTGTCATCGAACGCAGTTCTACATTTGATTTAATTTAACACAAGGTTTATACTTTCTTTTTTTACAAATAAATTGTTTCACGACCCATTTCTTTTTACACGGCAGGCATTTATCGCGTAAAGAGACACTCAGATGCATACGAAATAAACGATATGATTAATTCGCAAATTTCATTGACCCAAAATTCCCACGAAGCTAAAAAGTGGACACTGGAGAACATTATAACGTCAAAAAAGATGAAGGGATAATTGTTTGTAAGATTAGGATTGACATGTCCACAGATACAGCTCCGTTAAGGACTTGAAATTACGAAATGTTAATCACCGAGGGCCAAGAGCAAAGTGAATAGAAGCCGGAATCCAATCCACTTGATGTTCATTAGGGTCAGTTACTTTTAATGGTGGGAAAGTAATTCGCCGGATTATTTTACCCCTGCCTGGAGTCGACTACTTTGAGACTTCCGCTGGTTGGTTCGGAAGCTTTAAGCTCCGTGTCATCGTGCTTTATTATTTAACTAGACGGCCATGTACCTTCACGGTCCTTTTACTGGTCGAAAATAATTTTCGAAATTTCTTCGTCAAAGACTAGACGAAGCAAAGACTATCGACTGTTTATACCTATTCGCGTCGACTCTTTATTATCTTTATTACATTTACATTCTTGTTTTTCTTTTACCATGTCAGTCTCAGGTCTGGCCAATGGTATTTTTAATCTATACGAATTATAATTTCAATAGAACACTCGTGTCAGAGTAATCTTAATCGAACGTCGTAATTTTACCTTCGATTACTGCGTGAAGGAGAGTACGGATTCGAAAATTAACCGTTTAGACAAATTCGCTTCGTATCCGCGGAGTAACTTCAACTTTAATATCAATTCGCCCCTAGCAAAATTTCTCCAATACCAAACACACACATTTTCTTTTCAACCCCGTTTCGACGCACGTGCAAACGCTTCGACTTGCAACAGAACGATATATATTAACTCATAGTTACGAGTTATAGCGAGTGTACGTCGTACGTAATAAGTGACACCAATCGCTCACTGATAACGATCCTTTCCAAGAGGCTCAACTATCCGTAACAAAATTTCACCAAGCGTAAATACTCCTATTTCGATACGGTTGCCACGTATATATCCGGGAACATGCACTTGAAAGAGAATCGGAACGCGTCTAACCATTGCAATTCAGTGCGGAGAGTCGAGGTATCCACAGGTTGCGACAAATTCGCAAATCTGCGAATGTCTCTGGGAAACACGCGTCATCCGCGTGTTCAGTCGGACAATGTAAACGCGAGCTGTCCGTTTCCCGACGGGATACGATGGCGGAGCAGCTTGTAACCCGACAACAGTTACAAACTGGCCGATTGCGTAGCCCAAAATCCCGTGACGGGGTGGCGCGTATACACGCGTATGCACGCGGCCACGTAGAAGAGAAAACGCGACGGAGAGGAAACACGTCGAGAGCGTGTATCAATATTGGCCCAGGTTGCCTAAATGTTGGACCGTGCGCGCTATCAGCGTCGTTGGATACATTATTCATGCGCGATAAAGTATTCCACGGGCCGAGCGCGTGTGCACACATGGAACAGTGTCGAGGTTTTCGGTACCAAGCGACGAATAAACCCTGGATATTTTATGGCGAGGTCGCGCGTCGCTCGGTGTTTTCATAGAAAGTGCAAGGAGGTAGGAATTTGATTCTTTGTGTTGGTCAGCCGGCTAAAGTTCCGTTGGCTCGTTGTTTCGAGAAGGTGAAGATGGGTGGAAGCAGGTTGTCGAAGGTGTTTTATAGCGACGGTCAAGAATTGAGAAATTCAGTTTCGAAGACGTTTTACCGGCGGAGTTTTATGCCGAGAGCCGCCGACGTCGCCCGCTTTGATCTCTTTCTGAGCAGTGTAAAGAGGGACGAATCCGATTCGTTACGTTGGCCAACTTTCGTTGGAATCTTTTGCAAGATTCTTGAATAGATTCTTCAGGGTATTTTGTATCTTGCAAAAACGTAGTTTCTAAAGGAAGCGGATAACACGACGAACGTATGTTTCCCTAACGATATTAATACAGCACGTATATTATCGACACGAAATTGTATCACCGCCTAATCAGGCATCGGATAATCATCCGATACGACACAGAACGTCTAATGGACAATCCTATACGCACACAATCTCCCCTTTTCGACAAATATCCCAAAGCCGGATCCTGAACGATTGGCGATCAAAGCTACAAATTCGGCTGTTACATCAAAATCGAACTAGAAGAGAAGAACATCAGTTGTCCCTACATCGTACGCAAACGCCGTATAGATATGTACACACATACACTGCCGACCAAAAGTTTGGGTACACACGCTAATTTGCGAAATGTTCTTAATTTTGTTTGTACTAGTATGACACAAATGCTTTATTTCTCTTTGTTCACATACATAGATATAAAAATGATCAACATATGTTACAATAGTCGAAATATCTTTTTTAAATATTAATAAAGAGATGTCATTAATATTTTACACAGTTTTGGCATTCTTGAAACTAACTGTTCTAATTTTTCTATCGGTATGTTTCTCCAACTGTTTTGTAGAAGCTCCCATAAATGTTGTTTCGACCTTGGACAACGATATCATAAACAGTGTTAGGTATTATAGAAGCTTATAATTTGCAGTTACAAAAAAGCTGTATATTTTTATAACAGTGAAATTATACAAAGTATGCACAAGTATTAAAAAATGACGAAATATTAAGCCGCACAGTTTGTATTTGCGCGTGGAATACAAATATAGTAGGTGTACCCGAAGTTTTGGCAGAGAGTGTACGTACATATACGAAGCATAAACGAAAAGGCACTTAAGTCGCAGAAAGAACTTCATTTTGCAACCCGGTCGTAAAGCATTTCCACGAACGAGTGGTAAAACGAGGCTCGGAGTCTCCTTTCAGCTTGTTCCCTCTTCCCAATC
This sequence comes from Bombus confusus, assembly GCA_014737475.1. Taxonomy (NCBI): domain Eukaryota; kingdom Metazoa; phylum Arthropoda; class Insecta; order Hymenoptera; family Apidae; genus Bombus; species Bombus confusus. Next base: position 1,158,241 of record JACXIV010000153.1, read on the forward strand.
AACTCGAACTCCGACGCTACGCTAACAGCCAGGTTACGAAACACTTCGTACAGCTTCGAATCCGAAAAACTTCCCCGCGGAATCTCGTCGACTCGTGGAGGGAGGAATTCCGACGAGCAAAGAGATCAGAGGCTGCAATTTGCGGCGGATAGTTAGCAGGCGGTCGCTCCTTCCAGCTTTAGACGCGCTAACGAGAATCGATCCCTGGAAGAGGGATGCTGCGATTAATTAATTACCGGTTAAGAGTCGAACGTAGCTCGATCGCAAGGAGGGAAAAAAGCGACGGAACAGCCTGGAAAGCGAAATTCGATGTATACGCGACTCGCAAGTGGAATCTAGATATTCAGCTGATAGCAGGCCAAAGTAGTCGACTTCGCTTTTTTACATTTTTGGGAAGCGTTCACGTGCGCTCGCATAACTTGCATGGCGTTTTATATAGTTTCATCAGCTTTCTTCTACCTTATATTATATATATTCTTTATCTACTATGCGTATATTCATGAAATTAGTATCGTTACGTTAACACGTTGTTTGTTAATAGTTTTGTATTATAAGGTAATGTTACAAACAGTTAACGTTCTAGAAACTTCTTGCTTACTTTAAAACTATTCCGATACTCATTTGCAAATAATAAATATTCTAACATTCGACGATCTTTCACATCTACATCTACATCTTCGTCACTTACAGCAGAATAGCGCTCGAATTGTATCGAAGTGCACATCGTCTAACGTGTCAAACCGTTCTATCAAATTCTAAAATATCAGTTGCACGCTGGAAAAGCTTTTTTTTCGTCGAATTCTACCCAAAATCCGATACCGCTACAATTGATTCGCGTTTAAAAGGGGCGAGAACACGAGCTCGTTAATTGCACGTTGTTAATTCTCTCGTTGTTACGGAATTTTGCCATCGGTGTAGAAATATCGTAAATGGTCAACAGCTCGCGTTACAAATTAACGGCTGGTGATTAATTAATACGTTAATTGCGATACGTTGTTCCAGCAGAGTCGTTTTTAACCGACGGAAATCTCCACGGGACAGAGACACGACGACTGGTGACAGCAACTGTTCTCGAATTTGGGTTAATTAGCGCGAAAAGTATGCGCGAAATGGAACTAGACCGAATGGAATTAGCTTCAAGGATTACGTGTCGCGACGATTGATACTCGTTTGGCTGTTCGATGACGATCGATGATTCTTGACTGATTAAATGCATTTCGTGCGGAAACTGACACGCTACGGGGCATATATTTTCGTCGATTCCTAGCACGTCCCTATTACCGCGTGTTAACCACTTAATTATACTTTATTCGATAACGATTGGATCAGCGTATCGTTCACGAATACCGCGCAGTACATCGATGCCTCGATTTCGTGCAGGGCACAAAACAGGCCACTCGAAACAGAGATTCTCGACATACAGTCGAACCGCAGCAAGATCCAGCCACGGATAATTAACCGCTGCTTTAATGGAAACGACTTAGTTACCGCGTTTGTACCGTTTCGCGTGCGCCGTACCGAACACTCTGATCAATTAAATACGCGGTCCTGTATTGACTGCGATAATATTATTGTGATAACGCGCGTATCGATTTACAGATCCGAGCTGCTAACAATTTCCTCGACTCCTGTCCCAGAAATTTGGCCGAATCGACAATCAAAGCTGAAGTTACCACCCTTAGATAGTGTCACGTTCACCGTAGAACATTTCTCTAAGTTAGAAATTTTGATGGAAATTTATTGCTTCGTGTCGAACGCATTTAAGACGGTCGATTGTCATCGGGTTTGTTGAAAGAATAACGCAAGTATAAAGAGCAAACTCTCCAGCAAACTGATTTGAGATCGTAAATTTAAGATACACTCACGACCATAAATACGAAGACGTCGAAGTTTAGTGTAACTTGAATATTGTCTTTTATTTTCTAGTTACTTTATTATGAACCTCTCGAGAAGAAAGGAACGTTCTACAACTTTATCTCAAAGAAGCTGACTCTTCCAGTTGGCTTTCGCGTGACTTGCAACATGCGTGTGTCTATCTTTAGGTAGATCTATTAAGTAGATCTTTAAGTAGATAGAAACATATCATACCTAAGCGTACAAACGTAAATGATATCTCTATCGTTCGGTTCTTTACAATCTTTTATAAAGATAGTAGCGTGTAATAATTCTACTATTTGCAACAATAAAATGTTATTACATTCTGCACGAACAACATTCCGGTGTGCACATGAACCGTACCAGAATCATCGGATCATCTAACGGAGTACGAAGCGAGCTGGGTAAACGAACGTAATTTCTCCCGTCGAGTAAATCTACTTTCTCACTCCCACGTCATTTCACTCCCTAATTTGCTGAACGCTATTTGCAACGAACAATCGAAGGGCGGCTAATTCGTCGTTGGAACAGGACTGAACGACCATGAAGCAGGGCAATTAGCAAGTGCAAATAGATGCTAATTACAAGTAACTGGAAGAAAACGATGGTGTGGTAGGTGTCGATTGTTCTTCTAATGAGATTTCGACGACCGCGTTCCCGACGATGCAACATCCCTCTGTGCTCAGCTATGCTCCCTACTACTTGCCGATTGCTAATTAATTGGCACGCTAATTGGGGCAGCGTGGCTAGAACGTTTGTGTCGCGGTATCGCTTGCAAGCGCCGATGCAGATCGTCCTTGTGTACGCGCGTCTTGATTGCAGCTACGATTGTTACTAGACTCGTATCGCGTAATTGTCGAACTATTTGCTGCACGAAAGCTCTGAAATCATTCTCCGTTAATCTAGAATGTCGTTTAATAATTTATTTGCCGGGAGGGAATCGTTATTAGGAAATGGAGAGAAATTAATATCGATAGTTACTGTTCGATTGCACAATCGTTTCACACTTTCGTCGCTGCAGTCTTTTATAGAGATAGTACAGAGTATCTAACATCTCTAATGTTCGGAATATTGCTCGTAATATTACATTTATAACAGTAAAATTGTCAGGAATTTACGCAACGAACGACGCGTCGATCGAAACGTCATAACTTTCGAATACACGCTGAAAGTAACTTGAAAAATATTACCTATCGCGATATTAAAATATCACTTGTTTTAACAGCTTGGCCAGTTGTTTTATCAGCCGTTTATCAGTCGTTTGAACGATAACCTTTGGCACCTACGCAACTTCGCACCAGTTGTAACTCTATCAAAATTTGAATTTCAACAAATATACTGGAATCCCGCTAACTAATTGTGAGATGGACAAACGACTGTTGGCATAGAATGATTAACAATTTGACGGGGATATCTATCCCGGTTTATTTATCACATTAGGTGTCCCGCTGGGTAAACCGACCTAAATGAAATGAATCAGATGATGGAGGAGGACAAAGAGGAGGAGATGAAATGGAACAACCTGTGCGCGCACAGCCCACGACAATCAATTTTCAATAAACCGACAGGTAAATGTATTTACAAACATTTATGCGCATAAATCGTGCTCTCTGGCAAATTGCATCCGCTGCTGTCTAGGAATGCGACGCGGATGATTTAAACGACGCTTCGAAGAAGGATATCTCTCGAGTGCTGTACCTCACACTTACGCTTTAGTTGTTCTTCCATCATTCCATTACAAAATATACAGAATTCCGTTGCGGATTAACGTCCTTCTTTTCTTCCAAGCCGAATTTTTTCTTTTATATATATATATATATATATATATATATATATATATATATATATATCACATTCACGTGATATTCTTGAGAAGAAATAGAGTTCAATATATAATTTCAACTGAGCCGATAATAACTTATTACAGTAGTTGATACGATTGTAAACTATAATTAGAAGAAATAAATATATCTGAACACAAGGTGCGAGTAGATTTACCCCTTAACTATCGTTCTCATATTCCGAAATAATCTGTGGATTTTTTTTTAATTTCGTTACGCTATCGTCTGTAATGTCCTCAAAGTAATCTTCTTTCGTCGCAAAAATTTCCTTTCGGACGCTCTCATACATGTTTCTTTTGTTGCTAGAATCTTTTACGAAGGAACACAAATTCTTCGTCTGCAACGTTGGGCTCAACGATGAACGCACCTCTGCAGTTGAAATTAGTATCGGAAATTGACAATTTCATTTTACAAAAGAAGGACAAGAAACCGACAGAAGGGCGGTCGCGAAATTCGGTACGCGGCTCGCAACTGCGAGAACCGAACATGCGAACGCAAATCCAGCGATGATCACATCCATTCGCGTGTGATTAATGCGAAATGAGAATTCCAGGCGCGACACAGCTTAAGCAAGAAGCTTCTTTGACAATTCCACTTAACTAACCATCGAACAGCGAGTTTGATAAGTTCCTTACTCGACAGAAAGATTCGACGAAACGTTAATTTTGTCGAAAACCAAAAATAAACGAACAGTCGTGATTCTAATCGAACAGAGATGAAAATAAAAGTAAAACTGCTGCGCAGATATACTACCAAATACTATGCAAATGACTAACCAAATAGAGTAAATAGAGCGCGATCGTAAAACAACAATCTCTCGGTCCTTTCTTTTTATCGTCGGCCTGGTAATTGCATAACGACACTCGATACACGCGGACGATGGGAGGTTGAATAGGAAAAGAGTCGGAATGAATGAAAACGCGGCGGATCGATTTGAATCGGTGAACGAGGAGAAATACAAGGGAAAATGGAACGAGAAAGGAAGAAAGAAGAGAGAGAGAGATGGGTCTGTGGCACCGCAGGAAATGCCGCTCGCAAAACGCTCCCGGCCATTGTTTATCCGGCGCATCCGTTTTAATGCGCGCTATAATTGCAGAGAACGTAAAGCCAATGGGTTCCACTCTTTGACGCGATATTTCGACATCGACCACGGATCTTCCTTTTGACCCGCGACCGCGTTACTCCCAGCGACCGCCCCGATGCTTCCGTTCCAAATTGTTGCAAAACGAGCGTGAACGTTCTATCGTAATTAGTTGCACGGCGGGTACAGCCCGTTATCGCGTGTTCCTGCATAAATAATGCAATCGCACGAGAGCAAAAGGTAAATTACGCGGCCGGTATGCTCTCAATGGGTCGCCTAATAAACGTTAATTACCAATTATGCGATCCCCGTCCTTAATCCTACTACTACTCTTTCCAATTTTTCCATTTTCTCCGACATCGATTTTCTTTATTTATTCTGCTTTCTTCGTGTGTGTGTGTGTGTGTTTTTGTCTTTTCTTCACAGTTTCTGGACAGGGGACGTACGCAGAAATTTCACCTTTCTGACTAAAATACAAGATATCGAAAGAAGGCTGTAATTTGGTAAAACGTTCGATAAACGATAGTGGATAGATGGTGGAAACGTAAAACTGTTACGTAGCTGGTAGCTGACTGAGGTTGAAATTAATAATACGTTGGAAGTAAGCTGGAATTAATAAGCGCGATAATTGCTGGCAACTTTGAAAGACGAACTCGCGTAGTAAAGACAAATCCAAGGGAAAAGTTTAGTTGCACTCGAATAGTGAAATTTGTAATGCTGTTTGGATTAGGGAACTTGACAAGAACGGTTGAACTCGCGGGTTTGGCTTTAATAACTCGGCGCGTTAAGAAGTTTGGTTGAGAGATACGTTTTATTTAATATCCTCGTTAGTAGATGCTGTTAACGCGTGATATAGTATACTGAAGTATCAGTTCGGTTAAAAATTTCGTGGGTTGCTCGCTGTGGGAAACCGGAAGATAAAATTTTCAACCTACGAACATTCGTCTTTTGCTTTCGTGTAACAATGTGTCGATAGAGTCCGTTGTACGAAACGATGCTCTTCCAAGTAAGAGAATTTTCTCGTCCTATACATATCATAATCTTATAAATAACCATCTTCAACCACAAATTCAGCGTATTTCCCAATTTTACCTATATCAATACCGAAATACAAATAGAACGACTGAACTATGTATATATATATACTTTCCATTTTTACAAACGATATATAAAGGCGCATTCGATCGATGGTACTGAATTTTTTAATTTTGATTCCGATACCTGTACGTCTATAAAAAAGAAGACTATACGAAACTCTGCCATGAAACTGCTATAAAACATGCTAGAGCTGATAGAAAATTTACCGAGTAACTTTTTCCAAAAAATTTTCCCATTTTAACAACGGTTTAATTTAGCCAGAGGTAGCAATTTTTCCTTTACACGGACGATTGCCGTGTGAAATTACATCCGTCGAAACAAACTCGACGGTAGTGCGTGTTAACCCGGTTCGATGATTCTCCACGCAGGCATTTCGGAGTGCAACGTGACCGCGGTGCAGAGTCGACGCTTAAGTCGACGAGCGCTCGAAACTTCCGTTATAACGGAGGTGGTTGCGTCTTTAAGCGTCCATTGAATTCATGAAAACGCAAATAGGGATACGGCGGCGAATATGCGTGGCTCGTAACAGCTGGTCGCGAGCGGAATCGATCGCCAACGGCGATAATGTTCGTTCCCTGGCACGGCCTTCGAATCTCGATTTTATTTACCGCGTGGTGTGACTCGAATGAAATCGAATCGCCAATCCCAGTAATTGTTACATTCTTGAAAGTTTACTATGGCTAAAGACAAAGAACGTAGTACTATGCCATCGCTTGTCTCTCGATCACACTTATACCGTGTATACTACGTTATTTATATCACTTGTTATATTGCACCCTGTATGTCATTATATTTGTGTTTGTATGAATTACACACCTTTGCGATAATGTTGCTGCGGTAGAACTTCGTTTAATCCAAATGTCCAAATTATCATGTTGTATTCGTAAGTAGATGTGTTTCAGATTTTAGCTACGTGATCATAATATATACGTACATATATCTCTAGAAAAATGGAATAGAAAAGTGACTCCTTGATTAGATAGATTTCATAGGAAAGTATTAGGTTGTCCGGAAAGTTTCTTTCGTTTTATAAGGAAACAATAGACGCACGACATTTTTCGTTTTCTATCACTTTTTTAATTATTTTTTTAATCTAATATTATTTCACTGAATCACGTGTGATCCATTTTCTTCCGTTTCTATTATTACGATCATACGTAATTCGATAAAATAATATGAAACAAAAAATATCGTGCATCCGTTGTTTCTTTATAAAACGAAAAAACCTTTCCGGACAACCTAACAATAAATAACATGTCCACGTGCTCTTGTAACAACAGTCGAACGAACTTATCACTCGATCTAACGTTTCCTTCACAAAGTATCGAGCGCCAAAGTATCGAACGTCCGAATAACGCGTTGCCAATGTCGACGATGCCGACGAGCGATCTAATTCGTTTAAATTGAAAATGCGCGTCGATACGCAGGAGTAACGAGCAACCATGATCATTCTTTCGAATATTATCGCCATTTTCGTCGCCAAAATCGCGTGCTTCGCGTTAAAACGCAGTGAAATAAACTTCTGTGCTTTCTGAAACGGTGCCTTTAATAAGAGAGTAGGATCACGTCTTCGGAAGAAAAACAGAAGCTTCAGGCGTGGCTTTCCGGGGCTGTGGACCGTTTAGAGGGTCGTAGTATAATGGTAGTTCCGGTGCAGGAGGAAATTAACGGGAATGTAGGTCGCGCAGGCTTTTCTACGAGAACGTGAATGTCGGCTGTTTAATTTAATCGTTGTTTTGTAAGGGAAAAGGCTTCGTATACTAAATTAGACGCTGGTAATTTTAGGTTACGAACAAGGTAGGATATTCTTCTTCTTATTCGTTGTACGAGCAAGAGAATGCCAACTTATGGTTCAAGAGCGAAAACGTTCGCATGGAAAAAAGCTTCAGTGACCTTTAACGTATGGTAAAAGATAAAGAAACACGAAGCTATTGTCTCGCTAGACTAACAAGTATATCAAACACGTTCTACAGGTTGAAACATGCTACGATGCATACATCGACACTTAGGTTTCATGAAATTTGCATCAGTTTCAAGCCAACATTTTGCTTGTGGTGTGATACCGATGTTGAAACACGTGTTTCAACGTGTCTGCTTGTTTCCCAACTTCGGTATTATTATTATTATTACTATTATTATTAATAGGAGGTACGTTGATTGTAAAAGATAACAAATTAAAGAAGATTTCTTTCTAAAGGGGATTTACTTTCTACGAAATCAGATTCGGTATGATTCCTGTATCGATACAAGTTGGCCTCAATACTCATTCGCCTATACACATCTACATGCATTGTAACATGTATCGCGAAACCTGTGCAGCTCCCTTTAGAATCCCTTGTCAATTGCTAGACGTACGTATATTTAAATGATTCAGAAAACAAGAGAAGGAGAAAGATGTGGAACGAGGTATTAAACTGCCAGCTCGTCGAACTTCCGAATATTGAAATTCTCTGGAAATTGTCAATATCATATATATATATATATATATATATTTAAATAATTCACAGAAACTTTCAACTTATCGGCTATGCCGTCAATGACGAAATCGTTTCGTAATATTCGCAATTAGTTTCGCAATACTCGTCTCTAGAGGCTCGTGACTTCTCTTTTGTCGAAGAAGAATCGCAACGAGATTCACGTCGGCCCGACCCCGATCACAGAGATTTTCCGCGTTTTCTCTTCTCCTCTGCTCCGTAGCCGCGACTTCTAGTCACGACGCAGAGACAACAGTCACGAAGAGCATCTTCGCGTGCAAATAAACGCCGAGACCGAGTCAATGCGCCGGTCCAATGCGAAACCGATGAGTGTTTGAATAACGGAATCAGGGAATTCTTTGGCGATGTTTCCTCTTCCTCTTGTTTCAAGCGACGTAACCGAAAATCCAAATTTTCTTTCTCACTCTTCTTCTATTTTCACTTGTCCGTTTCCATATTTTTATACTTGGTCTTAACGTTGGTTAGATAGGCTAGATAGGCTAGGTAGATCAGATGAGAAAAAAGAAAAAAAAAAAAAAGAAAAAAAAGGTCTCAACGGTGCATCAACCGCACACAGGTATGTGGTTGTTAGTAGACTGCGGATGCTGTGTAATTTTATATCTCTATGAACGTAACTAAAAAAAGTGAAATTCATACGGAAAGCTTTAGCTACTAAACGTTACAATAGTTACTCTAGATGTATCGCATATTTGTGCGTATTGTCAGCATTCTGTAGATTTCTACGCCTTTGAATTTCTCAAAAATGCACAACACAAATACATAAACAGCCGCGATTATGGGCGACGATAACGAATATCGTGGAGAATAGATTTTACTTTCGATAGCCTGGTAAGAGTTTCGCGTTTCTCGAAGGAAATTGTATTTTCCAGGGTACTGTTTTTTGTTTTTATACATTTCTATATTTTGTTCGTGTGCTAGAATCGAGGTATGATTTCAAACGAGGAGTGGATTAAAATTGCGATGAATTCGGATGACTGTTCCGTTAAAAGTTCTGGACATTTCGTGAAATAGTAGCGAGAAAATTACTTCTGGTTTAGTAGTAGTAACGGCAAGTTGGCAGAAATTGGGAACGAACTAACTCAAAAGCTCGTTAAGGTTGCATTGAGATTCGAAAGCTTATCGAAGGTTCGTTTTAACCATCTGTTCAACGTGCGACAAGGTGGAAGATTTCTTAATGATCCTTCCAGATTTACAGGACATAAAATATTCTTTAGCGTGTGACCGACGTGGTAATATTAACTCTTCGAAGTTCCAAGTCCTTGAATCTTACATTCCTTGCGTGTATTAATTTTTCACGCTCCATTGATACTACTTTGACAATATTACTCTATGCATGTACCTACCATAATTCCTCGACGTAACGCCACGTTATTCGATATTTTAAAGACCAAAGTCCCTGGACGCAATTTTACATTATCCTTCGGATTAATTAAAATAAAAAAAAACATACTACTACATACGACAATAAAAAAGCTAAGAACTATGCTTCGATAACTCGCGTTTTACGTAAACATACTAAGAATCGTACCTATTAACATATCGTTAACCGTTAATTTTATTCAAGAAATAACACGCCTCGCCTTTGCTCTCTTACGTAAAATCTAACAACGTAACTTAATTTAATTTTTTGCACGGAATCACGTTTCTTGGAACTCGTAGAGAAATGAAAGCCCGTTGAATCTGAAACTACCGTGTCCCTGTAACTGCCTGAAACTTAAATGCCATCAACCTAATAGCATTAATAAAAAAGAAAAGAAACTCTTTCAGCGAGATTTTAATTTAAAACGTTCCACTCGTAAAACAGCGGCCATTCCGAAAGAAATATCCCATTGGTAGGAAGTTGAACGCGGCGTGGTCCGAACGTCACGGTCGTAAGACTTCCGGCAGGTGGCTCGTTAGATTTCCGCCACTCTGTGACATTTCGCGGTGCGTTTAAGATCCATTAGGATCGGGCCAGATTAACGAGGTAGTAACCAGGGTCCATTTGCAGCGCATTTAATTGACCGTAGTCCCCGCGAATAGCCGCAGACGAGTCTGAATCATCATCACCAATTCTCTTCGCGACGCTTCCTGGCCCATTGTCGACCGTACAATGTGCGGCGAAAGGATCGAGACGAAGACGACAGTCTGCGCATCGGAAATTCTTTTAACCATACCTCGCCGTTGTTCCGTCAACTTAAAGGAGTGCTTTATTCTTGAAAGCCTGTCTGTTGCTTTTGTTTCGCGAGCAAAGCTTTCCCGAAGTAAAGATTTAATTCGCAATTAGATTCCAGGCTATCGCAAGAGGATGTTTACGGTATTGTTTAACGCGAAAATGAAAATACTTGGCTGCTTGAACGCAGCTTGGTTTTGGCATAAATGCCAATTATGATGTCGTTTTCTAAAATTGCTTTCTTCAAGCTTTCTCTCGTCTATACGTAGTAACACTTTTCCACGACGAAGGGAGCCATCCTCAACAACCATACCTTCTCGTCTAACTTCCTAGTCACAACCGTCCCTCACCACTACGGTTAACTTGACTCCAAGTAGGGGAAGCGGTCCTGAGGCTTCGACATAATCGCCACGAGCTGTAGAGACGCGGATCCTCCTATTATTCGCCGCAATGAGCGCGCATTATCGCCGTGTGTTTCGAGCCAGGGTATATTTAACTCGGCTAATGGTTAATCAACGCACGTATGCACCTCAGCAGACGGAAACATCCCGAAGGAAAGTTCTCGGGGATAGTCAGGCCGGATCGTATGCTTGATTACAGGCAGACGGGGGACGAGGAACCGGTTTAATAACTTCGTAACTCTACTTACGAATTGCGGAAACGAGGCCGGATTACCAACTGCTTGGCTGCGATTTTCGCGAAGAAATTTCCTCTCTCCCTCCCCTCCCTCTCGCCGCCTTCGTGGAAATTTTCGACACTTTCCACGAAAGAGCGGAAGCTCGAGAAACTCGACCGATGGACAAGAAGACGAAGCGTTCTCCTTTTGTTCGAGCAGTTGGGATATTTTTCAGACCCATTCTTCTATTTTCGCCTTGTTCCTTTATATCGAAGGAAGCGAGGAAAGTTCGAAACAGTGATAAATCGAAGACCAGGAATTTTTATGATGCTGATAGTCCGCTATTGAATAGATAGCCGAGATTGTCGATGGTGTTCTACTCTATCCCTCTCCGTTTGTCGGTGGAATTAATTAGAAACGAAGTGGCTGTTACATCGATCAAGTTAACTCTTCTTTCCAGCTGCGGCAACGGAATAATTTTTTCGATGACAGATAATGTAGGTTTCAAGTTTTCCATAGAAACGACTGCTATGTTTCTAGAGAAATCGAAGAACGATATTTCACGTTCAAAGTTTCGCTCTTCGCTTTTTCCCGATATGCTTGACTTTATCTTGTAGCTGTTTCATCGATACGAGGTAAAATTAAAAAAATTTCCGCGACGAAACGGTCCCGGTTCCCTGTTCCATCGGATTCGTTGTTCGAAGCTTTTATCCTCGATGTTCCTTCTTCGTTCTGGATGTTCAGCTTTATCCTACGACTGCCGCGTCGACGTTGAAACGATAGCAGAATAGAGATACATAATTTGTTCAATGGCGAAGATTTTTAAACAGGATTAAACGACGTTTTTTTAGATAATCAAACAATAGCGTTTGCTATTCCAAGTGATTTTCCCTACATGTACGTTTTATCGGACAATTTCCCTGATAATCGTACATCTTCCGCTCCGCAACCGATGGGAAAATGAAACTTAAAAACGAAAGGAGAGAACGATGGATGGGTTCATCGAGGAAACAATAAATCAGTATTTTTTCTCATGCCGTTTAATCACCTTAAAAGTGTTCACGAGTAAAAATACTTACAAGTCAGGTAACTTACATCGAGTTAATGAAAGATTGCCGCAATGCGCCTTATCACAAGGCAGTCTCTTAACACTAAACCTGTCACAGCGGTCAAATTGACCGCTTCCAAATTTCTATACAAATTTTATCATATTTAAACTTATCGAATCGCTTGCTAATCTATGACTTTCCATAAAATATGCGTACAAGATACCCTTCGTTATTTATTTCTAGTTTTCTTTTTTTTTTCTTCTTTTTTCTAAGAAACATTTGTAGTCTGTGCTGCCTATCGCGAGCAGTCAATAAGCATACAAGAAGTGTCGGTAGGTTTAGTGTCAAAAAGTAGCAACATTTCCACCGATAGAACACCAGCGAATGTTCAGGAGATTTCATTACGAAAATACATGATGTGAAAAATATGAATGACTCTATCTCTACGGGAGCAACAGTTCACCCCTTTATGTACCTTAAATTAAACTTGTTAATAACTACGATTAATCGATATATTATAATAGTAACATTCGACCGTAGACTAATCGTATCTACAAAACTGTTATGAAATTGTAAAACTGCTAAAAATGAGTTGCGAAGGAAACGAGCGAAAGATTTGTTCCCTCGAGAGCCTATTTTCTGCTAATCTATCAAACGCAGATCGTTTTTAATCTCGCAATTAATTCAGAATTACATTCATCAGACTTTAATTACTTACGGTTTATTGGCCATTGTAATCAACGAGGAGAAATACAAGAAAAGAGGAAAACAATTTCCGAAGCGGATAGTTTATCGATTTTATCAGAAATCACGTCGAACGCGTTAATTTTCTTTGCGCTTCGAGCAGAGTTAAACGAAATTTCGACGTGCAACGTGCATAACAATGCGCCATAAGAATTAAACGATATCAAGGAACTCAAACAACGATACATTATATTTGCAACGATAATTCGATATTTTCAACGTTTAACTTTACTGCGTTCGTTGAATCGTTTTCGATCTAATCGCGCTTTCTTCTCTTGCCAAAAATTTCATTCGACCGAAAAGGATGGAGAAAGGATAGCTATTAACCCTTTCACCCCTAACCTTTTGTTTGATATCGCGTATAAACGATAAACTATCCATCATCGATCAAATTTAAAAATGGGGAAAATGCAAAGAGTCGACATAATATACAAAAGCGTATAAAATATACAAAGAGCATATTCGTCGTAATACCTAATAGACGAAACCAATATCTACCTAGGTCCTGTACTTTTAATTATTTTCATAAAGTAAGGAATTTTGTTATGAAAATCCACAGTCTATTTGAAGGTTGAAATTTTTCTTCAAATATCAAGAGGTTTTCGATTGTCGAAACAAGAGACAAATGGGTTCGAGAACCAGCGTGGTTAAAAATTATCGAAAGTGGTGGCTTTTTCGTGGAAGACGGACAGGCTCTGGAGGAATTCGGCGCGCGCCGATAAGCTCGAAACGTTCAAGCGATAAAATACACACATATATTACACGTATGTACACATTGTACACGTATCGCGGTTTCGAGAGGTAAGCGGCGTAACTCAGCAGACTATCGTGGCTTTTCGGTGAATCGAGGCAAACACGTGCCGATCGAGCCAAACGTTTGTTCCAGGAATTTGCGACGTAGTTTGTGGTAATCGAGACTTCCTCCTGGGGACGTTTCTTTCACGAATTTTCATCATTTTATACTACAACATTTTTACACACCTTTCTGCTCTTTTGCTTCTGCTAAGTCTACTTGCATCGTAATGCCAATATATCTACTCTTTTGGTCTTCTATGTAAAATCGAACTACCCCGCGTTTCGATCGTTCTCAAATCCTAACAACGTATCAAGACACTCGTATCTCGCTACGACGAATTCTAACGAAACTCTGAAACGTCTCGCGTAACTCGCGCAATGTATCTATAAAAAATGCCCGCGTTACGGCGTTCAAATGCTTCCATAAGTTACCATACGACGCTTTCGGATTTGTTATATCACGATACTCGCGTGTTCGTTACGGCGCTAATGAAACTCCGAAATGTATAATTCCTATATGCTAAGTGCTCAAGTACTTTCACGAGTCAGCATACGACGCTACAAGACGACGAACGGAGATATAGTCGCTCGCGCGATTTCTAACACCGTTCGAAAATCCCTAGCTCGTTACCTGCTCCCTAAGAAACCAGCAGAGCCGCCAGCGGATCCTCCAAAAACCGTCCTGAAATATCCCGCCTTGCATTGAGAAGCCGGGAAGTCCAATTTCCTGAAGCTATACCGCAGCAAGCCCGAAAATCCAAAGTAAGTTCCTCTTCAAAGCCAATAGACCGGAAAACGCTTTGCCCGCGAAACCAGCGGCAAACCAACGCTATACTAGCGGAATCTTTCGACCGGAGTCACCCGAAGATCACGATGGCGGACATGCGGAGATCAGAAGAGACACCGGGCTGACACTCGCTAAGCCGTACGAATCGATCGCTACGAGTTTCCAACGTTATCGTGTTCCTCGTTTCTCGGCAGCATGGTCGCGAGCTCGTACTGAAGGCTTCTCGGAATGTCGAGCTGAAACGCCTGTCGATCGTGCGTCAAACGACGCTTGATGGCCCTCAGACACAACTCGCGCAGAGTATAAACCGGTAGCGTGATGAAGACGTTGATCCTCTCGCATCTTCGATGAGGAATGCTGCGCTGGTGAATCAACCTGTAGGCATAGCGACGATCTCCCTGTCTCACTAACAACAACGGACTCGGCTCCGGGAAGAACACGTCCTTCTGGTTCACCGTGTACCTGAAAACCCCCATCGTCCAGCCAGCTGCCCTCCATTCGCCTGGTAACTATTCTAATCGTCGTTATAATCGGTCTAATCGTCGTTCACGAGGGAAATTCGGAGTTGCGTCGAACGAAGAAAGAGTTGCAGCGTTTTCATGCTTTTGGAGGACGGGCAGGGACGCTTTCAAGCGGTTTGTATCGGTTTTTGCAAGATGCAGGCAGAAGCGGTGATGTAGTTTAATTTTGGTAGGGAGACGAGCGATGTTGGCCTTGATCGACGAAGCTGAATCTCGCGAAGTTGTAGCGGGTATCGCGTTGTAAGTTCCAATAGAGACGCGTGCAAGTAGCTTCTTGCGGGGCGAGCATGTAGCACCACGTTTCCTATTCGATCGTTACATCTGTCATATACTGAACTCTAGTTTCGAAGCTTTCAATTGCTAAGACGTTTCTTCTTTGGATCTAAACGCACGTTTTTAAAGCAACTCTTTCTTCGTTCGGCGTCCGGACAAAACGCACAGATCCCACAGAACAAACTCTAAGCGCACTAATGGTGATAGCATCGTCTGCTCGCATCGTTCGAAAGTTCCTTAACCATTGGACCACGTGAATGAGGAAAACGCGAAGGGAAGAACGAAGAAACCCTATTATGGTTGCTTTGAAATACGAGCGACATAACAAAAGGAGAGAGAAAGTTAAGGCTCAAAAGTCCCTTTGGAAATTCAACCGACTTCGACAGGATTCAATTTTTCGATTTCGAAGAATCTTCGAAGAATTTTTCAGAAATCTCCGAGGAATCCTACCTGTCTCTGGTTTCTTGGTCAACGAAGATCCACGGATGCGTAACGAACGTGTCGATGTCGAGGCAATCGCCAGGCGACAGTACACCGTAGCTGACAGCCTGACCTTGATAATCGATCCAGTAGAGAACGACGTTGTGCATCGTCTTGTTGATGAACTTAACGAGGGACACGTACACGTTGTTGATGGAACGAAGCAGAGGCTGCTGTTGTTGCTGCTGATGGCTCTCCCCCATTTTTCCGCCGCTTTTCTTAGCTCACCCTTTGACCAACTGCGAAACTTCGCTCCACCAAAATTATCGCTCCTTTTTTCCACCTTGCCACCTTCTCCTCCCCTCGAGTTACGGTTTCGCGACGACTGAAAGCAGAAATCAAACGGACCTCGATTAATCGACGGCTGTCTGATTCACGTCCATCAAAAAAGATTTTGGTAAAAAAAAAAAAGAAGCTTCACGGTATCTTCTTTCTGATATTTGTGATTTTATTTAGTATCTGACGAGTTGGAGGAAGTATCAAGTAATTATATGACAAAGAACATACCTCGCCGATTTTACTATGAATAATTTCACTCGTACGTGTAACATCGCCAATCCAGAGATTTTACATTCGCAATATCGTAGCCGCAATTTTCCTGATTAATTCTAGTAATAACGTAGCATATAGTACCGTATGAATGATAAAAGTCGAAGTACTTTTGGGAAAGGAAATTGACGAGATGTAGCCTTCTCGATGTAATTACCAAGTATCGGTACGTCTTACGCTTTCGAAATATTTTACATTTTACTGCGAATTGCATAACAGTTTCGTTATTAAAGATTAAATAGACGAAACATGAAAGTTTTATAATTCGTCATAGACGTCCAACGGATGAACGGTATTTGTTTAAAAACTCGAACGCGATGAAATTTTTCGTCAGCCACAATCGACAAGGGAAGGAGAAAGAATACGAGTGGGAAAATCGATAGGACATAAACTATTTTTCTGGCCAAACTGGCCGAACCAACTGGGTACCTTGGTCAACATATCATAAAAAACATTGGAATATTTGCCCGCCGATTTTTTCACCTCCCGGTCTCTGACCGTCTCTTTTGCGTGTTTGCCCATATCGACTCGATTTCTCGACCAAACAGGAAAATATTTAGGGGAAAAGGTACCGGCCGTGTGAAATCTAATGGATCTATACCGCGCGAAAAAAGAAAAGGCAAATTGAATATATGACGTTTCGTCGCGAGGTCACTCTTTTCAGCGATATCCGATATGTTTTTCGGGGGGGAATACGGTGACCCGTGGAATCCCTCAAAAGTGTATCGTCGCGTTTGAAATGTGACGAGAATCGATTTACGGACAGTTGAAAGATTCGAAGATGTAAAAGTCTCGATATTAGGAAACGCGAGTATTCGAGAGTTTCATGGTGTGAAAACGTGGATGTTGGGGAATTTGCAAGTTCGACAATTTGGCAGCTTGGAAATCGGAAAATGCGAGAATTTGGAAATCCGACAGCTGTCTGAAATTTACGAAAACTGAAAATTTAAATGCGAACAAATTTGGAAGTTGACAAATTTTGATATTTGAATATTTGAAACAATTTGAAAGACTGGAATGTTTAATCGTTCGAAAGCTTGAAATTTTAAACAAAACGTCACCGAAGAGACCGGAATTTTAAAGCGATTGACACGGTTCAATGCGAATAAATTCCGACGAGATACGGTCTAAATATAAATTGGGAAAGTTCAAGAACCGTCTTGCGAGCCAGGATCGCTAATAATTCATTTAAATAATATCTGACATTAACTCGACGCGAGACGCGTTTATCTAACCAAGGCAATCAATCATGGGATGGTAATCAAATAGCTGTACATTCTCCGACGATCTCGTGCGTCAGTGAGAAACGTCGAGACGAACGAAGGCGTAGCAGTATTCCTGTTCTATAAATATAAGGTACACTTATCCATTAACAAATGATTGTTCGTGAAAAGTCTATTACTAAAATTAACACCTTCCTGAGAATACAGTTTCCTCCCGTGACAAATTAATTTATCTGCTTCTTCGTTCCGAGATCTAATTCGATTATTTCTGCACAGTCTACGATTTATCTACGACCACGTGAAATTTATTCATTCGCTTGTTCAGATTAAAAAAAAAAAAGTTCGCAAGTATATCGCGACTTTTATTTTCTCTAAACGATCCCACTTAACTCTAAAACAACTAATCTCTGATGTATAAGTAGATATAATGTATGCGATTGATTATAATCAAAATGGTACGCTGGAAATGAAATAAGTACGTATAATCGTGTTTCGATCTCAGGAAAAATCTACATCAATTCGACCAAGAGCTCTTGCATTCTTGCAGATTGAATTTTGCAGATTTTGGCAATTATAATTGAAAAAAGTATCGAAACCAGTGGTACCTATGGATTTGATAATTCTAGTATTAAAATCAAAGGCTTCCTATCAACAAAAGATTGGCGTAATTCAAATCCTCCAGCTTTCTAATTCATCTAATTCTAAAATAGCCGTAATTTGTCAATATTTCCCTCTAAACGCGTTCATTTCTCATTAATGAAATATTAATTCGACTTCGAACGTTCGATTTGTCTGTTAAATCGTCGCCAGAACCGAACGAGGGAAGGGATTAACGCGAAATCCTACTTTTCAATTAAATTTTCCCGTCAAAGGGAAGGCAGCGAAAAGCGGACAATCGATTGCTCGGATATGCGCGTATTATGAAACAGAAATGGGAAGCTCGCGAGTATCTAGCGTTTCCGGGCTTTCACTTTTCCGGTGAAAAGCCGTAATGGAGTTTTGGCGTTCTCCGCCATTGTTTTGCTGTTTTATAAGCGGATGAGAGTACCGCCATCATGATGAACGGCAGCGGAACAGAAACGACGATGATTTTACACGATGCACGCGACGACATATCCGAAACGAATTTCCACAATTTTGCTCTTCGCGATATTTAAGCGGCGTTTCTTCTCGATCACTCGTTTCGCAAAAGTTTCTAGCGAAACAATCGGAAACGATAGCGAAGTGAATCGCAAGAGCCAAAGAGGAAACTTGTCTTTCGGTGTAACAGAGTTCGAGAAGCTTTTAAAGATTTATCTTTTTCTCGATTTTTGCGAAAGAAGGTTATTTCCGAATGTCGAGAATTTAGAAGTTTGACTATCGCGAACTACGAACGCGCAAAAGGATTTTAACGTATTACGAAAAAGAAAGAACATTTTTATTTCGTTCTTCGTTAAAATCATGAAAAACAAAAAACGCTTTGATTGATATCCTTTGATCGAAAACGATACTCGAAACGCCTCGCCGTAACTAAAGAACGTATCCGTCGAAAGCCAGCAGAAACGATAGAGAATTTTTCAAAGAACGATATGAAATGAAAGTGGTACGTTACGAGGGATACGATAAGCTCATAATTCGTGAAAAATCGGATCCCGTTACTCTTCGCACTGCGTGTACAAAGAAAGCGCCCAAGTAGGAAACAAAATATAAATGGAATTACGTCGACCGATCGATTTACCACGATCTCTCAAAGGTAACCGAGATTCCGCGATTCCCAGCCGAGGATCCGAAAAAAGCGAACACCCAACCTCTGCTCTAATAATCGATTTCCTTTCTCCGAGAGCTACACACGAACAGCATAATAATTCCTTCTTCAACAGGTCGTAAAGCATTTCATCGTGGCTATGAGGAATTTCACGCTCACCGTTTTCATTAAAACTTTTCCCTCTGTCGGTCGTCAATGACCGATATAACCGGCGAACGAATATCGACGAAGCCCACGGTTAGAATTAGCGATGACAAGGGCGGCAAGATTTACGTCGGTCGACCAAAGCCGCAATAAGAAGTTATTCTATATATCTTTCGCGATTTATCGCGACGCGAGTGCCGTTTTGCCCCGTGGGACTCCAAGTTTCCACGAAACTTCTGCTCGTTCGAAGATTACAGTCTCGCGCGGATTACGCTAACAATATCGTTCGAGATGATTCTTCGTATTAATTTCCGACGTCTTCGACGGAATTTCGATCCGAATGCTCAGGGTTTCACGATCTTACTTATATAATCGATCTCACTTAGTACGAAGTAGTCATTTATTTTACACGGACATTTTAATTTTACGGATCTAAAATATCTCCTAAAAATACAGCGACGATGTTAGTGGTAATTTCTCCTTAGTAGTGACAATTATTATTATTTCTGTATGGTATTAGTTGTTGTTATATTCTACTGTCTATTTGCTGTTTATAGTTGTGCCATTAAAAATACGGTAGCTCACCGCGAAGCATTCGTATGAAATAAATATACTACCTTAGTATATTCGGTTTCCCTAAGAGTATCGTACGCTTATTTTTGTCAAAAAATATCACGCGACGATGTATAATTCCTGTCGAAGATTACATTTTGGAATCTCGAAATCGCGTGGAACAGAACTGTTTCCATTTGCTAATGTTAATTTCCTTGTTAATTTGTTAATTCATAAAATACGCACATCGCCTGCTTGTTTGCAGATTGTAGCAAGCTGTGAGAAACGATAACAAAAGGCTTCCACGAATAACTTCTTCCGATAGAAGATAAAATGCGATCTTCTTGCAGATGTTAAATAAATTACATAGACTGTATCGATGGGCTTAGAAACTTGGGCAAGACAAGGAGAGGCGAATGAAGTTGATACGACATGCAGGAAGTGAAAAATGGTTGTTTCGTACTCGTTACATGTTCCTGGAAATGATTCTTTGCGGGGCAGTCATAATGGCGGACACAGAAGATAAATGAAGGAAGTTCATACACAGAAAATGAGAAATAATTGTGCTGTGTAATGCGACCGACCGAAAAGAAATTCAGTGGCCTTACGGTGCTTTACCGTAAATCTAAAGCCGAACTTACACCGTTTCGCTTTGGAGGAACACGTCGGATGAACGCTGCTTTCATGCTTTCGGTATAGTTCACGGATGAAACGCGTTCCTCCGAAGTGAAACAGCGTAGTGAAATAAATTCAGTGAAATAAATAAACACGATTAACACAATATTCGGGGAAATAAATAACAAAAATGAATAGAACCAATACAAAATTCAAGATCGAATTGCCAATCTTGATAAAATAACAAACGAACATAAATCTATGGAAAAATATCATCAACGATGGAGAGAGATCGACAGAAACGAAAGCTCCGTCTGATCGAAGAATTTTCTTCGAAACTAATCTACTGTTAGTTAAACAAACAATCAATGCGCGACTCAAATTTCCGATACTCGGCAAAATAAAAAACAAACATAAATTCAATCAATGCAATACTCAATGAAACAAATAACGGAAATAAATGCAAGCAAAGCAAGATTCAAGAGATGGAACGTTCGATATTCGATAAAATAACTGATATAAATCAATGGAAAAAATATCATCGGCCAAGGCTGATCGAGGAGATCGACAAAGACGAGAACTCGGACTGATCGAAGAATTTTCTCATTTCGACATGGCGGAGGCGCGTTATCGTTCATCATCCACTTTTCCCCCGAACGTCTTCTTCTCCGCTGACAGATTAGAGTCCTTTAAAAGTCGATGGCAGGTGATTTCGACGCCGGGATAGCGAGAAATTGTGCTTAAAAGCCACGACTCTGTTGTTCCTTGTCTCGTTTCGCATCTCCTTCTTGTCGCTTGCATAACGCGGGTCGCAATTACGTTCGGGAGAGCCGCGTTTTCGTCATTGGCGGAGAAAATGGAAACGTCCAGGCTAAAATATTCCGCAATTGCCCTGCAAGATTGGAGGTCGATCAAGCCGCATCGCGGTCACAGCTTTCGATTCTCTCGGCTGAGAGAATTACATCGATCTTGCAGATCGAATGTGAAGAGAAACTTGAAATTCTAGGGCTGTAGGTAGAGTTAACTTGTTGTACTCCTACTTGCTGAATTATTTTCTTATAATTTGATTATTTTATCGAAGATAGCGTTTATCCAACACGCTTGACCATTTTCTGCAAAATTCGATCGGGTTTTCAAGTTCACTGAATAAGTAAGTTGTTGAAACTACCTGACCCTATTTCTTCCTTTTTATGCTAATATGTGCCAAGCGCGGCAAGCGTAAAGTTTCGCAGCAAGTTTCTCAGACTTGACTGGATATCGAAAGTTGTGCTTTTTACATGTTTATTAAGTCGATGATACGCTAATTTCCTGCTTCGAACTTCCTTGCACGTTGTTACTGCTTATACAAATTCTCGAGTACGTACTTCGGCTTGCTACAATTTACATAGAATCTTAAACATTTACAAATGTATAGCGTGAGATGTTAAACCTGTGCTAGAAATAGAAGATGGAAATTTCAAAGAGAAACATTAATACGAAACGTACGTAACTACGTAACTAGATTAACCAAAAATCAACTCTTTCGTCAAATTCAACTTCTTTAGAAGACCTTACAACCAACAGCATTCTACACCGACTAGAAATAGAAGATGGAAATTTCAAAGAGAAACATTAATACGAAACGTACGTAACTACGTAACTAGATTAACCAAAAATCAACTCTTTCGTCAAATTCAACTTCTTTAGAANGACCTTACAATCAACAGCACTCTACACCGACTAGAAATAGAAGATGGAAATTTCAAAGAGAAACATTAATACGAAACGTACGTAACTACGTAACTAGATTAACCAAAAATCAACTCTTTCGTCAAATTCAACTTCTTTAGAAGATCTTACAACCAACAGCACTCTACACCGATCTACTGTTAGAACGATAACTTTATATAACTTAGCGTCAAGGACAACGTTAAGCAAAATAATTTATTTTCTCAATTTCCAGAGATATTCCCGAAAAGTCCTTTAAGTAAACAGCAAGTACGCGCAGGAATAAGTTAGATCGATGAGCTGAAGGTTACAGGGTTGGATCCAACAAAGATAGTTGTCTGGCGATTTCGACTATCGTGCCGGTGAAATTACAGCTAGCGGAGGCGAGCCGAGCCGACGTTGTAATTTCTCTGGTAATTTGCAACTAACTCCGCGAAATGGCCGTCAGCAACGAGGGAAGGATCCCTTCAAATTGGAAATAATGAACCGTCGAACTTGGTCAGGCGATCTTTTCCGCGCCGGCAACGCAGCCTACGGTGAAACTTTCTTAACGAACGTGTAATTCGAAACGCACCGGTTGCTGAATTTTGCTCGAATTTTAACGAAGCCGAAGCAGAGGTACGCCCTGCTTACATTCGCACGGATGCAACTTGGAGTGATTTTTCGGCGATTTGTTTTTTCCATCGATGCGCAAGGGATTCTCGAAACGCAAGTTAGTTGCGAAAATACGAAACTTCGACTCGCTTGCGGGTTCGCTGGTGTGTCTAATTATTGCAGAACGTTCAAGTGGCGGAATTAAGCGACTAGAAAAACCGGAGATGGTGGCGGATTCGAAGAGCTAAGGATTCAAAAGCCAGGAAACCCGGAGAACCGAAGCTTCGAAAAGTTTGGAGAATTATAGAATTTTAAGACTGAGTTAACGAGAGATTAGGAGATCGGGAAATTACAGAATTAGAGCGTTACGAAGTTTAAAGATTATAAAATGAAGATTGGGAAAGACGGAGGTCTGCGTAGTTGAGGAATTAAAAAATTGGAGGACAATTACGGAATTAGAGAATAGCTTTTAAGGTTAAGCATGCTTCCATTCAGAAACAAAGGATTCCTAATAGATCGATGGTACAAGAAAATTTTATCAAAAGGGGGAAATCGATCAATTAAGTAGTTAGGTCCATCAGTCGAGGAAACAATGCTAATTTAATACTTCTTTATTGGATAATACCTCGTCTTCTCGATCATTCTCAATGAACGTTCTTCGTCGTTGCGGTGGAAGATCCATGAGCTACTTTTTTGTATAAACAGACGCGAGAATGGATATCTTTACTTTGTTTAATAAAGATCTATTGTACTTTTTCACATCGTCATGGAAATCATGACAATACTTTTAATCGTTGCATCTAAGAATCAGCAGTGAAAACGGTAATTTATTACGTTGTCTCTTCTTGCACTTGTCTGATCATACTCTGGCCAAAAATCCAACTTTCTCTGTACTCTACAACGAGCGAAACTTCACATAACTTTCACTTTTGCATCTTCCCTGTAGACATTACACTCGTATCCAATACTAGATTTCAAAGAAGAAGAACGTTTCTCCGAGGTTGGACAATTTAATTAACAGCAGCCAGACGGAGATACGAAGTTTTTAGTATGCTAATTGGAAACATGAAAACTAGAAAGTAATGTTGTAATTTGGTGAGCGAAGAACACGATTTTTCAACTTCTCCTCGGTACGTGAAACCATTACCGAATCTCGATTCAAGGAACAGAAGAATTCCAATCAAAATGCTGAAAGCTAAAGAAACAATTTAAACAATCTCGATAAACAACGAGAATCCACCCACCCCCAAAAAAAACCTATAAATCCTATGAATCAAATTCCTATAAATTTGACATAAGTGAAGATCCCAAGTGAGCATCTTCAGCTTTCACAAACGTGAGATTCGCATAATACCCACTCACTTACTTACTTGTTTACTTACTATTTGTATTCCTACGTACGTTAAAAGCTCTTTATATCTCCGCAACACACACACACAAAGGAGTTCTTGGATAAATTTCACGACTTCGGACCGTATACTCACTTTTGATTTCCACTCTCGCTGACAGAAAATCAAAGTTTCGCCCCTAATCCTGCTACCTAAACTTCGAATCTCATTCTGAATCAACAGACGAAAAGTAGGCTGTCCCATTCCTGCCTTTCTCATCACCGCGCGAACAAATAAACAAACAAACAAACAGACAGGCAGACAGACAAACAAACAGCCCTCGATGCCGATATTTCGTGTAGCAGCTGGTGTATCATCGGAACCATAAACGATCGCCGGAGTCGATCGAAGCGAGAGGCAAAAGCGCAATGTGCATCGACGCGGAGAAGAACCAGTATCCCGTTGAAGGTTCGGTAAACAGCGGAGCCTTAATTTGCTGGCAGACACATGCAGAACGACAGCGACAAGACGATGCAGCTGCGGCGGCGAGCAATCCGCAGGATCGGCAAGTATTTACTTAGGCCGAGCAGTCGCAGAAGGAGAGAAATTGCGGCTGCGAGCCGAGCATCGCACCGCTACCAGATGCACCGTCGCTTTATTACGTTTCCGGGTTGCCGTTTTCCCTTCTCTCGAACTCGCCGCAGAAACGGCAAATATCGGTCTACGAAAGTATCGACGTCTAGAGATTCGCCAAGAGGCGGGGAAAGGTCTTAAAAGACTTTCGATTTCGCGATAAAATACAAGCGATTTCGTTGAGATTTAGCGGATACATGTGGCTACTTTGCTGCTCATGTCGCTAGAGGATTTCTAAAGAGAAGAGTTGCGTGTCTAGAGCAATCAGCAAAACTGAACACACAGCCTTTAAAAGACGAATAGTTTCCTTGAAATAGGACCAGAAGACTTGATTTTTTATTAAGAAGTTGTATAAGGATCGGTTTACACAAAAACGTTCCAATTGCTCGGAATAGCGAAGAAGGTAACAGAGATTTTCAGCGTGTATATATCTGGCATAAATTTCCAAAACCTATCGTTTAAAGTTTCGTTACGGGATAAGAAAATTGTTAAAGACGACCTTTGCCTTTTCCTTCGCGGTTCCGACAAATTGCAATAATTTTTACAAAATTTTTTATAAGTCGTCTACTAGGCCAATCCTTCTAATTTCTATAAAAAAGAAAAAGAAGCAAGTCGCTCGGTCGAATTTTAAAGAAGTCATGCCGTTTTAAAGGGTGCGTGTTCAGTTTCGCTCGTTACTGTGACACTGGAAATACTAGAGCGATCGTAACGACGAGTAGACCGAGGATTTTTATGCATTTGTGGGAAATTTACAAGCGAAAAGATAGACAGAATGCATATAATATGCAAAAATAAAAGAGTATTCGAAATACCTGCTAAAAGATTTAATCGATGAAATTCCAATATTCTGGCAGACTTAGCGAAGTTTACAGAATATTTTACGAGATAAAACTGGATTAAAAGATCGATTATTTTCAAAGCTTCGTCAGCCACAAGGGGCGATATTAATAGGTTTTGGAGTAGCCTATGTCGCTCGATAACGCGTTGGTAACCAAAGGATTTAATATTAATATGCATCGGACACGTATTTCTAAATTTTTCATTCCTAGCACACCTGAATACTTATCCGTTTAATTCTTGAACCTTTCACATTCTTCCGAAATTGTACGAAAGTTCCGAATCACGCGTTCTAAACTGCATAGTGAAGATCCGAAGCAATTTAACGAAGATCTTGTTATATTGCACCAGGCACTCGCAACAGTGCAGAATAGAATATACCGAACATACTGAAATAGAAATTTTTCGTGCAAACAAGCGAAATTAATATTCCGATCCAATGAACAATTTACCAGCCAATGATAATCCATAGAAAAGGGATCAGCTAGAGCGAAATTAAAATTAATTACGCCCGATAAATCGCGATATTATAGCAGAGATCGCGACATAACCTTAATGGAACGTTTATTAGAAAATTCCAAAAGCCATATGAATCAATAAATCCAACGAATCGTTTGAGCTATCTAGCTCAAATAATTGAACTATCGGAAAGCTTATTAGAAGCTTCGATTAAACCACCGACACGAATATGAGATACCTCGCGAGTTTCGGTACTGAACAATTCTAGTCCAACGTTAAATAACCGAAAGCCCAAACGTTACGTTAAATCGCTCAAGCATTATCCAACCTTGAGGCTACATACGCAACGATGCGCTATTTTTAGAGAAAGACAGAGCGCAGTCGATGGAACAGACATAGCGAAATTGCCAGTTAAAGCGTTAAGTAGTTAGACCCATTCATGTACAGCCGCGCATATCGCATGGTGATTGTAATCAAAGTTGTTCATGCAAGATTGCACTTACTATTGTGTTTATATACTAGAATAATTAGATTATAAATTCTACTTATAGATTATAATCTATATATTTTTATTTATTATTTATAATCTACAAGCGCGATTTATAATCTAATTATTCCAGTGTATTCTAATTCTTCTAATTCTCGATTATAATCTATAAGCATAATTTATATGTGCATATATAGGTGATCTCTAATCTATAATTTGGTTATAGATCACAAAGAATTAGATCCAACTACACGATAAGTTTCACATCGTTTAGCAACGCTTCGGTACTACTTGAAATTGCTCTTTTTCAACCCTCGAAGCACACAACTCGTAACTTCTGTCTAATTCTACGACCTCGCTGTCTTCTCTCATCGACTATTTTCTAAACATTTCTTCCGGAAGAAAGAAGAGTTGTTAACACGGAAGAAACAAAGATACAGAGAAAGGGGAAGAAGACGAAGAAGAAAGAACAAAAGAGTGGTACAACAGTTGGACGTTGGAGATGATTAATGCTGCTACATACTCTGTTTCTATTTGCTCGTAGCCAGGCAACGGTTGTCCATGGGGTGATCTATGCTGCCGATTCCAGCACTGATTCCAGCCACGTAACCGTCTACTCTCCGCGCGCTTTGTGGCCTACCATAGGTTGGCAAACAGACGAAAACGCCCATTGTATATCGATTGTGTTCGCGCTCGATCGCGAGAACAATGGAGATAATTGAGCGTGCAAATTACGATAGCGAGAAATACAGAGGCAGGCCTGGGCGCAGCCGTGCACACTCGTTTCGGACCTGGCAATTAGGTATCGCGGGACACTAGCAGCAAGAAGAGAAGCTGCCGGCTGTTTGCAGCGCGGCAAACACCATCGTTCCCTTTGACACCCACGAAAACGGGATGAGGAATTGGGTGTGAGATTTCGGGTCTGATTTTCTGCGACTCAAGCGAGAGGTGTGAATTTTGGGTTAACGTGCTTACGTTTAGAAAAGTCTTAAAAATTGTTTCTGTCTCGCAATTTATACTTTTTTCGTGGAAAAGAATTTGCTCTCGCGAAGAAGCATAGCGCGTTTATGCTGCACTCTTCGTTCAGTCATTTTCGACCCGATTATGTTTCTCTAACGTTAGAGAACACGATATCTACAGTCTGGACAAACTATGAGCATGTAATTTCGTTTTAGACATCATCTGAAAGCTCTAGGAATTCTTCTTGTATGCTGAAATTAGAGTGAAATTGAAATATAAAAATTCGAGAGTCGTAGCAGGGTGAAGATAGGAAACAGGAAAACTCGGAAAATATGAACTATCGTATAGATAATATAGCATGGACTTGACTCTGGGATTGAGAGAAGCGAACAGAGAATTTGCAGGGGGGACATTTTGGAAAATGAGAGAAGTGCGAATGATTAAGTGATATCGACGATGTTCGTTCCTGTAGATATTTTCAGAATGTGCAATGGTATTTTGGTATATAGTATGATAAATTTAAAGTTGATAAGTGAAAAGAACAGCGTTTTGGTACTTGAAAGAAATAATAGATTGATTAATAACAAGTGACTTGAAGATTCGTCCTTTTCTATTCTTTGAGATAGGTAGGTTTCCACTATTATCGTGTTAACCATCGAATAAGCAAATTTCACTCCACTGTGGATAAAATTCATCAAAGAGAGTACATAAACGGTTCCCCAACAAGAAATAACCCATCAATTTACTTCCCAACTTCTCTAACACCTTTCAACCAAGAAGAAGCCCATTAATTTTCGTCTGGAAACCAGCTCGATACAGGCCTCTTATCCAATCTATTCTTCTAATTTCCTCGTGGTTACAGAAGGAATTTTAGAAGCAAGAAAGGTACCCTAATAGCATCATCAAGACGAATACTAACCACTAAATAAAAATGCAGTCGAAAATAAATGAAACGCGAAAATAATCCAAAAAATACATGGGTACTTTATCCACAAATTTTACTTGCCTGACAAGTACAAAGATATTTGTCTTCAAACAAAAAGAAATGGAAAATTTGAAAAATTAAATTGTAAAAAGTGAATCAAACAAGAAAATATTAGATACTACAAATTTGTAATATTACGTACGAAATATATATTAATTACGTACCATAAAGTTTCGCTAACATAGCTTTCTAATAAATAGATTTTAATGGATTTCTGTAACCAGATATCCCATGCTTTTGTTCGTGCCTCTCTGTTACGTGTTCTCCAAAAATAGCATCGCTCGGTTATAGATACATGACAGCCCTCGCTTGGATAAACTATGTATGCCAAGCGTTCGAAGAACGTTGCAGAGATCTCCAGAAAGAAGTACAACCGGTAGTGAAACCTTTTTCGTTCGTGACAGCTGCCAGTAAACTGGTTTGATGAATGTCGCGAAACGAAGTCGAAGGTATAAAGTTAGAAACCTTGTGAGTTCATCCTGGTAAGGCAGGAAAGGCTGATCGTCGAGCTATCTTTAAATCAGAAGATGTGCATTTTTATTCGTCTAACGATTCAGCGTGTCGTAAGATTTAATTGCGAGCGTTTGTGTAATCGGGCCACATTTGTTACAATGTCGAAGAAATCTTGGCGCTGGTAAATGTTTAAAGATGCTTTCGGTTCTTCTATGGCACAGAGGAGTTGCAAGTAGGTTACTTTATGAGTAAGTAATCTTCTTAAAAGGAAAGAATAATTAGCGATTGAGAAATACCTGGTATTTAAAAAAAAACATGCGATCTGTCGAAATTAAGGCAGGAATCGTTGATTCATTATTCGATCATTTAACCGTAGAAAATTTTCATTTTTCGCAATTTAACTAATAGCCATCGAATTTTTACCTGCTGAAATATCTTACCATTATGAAAACAAGAATTGAAACGCTTCCATTTGAAATTGCAGCATCGTGGCGCGATATATTTAATTGGCAAATAACGTAATTGTATTTAATAAAATTCACGACTCTCTTATCCTATGAAATACATCGTTTTCATAGTCCAAAATCGATGATTTTTTTTCTTTCAAGACGCGTGAATTTTCTATCGAACCAACGCTACGAAAATGAATTACAAAATCCTCAGACAGAATCTTCGAATATTTTCCACCAAGCGAATTACGCAATACGAAGCAAAGAACAAATAACTGCGTGGCTCTTTACGTTTCGTTGCTTCCTTTTCATTATCTTACGTAAGAGGATTAAGCGAAGAACCGAATGCGGCAACATAATGCTCACAACCGCGAGCCTTTCGCGGTATATAACATAAAACACCTTTGTAATCGGCTTTCCAGCGATAATGCGATTTGTATTCAGTGACAGTACGTACTGCCAAGCCTCGAGCAACCACGCGGACAATACACCGTTTGACTCGTGATCGAGGCAAACGTTTCGGTAACTCGCGGTATCTTCACCGAGTCACGAAACCAACAGGCAAACCCGGAACCATGGCTGATTGTTATCCTTCAAGTAATATTTAATCGTTAATACGTAGCAATTCGTGACTATCGCCGTAGAAACGTAATGCTTGATATCCTAAGCCACTGTCGACGAGAAACTATATTATGTAAAGGAATGTAACGCTGAGCTATCCTCTTATCAAAGGAGAATGTACCTGTACAGTGGGAAACGCACGTTGCACTCTTCTTTCAATTAGGCGGCTACCGTGTTACCGTAGTTTCCTCGCCTAATTGTTGATTGGTAGACTGAGAATCGACGTTTATACGAATTCGTACTTTTATAAACGCGACTAAGATTTAAATAATACATTTCTACAAATAAGATGGTAAATACAAATTCTATGGAAAGAACTTTGTTTTCTTGCGAGAGGAAAAATCGCAATTTATTACAGCTTCGTCGTATTGTCGGCTAATTGTATCGTAAAAACGTTTATTTTAAACGTAGGATTTCAAAAGATAATTCTCATATTTATATCTTTCACGCGAGAAAAATGTCGATAGAATCAATTCTAATTTTCTCTAGATAAGCAAACAAAAGTCTGCTGGTAAAAGGTTAATCGCTAATTAACAATTAAGCGAGGAAACCGTAGTAACACGGATATTCCTTGATCATAAGCGATAGATGCGACAAGCGAAACATAATGGTACGCGATGAGAGATTCGAACTCGTTAGGGAAACATCTAGAAAATCCAAGATCGCATTTCTGGTAGAAACGCAAAGTCGAACCTGACTGTCAGGAAATTAAACGTAAAACGGAGATGATAGGCGAGAGATCTGCGCGGTGGGATGAACAGTGCGAGGGTTGAACGAGATAAGGAGTATAAGGGAAGTCTGTGAAACGAAGGAAACTTAATAAAACCAAGCGAAAATCCGGGGAAGCAGAATGGAAACTTGAGATACCGCGTCACCTCGTTTCAACCCGTGTTTTCGATTTTAAGATGTTCCAGTTGCTGTTCCCCAAGTAAATAGAGTGGAAATTCAATATTTTAATTTCAGTTTGCTGCGTTTGTTCCCCGGCGCAACTAAACGCGAAATTTAATATGTCGACGTTAAGGTGCCATTTCTCGAATTAAAATGCAAAGTTAGAATAATCTCCTGGCATCGAGAAACGAAAATAACCACGCATTTGCAATTATTCATGTATACGTTCTGTTTCTTCAACGATTAAGGATCTCGCGCGAAAAACATGACAAGTCATATTTGTCTCTTTTTTTTTTTATAAAAAAAGTAATTTTAAAATTCAATGCGTATATGTGTCAACCAATATCAACTTCGAAACTACGTTTTCGTTTGATTTTTAGATGAAATATGTGTTTTTATTGCACACTCCAACAGTGAAGAATATCAATTAATTACGTGGACTCTAATATCAACGAAACAACAAAATTAACGACTTTCGTTTCATAGAAAGCTTGTCAGCAGTTCTCAAAATGCTGGCAACTTTGAATTTATCGGGTTAATTATTTCATTAAATTATTTCAGAAATTATCATATCAACGTTTAACCGCTCACAATCGCAAATTCCTAAGCGAATCCGTTGCCCGATTAAAAAGCTCATTCGCGCGAAAGCCGAATGGCAATCGCGCTATGCGATTAAAACTTAAATAAAACACATTTCAACTTTTCTATCAAACGATCGCGTGAAAAACAACCCCCTCGGTTCCCCTTGTTCCCCGTTCCAACAATGGAAGCTTTTAACGGAGCCAATTAGTGCCCTCTTTATTATTCACGCGACAACGACCGAAACGCTCTCTCATTGATAAATAGCCGGTGTTCTCGCGTGCCGGTGTCGGCCTGCACGATTTTCCAAGTTTCCCGGAAGCGGAGACGTTTAACACGTTGACTGCCACGCGAATTTTGTATATTTCGCGTGGTATTTCATTTTTGCGAAATAATTTTGCGAAATTTTCGCGCCCTTCGCATCTTACTTTTATCAAGGCAAACAAAGGAATGGAATCAAACTAGAAACTTGTTTTTACCTACTAATCGATGTAATAGGTGCTATGCTTTGCATGTTTTGTACACTTTTACATTTTCCGCGTGTTACGCGCATTTTTTAATTTAACAAGCGTATGAAAATTCGCGGCTCGGTTCTCCAAATCGTTCGCGTAGCTGGAAATTTTTTAGACCGTTTTACCTTATTTGGATCGTGCCAAAAAATTTAGCAAAACGTTCATCGATGACCATCGTGGTAATTAATTAAAGTGTTAAACGACGAACGCCAGGACGAACGAGGGGTTGGAAAGAAATGGTTGGGGATCAACGATGAACGATAATGAATAGCGGAATGTACGCGGATAGCACGATTACAGAATCACGCTAACGACGACGAGGATTTTGCGTTACACGCGCCAAGGTGAGAAGCAAAACTCTTTTCATCCCTTCCCTTCGCCTCGTGCCATTTCTCCGCCACTTTCCCCTATAGCTACCCTTATTTGTTCTGAGAGGGTCGCCGCAAACAATGCCTGGATTACCGCCTCTTTACTATGAATTGAAATTCTTGTAAATTTCACTGTTTGTCCGGGGGTGGGCGGCTCTGTCCCCATTCGTCGTAAGGATGATGCCTGAAGGATTTTCTTAGATTTGTTACACTGTGCGTCTTGCGGACAGATAAATCACTCGAACGTTTTCTTTGTCCTACTGTCTTCTTTTTATTAGCGTAGATTTTTGTTATGGAGGAAGAGGCGAGGAGCATTGGTTTTTAGACAGAAAGGTATGAATAACATCTTCATATACGTAACACTGAAGTTCGCTCGAACTTTGAGATCATTTAATAACCTTTCGGAATTGATGCTTTTCAAGATCGTTCTACACGTACCTTCCTTCTTTTGAGTATCGCTTGTACAAATTCTTAGAGAAAATGATCTTTCATCTCTCCTACGTCTCTCTAATAATAGAACTCATACGAATTTTTACATAATGCATCCTTAATCCTTGCATCTACCAATATCGTTACGATACCCCTGCCTCGAGATCATTCTCTCTCATCCTCTTGGAAATATTTGCGATATTAGACCCTATACCGAATCCTATCTGCATTTTCATCCTTTTCGGCGCTCACTTGTACCTAACCCGAAAATTTGAAACGCTGCCTGAAACACCTCTACGACCCTCGTAACGCCAGGATAAAAAAGGACCTTGAAACCTGCCCTTCGACCTATCAAACGCGCACGAAATTCCGGGAAAGTTGCGGGGGGTAGATTGAAAGCCGCAGACGGAGCGGTCGAACCGATTAACAGCGAGACGCGGTCTTTGTTCCTCTTCAAGGATCGTGGCCCGCATCAAGAGGGTTGCGTGCTTCGGCCGGAAGATCACAGGTCGTAAATTACAAGCACGAGTCTAGTGCACTCTCGCAACGGTCGCAAAGACATTGCGGTTCGACGAATCGACGACGTTCGATTCGATTCAAGGGCTGCTAATTCGCGAAATCACGCCCGCCACGGACGTCTAATTAACGCCACGTTTGATTATCGCTCGTGCATCTCAGCCTCAGAGAGCTCACTTCCTCTTTGTCCTTTGCGAATGGTTCGCTTACTTCGCGATGATACTTGGATCCCGTGATACCGAGTTACGAGATCTTCACAGGCTTTTGTCACGCTATTCTACGGAATGATTATCTTTGTGTTATCGTGACGAATGAGAGTTGCTTGACAAAATGAGAGGTATTTTAATATTCGAGGCTGAGCTAAGGGATAATTCGCGATTTCGGAACTTTGTCGAGATCGGAAATACTGATTTTTGCTAAGAAATGAGCGGCTATTAGAAATGTATAATTAATAATGACAGGTGTCTTAAGTTCGATGGGTGAACCGGGCAGCAATTTATGATTCGTCGAGATTGTAAATTGATATTTTTGTTAAGAAATCAGTAGTTGTTACTAATATTAGAAAATAATAGAACGAGCCAGAAAATGGAAGATATTTTCAACATCGAGGGTGAATCAGGAAACAATCTGTGATATATTTTTACCATCGATGATAATCATTTTTTGCCATCGTTGTTAAAAGATATTTTTCAAGTTCAAGCGAATTTGAAAAAATCCCTGAAAATTTTCCTGCAGAAGAAACAAGCAGGTTGAAGCAGCATCGATAGCATTTTACAGCCACGTACGAGCTCCGATACAAAATCTCGATGACGGGGTGAAAAAATCGAGTAGTATCGTGCTCTAAGGAAGCGTAATCGCGTCGAAGATTTACGTGCGCGCCTATAAAATTTAATCCGATTCTCCGTTCTGCTTTAAGAATCCTGCTGCGCACTGTATTCGTGCCTGTATTACGTTTGGCGGTGTATACTTCCGTTTTTATTGGCCAGTGTAATCTATTCGTTATAAGGCGACTTAATCTGGTCAGATTAGCGCGAAAAATACGTTTTACTGTTTATATAGGATTTGGGATTTAAAATAAGCGAGGTTTAAGACTATTGCTATCGCAGTCTTTAGGGATTATAATCCATATCAATTTTATATAGTTTTCGTTGTAGCAGTTTTAAGATCGAAATTTTTATCGACGCGGTACTTTTAGGAACTTGCGACCGGAACAGCCATTCATGGATTTACCATTACTTTCATTATTGTACATTCCAGGGGCTTAAAGATTAGAATTATGCCAATTTTCTATGAATTCAGATTTCAGTAATTAGAGATTACGATCGATGGGATTTTTTAGAAATTAGAAATTATTTAGAATTAAATAGAAAAGAATTTCGAAAATACCAAAAGTTATAAAAATTCCACGAATCGTTTCCCTTCTTTGAACTTCATTTATTTGCCAAAAGAAGATTTACACGCTCCGTGTGCCGATATCAAACGTGCCGAATAAAAGTCGTAGATGCGAGTCGTGAATCCAAAAAATTTCGATTTCAATTAACTCGTTGGGAGATTCCACTTGTATCCACATCAAAGTTACGAATCGTCAGACAAGCATCAAGGGAATCGGATACGACTATTTGCGAATCGTTTTACAAGCAGAGGACCAACACAGCCTATTCGAAACAACAGAATTCCCCAAAGATTTTCTCCTTTGAAAGCAGACGCTAATTCCGGTTGATTGCGCGACCTGTTCCGCATTTCCACCAAGGAAACACGATGAAAACAGAATCACCCCAATGATATTTGACGAGTGGGAAGATTACAAGCCGAAGACACGACAGCAAAGAGCGTTCCTGCAACCTCCGTGTCGGAATGTCGATACAAGCTCGTACATAATTAGTACAAATTGCTCGACAGCTGCCATAGAGATGTCTCAACTTTGCTCTAATTACCATTGTTGGAATGTTTATACTTGATTTCATAGGATCGTATGTCCTGCTGAATCATCTGGCATCGTTAATTAGGGGAAGGAATTTAGAAGAAGAATTCGACGAATGAAATTATGCAGTTTAATTGCGGATGCTACTTGGAATGGTGATTATTTTGTCCAGTAAATAATATAGTAGCACGAAATTATAGCCGTACGAAAGTATTACTAAAACTGAGACGAAATTTAATATACCTGTGGACCTACTTGATTAGTGTGTGAACTTAATTAGTATGTGGATACAATGGATTGCAAATACTTTTTGTAGCCACCGTAACTTGAATCAGGTAGCTCGAGTTAAGTTTAAATTTGCCTGTAAGAGAAAGAATATAGAAAATGTTTGAAATATCGAATGTTTGAATTCTTTTGAGTTTACGAACTTTATTTCACTTTCTATCAATCTTTCGAGACACGATGGCAGATTAATTGACTGAATATCAGGTTACTCGTTAACGAATTTCGTAATTTCAGAAACGCCTATTATTTATCGTACGATCAATAATTTAATTGAGAAATATGATAATACGCACTGTAATTCGTTTCGATAATTTTCATACCTCGTCAAACATCGTTACGATGTATTTCAATGATAAAAGAACCGTTCATGCGAACGAGCGTCGTGTCGCGTCATATTAATGAGAAATCGAATCGTCATCGATACTAAAAACAAATATTTGTTTTACACTTTTACAAACATCCGTTGAGTGTACAAATAAAAACACTGAAAATCAAACAGAAAGGATTTTTATATCAATATTCATAAACTGCTACTTCGATTTAGAAAAACAAATTTATTCCCCAAAATTTGAAACTGCGCAACTTTTAACTTCATTATCACTTACATAATAAGTTAATAAAAATTTCAATACATCGATATGTAAAATACAATTTTCCTCTAAAAACTCAATTACTCGTCGCTCTTCTTTTTTAACCCATTTTCCTATAAAAAAAATTCTATAAATGATACTATGGATATATTGTATACTATTTTCATTATCAACTGTAAACGATCAAACGTTAAAACACCGTAACCATCAGTCTAACTATCCGGACTAACTATCAGTTGTAAACGATCAGGCATTCGAATATTTAAAAAAAAAAAAACTTGTAGAAGAGCACGGTTGCAGAGAAAAAGCAATCGCATATTCCTGAATTTTATTTCTAGACAATAAAAAAAGCCGGGACAGCGAGTAAAAAATGATAGGTTTTCTCCGCGACAGGAACGATTCTACAAAAGAAGCAATCGAGCGGTTTACAAGGGCCGCGGAACAATCTGTTCTCCGAGCGAAACAGCCGGTCTGGAAGCGTGACGCGCCGGTAAATAAACGCGGCGCGTTCTATCGTAGCGCGAGTTCATCGATATATCGCGTCGAGCGATCCGAAAACTTGGAAAAAGCTCGTCGAACCCCGGCCGAGCTGCGTCCCGTGCAATTCTATCGTTCGACTGTCTCGTTTATCATTTTCTTCGACCTTCGACACGCGTCCTATCTCCGGCCTTTCTTGTCTCGTCTACGGCGTAACGTGAATCTCGATCCTCGTCGCTGGCGCGTCACGAGAGTCGATTACCATTAATACATATGTATACCGTAGTCAGTGGAAATTTTCGGCTACACAGTTTCCGATAGAAGGAGCTTCCTTTTATTTTTCGCGGTAACTCTATTAACAAGTAAGTTTTTTAATTCAATTAATACGAAGACTGCGGACTTTTATGCATTTACGGACTATTTGCAAATGCAAAAACGTACAGAATGCGCATAATATGCAAAGATACACAAAATATTCAAGGTACGATGGTTTCTACAACATTTCGCGAATGAAGCAATTTTTTATTCAAATTCCAGTTTCTTAATCGCGTTACGCGTAAATGTAAAAAGACTCGATATCACTGCGCAAATTAAACGTCGTCGATCATCTCTGTTCGTCGCGATCTAATACTTCGTACGAATGTACATTCTTCTATAAAAGCAATTTGATTTATACTCGAACAGAAGCCTACGAAATTGCTTGATTAAAGAAGAACCTGACGAATGTTCGACGAACACCTACAACAACTGTCTTCGCTTTCATCTGGAAAATGGTCGATCGAGCAAAGTGATCGCTACCTGGCCGCTTCTAGCCGGAAGGAAATTTATCCACAGAAAGTTCGTTCGACTGTTTCGTAAACTATATCTATACATATGTGATATCTCGTTACCGAATGAAAACCGGCCCTTGGCAAATTGAATTTCTCATTCCCGGAACACGGATCCTCCAGCTTGTGCAACTTTCCTCTCTTCCCGCCCCTATCGAGAGCCTGCACGAGGTAGAGCTTCCGGTGGCAGTGTACAACTTGTAGGCTTTCGCGATTCATGATTGAAGAAAGTTGCTACTTTTGCCGGTTCCAGCGCGAAGTTTAGACGCCGAACCGCTCAAAAGTAAATTCAGACTGGATACGCTGCTTTTCCTTGTGTTCGTGCACGAAACCGTGCACGAAGTTGCCAACTCGGCTCTGAAGTACAGATTCTGTGGACGCTCCCCTCTTTTCCATCGTCCTATCATAGCATTGAATGAAATTTACCAGTATCTAGCACGATAATTGACGACCTTCTCGGAGAAGGAACCTATACATAGATAATTAAATATACATTGCTGCTTCTTTAAGTATTAGGACATTTAAACCTGGATAAGGTCAATAAAGTGATTAAGAAAATATCGAAATTACGATTAGGAAATTATCGAAAACTTTAAGCATTATTATCTCATTTGATCAATATTGTAACAATAAACCTATCAACCTGATATAACAAAATTCTAAACACCTGATTCACGACTTTTCTATTTTAAATGAATTGATGATTTGTAATTGGTAAAGATTATTTTTGAAACTGCATTTGTTCTTACTATTGAACTTTCTACCGTATTGCAATTTGTGAAGCGCAGCTTGTAAAATTTCAATAATAGCATCGCAGGAGAACTGCATTTATATGAACGTCTCAAGGGACAAACAATTCATATAACAGAAGTTCACTGATTCTCTCAGCTAGCTATGATTCTTCGTTCACGCATTATAATGATAGGAGATAACGTTCAGATAAGTGGATTCAATCGGCAGGATGTTCATTTATTCGAGTAATAACTAAAATTCTGTTCCAATAAATGGAGTTCATATAAACGGAATTCTACTGCAGTTCAATTGTGGAAGCGAATCTAAGTTACGATCTCCACATTTCTCTTGACAATCTATATATAAGCCACTCGGAAACCATAACTCACAGGCATCATTTGCACCTAATACATACATAGTATCGATATCTTTTTTTTTATTCGGTATAGAACGCGAAGGAATTTTCTGAATAAATCGTGTCGATAAATTCTACTTGTGAACAGATACAGATAAAATGTTACGCGAACGCAAATTGACGAATATTTTATTCAAACGCTGGATGAAATATGCAATACCGAAGTATACTGTTAGAAATCTCCGCGAAAATATGTACCCAACATACAGATATTTCCTTCTACCTTCGTCGGTGATTAATCTTGGAAACACGTTAACCGTACGTCCGCCAAAACTGAAGTTACAGCAAAATTGCATATATATTCCAGGATTCCGTTTACTCGGACAATTTTCAAAATAATGTTTGAAATAACATGTTAAAGGTAAAAGGGAAGATGTAGTTTCTGCCGTATTATTTGAGCCACGTGTCTGACAATACACGGACCGCTTTCACTTGTTCCGTTACAGTTTCGTTCCTTCTCGTACTATAGACGCGTAGATCGATTCTCTTTGCCGCAGCCCGATTTTTCCATACATGACATATTTTTAAAATACTATTGCTCGATTTACAGAAGAAAATTTTGAATAAAAAAAACAGATCGGCTGTTTCAGGTGTTTGCTGAAGTATAATACAATTCTGCTTTAAGTAGTATAATCCTATGCTTTGTCAGACTACAGCCGATGTTGCTATTCCAATATTAAATAACGGATGATTTTTAGGAACAAAATATAAATATACATTTCATCAGGTTGTTATTCAAAATTCGTTTTTCCATAAGGAAATGAAAAACGTATTTTAGAGTCAGGAAAGAGAAAAATTTCAACTAAATTTCTTTTTCTAATAGAGTGTCGTTTATTCGTTTAAAGACACATGGAAAATTTAATTGTAGTAGTTAGAAAATTATTTATGCGGAAGTTAACGAACCAAAATTTTTTGTGCTCGTGTACAGCTGAAATCCATGAAAGATTTAAATGCCCAACAGTAAAAAAGGAAGGAGAATAGAGAGAGAAAGAAGAAACAAACACGGTTATGAAACATTGTATCAAAAAATGCCTAACAACGGGAACCTACGATGCGATAAATCATAAAAATAGAAACAACGCGTAAATCTACCTCGCGAGAATCGAACTACATTACCCGGCCCCGTAAAAAAAAAAGGATAAAAAGAAAAAATTGGAAGCCACGCGGATGCGATTCGTCTTCGATAAATAACTGACACGTCTGAGGTTCGCCTCGCAGGAAATCGAAATTCTCTAAATATCGTGTTGGATTTCCAGGCTGCAGGAGCGTCCCGGCGTTCGTTAAAGCTCATGATGCGCCGTGGAAACCGAGTTTCTGCGCTGGCATCTAATAAAAGTTCGCGCGAAATCGCATTTGCAACATGCACACACGGCGCCCACCCTCCGAATCGATGCTCCGTGGAACATGGAAAAGCGTAATTCATGCATGATGCCATCGGTCGCCTCTTTCCCGACTCTCTCTCTCTCGCTCTCGCTCTCGCTCTCGCTCTCGCTCTCGCTCTCGCTCTCGCTCTCTCGATACATTGTGCAGTTGCTCGATTCGCTGAATCTCTGTAATTTATCGACGACGTCGAGCTACCACTGCCTCTGCCTCTCCCACCAAAAATGCCTAGAAACAAGCTCGAATTCTTTTTCCCTCTATGCTTTTACCGTCTTTCACTGTCCCCCCAAGCGACCGAGTTGCCGAAGAAAACCGAGTAACCGTGAGAGCACGAAATTTTTCAGGGTTCCGCTTGTTCCGGTATATTCCGATGGCAAAGTGAATATGGAAAATATCGATCTTGAATAACGCACGACGATCTGGTAACCGTGTCGGGCGCTCGCGTATAGATTTTGGGGATTTTCGGAGAGCTTGGTTTTACTTTCGCACGAGAATGGGAATTTTTCGATGATAGGACTTTGGGTTTACCGAGGTACAAGAATTAAGCACGTGAGAAGTTGGACTGATTATTTCTACTTTTTGTACGTTTCATTATATAGACACTATAAATGTTCGATTCTCAAGAAACATGACTCGATTCTATGAGTCCTCTTGTCCCAAGGCAATCAAGTTGATAATAAGTTCCAAAGTAGATTTTCCAAAGTAATGTCCGTAACGTGATCACATTTCTCTAATTCCCAGTTCGTGGAGTCGGTTAATGCGGCCTCTAAGCCGTTCACGTATAAATAGCGTGCGTATAATCGAAACGTTTTGGTCTACCTGAAATTACAATCGTCATCCGGTGATTATATCGCGACAATCATCTCGAGCTTCGCGTACTTGATTAATGAGATCAAGCGACTGCCAAAAAATAGAGTTGACGAGTCTAGCCACTAAATTGTAACCAAACAAAGGAAAATATACGCCACGATGAACTTTCACCCAAAACTTCCGAATTCCTTGAAATCGAACAGCGACAATTGTTAGCGAAGACCAGATCATTAATTGCGTGTATCAAAACATCGAAGCTTATGGACGTTGGAATCCACTGTGAAAACGCGTACAATATGCAAATTATGATACGAAATAACGCAAAATATACAATTCCAGAGTCAATCGCCGTGGGTAACCGGTGCTTGTTTAACTTTAACGCCGTTAAATCGTAACAGACATAGAAACGAAGAGCACTGGCAAACAATTGCAGCGAAAATTTCAGCGGCATAACCGCGCATGGTCCTCCGTTCCAGGTTTCTCATATTTACAGTCGATTCGCGCCGATAAAAAGGTCATCAAACCGTCCCTAATTCGCTCGCCCAAATTTCAACGCAACTGGGAAAGGAAACCCCTTTACGAGAATATAATCGAGTCGGTAAACACGTTTCAATTTGCACGATCACGGTGGATAACTTTCCTTTGTTCGATTTTGCCCGATCTGCCATAAATATTTATCGGGTTCCTCTGTAGCCTGCCTTTAGTACGATTTCAAGCGTTTTATGAATTTATACATGATCAATATAATTTTGGATAATTTTTACGATGTACCTGTGAGTTATATCTTTTCGATCTGAAGTACTTTTTCAGATATCTTTGTGGACTGTGCTTTGAACAACTATGGCTTACTTCTCTTCGTATAACTCTGGGTAATTGTTATTTGGGTTCTCTATTCTTCTTATAATATTTCTTTGTTTTATTCGGTATACTTTAAAAATACTTTATCGTAAGCACTCCTACTATTCTTCTTAAACTTTAGACTTTGTGCATTTATTCTTCGTATAACTCTGGGTAATTGTTATTTGGGTTCTCTATTCTTCTTATAATATTACTTTTTTTATTCGGTATACTTTAAAAATACTTTATCGTAAGTACTCTTACTATTCTTCATAAACTTTAGACTTTGTGCATTTATTCTTCGTATAACTCTGGGTAATTATTATTTAGGTTCTCTATTCTTCTTATAATATTACATTTTTTTTACTCGGTATACTTTAAAAATACTTTATCGTAAGTACTCTTACTATTCTTCTTATAACATTACTTTTTTTTACTCGATATATTTTAAAAATACTTTATCGTAAGTACTCTTACTATTCTTCTTAAACTTTAGACTTTGTGCATTTATTCTTCGTATAACTCTGGGTAATTGTTATTTGGGTTCTCTATTCTTCTTATAATATTACTTTTTTTTATTCGGTATACTTTAAAAATACTTTATCGTAAGCACTCTTACTATTTTTCTTAAACTTTAGACTTTGTGCATTTATCAGTATGTTCGGAAAATTTTGTGAGTGCTTCTTTGCTCATTTCTGGCGAGTTTTAAACCTAATAGCTTCTCACGAGGAAGGTATAACTAAAGGTGTATCTAGTCCAACTATTACAGTTACTAACTAATCGATTGAACGTATAAAAGAAAATTAGACTTTCATATATAACAGAATTTCGATGGATAAACTCTCCTCGAAGCTTCTCTCAAGTACCTCTCAACATCTACCAAATCATTCGTCGTCTGCAATTTTCCAATGATTTTCCTGGCTTCCACAGCCAAACCAGCAGAAAAATTACTCTCTCGGGACTGTCGTAGTTGCTCGGCGAGCAATTCGCGAAGCATCGTTCGATCAACGAAGCCAAATCCTCACATTCTTGTCGTAGTCGTTCTCGAACGTGATTACAGAAGCTCGACGAGCTCGTGCGTGTCGCGTTACCCGCGAAGAAACGAGGGTCGGGCGCCCCGTACTCCGTTTCGAGATCTGCACGAGGGGAGAAATGGAGACGAAATGGAAGAAGAAAAGAAGACAGAGGGACGATGCAGCGACGATTCCACGCAACCCTTCGTCCGATCTGCTGCCGTTTTTTTGCGTTTATCGTATTAACTTCTTTGTCGAGGGGACATGACGCGTAGCTTCCCGCTTGGGTACTCGTCTCTTATTCAACAGCAAAAGTACAGTCGATAAAGAAACTCTATGGGGACTTTTACACCATGACAAACGCTACTCTGTGTACGCCGCGCGTCGTTAAACGTATTCTTGAATACGTACGGGGGAAGAAAATAGCGATATCGTAATAACGAGTGATTGAAAGGTGCTCGCGAGATAGAGGAAGATTGGAAGTAAGCGAAGTGAAGGATGAATAGACTGCGTTGGAGAATGATAAGGATTATCAAATTTATTTTAAGGAAATTGAGACTGGTATTTGTGCGCTTGGAGATACTACACCGTGTTATATTGTACTGTATATTATTTAAATGTAGGATAAAAATTTCCTGGGAAATTCGATATTTCATATTAAACGACGTAATACAAAATGTATGCCAGTAAAAATATATACGCAAACGGAGTCTTGTCTAGCGAGCCTTGTGCAGAAAGAACGCGCCCAGAGCGCAATGGAAGGAAAAATCGCCAGAATCTCGTGCCAAAAAAGAGAAAAGAAACGAGAAACCAAGTCAAATATAAAAGAGGATCCCAAGCCAAGCCAATCCCCAAGTCAAATATAAAATCCCGTCTGCACGTATCCGCTATTAATCAGTAGAAACATCGAAAGGGATTATTTCGCGTATTAATTTAGATTTGTTAACGCGAGAGGATCGACGTAACAACCTTCTAAATACGTTCCAGGACGTCTCGTTTATAAGAAGCGGTCAAATGCAATTGTCGCTTGTTTTCGTTCTATTCGGCTACTACGTCTTTTTACATCGTATTACGAGTTGTCAGCTGCAAAGCGATCGACCAGTTTTTCACGCAGCAGTTGTTTTCGTCGAACGAGATTTGAGCGTGCGGCGACTTTTATAATGTAATTTTACGTCGTGACAATGCACTGGCTCGATATCTGTTCGCAACTTTTAGCCAGAAATTCGACAGACCTTCAGGCACCGTACTCGTCCGTATCATCGATTAAAACAATCGCTGCGGGATACGCATTATACACGTCGATTATACACGTCGATTTCGATCGATTCAGGCGACAAAGAAAAATTCACAGAAAATGTTAAACGCCACCGCAGAAACTGTGTCTTTTACGTTGTTTCGAAGCATGGAAGATACATTGACAAAAGTGTATTGCAGACAATGGGGGTTTCTTCGAAGGTGAAAAAATAGAAATTAACGAGTGAACGAACGGTATGTGTTCTATCTGCCGTGTCCTGCAACTTTTTGAACAGAGTAACAATCCTTCCAATTGCGCGTGCCGCACAAAACGGTAACAGTGGCCAACTAAACCACTCGAACGGCTATTAAAAAATCGTAATGCGAGCAATTAACCAGCCTTATTCCACAAAAAAAAAAAAAAAGAGTAGCAACGATCCATCCGAATTGAAAAGTTTTACGAGGCACTATGTCGCGAAAGGGGGGAATCGGAAGCCAAACGAGAACAGTGACCGGAAGCCAATAGAGAACAACGGCCGGAAGCCAATGGAGAACAACGCCCGGAAGTATCCCTCGAGACCGAGACGCGATTCGCGGATTTACGAGCTGTTTCAGCCGAGCGACAGTTATTCAGAGATTTTTAAGCCGT
Organism: Bombus confusus; assembly: GCA_014737475.1. NCBI lineage: Eukaryota > Metazoa > Arthropoda > Insecta > Hymenoptera > Apidae > Bombus > Bombus confusus. Next base: position 1,202,849 of record JACXIV010000153.1, read on the forward strand.
GCTCGCGATTCGAGCACGCACGAGATCGAATCGAAACTCGTTGCTGCGTCGCGAGACAACGATGTACGCCGGTATAAAACGATGATCCTGCTCGCTACTACGTCGTCGCTACAACCTCGACACTTCTCCCATTTGAGCGATGTTTACGCGCAAATATTGAAAATGGAACACGAAGTCGAGTGGCGGAATTAAAACGAGTTTTCAACGTCGCCAAGCTCAAATATGTCTACGTGCCTGTGTATATGTTTGCTCGAGGGTGATTGTGCAGCGCACCCCGCGACTTCGTTCTCTACATTTACAGGAAAACAACCATCGACCTGATAGAATCGATCTCGGGGCAAGTGCAACCAATCTCGTTGCTCAAAGAAGTGCTGCACGACCGGGAAAATAAAACTTCCGCGGGATAGAAATCTTTCTGAAGGAGGATAAGATGAAGGGCAATTGAAAAAGGTGATTTTTAAAACGTTTAACCATCCTGCGTTAGTTTCGATACGAGTTTTTCTAGCGTTAAAGAATTTCTTACGTCTCGTTAACCTGTTAAGAGGACGTGATTTAGATTGCCCATTTTATTAGATACAAATCTTTTAGATATAATAATTTCTTCGTGTAAAGCGTCTTTTCATTTCAGTTCAAACTAAATTATATCGCGTTTACTCTTTTTAAGGAGTAAAAATTCTCTTCTAAAATCTCTATCGTCCTAATGGAAATTAATTTTGTCCGTATCGATTTTCGCAATAATTCCGTGATTAGAGGAGTTTTTCATTAAGGGATGGTCGATCAGTAGGATAAGGAAAAACTTTATGTTACTATAGCAACTCTCGAATACAATTGTGCTCGTGCGGAAAGCTGAATAGGAGGATTTGTCGTCACAATAAAGTGAATTAGGGTCGACCGCTGTAACTTAACTGCTTCTCTCGCACGCGTGACGATTACTATCTGACGAATCCGAAACGTAAATGTAATTTCGAAAGCGAAGACATTAATCGCCTATAGTCTGTTAAGATTCGTAGTTTCTCCTTTCGATATCGTATCGAAATCTCCCTGTTAAATGAAATTTTTACGTCTCGTTTAAACAAAGTATTATTAAAGAACGCAAGAACGAAAATATTTTTTGAGACAGTTGAACCTGAACTCTACAGCTCTTCTGTAAAAGTAGGAAATTAACCTTAACAGAAGCTGTTTCGTACTGAGACGCAAACGTAATCACATAAAACCATCAGAGAACAATCGATGAAATCACTGAGCCTCGTCAGTTTGTATGTACATTTAGCTGACAACAATGGCCTTCCTCGCGGGAGGCATTGTGGCATAGTCTTCGGAACGTATTCTGCTGGCAACTAGGAGGTATTTAGTGGCGGATCCGAGGCAGATGGAACGCAATCAACGGAACGAGAACAGTCGGCTGAATTATTTTAAGTAGCGAAACGCTTATGACTCGAACGCGTTCATGCATATTCAGTTGTGCCGGAGAAGCCGGATTATGCGAAGACTATGCCGAGTCTTGCACTTCTGATTACTCAATACGAACCAGGAAATTCAGTTTCGAAATCGAAACGGCGCAGCGCGAGATATCTTCCAATTGTACATGTTCGTTTCACCGCCAAACTTGCGCGTGATACGAGCGCTGGATAATTTAAATAAGCATATTAACAGTATGCAGAATATGATAATTTTCGTTTCTCTGTGCGTAGAAGCTGCGGTCTTTGTTTAAAAAGTCGAATTTCTAAACTTCCGGATTTGAAAGTTACCAAAATTTCCATCCACGACTTTATCTTTTCTCTTAACTCTTCTCTTGCGACTTTATCTTTTATATGATTTCAAATGTTATTTGAAACGTATACTTGGACTTAAGCAATTACTACGGGTACACGTAAGTACTATAACGAATACAGTAGCGTGTAAGTACTTTCCGCAGCCACTATATATTCATAGAATTTCGAAGTAATACATATGAAAATATGGAACCTTCTCGGTGCTCGAATACGTCTAAAAGGACGCTTAATGGCAGTTGAATCTGTCTGCCTAATAAGTAGACCAAACTGATCCAAGATCGCAGACGGAATTTCTAAATCACGTTGAAACAATGAAACCGTCGCGATGCCAAATATTTGCCGCCTGGCGGAGACTTTGGAATTCACAAGTCGGAGGAAAAAAAAAAGCAGAGGAAGAGAAAAAAGAAAGGAAGATTGGAAACCGAGAGGAAAAGGATGGGAAATTAAACAGTAAATAATTCAAGAAGCTCTTAATGATTCTCTTTTTCGCTGGAGGGCACAGTGAACTTCCACAGGGACGGGGAAAAGAGAAGAAAGAAAGAGTGCGACGGGGAGAAGACCGCAGAAAGGGGTGGTAAGGGGAAGAGAATAAAATGTACTCGGTCCCAATGTGTCCTTTTATTTGAACTTGCAGGGAGACGGTAGCATGGAATAGTTGGGCAGGGGGTGTGTGTGTGCGTGTGGAGAAAGACAGCAGGGGCTTGGAACCACTGAAAATTCCGGAATAGACACTCAGTGAAGTACTTGACTCGATTATGAAAATGTACTTTGCCCGCTCTCTGCTCTCTTTCTCACGGCCCTCTCTTCCCGTATTCCACAATTTCAAGCTCTCTTTGATCGCGGCATAAATGTCGTGAATCCAACGCTGCGTGCGCCTGCCCGTACGATTAGTCGCCGTTGAATTAATTCACTTTTCCCTAGCGACGAATACGTAATATTACGCGTGAATAGGTTGATCAATTTGTTTAATTAATTAAGAAAACGACGCGTGTGCCTTGCAGTGTAAAATTCGACGGAAAGGAGTTGAAGGGAGTTTCGTAGCATCAAAATACTCGAAGTTCCCGGAAAGGAAGATCTGCGTGTTACCAAACATAGTAATGAACACATTTAGCATATTCTTCGAAACTACTTAGATTATTTACTTGGATTATGTTTTACATTAATAGAACTCAAATAACACACAAACGATAAATTCCTTTAATTTAGAATAAAAGATGTACATACATATGTATGTCGAGATATAAAAGAGCAATATTTTTCTTGGACTTTGAACAATATCAGACAACAGATTTGAACACAAAATATCACGTAACGAAATTACAAGGTAGTGTTATTAAATATCCGAGTGTCTCGGTGCACTTTAATTTTCCCAAGCCGCGCGGAAAGAAAAAAAAATTAATCCAGACCTGCAGCAGACCGCAACTCCACTTGGCTCTACTCAAAACAAGTCGTCCAAAACTGCGGCGCAAAAAAAGCTCAATCGAATCACCATCAGCCTGCATAGTCACTCGAGAACTACTCAACGGAACAAAGAGCAAGCTGTCGAAGTAACTAAAGCAGGAGCATAGCGGAGGCAGAGCGCTGCCGTCGAAAATGCTTCGGGAAAGTTGTTCCGGGTGCTCGCGTTACAGCTCGGCCTCGACATTATCATTTTCATTTACATTTCTGCCACCTTTTAGCTTTCCTCCGCTAGCCACCTTCGTTCTCTTTGCGTCTCCCGTATCTCTATACCGTTTCGTTCTTCCTCGTTGTTTTCCCCCCTCTTCTACTGCCTTTTTCCTTCTTTCTTTTCGGTAGCGTAGCATCTCGATACAAGAAGCAACAGCAGCGTAAGAGAGGACGAGAAAGAGGTGGAAAAAAGAGGAAGAGCGTTGGTTCTCCCAGGAGAGCAGCAGGAAATTGCACGAAGCACTCGAGGCTGAGGCGAAAATCCAGCCGTACCCACGACGTCTTCGTCGTTTCACGTCGTTAGGCGGTAAAAGTGCGACGAGAATCAGAAATGAGCAAAGGCACGAGCACGGTCCCCTCTTCACCGAACAAAATTATAACTGGTTTCGCTCGGGCATCTCTTGTTTAGCTTTTCTCGTCTGTTATCGATACCAGCCATCGGCCACTGCTCTATACCATCGAAGGAAACTTGTGTTTCGTATTCTCCGGACGGTGTTCCAAACGAGGAAATTACGGTGTTAGCTGATGTAATGGAGGTTTTTGCAGTTTACATGGAATTTATTTGATCTACTCTTCCGACACAGACACTGTTGTTCCAGAGGAGCGTAGGAACTGTAGTTCGATTGCACTGTTTATGTCTTATGTACTTATTCTTGCGAAGAGTTTAAGCAAATTACGTTGCAATTTTCATTCAGGTGGATATTAGGTGCGCGAGATACAAGTAATAACGTTCGCTAAGCATGATCGCGGTGTAACTGTTCGCTCCGTACTCTTCGCTGTAGACGCTCGAAATAAACTGATCGTCCTTTAGTGTGCCTTACTCGAAGACGTCCCGATCGACCGCTAGGTGCCTGTTATTATTCGCCCTTTTGGCAGTTACATGTTTATCCTTGTCGTTCGTTTTTCCTTCTTTGTTTTCCGTCGTCTTGTTGCTACCCAAGACGACGGTTACAAAGGTGTTTATGTCGCTATATAATAATTCGTAATAGCTTTGTTATTGTTATTTAACGTTGTTAACTATAATCTACAGTCGAACGTGTGTATAGTGGAACGAAGTATTCCAATTACATAGAAATTTGGAATTCGTGTATGAAACGTGTTTAATACTCAAGATAGGACTTTTAGATTTAAATAAGAAATTTGTTACACTGGCGGTTACGTTCACCGATAAATGTTACTGTTCCATATTATTAACTATAAATTTTTTATCACACGCGATAACGCGGGCGACGCGTTATTATCGTTGTTTCCCGTGCGCATCTTTTTTATTTACATACGATCGAAGCTCTGGTGTTTTGTAGCTCGGCAGAGACAAATGTTGCACGCAATGATATCACAGAGATATCTTTTTAATTAGAAACTATAAACTTTTAATAACATAATTAAGCTTTGAAAATTACTTTATCGTGTTATCTCCGCTAAAGTTTCGAAAACACGAAAGCTTCGATCGTAAATAAAAAAAGAATCAGCACGCAAGATATCGTCGGTAAAAGAACGTCAGCCGCGTTATCACATTCAATAAAAAAAAGCCATTTGTGTAAACAAATCACACTAGGTGTTGCGTTAAACGGCGTAAAGGCACGTTAGAAGAAAACTGGGCAAACGATCGGTTCGCGTGTCTGTATAAACTCGGCTCGAACTACTCAACTGAAGAACTACGGCGCGACTCTATATGGGTCATTCTTCTTCCGGGTCAGACATCGTGCATCTCGAGTTCCACTCGCTTCTTTCTTTTGCTAACGTATCTAGCAAACGAAACGGCGGTCCACTTTTTCTTCCAAGACAGAATTTCACGTAACAATTTGCTCCGGGCGAAACACTCGAACAGCTTAAAACGGAAAGAAACCACGGATGGTCTCTCTCGTTTGCCACGTAAAACAGTTTCTTTGCAATTAACTTGGTAAAAGGATACTTTGTTCTTGAAAAAGATACCCATTGCGACTGAGAACGTAAAAGTGTATCGCGTTCAACGTTCTTTGTATGTTGAAGCGCGTCCTGGTTTTCGGACAGCTGTTTTTGTTGTTTGAGCTAAGCGAGCAGTTGATACTGCTAAGATCTTCGAATTTTTATAGTTTGATCTCGCCCTCGACGAATAAGCAAGATTTGTAATGCTCCAAGCAGCCGTTTAACAGGAAGTTGATATAATAAGACGTTATTTTCAAATTTGACGCAAATTGAAGATATTTGTTAGTTTATATCAAAACGACGTAACTGGATCGAAAATGAGCGAAAGAACGAATCAAGCAATCAAAGGAACGACGATACTGAACCATAATTTTCACGATGAATGTAATAGTACGATGACGTGAAATCGATTTACGACCGAAGACGTAATGTGATGTCAAGCTTTCATCGAATAAAAAAGTGTGATTAGAAAGTTGTAGTGTGCCAAAAACACGGGGGTGCGATGATTGAAGTTGTCGACTGTAACGAGTGTTTCGTTTAAAACTACAAACTACGACGATTAAAACTTGACGACTTCCATTAATGCGACGAAACATTTAAAAGTACATGATCAACTTTTCGCGATGAAAAAGCGCGCTGCTACCTATGTATTTTAAAATTGCATTCATTCCGCTCACCGATATTTCATTCCTTCATAAACGTAGAACAATTAATAGTTAATGTCACCGTATAAGCTGAGCTAAGGTAATAACATAGAAGCGTAATACCATGCGACCCGCATCAAATCGGTATTTGATAAAGCCGGAAGATCATAAAAGGCCAAACATATTGGCAATGAATCAAAACGAAAAGGATACTGCATAAATTCCTCGTTACCTATACTCGACAGTAAACGCAGGGTATCAACGTGTTTCATAAATGCATAAACTTCCAAAGAATCTCAACACATGATCGATAACCTCGTGGCCAGAGGCGTTACAAAGAGAACAGCTGGAACAACGAGGACGATATTCATGAATCCGTCGTGCATAAGAATGCAGTTCAGCGAAAACTTTCGAGGGCGTTGGTGTTATTAATAGTGGAGAGTTAACGATGCCAACGTTGGATCGCTCTCCCTTAATCGTTCTATCCAGCTGGAACTTCCGGCATTTCCGCCACGACAATTTCAAACCGGAAGAAACTTTTCACCGTAAGCTCCACGAGATGCATATTTGAAATTTTATAAACGAACACGCGTTCGGTGACTAATACGTCAAGTAATGCTGGAATATCGCTGTAGAAGTATATTAGACGAGTGAAATCTGATGGAAACTTTCGATCGTGGAAATAGAAAATAAGAAACAAATAAATAAAATTTGTCGATAATAACAACAACGATGTGAACGATTTCGGTACCATTGTCAGTCGTCGTAATAATTTGCAAGAATTAAACGTTATAGCGTAATATATCTCAATCGTTTACGACCTAGGCGGAAAAATAATGTAAAATTCGCGTGACAATATCACGTTAGAAGATAGGAATATCTTTCCGAGAAGAATTGGATATTATCGATCAGACAAATAACAAACTACCCTAAAGCAAAGGGTAACGAACGTAACAGAATATGTACAAAGTGGCACAGAATACAGAATGCAAACCGAATCAAGTAAGTAGACGTTTCCTGCAACGAGTCAGACCGAGACCGGGTATTACCCCGAAATCGAACGAAAGCCTGAGAAAATGTGAGATTGGGGAGCGTAAGCTCAACGAAATGGCGTGTAGCGGATGTTTCTAGTGGCGAACCAGGGAAGACAAGATGCACACGGTGTGCAAATACCTTTCGCCACCACTGTACATATTAGTAAATTGTTCGAATACGTTTCTTGCGAAGAATTTTCTAAAGAATATTGCTCGTGTGTGGATCCTTTAAAAAATAGAAATATCTTTCCGAGAAGACTTGGCTACGGGCATTATCAATCACGAAAATAATAGACTACTTCAAAAGCGGAAGATTCGAACGTAAGAGGATAGTAGCGAATACAGAGTGCAGAGTCGAGTAAGTAGATGTTCCCAGTGACGAGTCAGACCGAGATCGGGTATTTCCCTGAAATCGAACGAAAATCTGAAGAAAGTCTAAGATTGGAGCGCGTAAGCTCGACAAAATGGCGCGTGGCGAATCTCCGTAAGGGTGAGCCACCGGAGACGAGAGAATTCGACAGTACGTCACGTCTTGATCCATGCAAAAGGTGTCACGCTAGAGAGCGCGGGGGTGTCTTCGCGGTAAACACGATGGAATTCGGCTGGAATTCGGCAATAAGGTCTATCCGATCCCGCTGTCGACAGCTGACATGCGTGGCGAGATTCCGGGCGCAGAGTTGATGAAAAAAAAGCTCCGAGATTAGCTGGATTTACCGAGATCCTTCCCCCTCTTTCTCGCTCTCTATTTTCTCCTCTTCGTTCCACAAACTACTAGGGGGGAAAAAAGTTACTTCAATCCGCGCGAAAATCGATTCGTTCGACTGTATTTTTTTCGACTTCGAAAATTAGTTTCCCCTGCAACACTTCGACTAGAAACACGACCTCCGTGTCACCGGGGGTAAAAGCTGTTGGTTTTTAAATTAAATTCCACGGGAGCTAGTGATTATTAGCGGCGAATCTGTCTGAAAGGTTGTCTAAGGCAGATAAACTAACGTTATTTCGCTTTCCAGCGATTTACGGCACGTGCTTGGATCAAGAAAAACGCGAGAATGTACAGAAGGTGATCAACGATAAGTAACGACGAATCGTCATCTATCAAGAGAGGGATGTTTGACTGTTTTGAAAAGCATATGAGTTTTCTGAGTTTAGGTATGTTTGTATTAGAAACTCGAAGAGCCGCGTCACCGTCTAAGATACACTTTGTTTCGAAAAAGAAGAAAAAGTCGTATAACATAAAGCCACTAGACTTTGTGATGTAAATTATTGTTTGTCTCTTCGTAAATTTATAATTTGTAATTTTCAAAATTTGTAGTATTTTTTTTAATTAGCTTTGCGCTATCCATTTGGTCGAGAATTTATTGCCAAGAGTAGTATCCTATCATTCCACGGACAAAATACACGATATCTGTTAAAATCAAAGAAATCGATGAAGAAATTCTAATTAACCATAAAATTATCGTAATACATTCACCGAGTAAGCTCAGCCCTATTGTTGCCATTTTCGTGTCTTTAATTCCCAAGAAGAAAGTTTTTCAATCCGATGTAGTTCTCAAAATAAAACACAAGTAGTTAGGGATTAAAACAAGCCATCCTCCGCACAAATGTGTAAAGTTTGAAACTTCTCGAAGCAGTTCCAACAACTGCTGATAAAAATAATCGTTTAAAGCAATATTCTTTAAAAAGTTAGCAAAAATCAAACTCGCCAATCCAGTATAAAGCAAATCCAGCTTCTTGTTTTTCTTCCGACACCAAGCGGCAATTTGGCAAACTGAATTATCCAATGTTTGTTCGAAACGCGCGGGGCTAAATTTATTTTAATGTAATCCCGCGTGAACAACGCTCCGTCGGCTGTTTGTCTACCCGGTGCTTCCAGCGACATCATCGCCCGCATATCCACTTCGATATATATGTAGCTCATTTTCATATCTAAATAGCGTAGAAACGGCGCACCTGTAACTGCTGTTTGCCATCCGTTAATCTACATTTAATTCATTAAGTTAGTTTTGCGTCAGTCAGTCACGCGTGATTTTATTATTATTAATGAGTCCTGATCGACGTCCCTCTCTAAGTTTCTACTTTTCATTTCTACCAATTTCGACTAACTCTTCCAAATGTTCTTTGAAACATTTTCGACCGAATCATATTTTACTATCGTTAGAAATTTGCTCAAGTTTAGAGAAAATAATCGAGAGTCGGGTATCAATGTACGCTCCTCTATTTTCCACAAATAGCTGCAGTATATTTGTACAAATATCCACAAGAACAATTCATACAATCGTAGGAAGAAGTTTGCAGGATGTTCGTAATTTTCCAATTATTTGCTTGGGCAATTGCTCTATCCAATTTTATATTTAAATATTTACTGGTTAAATTGACTATTCATCTAGAAGATCGTATCATAGATTAGTTTTCTCACGTTCGAGTCTAGTCAGCCATTGTTTGTTCCGCGATTAAAGGCCAGTTGCACGGTTGTTACGAAGAATATTTACACGCCACAGCATTATATTTATGGCATATACGTAATGATTAATTAGGTCCAAGCATATCGAGTAGCACCTATTTTCATGTGCCTACAAAAATTTGATACAATGACAATAAAACGCACGTATATAGAATCCGACGAAAGAATGCCTCATTGAAAAGTAAATGTGCAAATACTTTTGGTAGCGACTGCATATATCGATAATCGACGAAAACGGTATAAGCAACGTAGATCGTTCGTTGTTTTCTCTTTTCCATAAGATAAAATTTCAGAATTTAGAACCGTGTCTAAACATCGTTCGAATTATTTTTATACGAATCTCTGTCATCGCTACGGTTTCTGAACTACGTTTCGTGTATGACGTTCGTATTACATTCCCATTATGCAAATTCGGTTGCGCTTGTCCAAACAGGCGAGCAGCGATTTTCGAGCGATTTTCAGTCGCGTAAACCGTGCGGTTACACGTAATTCGTATATTTAATTAGCCGCGTCGGCCAACGGGAAGAAAAACGGGCCAACCAAATATTTGCCGAGGGCAATTAGCCTTGGAGCTGATGGTGGCGCTCGCAAACGTGCTTCCGTTGCTTTAAACGGCCGAACTCCTCCGATTTCCGCGCGTTCAGTCGCGCGCCGCTGATTTTGCGCCGCTGGTTTCGCTTCGCTCGCGCGCTTCCGCCGGTCAAAGCAGGAGGCGACGAACAAACCGTTCTAGAGGGTACTTCCTCTCAAAGGATAAGCTCTGTGTCTGAACGTATGGTACTTTGAGTCAGGACGTTTAGGAAGATTCGAGACTTAACTTCGTTTGGGCAACCACGAAATTCGAGCAACTATGATCGAGCAGCGGTGGAAGAAAATGCGAATAATACGTTGAAATTTGATAAAGATAGAGAAAAGGTATACCTTTGTATGCGTTGAACATTAAATGGATTTTTCTAAACGCGGTTTTCTTATATTTCTCAATAATAACGATTTAAGTGAGTGGGATAAGTGAGTTACTTTAATCGCAGCCAAGTCCATTTTACGGTCAGTGAGGCTGAAGTAAATAAATAAACAAGAAGAATAAGTAATAATTTGAGTGACTGCTTAAGTATTTGCCCTTTTATTTATTATTAATTGTTGTTTGTGTATTTCTCGCCATTAAATAGCGATAGCAGTAGGAATGGAAAGAAACGACATAACAGAGGAACAATAGATTTTTAACGTAGAATAGCCGAGAATTTATGTACCTATAGCACGGACCGAAGTTTGATACTTCAAGACCGTTATGACCTACCTGAATCACCAGTTATAACCTCTACTTCAGCGATTTTACGTACCCGGCACTTCTCACGCATAGTTTCAAAAAGAATGTATAATTTAAAATTGAATCCTTTGCCATTGGGAAACCCATTTCCAACTACTTCACGTCGCACGTATAAAGCATGGAAAACGGTTGAACAGACGTAAACCAAGATAGTCGAAAATACGTAGGTATTTGCGCAATTTACTTCACTCATAAATGAGATAATAATTTCTAATGAAATGACTGAACTTCTGAAATTTATTGCGCGACGCTAACGCAACTCCAACACCAAGTACATCGGTATCAACTATTATTAACCACTTTCTTCAATTACTTATCGATTCTACCTTTTCGCTTCCTCCGTATTCTAAGCTACCGAATTCTCCAGCGTAGAAACAACCATATTTATTATTAACCATTGACCTAAATGTTAGGTTCGAATGTTTCTCCTCAATTTACTCTACGACTCCAAAATGCATAATCCTCGATCGAACGAAATCGTCCACGGTATCATTGAGAATTTCCTCAGACGCGATTCACGCGCGCACCATCGTCCTCGTCTTGCGAAACGAGGGAAACGTTGTAAACGGTGGAGGGAGATTCTCGAAAAGCTTTCGAGCGTCGTGACCGCGCGCAGCTGCTGCAAACTTAAGAGTTTATCTGTTGAAAAGCCACGAAAGGACAGTGTCGAGTCCGCCTCGAGTCGTGCAGCTGTATCCTCTGTGCTCGCGAAAGCCACTTACCAAGCCTGGCTATGCACCAGGACAATTTTATAAGCGATTAAACTTCGACTTATCGGATATTACACTGGCTCCGGCCAGTCGTTAACGAAGGACGCACTCTGCATCCGAATATGCAACCGGTGAAACTAATGCGCCCCTTCGGACTATATGCTGGCTTTCGAAAACAAGAAGCCTCGTTTGTTCGAGTAAATATCGCACGGGACAATTTTGCGGGGACAATGTTTTAAACAATACGTAGACGCTGTGAAATAATCATCGCAGCTGATCGAAAGGTTGAAATACGTTTCGTGTTAGGGGAAAGTCTAGTTTGCTTCTTAAATATTGAAAATAGCTTTTCACGGGAAGGTATTTTCAGAAAAACTGCCGAATATTAAATCGCGAATGAAATAAATTACCGGATGACGATTCTTAAGAAATTTTGTTAACTTTGTCCAAACGTTAGGAGATTCGGGAATTTCAAGTAGAATGCAGATCTCTTACATTTTCTAATATCTCTCGACGGAAGATTCTTCGAGGGTAACGAAATGGAAACAAGAGCGTAAGAAGGTTACCACCGCGGTAGGAACGCTAACTTCCAGAATTTTACGTGGCCACTGCGGAGACGAAAGGAACGCATAGACGGAAAGTTGTTGCACCTAAGTTAGAAAACTGACGGCTGCGACTTCCAACGTAAACCGTCACCAAGGAACGAGCGAAAATACCAAACTCTTCTTGCGCTTCTAATTAAAACACACGCTCTTCTTCCCTCTGGTAAATGAGCGTCCGTAACCAACGTTGCGAACAATTAACAATAAATCCAAGTAACGAACTCGGCCGAACGTTTAAGCAAAGTTTTCCAATCGAGACCCGATTGTCGATAGAATTAAACGGGACTATTGATTACGTTTTCATTACGTATTGAACGTTAAACTATCGATTACGCCGAGCCGTGGTATTATTATTTCAACGATCGATTACCATGGCGAATCGAAACGAACGATGTTGGTGAGAAATCGCTGATTCGAACAACGAGTTCTAAAACGAAACAAAATCTCGGCCATTTAAGGGTCCGTTCCGCGATTTAATGTAATTCAAGAATATAATGGCGCCGATTACACCTACGGGTCGGGGGTGGGAGGATGATTGGGGTGAGAATCCAGGATTATACAATGGTTTCGTAAAATCGCGCGCTTAATTAAATACAATTTCAATGTTTCAACGCGTGGTCCTTTCGCCTGGTCTAATGCAAAATATATCATTTCAATTTATATGCAAATTAACGCGTGTATTTTGATTATATCAGCCGGACGTTTATTACCGCGTCGCGCGACTGCAATTTGTACACCTTTTTCCCCTTTATTTTTCGTTCCCAAAATCATCCACCCTTCGCGTACGGCTGTCTGTTTTTTCCCTTCTGCCCCTTCTTCCTTCCATTCCAACCGAGCTACCATCGATGCGCCTCGTTCTCCCTGTCCGTTTAATAAATGTTAATTAGAGCGCTTTTTAATTACATTAATGGAGTCGACGATCCGAGAAGCTCGCGGCGCGAGATCCAATCGCATGGACGGATTTTAATTTATACAATTATCAGCGAATTCCATCGATCGCGTCTGCTGCACCCGATGGAACACAGATTTCCCTGTTTCCCTTTCAACTTTCTTTTTTTTTCGTATTTTTTATCTCCATATGGGGTGATCGTCGACTCGTCTGTATGCTTGCGTGTATGTTTGCATATGTCACCAAGCATATGTTATTACTCAAGCGATTGAACTGTCAGTAATACGTAAACGATAGTTAATGGTACTGTCAATAATACGTGGACTGCGAATATCTGTACATTTACGGGAAATTCTAAAGTGTTTGAGAAAATGTACAGAAATATATAAAAGATCCAAAGTAAACTATTCGTTGTGGTCACTAATAAAACGATTCTCTATCTAGATTTCATTCTCTTTTAACACTAAACCTAGCACAGCGATCAAATTGACCGCTTTCAAATTTCTACACAAATTTTACCATATTTAAACGTTATCATAAAATATGCATACAATATATTCTTCGGTATCGATTTCTAGTTTGCTTCTTTTTTTCTAAGAAAAATTTATAATCCTGCCTATCGCGAGCGGTCAATAAGCATACAAAAAGTGTCGGTAGATTTAGCGCGAATTATATTCGTCAAGAAATGAATTTGCATAAATGTGCTCGGTCTACTTATGATCAAACTGAAAATGTGAAATTTATCGTGCTGTATCCGATAGCATTTCAACGATACACGGCGAAAGTGATAAAATAGGGCGACGTATTTAAAAAATTAAAATTCTTGCAACTACAGCTACCAACTAATGTATCTTCGTTCGTTCGTTTGAAGGCAATTTTAAACGTATAATTCGCTTCCTCGAATCCGCGAATCCCACGCGCATTTCCCTTTCTTTTCTTTATTCCATTTCTACTTCCGCTGCTTCAGTCTTCTTCGCAATTTCCAAGTGGGAGAGAAAGCGAAAGAAGTCGAAAAGGAGAGGAAGAAAGAGAATAAAAAGCGTGCACGGTGATGGAAAGCGGAGAGTCAGAGGCGACTGCGATTTTCCGCGAGACAGGCCAGCGCAGAGCGCAGACGAGGACCCTCGCCAACGCACGCAATTAAAAGCCGAGGCAACGCTCGTTGCACACCCCGAGATGTTCATAAACACGCACCACGCCGCTATTTGCGAAAGTTAATAAGCGTGTACAGGCTTCGTAACGCGTGCTTACCGTTCCAAGCTATCTGCTTCCTGCGAGAACGGACACGACGCGCGGTTTCGCCGCGCTTGTTTCCCGCTTGCCCTTAGTCGACGCTCGAATTACAAATTTCAATATTGCAATAGACGCACCAGGCCTACGCAAGGATATTTGAGTCGAGCTAACAGGGAGATGGCAAAAACCGCGAAACCTCCAACGAGTTGGTTGCATGCGCATTCGATGCTTCAGGTTGATGGTAAAAACGGTGAAATAAAGGATCGTTTTCAAGAAATTAATAAGTTTCTTTTGTATGTCTCGATTTATAAATTCTTTTCATATTAATATTATTTTCTCGATTTATTCTGATAGATCATTGACTGTTTTCATTTGTTACAGCACTGCGGCAATATTTTTACAATTTTCCCGATGGAAGATATAAGTTAAGATGTAAGAAGTTGCTGCACCAAGAACGTAATTTATCGATTAATTTCTCGGTAACGGCATCTGCAGTCAACTCGTCCGAAATTTCGCAGTTCTTGTCATCTCCTTGGAAGTAATTTGCTTGTAATTCGACAAGTTCGCCTATGAACAATTTTTAAGTAGTTTATATTTGATAACATCTATTCACGAAAGTTAGGTATTAGGTGGTTGAGCTGGTAGTTCCTTCACGTGGATGACTCAACGGCGAGACAAGGGTGAAATCTGTGGTAAAAGGTGGACATTTACTGGTTCTGTGCGGTGAAACGTGGTATAACGGTTTAAATTACTAGCTATGACTTCATTTAGGGGTTTGCCTGATAAATTTTGATAATAACAGGGTGGCTTTTTAGGGAATGTAACTGTAGGGTGGAAAAAATACTGCGATAATAAAAAGTCGACCCTAAATCATGGTGGTTACACGAATATTGCTGATCGTTAAGAGATTTTCGAAAAAAAAAACTGATACTTTTTCAACACCTTTCATATCTACAACGATTATCATTAATTGTTGCGTAACGAATGTCATTTTTTTCTGAAAACGTTTTTAGAAGTAGAAATCACCTAAATATATCTTTTGTACGTTGATCTCAGTTTTGTACAAATTTGGCGATCTCGCGGTTTCAAGGTACGATGGTTGGAAAAGTACGATTTAGCATCTTGCGGTTGGAAGAAGTGGATAACGTTGTTAAACCTTATTAAAATTGATATCGGTTTCAATTGTATTAAATTAAATTATTTAATTAAGTTGAAAATTAAAAAAGGGAAATTAAATGAACATTATTAAACATGGAATGAGATGGTAGACTGGATTTTTTGAGCGAAATAATACACAAATGAGCACAATCGTCGAAAGTTTTATAATTTCAAAAGAATTGTTTTGTAATTTAAAAGAAGTTAATTTGATTATTTTAATTAACAAAAAAGAATCGTGACTACTTTAATTTCAACGCAAATCCTCCGATATTTCTACGGCAACCGAAACCAGTAACGGTGGTCAACGGGAGACCAGCCAATTTATTCAAAGAATACAAAGAAAAAGTTAGCTATAAATCGAACGTAAGTCAAGCAGAATTCGCCGTCCAGTCTCTTTCCACCATTTGCCGAGCGAACTTTCCTCTTTGCGAAAGGTCAAGAAAACCGAGCGTTCCGAAAATGGAAATGGCGCGGAAACGCGAGTCGAGCGTGGCTCCAACAGCACGAAAATAAAAGCGTCGTGCTTTCGTGTTTCCCGGGACCGAAAGGTGAATTTATCGGCAGGAGCACGCGAGCTATGTACGCTTCAAGATCAAAGGGCGGATACGACTTAAGTGCTTTTTATCAAGGAGCTAGAAGCACAGTGGTGACAGATCGCTGTGACACGAGCAACCACGACGTCGATGTTCGATTCGTACGTCGTTGATCTCCGATCGCGTCGAAATCGCAGGTCGTGGAAAACCACTTCGAGCTGTCGAATCCTTTCGAACGTGGATTTTCGCGGTAACAGACACCGCAGACAAATACAACCCAGAACGAAAATAAAAAATGTAAAAGTCTGCGGTAAATTACTCGGCTAAAGATAGAAATAAGCTTTGACACGTGTATTCAGATCGTTGGATGTAATTTTGTTATAATTTTTGTGTCTTCTTCGATGCGGATTTCCAGAAAATAATAGAATAAAAATACTAAGAAATGCGGCGTAGGAAATAAATTGTGAGATCGTATAATTCGTACGTGGAAACGTATCAATTAAATACAAGGTGTTCACGCGATCAGCTCTTTTACTAAATAAATTCTCTTCGTAAGCCAAGGTGTTTGAGAAAAACAGAAAATGACAAGCAAACGAATAGGTTTTTTAAAGCCACGGTTTCCACGTAATAGAAAGATCATTTTAATGATAAATAATCGTATTCTCTTACGTACTTTTTTTCATAGAATTCCACAATTTCTAAATACAACACGAGATTACGAGATCATGAACTGAAAATCGAAAAACCACGTTATTTCGAAACATTAACGCCACTTATCTCGTACCACATTCATAAGTCGAACCCTGTTTCATACACTGCGCAACTACTCAACTACAAACAGTAAGTCCAAGCTTCCTCTAGAGAACAAATACAAGAACAAACCCTTAACCAAGTTAAAAGCAACGTTTCACTCTCGCAACTCGGCGATGCTTTTTGGCGGCAAATTCCTCGTAGGAGCTTTTTGTTTGCTTCAATCAACGGTTACGCGCGTCTGGCGAAGTTTCGTCGCAACTTCTGACCGGTGTATGTGCTTGTGCGTGTATTTGCTTCTTGAGAATGCGACATCCGGTTGTGAAACGCACGCCCGGCAACGTGCAAACAGGCGTTGCCGGCATGAGGCGCGAGTTTGCGTGCTCCTGCACGCGTTTGATGTTCGTCGTGGCCAAGTGGTTAATGGTAGTTAGGCGAACGTGAAACGAGTAAATATGTGGAGAGCAGCGATCGCGGCTCGTTTGTGGGAAACGCGGAGGTGATAAATCGAAGATGAAGTAAATCTTCGAGCTTCTGACTTGCTTCGGTCGACGAACGAACCGCGGATTCTTTTGATTAAAGGAAAGTCGATACGAAGTCGAACACGTCGATAATGATTGTACGAAAGAATTAACTTGATATGTCGTGATTTGTAGTCGCGGGAGGTTAGCGGCGTATCCTAAGTGTACCTTTTACGATTGTTGACGTGCAATTTCAGATGGAAAATTACATATAATAAGCAGTGACAGAGACGTGACAATGAAGTCTTCGATTCGACGCTGAAGGAATTGCAGAGCTGAAGCGAGAAATAATGTAAGCCTTAAAAGCGAATGGTTTTCGGTATGAATAAAAAATACTGGTTTAAAAATGAATTTGCGATGGAATACTTTTTTATTCTTTCGCTATTTTCAGTATCTATGTACCATTTAACTCGATCTAATGAAAAATTCCTTCTGTCAATTGAAAAAAGCATTATTTTACATATAGTTACTGGTTAGGTCTTAAAACACGAGCTTAGAAAATTGCCAAGGAAAAACATCTGAGAATGAACAGAGACCATATGGAATCGTAAATTGCGAACCGTCGATTAATAACTGCAAATAAAATTCCACGTTCGAGAAAGATTAAACTAATGACACTCAATCGTTGATCGTCGACTCTCTCGACCTCGCCCCTTCAGCCTCTTCCACCTCTAAAACATCTGCCTCTCTTCCCAAAAATACTCATCGAATGGATTGGCGGAAAATCGAAGCGGCGATTAATAAAAATTGGCCGCGTGGTATGCAAGATTCCCATCGCCTGGCGTAGTAATCGCCTGGTGAAAAATCCGCGGATTTTTCACCGAAAATTCCGCTTAATTGCCCGTGGAGGCTCGCTGCTCGTCTTTCTTCCTTCGTCGTTTTTCTTCCGTCCTTTTTTCTTCGTTTCCTCGGCAAGGGCAGCAACAGAGATCTCGCGAGCCTTTTCGGTGCATCTCGCCTTCATTTAGAAGCGGAGTCCCTGTAGGCAGATAGGCAGGCCACGCACAAAGGCCGACGTCGTGTACACTCGACAGGCCGCTTTGGGGCGTCGAGTATAATTGGCGAAATTAATTAACGGTCTATAAGCGAGTGGCCCGGCGTTATCTCGCCGGTGCGTACACGTCGCGTCGGTGCCACCGGGGATCGAGGCCTAGATCCACGACGGGCCTAGATGATGTCCTTTCCCGGACGCATGCGGCAGGATCAGACGACGGGACGGTCCGTTGTTGAAAATTACGGCGATAGCTACGTCCACATACAGGAAATTCTGCTTCGTCCGCCGTGTCATACGCTAATTTAAGCGTGTATTATGACTCGGCCATTATGCCAGGCCACGAATACGCTTAATCTTTCAGAGGATTTTAACTCGCGCGATGTTTCCGTGGGACATTTTGTACTAATGCGCTGATACGACTTTTGTAAATGGTGTTTTTCCTGGTAAACAAGGATGAATAACGCGGAAAATGAGTATGGCTCGTTTGGCGGCTTTAACGCCAACTTCGAAATTCCAAAAGATGCAATTGGTAGCGAAATTTATAATTTTGCCTCGTGCAATAAACATCTTTGACCATTAACCGTTGCCGTGAAGTCTCAATTACGTTATTCTGGAGTTTCTGTTAAATTTACGCTCGATAGATAAATATGAGCACGATTTTCAATTAAGACATGTGGAAGCACCTTTGCCTCGTCGTTTATTCGGTGAATCCAAAACCATCGTTGCATCGCATATGGCACGAGTCTGCCCTAAAACTAACCTCCTCGCCATTCAATTTCGCCAACACCTGCCTTTCAACCAGACAATCTCATTTAGTAGCTCGCCTCTTCGTTCGATCAGCCCACTTTTTACTCTCGATCGAGAAAATCCAGGGACACAGAAGTGGCAAGAACAAATTTGCCATCATCCATCTATACGTTGTATTTTGCTCTGGCATTGGCTCTCCACCGACACGGACGAAATTTGCATTTGATAATACAGAAACAATCAGAATTGCGATTTGCATAGAATTTCATGGCAATAACGTGGAAAAGAGAGCGCGTCTCAACGATTTTATCGAACTCGTAATTTTCCAATGACCGAAATTTTCCCAATTATTACTAATAACAACTAGCCTCAGACTTTTATGCAGATTCATATTTTTGCAAACCTATCTACCGACAGATAGAATCGAAGTGAAAGCTTACACCATCGTCCACTGAATATCACAATAAACACTACAGTTCCGATACTTTGTATACCTTTTACATACTACGTGCATTTGCGTGCAATAAAAGAATGTTCTTTATTAACGCATAAAAGTAACAGTAAGATATACCAGTAACATAATTAACCTCAATTCCGCGAGACACGTATTTCCACTAAACCAAACCGCTTCGTCGCAATCCACAGAAACTTCCGTCCAACTCCGCTTCTCCGCAAACTGCCTTCACCGAGACTTTCCCCTATAACCGACCGATCAATCCGCCTCTATCCTTTCGGTTTTTGCCTCCCCCTGCCCCCTACAGTCCGTGAGAGAAACCCCTGGGGGATCGTCTAGCGTCCGCGAAAGACAAGCCCGACAAAATCGTTGTCGCGGGAGTCGCGTCGGCGTCGAAGCAAAGCTGGCAGAAGCCGCGGATATATCCGTGCGGTCGTTGGCCGGCCACAAAACCGCGAACCGTAACTCAATTAATCCGGATTGATCCGTCGGTACACACGACCGGACGTTTCTGTGCGCCAGCATAAACAGCGTTGGCCGCGAGTCGTGCCGACACGTCCCTAGATCGATCAGAGTGCGCTCTCCTCGTCGACGACGATTGTATCGCGGTCGTGATTATGTCCAAGACGGCCGCGTCACCAGAGAAATATCGTTGCTTAGGTAGTGACGAATGGAGGGCGAAGGGAACCCTCGAATTACGACAGGGCAAGGTGCTGCTGGTAGGGTTTATCGTGGCGATAGGTTTGATAAAGCGATCGACGAAAGAGTCGGATTAGGTAGATTAAATGGCACGAGGATATACAGCGGCTCGTGGAAGTGTTGCAACGCTTGTAGACACTTTTTGTGGGTATATATATATATAATAGTATGTGTTATAGTTTCATCAGCACGTTTGCGAAATTCGATCACGGCGATTACATGGGTAAGGTTCGAGGGAAATATTTGGTGCAAGTATATTTACGCAAGTACCAAGAAAAGTAAATAATCCTAATGTATCTGTGTAAAATTCAGCAAAATTCCAAAATCTATTCTAAGATGTAAATTCTAATCGAAGAAACTATTTCGCGAATCCTTGTAACTCTCTCTCATAATCGCAGTATCAAAGAACAAGATTCGGATAGCGTAAATTGATTGAAAAGAATTGAACGTGAAACGCGGTCTCACGCAACGTTGGCCCTTGGTAAACTCTTATATATAAGATATAACCAGCTATGCTTCGACTCCTCGTAGCAGTAAAACTAATATATAATTATAGCAATAAAAATGAAACACGAGTTACGCTGGTAATCCACGAAATCACCATTCCTTTTCTTAGGATAATTGACCGGAATAAAAATAGCCGCGTGGCAAACATGGTCGATCAGTAGTCCGTATTAACTTCTCGATATTATTTCAACGTAGAGGTACGTATTAACCAGTTAGCTGTTTTTGACGAGTACTCTCGTCATGAAGAAAAGGCAATATCTTGCATTATGACCACCTCTGTCAGTAATAAAATTAAAAGATAAAACAGTCATTTCGATTACAACTTAATTACGACTTAATTCTATATTGTAACAGCCACGTATACTCCGTGTTTGACCAGTACACTCGTCGTCGCTTGCTTCTTGCCACACATTTTAGGTACCCACTTGTCAAAGTTTTCGAAGAGGACGCAACAGCTAACTGGTTAAGAAAATAATTTTTTCAGTGTAAAACGTTCTCCACGATTCGCGAGAACCCTCGTGTCCACGTAACATAGGCATGCCACATGGTTCGATGCATGAAAACATGGCAAAAAAAGAAGTGGTGGAAAAACGAACAAGCTGTGGTGGAAGAGGAGTGTATGGATTGCAGAAATTGTCGTGGCAGCTGATCGATAAAGAATAAAATAACGCGTGTGCGTCCAGAATGTACGCCCGAGGAGTTCGCATGTGACGTGTAATAATTCTTCTCTGCCGACAAAATCGCGGAGAGAGTGAGCGTGTTACGAGGAAATACCGCAAGAAGTACCGCAGATAAGAAGGTTGAAAGTATGTTCTCATTCTCGTCGCGTTTTATTTCTGTCGTTTTAAATTCTTCCCTCCTTTTTTTCCCTTAACACATTTGCGGCCTCTAATTATAAGAAAGTTTCCACGATCGAGATAAAGATACCAATTTTAAAGTTTGCTTTCGAACATCGTGCTTTGTATCGCGCATTATTACGCTGCGAGTATTTATGCACTTTCGTAGTTTTAAGAAAATAATTGAAAAGATGGGATCTTGGTATGCGTAGAAAACTGTTTTGCCTGACAAATATTACACAGAATGCTATAGTTTGGCTATTTTCTATATTTTTACGTATTGTAACTTCGTGCATTTCCCTATCTTTAACTTTCTTATAAATTCATAAACACCCGCAATCTAACGAGTGGTTAACAATTAATGATTAGTCCACTTGGCTATATTTTAATCATAATGAAGTATAATATGCTAGTAAACTACCGTTAACGTGATAATATTGAAAATGTTATCAAAAGGATATGAAACGTTAATCGTTTAGAACGTAATCCTTGTTTAAATTTAGTGACCACTGTCTGTGTATGATTGACCTATACTACTGTAGATCCACAAAAATTGAACGTTTCATTTGTAAACGTATTTTTTTTATAACAGACGATGTTTGTAATCGATCACTGAAAATAAACATTCGGTTATTAATTGAAGTACTAATTGAAATTTAAATAACTGAAAAAAAGGAACCGAAATACAATTTCAATTACATGTCGTAATAGCTCTCAATTTCGATCAAACCGATTTCAACCAGCACTATATAGATATATATTCTATGTGTTTTATATACCTTTCGTGATTTATCTCTATATCGTTCCATTTTGTATTTAACTATGTATTCTATTTTGAACTTTACGATGAAGTATAATGAAATACTGATTAAAAATACACGAAGCGCATCATGAAAAATAAAGAATGTATCTGACGAAAATCCCAAATTATCAGAAATAATGGAGAATTTTTCAAAGGGTGATATAAAAGTGGCGCGGAACTGGTGGAGACAATAAGCTCGTAATTCGATGAAAATACTACGAAAAAATTTACGAAACAGAGCAGCAGCAACTGACGAGCCAGTACAAAGCTTCGAAAGCGATGAATCCTGTATCGATCGCTGCAAATTAAAGGCGGCTATTTATTGATAAGTTCATCTAATGATTTATTTAATTCAAAACGCATGCCACGCGATCAAACGTTTACTGTAATCGAATAAAGCGAGATACCGCTGGTATACAGGGTGTTCCGCGCAAACCAACGATATCTTTAAAACGATTGTAGATAGGAAGAAATGTTATACGACAAAATTAGATGATTCAAACATACTGGTATTAAATCTTACGTACTCTTATCCATCAGCGTATTTGAAAAGTACAACTCCATCTTTCTCCTACTTTTAAAATATTCTTTACGACAGAGTTATTCTTCTGAATTAAATTATATAGCTTTATACTTTAAGGAAAACTATGAATCCTTCAAAATCTATGTAACAGAACACTACATTTCATAGTAACTTTTACTAGCTTTTACAACTTCCTTGCAACGTGCTTATTAAGAACCAAAACCTACTGGTTCACAATAAATTAAAAAAGAAAGTGCGATTATCCAATTTTCTTCAAATTTTAGCGTATTCCTGTACAATGTTAGCTTGAAAGTTATTACAATTTGCGACTCGTTAAGTTACATGGAATATTTATATTGCGAAGTATTATAACTATACACGAGACACCCTGTAGGTAACGCAGTCGTTCGAATAAATCCAATATCGTTTAACGGTGTAACGATACGTACTCGTGGCAACGAATAATATTAAGGAGCGCTCTCTGTAAACCAACAATTCATCGGTATGAAACGAGAAAAATCAGGGGGAGGTTTTTTCAATGGACCGAATAGCGGACGAAGAGCAATCGAGGGCCGAAAAACGGGCGGAAATCGATCGACGCTGAAGCGCAAAGAAAACGCGGGAAACGCGAAGTTCGATTGACAATCGGGATCGAGTGGGCTACGGAGAAACGAGGATTTTTCAAGTGGTGACCGTTCGACAATTGCGCACAGTCCATTTAAATGTAATTCAACCCTTCGATCGGACCGGAAATAACGCCCCGACCGATTGTTATTGCGCCAACTATTCCAGCTTACTGACTACTAAATCAAATCGCTCGTCCGAGGATAATCGCGATTTGAATCTCGTTCGGATTAGTCGACGTGTGTGCAGAATATAACTGCGTCTTCTTTTCTGCTTGTAAAATACAAAGCTGTCTTTTGAAATTGTACTGCATGCAAAAAGCAATGAAATACTTGACGTGACTTGGTTTCGAGTCTACACTCGAACTAAAAAGCTTTCAGCTACTTAGCATAGAATCAATTAGACGAATATATCTCAAGGATTTATCTAACAGCTTTATTCAAAAATTAGAAATAAGAAGAGTCGGTTTAATGCATCTGGAATTTTATTGAAGAAGTTAGCCGCGCAAGATAAACGAGAATATAAAGTAGAATGTAAAGAAGAATTATAAAATTCATCTTTGAGTATGCTGAAGGCAAACTTGAGAAAAATTCGAGATGGTCGGAGGAACCTGTATCAGAAACCACGAAATAACATTACGTTATCCGGTAACTTTATTAATTTGACCGAGAGAAAGCGAAGATTCTTAGAGATCCACGACGTTAGAAAGTTGTATTTATGAAAGGATGGTTCGGTACAGTTTTGGTGAAAAAGAACAGGCGAGTCGAATGGCTGATAAGCCGGCTCGACTAGTCACGCTCGATCGAGCGTAAACGATAAATTACGGCCCTGGTATTACACCGCAACAATTAATTCAATAATCGCGAGGTCGGTCAGCAGAGCTTCCATTTGTTAAGGCTGATTTGTACAACGACCTCGATGCACCCTGGCCAGCATATTTTCGATCGAGTTCAACGATCGAAACTCGTGTGCGATTCCATTCGAATCGATGCGTTCTCTGTGCTAAGCTACATCGATGTTAATATTGCCATTGGTTTGTTATTCTCGAAACGGTTCCAACGTGCTTTCCAATCGATGAATTTGGATATCTTCCAGCGGCAATCTTTCATCAACGATCTTTTATCAATTACTCGTTAATTATTTTCCATTCGTATTGCCATTACCTTTTTCAAACATTTTTTTTCTGTCCATCATATTTTATATAATTTCGAAATTTCTATTTCCTCTCTGTAATTACTAAAAAATTCTATCATAAATAAATTACTTGCTTATTGTTTCCAATTAGTTTCTACAATATTTTTCCAACGTGTTTTATATAATTGCGATATTTATCTACCTTCTGTCTACGAATATTGAAAAATGCTTTCATTGGTGAATAAATTTTAATAAATCTTAGGAAAGCAACTGAATTGTTTTAATGGATTCTTGAACAGAAGCCAAGCGAATTCAGCAACAGCCACCGTTTTCGACCTGATCTTCTCAGTGAGAGACGAAAACCAGAAAGATCATCGGGACGAGTAAAAAGGATTTTATCTTTGACTACGACCGGACAATTTCGTACGACGATATCAATTCGCGACGAGAGGTATACCTATTTCGGGGAAATAAATTGTTGAGAAATATTTGTCGAGTTTCTCACAGTCTTCGAGAAAAACAGATAATTCGATTCCGTGGAGGAACGTTTCGAATCTAGAAATCTCTATTTATACCGGCGAAGAAACACGTCCGGCTGAATTGAATTTCTCTTCGCGTCTCTGTTCCACCTATAATCGTCCTTTGCTCTAAATCCCGCGTTTTCACATTCCGTTTTTCCCGCGTCGATACATCGTGTCGATTGTAAGATAATACGATTTTTAAATACGCACTCCCTTGATTTAATAAATATCAAACAATCGTTTAACACGAATTTTATATATTTTGTGCCCTGGGAGCCGCGATAGATTGAAATATACCGTACCACGTAATATTTAATTTTTGCACAATATTAATATCGCATTGGCGTACTTTGCTAGTCCATGAAATTTATCTTATTTTAACGATGCCACAAAATTTAGCAACGTGAGTCAGCTATACAACCTTTTCACAGTTTTCACATTATTTCACAGTTTGATTCTCAACAAATCCGTACGACAGTTTATAAATTACTTCGTTACTTCCTCGAACAAGCGTCATTCAAAAATACATACAGAAAATACAAAAATCGAGTTGTCCTATTCCAAGAGAGAAGATCAAAATCTCTAGTTAGCAAAAATCAAAAAATCCCAGGATATTCGTGAATCCCCTCATGCACGTCGAAGAAAAACTATAAATCTCGATCTCTCGTTTCATCGTTCGTCCACAGTGTATCATGTAAATCGCGGATTTTCAAATGAGAATTCAATCGTCCTTGACAGGAAGCACACAAGATGAACAGACGTTTCGAGCCGCGGCTAATTAACTGCAATTTCATCGACGTATCGACGATGTATCTGGGAAAACGCAACGTTGCTGTTACCCCCCGTTGCCCTAATCAGAATGTCGATTGACCCTCGAAAGCGCACGTTTAACCGTGCAAACTGCATTCAACGCGTCCTGATTCCGGAACGTCGGCGAATTTCCGATTTGCTTAGATCGTTATATGCACGAGCTTAGACGCACAGTGCGATTAATTCGGGGTTAAATCATCCCTTCACCCCCTCGAAGCTTCCGATTTGATTTCCACCATCGAGGATTCCGAAACGGAGACAAGGATGCAACCTACGGCTCGATACACGCAGGAATCAAAGAGCAGATCGCTGAATGGAACAAGGTGACGATCGAATCGAGAATGGTGCAACGATGAAAGTGTCCTGAAAACGGATCGATAACGGGTGATAAGGTTAATTGTCTTCGATAGTTGGATTAATGAGACAAGATCTGTTTGCTCTGATTACTGATGCTAACAACATTGATGGTTGAACTAATCATTCATGCTTTGGATTTCTATGGAGTTATGGCTCTCTGAGTTTGTAGAGAGATTTACGAGTTTACGTGATTTCCCCATTTGGCATACAGTTCCTGTTGTGTTTTAATTTTTACAGAATCTTTGATTAATGATGTCATATATATATATATATATACAAATAGGAGTTTCAGATTCTAGAATTTTTAATTGTTGACAATTTTTCTGAAATTAATTGTCCGTACCTTGGATTTTTTGGGATTTGTGGCTTTCATACGAATACGGCAAATCATTCTGGCAACATTCTACTCGAATTTCAATGGTCACAAATTTCACAAATGTTGGCGAAAGTGTAGAAAAATGTGAGAAGCTACGACGTGTATTCCAGGATGTAGAAACTATATTTAGTGTGATCAAAGGTAACGATAAAACGAACAAGTTACAGGGTGTTTTCATTATCTTGCAAAGTTGGAATATCTCGCAAGAGACTGAACGTCTCAAAACAATGTTTAATGTAAAAGATGTTTGGTACGAAGGAGGACACCATATGATGTAAATTCTTTTTACCAAGTATAGTGGTGGGGGGAAGTTTCAAAATCACATTCATTTTTTTAAATAAAACTCGTATATCTTTCTGTTTGCACAGTACGAAGGCGTTGCTGAGACGAATTCGACGAATTCGACCTGCGCATGAAGTCAGTCACTGTCGTAAAGTGTTAAAAATGCGTCAGTTCCTATTTTAATTTTTCTAAGAAAACACCCTCTTCTACTTTATCTGATCGCTGCATCCCTTAAACATCTTGCAACTTCCAATCGACAATGGGACGCAACGAAAAAACAGATGCAAATGATTCGTTGAACTCGTCATCTAAAGGCAAAAAAAAAACAGAATCTTTGTTAACGACCCATCGAACGCGAACAAAGGGGCGACGAAAATTTGCGGCGAAATAAAGCGACAAAACGACAGGTCAATCGATATTACACGTCGTCGTCCGATCGTAACGCAACGCACAACCCGCGCGAGCGAACAAAAAATTGACATCAAATGAAAATAGAGAAAAGTAGGGAAAAAAGAAAAAAGAATAATATCCGTGGAGCATTTAAGAAGCTTCTGAAGCGAGCTCGGAAGCCTGTGAAACGTCGAAACTCGTTCGGTTTGGCGGATATCGCGAAAAGCTAGGACTTTGACAAAGCTCGAATGTTTTCCGTCAAATGGCCACACCAGCTTTAATCCGATTTAAACGCGATCGCGATGGTCCATGTTGCCCGTAATCAGACCGGTTTATCGTCGATCGTTGGCTTTCCATTCGCCATGCTTAATTCTGCGGTAAATAGTATAACATTAGCGGTTTGATTTGCTGAGCTATCGAATTTCAGCTTATGACAACCTTTCTCTACAACGCTATAGGTCTTGTCATTTCGAAACATAGTTCGCGTTGTTTATGCACTTAATGAGAGTCTGCTTATCGTAATTACTACATTAGAAATCAGGAGCATTCAAAGTCCAAAAGACGAGTTCAAGATCGTATAATTTAAATAATTTTCCATTCTTAACGTTTGAAGCGTTGCTTTGATGGTTTCCACGTTCTTCTAACGCAAGACTGAATTATTTTAATAAAAGGAAAGTTTCTTTCGTTTCACGAGGAAACAATAGACGCGTGACATTTTTCGTTTTCTATTATTTCACTGAATCACGTATGATCCATTTTGTTCCCTTTCTATTATTACTACCATACGTAATTCGATAAAATAATATGATAGAAAAAATGTCGTGCATTCGTTATTTCCTTATGAAACGAAAGAAACTTTCCGGACAACCTAACACTGATACATTTATATAAATTATATATATATATATATATATATATAGCAAAAAATATTTATCTACTGCGAAAGTTATCAACATTCACTGACCTACCAATTCTAAACTTTCTCTCGTCCATCGATCTATCTTCTATCTTTTACATATTTTATGCAACGCATAATAATATCTAATGCATAACAATTATAATATATAACATATACATAAAAATCCTTGAGTTGCCTTCTGGCAACGTCATCGCAAACAACCCAGTTACGTGTTTTTAACAACTCTTCTTCCCCCGCTGACTCGCCTACCCTTCGTTTATGCCGTGTAACGCGTACCCTCTACCATAGAGAAAATAAATGTAACGTTGAATTGAACGCTAGAGCCCTCAATTTCAGCATGTTCGACAGCTACGAAGATTAATTCGATGGCTACGAGGAAACACGCAAGCAGATTCATGATTATTCGAAACCTCTAATTGGAGCCTCTGACGAATGAAAGTTGAAGGGGTTCGAAGGGCTGTTCAAAGTCTTTGAGTGGAGGTGTTGTTCAAGATAGTAAAGCGGAGGGTGGTCTTGGTTTAACATAATGGAGAAGGTATATGCGAAGTCAAGTCGATGAAGTATTTGCTCAGCTTTGGAAACGTAATTTCCAGATTCCATATATGAATAGATGATCATTTATATGACAAACGTATAGAATGATTTGGATTGAAATGTCAATCTTACGTTATGTGAAACTTCGTATCGTTGATGCAGAACGAGAAAGATAAAGAAGAAAGTTCCAATAATATTTTAACGATTAAATCCATCGCGATCAAATGCATAAAATGCAATATTAAGTCGGTCAAGGGATTCAAAACGAAATTTTAGCATTTCTTCTGTCGAAAAAGCTCGAAGGTAATAATTCTATTTTTATAGAATCAACGTTTTATCTAATGAATTTCGTTGACTTTTTGCCATCTCTAGGGCTAGCATAACTTTTTATCTTGCGCGCTACTATATTCGCTCAAGTACAATAGTTGCTGCAGACTTGCAACAAGTACAATTTCTATTCAATTCATTCAATTAATCGCGTTGATCTTAGAAAGGTTTCTTAAACAGCAGAACAAACGACGATCGAACGCTACTTATTCGAACATATCGAACATTCTATCTCGACCATTTTAATCAGCACCTCGACGATATATCAAACCCAGCACCGTCTTATCGAAAAGTACCTTCTCCGTTGACCCATTCCAGATACGTACATATTTCTCTTCGAAATTTCCAATTCCATATTTCATTATCTAACAGAGATGCACACTAAATAAATAAAAAGCCTCTGTCAATTCCACGGAATGCGCAAGAAAACATATCTCGTCGACTACCGACTGGCCGAGAAACGTATCGAACTTTTCCATTTCCCTATCCGGCAATTCCTCCATTTTTCCCAGTTCTCATCAGCTTTCGTCGGTGTTGCATGAACCGTACCGGATGTTCTCCCGAGCACGTTTCCACATCCGTTTCGTCCGTCTCGCGAAAACACATTGCTCAAGAAAACACATAAAACAACAAAGTTCGCGCAGCCATTACCCGCGACGTAAAAACGGATAAACTCGGCTAACCTGCAGGTTAGCGCTTATTAAGGAGAGAGCGAGAGGGTGAAATGGGGATTTCCACGGTAATCCAATAACCATCGGCCGGGAATCGATGCCTTTCCTCGATTAAGCGGCCTAAACCAGCGCTGCCTCGCCAAGATGAGAACACGCTTCAGATGCGATTATCGAAACTGTCCCGATACTCGTTCGCTTTTCACCGGATAAGGATCGTTAGCGACGAAGTGGAACTATTTTCAAGGATACGGAAGATCTAAATATTGGTAACAGCATTCGAAGATAAAGAGATTGAAGCGAATTTCGGGAAAGTTGCGAATAGATGGTGAATTTTTACGTAAATTTATAATTTCGCGAAGGCAACTGATGAGATACAGTTTTAATAGAAAAGATCGTAATAAGCGTGTAGCTATTAGGTTGTCCGGAAAGTTTCTTTCGTTTTATGAGGAACCAACGGATGCACGACATCTTTTCTTTCGTATTATTTTATCGAATTACGTGCGATCGTAATAATAGACACGGAACAAAATGGATCATACGCGATTCAGTGAAATAATAGAAAACGAAAAATGTCGTGCGTCTATTGTTTCCTCGTAAAGCGAAAGAAACTTTCCGGACAACCTAATACTTCGTTCCGAGTATTTTCTAAGTTTCACAGACCATTTGTATCTTACACCTTTGGCGCGAGTAACAATTAAGGCCACCGTCGGCGTTTCGACGTGAAACGATAAAGTGGCAAAAGTGTGGGTAAACGTTTGCGCAACGAGACGCTACCTTTATCGAATTATCGTGCGATAAAACCCTACTCTGTCTCTTCCATCGTAAATGCTACCATGTCAACCTGAACGATCCTATAAACGCTCGATCATCTTCCCCCAGAGGCCGATGTTTATGCGAGGAATAATTCAGCCGTGATTTCCGCAGGCGAGACCACGAAATGAAAGTATTTAAATGCTCGGGCCAACAAAAGGGAAGAAATAAAAGGAGTCGGAGAAACGGTGCACAGAGGCGCGACGAAAAAGTTGCTGGTCCCATTTTATTATACGGTCCTGGCAGCGCCAAATCGACGACGACTTTTCACTGTCGCTGCAGAAAGCAATATCACGCGGCTGTCCTCCGTTTTTTAATTTCGTTTATAGAGAAACGACGAGAGAACGGAAGATATAAAAAAAAAGGAGGGGAAAGAGTATGGAAAAAGAGAGGAGGGGGCAAACCGCTACACGATATTCTAATAATTTCGCGATTGCCCTCGTCAACCGAGCTGTACGGAAGGTCGTTCGAGAGCACCTGGTCTCTCCCCGAGAAAATTACTTCTTCGCGCGTTTCCGCGTCGCCGATATGGAGATGAAATTGCAAATTCGCACAAAATTTCGCAAAAACACGCGTCGGGGTGCTGCTCGCGCCGGCTTGCCTGGCTTTACAGCCTGTGTGCGGTCGACGCTTCAATCTTGAGAGGGTAAATTCGAAGCGGTGACGGACCGTGATCGCGGATTATAGATGAAAGGTCGGGAATGCTTCGGCGAAAGTATAGAACCGAAGGTTTGCAGCGACTAACGGAGTCGAGATTTCGAAATTGCCCAGGACGAATTTTCTGGATTTTCGGATGCAAGTGTTTTAGATCAGCGCTTTCAGAAATTTCCTTCGTTCTGAAATATGCGATGTTTATAACGCGTCGCGTGGTTCCGTATCGTCCCGTGTATCCTTTAAATGAATTAATTCGCGTTCAACAGGATTAAAAGGAAGAGAGAAAGCAAACACACTCTCTGCCGAAAGATTCTCCATCCGGAGAGAAAAGTCAAAATTCGCAGGAAATTCAAACTAACGTCTCCTCTTTCTCCGAACTCGTGAATTCAAACGAGACTGCACGTTTTGTATTCACGGACAATCTCTGACATCCGATTCCCCTATCTATTTTTCTCTCTCTCTCTCTCTCTTTTCTCTAATTCCCTTTGTAGCAAGATCCATCGAATCTCGGATAAAAATGAAAAGAAAACGCGGCACGATAACGAGCCCTTTTCGTCGACGGCCAGCGCGTGTTTCCCTCCCTCGCGTATTTCTCTCTTTTCCATCAGCCGCGCCAATCCTCCGGTAGCTTCTCTCGCGTCGACATCGGCAACCAAACTGCTTTTGAAGCCGGCCGTTGTGACACGCCGGTAATTTGGTGGTAACGAGTTTGCAAAATAAAAAGCCAGCCGTCGAGCGAACTTCCCAACCTAATGTTTCATGCTAGACACGGAAACGAACTGCACACCGTGAACACAAAGTGACAGAGGGGTGAGGAGAGGTGAGCGAGCCCGATTTACGCTAGCTAATTTTCAGAAACGCGACTATGCTCGCGACGAATACACGCCGCGAGTGCGAAGGAAAACTTTCCTGTCCATTCATCCTTACAATGGCTACGAAATATATTTATGAACTAATTATATACCATACAATTGTGATTATTATTGCAAAATATATTTGTATGCTAATTATAATTACTAATACTAATCTTAATTATTACCACGCATTGGTATAGCGCAATTACGAAATTGCACGAAAAGACTGTGCATACGCGATGGCTAGAAAAAGTATCTGTATACACCGTGGAATTTATTTTATCATTACGGAATTTATATTAGGTTGTCCGAAAAGTTTCTTTCGTTTTATGAGGAACCAACGGAACGACATTTTTTCTTTCATATTACTTTATCGAATTACGTGTGATCGTAATAATAGAAACGGAGCAGAATGGATCATACGTGATTCAGTAAAATAATAGAAAACGAAAAATGTCGTGCATCCATGGTTTCCTTATAAAACGAAAGAAACTTTCCGGACAACCTAATATATTAATCAATCAATTAGATCCAAGTATATTACATTTCGTATCATTTAGTAGCACTTAGTTTTACTTTACTACTTACTACTTACTTAAGTACTTACTTTATAGCACTCGCACGGTTACAAAAATTTGATACTATGGAAATGAAACTCGCAGAACTCGATAAATATGGGCAGGTGGAAATACTTTTCGTAGCCATTCTATAATGACGATATAAAGGGTACAACGACCGATTGAGAAAATATCCATACGAATATCACTGAGATACTTTATCTCTGCCGATGTTCGAGCTTATAAGCTCGAATGAAATTGGGAATTGCAGAAGAAACGTCACTCGAATGAATCAATTCTTGTTCGTCTCGTAGTTTGTCACTTTTAACGCTGTGTTTGGAAAAAGGTAACCGTTCGATGTAACGAAGATTAATTTCAATGAAACTTACAGGAATTAACTATCGCGAATTATCGAGATTGCCAGATTAGCAAGTGAACACCGGCTCGACTCGCAGTAAATAGCAGAAACAAGTTAGAGGCTTCGCCCGTTTCCGCAACAATGTTTCCGGACTCCATCAGCGGAAAACTTTGTATTTCAGCGCTAGTTGTCGAAACGCGTATATACACAATGAACGTGGATTTATATATAGGGTGTCTCCAATTTGCAAATGGATACGTCTCTGAGAGCGAGTATACATTTGAGAATAGAGAAAGGGGAGAGAAACGAAAAAAAAAAGAAAAGAAAGGAAAGANTTTTTTTTTTTTTTTTTTTTTTTTTTTTTTTTTTTTTTTTTTTTTTTTTTTTTTTTTTTTTTTTTTTTTTTTTTTTTTTTTTTTTTTTTTTTTTTTTTAATTAAAGTCTAGGTTCTTTCTGCTGGATTTTATAGGTGTGTTTCTCTGTTTCGACCATTTTAGGTATGCCCGTTGTTTTCACGAGGCAAAAAATCCCTTGCTTCGGAAGGATAAATTATCATCAAGAGGAGACATTTTTAGAGACGTAATTTTTTTAATCTTTCTCGCATTTTTCCTCCTCTTTTATTCTCGCAAAACATTACAAATATATGCATCTTTTGTTTCCTCGCGTGAGAAGAATTGTATATAACGATTTAAACGTTCTTGCCAATAAGGAAAACGAAGCTTCGTACACGTTTCCTATAGCACGCACACAACTGATCTTTCTATAAGCAAAAATTCATAGAAAATTGCATTACTCCTGGCTTCTACGGAAGAAATTGCTTTCGTAAAGTTAAAAGACCAGGTAGTATAAATACATCGCAATT
Source organism: Bombus confusus (assembly GCA_014737475.1). Classification (NCBI taxonomy): domain Eukaryota; kingdom Metazoa; phylum Arthropoda; class Insecta; order Hymenoptera; family Apidae; genus Bombus; species Bombus confusus. The sequence continues at coordinate 1,236,652 of JACXIV010000153.1, forward strand.
CGCTGTACGTTCCTTTAGACAGACGTTCGGACAAACCTTCGATAGAAGAAAACGAAAAAGGCAACCGTTCAGAAAACTGCGGACGTCGCAACGTAAGCTGTTCTTTGCGTTTTCTAATTACACACAGCGGAACCGTAGATTGAAATGTTTTAAATTCACTTTTTTAATCCCTTGTAACGTCCACCTGGTCGCAGTCACGTTTGAGGTACAATTTAATTTCAATTTTAATTTTAATTTGCACAAGCCTTGTCGGAGGTGGATTCTATGTTGAAATGTTTACTCGCAGATATACGCGGACAGTAAAAAAATTGTGGAAATATGTTTTCACTGTGGAAAGAGTTTTTGATGTGCAACTAAAATCGCTTTAGCTAAAAGAATAACGTTTAATTGCGAAAAATCGCGTTTAAAATACTTTTCATGTCTAAACTCAAATCTGCGCGTGCTAACGAATTAATTTATACTAGCATATAACACATTCATTTTATCATTAAATAAACCATTATATTAATCTTCAATAACGAAACGAATTACAAATGGCTAGATTGTTGCCCACAAAGTAGTTGACGTTCATAGAAAAAACCCGATCACCCACCCTCGCGAATGTCGTTAAATCTTTGTTATTATCAGAATTTTTCCAATTTTTTTCCTCGGTATTGTCCATATTTCCAACAGTTCAAACTTCAAGTACGAGTTACGCATGTCCTGAATAAAAAGCTTTGAATCGTTAAAATGGAGATTTTTAAGCGTAACTTTGATGATCTTTTAGAAGACGTTCTTCCAAAGGAATATCTATCGATGATTTAGAAAGATCATTCCACTCTAAACCACCTGAGACTATGATGAAACAGCAACGAACATTCTTATCGAACGATATCATCGCCAAATATAACCAAAAATCAAGAGAACCGAAATAACAGGTATTTTAAAGATTTTCTGGCAAAGAACCATCGAGTAGAAATAAATTTTTATTGAAATTAAAGCCAGTTATCAATAAATCTCAGAGAAATTTCTCAAAAGATGATCGAAGAATATTAATATTTTGAATCGTTCGGATTACGAATAACCACTACGAACGACTAAAATTTCTTCCGGCTACCAGCAACCATTATCGATAACGGAAATTTAATTTTGGTTACCAGTAACCGATATAAATGGCCGGGATTTTATTTGGTCACCGCTAACCATTATCGATGGTTCGAATTTTATTTACCTATTCATAACCAAAATACAATTTTGATGATGCGCCTTTGACGATACCTTTCCCACAAATTCAATTCCATAATCTGATAAGGACTCGATGAACCGATATTTCAAATAGAAAATATATCGAACATGTTTCCTAAGAGCTGCAAAAATAAAATTACAAAACAAAGAAGGAAGAAGGAACCGAAAGCAAGTACCGATACCGTAACCGCCATGAACCGATCGTTACATCCCATTTCTGCACCACAATCTGCGACTTACTTCTACGAACTCGGCTTCCTCCTGCACCAAGTATCATTAACATCGTTGCAACAATTAATGCCGTCAGGCATATGCGTACACGCCGTAGCGTCTTCATCTTTTGCATATATTACGCGGTGAACCCTCGTCGGTGTATTAAGTTCTCGTTGCAACCGGGTATTAAATTCTCTGGTCGGAACACGAGACAGGGACCTGCGTTCGGATATCGGAGGCAGGGTAGTAGTAGAAAGAGGTAGATAGAGTCTGGGCGAAATATCGAACGAGCGACAGAGCGAGAAGAAGTGAGAAACGTGTATACAGCAGAGCAGATAATACAGAGAGAACTGGGGAAAACGCGAGGGGGATGAACGAGGGGGTTGGCGTCGTCGTCGTCGTCGTCTGCCTAGGAGGCAGAGCCGCGGGAGTTGATTTTCAATACAAAAGTCGACACCCGAACCCTCGATATCGATGCTGGATAAACAAAAACAGAACTCTGTTGGTTTACGGAAGAAGAGAGAGTGAGAGGTGAGGGTGGTCGGGGGTTGGTTATCGAGTCGAATTCTCGGGCACGAACGATGCCTGTAGGCGGAGCGATTCGTCGACGCAAGGATACAGGTATGCCGACCACGTTTCCTCCGAGCACCACTTCGATTAGACCTACCGGTTCTCGATAAACGTACTGGCTGTTTCGATTTTCCGTCCTTTATTCCTTCGAGTCTCGGCCACCGGTCTTTTTGTAATTCCAGGCGTATTACGTGTACGTAGCAATCGATTTGTAGTGGATTGCCTGAGTATTACACGAGCTATCCGCCTCGTCATTATAACGATATCGCGATGTTTCATGAAAATAAGGATTTTCCTTCGAATACGTATGTTTCTTTCTGCTTTACGTCCATCGGATGATTTAGGTAGAATGGAAGGACGTTTGGTTGTAGGTAGTATCGTGGCGTTTGAAGATCTTCTTGCGATAGATTGATGTGCTTTGAAATGGAACGATCTTTGCAGATATCGTAACTGTTGTGAGACAAATTTAAAAAGTTACGGTATGGAAGCTGGTATCTTTAATCAGAAAATTTTAGTTGCCAAAAAGTATCGTAAATGATACAAATTTTTCGACGAAGCAAGATCGCCTTACAAAGTTTTAATAAACTCTGAGCTCGAAATACTTTGACGGTATTAACTGCCGGATCATATTTTGCGATAACTTGTCTGATTCTTTTCAAACAGATTTCCTTCGCTAGTGAGATCTCTGGCGTGGAAATTCGCCGGAACATGCGATAATCCTGCATTAATGAAGCTGGGAAAAATTTCAACGTAATAAAAACACTTGTTAAATATCGATGAGCCCGTTGATCTCTAGAATTCTTGCGGATCGGTTGCAAATATGGCAACAGGAATAGAACGTATAATAAGGGACGTACATGGGATGATCAAGAAGTATAGGTAGAAACGTTCGCACACGGGTAATTCGTGAGTGAAAAGGACGAAAAGAAAGGGGCGAGGGGGTTAGAAACGAGGAGGAGGGAAAAGCAACGAGAGGCGAGAAAACAAGAACGCTTTTGATCCTGTTGCATATGCATACAAGCATTTCGTGTATGCAAATCTTCGGCACCGACAATATTGTTTTCGCGATCGACACTCTCTACAAAGCGGCGATGCCGCGAACCAACGCGCTCGCCAGAATTTTCCCGCAAAATCTTCAATTAACCAGGACTATTAAGCGCACGATATTTGAAGTATAGATGAAACTATTTTACGAAACCCGAATCTTCTGTTATTCCACTGTCGAAGAATCGATATCGTATGGGGGGGAAAAAAGACTGCAAGGCTAAACGACTCTATACCATTTGCATTTTCCATCCGCATCTACACTTTTCTATCGTTTATTTTATAACAGGGCGAGATAACGAGAAGGGAACACAATTTTTTACATTGTCATTTTCTATCTAATGAATTCTATTACGGAAGAGATTTTACGGTTCACGTCGTAAGAGAGAAATACACTGGAAACACGGTACAAAGTAATGGCAGACCTCCAAAGCTGACTTTAATTATATGTATGGTATAACGCATTATCGATACATTATATGCAAATGTACGATAAATTTACATGATTTTGTGAATAGAATTTAAGCAAATCCTATTCAGGTTTAGCTTGGAGATGACACGACACGAGCCTACACGGAAGCGTTCGAAGCGGAAGCGGAATCCGCGCGCTGCTGCATAAAACTGCAATGAAATGCAAACGAATGGCGGAGAATGAAACGTATAAAGAAACCTCCGCTCTGGTCTGATTTTACGACGCGCCGCCCGCCGCCGCATCGAGTATTCGCTTCCTAAATCAATCGTCTTCGTCTTCGTCTTCGTCTTCGTCTTCGTCTTCGTCTTCGCGACACCCTTAAACGAATACGTGAAAAACTTTCGCTTCGTTATATTTTTTCTTTCTCAGTTCATTCAATTTCTACGAAACTGTATCTACTCTATAGATAATAGACACAAACAAATAGTAGAGATATGTTATATATTATAAATATTTTAATTCCAAAGCAAACTGATCGATCTCGTCGAGATTAATCGTTTGGAATTTTGAAGAATTAAGCACCAATCGTAAAATTCAAGAAATTTTCAAAAACATGTAGTTGATCAAATTGCTTCCGATAATTCAATGTCCCGGTTAAATTAAATTATTGTCACCGCTATCGAAGACAAGGAAAGATGAATACGAATAGTCGATAAAGTTTTGAGACATGCGTTTGATGATAATAAGGGAGGACTTCTCTCAAGGAGATTATTCTAAGATCGTCGACATATTCTTGAATATCATAATCTATAATATTTCTTATAACACGATATTGTGGTCGTACTGTATAATACGATAGCCTTGAAATCTAATCTACAGACTATAGATATTCAAGCCATCTATGCTACGTTCATCTACTAATTCAAGAAACTGGAAAAATTATGCTACGTGCATAATGTATATTTGTATATTTGCGCTCTGATTCTACCTCGAAATCGTCGAATTTTCTGTCGGAAGGATTTCCTGTTTTTAAGCGGAGGCAGCGAATATCAATCTTGCCGAATAGAGGAAAATGACCCAGCTGAGCTTAAATGTCATGGATATCTAGTAATACAGACGATACGAAATTCATGAGACGCGATATATGTATGTATCTAGACAAGCTGAGATCCCTAGAACCTGACGCTTACCATCTCAGACCTATGGGAACTGCATGTAGATGACGTTGATTCAGTACAACTTGATATATAGATGGACCTAAACTCGTGAGATCGATACAGATGAGTTTGGACACGTGATATTGAACGTGGATAATCCATAAAGCGAGAAGTCCCCAAGAAGTCTAAAAATTCAACAGGATCACATTCACAATTACATCAATCGACTACATCTGTAACTTACTTCGGTAAATACTTCGGTAAATACAGTAAGAACGATATAAAGTTTTAAATGGAACAAGGCAATTGGAGGAAAGATGCCTAAGGTTTCTTATTAAATTTATAACAAATTTAATACATACGTTTCATATCGAAGTAACAAACTTTACTCGTTATCTAAATGATACACTATGAAAGAATACTACTAAATTAACAGAAACTAAATAACCCTAATTAACCCATAAAAACAGCAATTCTTCTCACACACAATCTGTCTGTACTTTTGCAATATAAGAAACTTATTCGTCGTTAGCACGTTACTGCGACTTCATCTTAAATCGAATCAATGGTCGAAGAAGATGCAAGCGAAGCAAAAATAATTTGTGCTACATTTTATTTGCACTTCTAGCTTCATCCTTCGATGCTGATGCAGATCGGCATCGTTTACTATAACTATGCATTGTTTACTGAAAGAAGTAAGTTGCGATCGCTATATTGACACAGCATCTTCTTTCCAGCTAAGAAGCCGCCGCTGCTGATAACATTTTCTTTTTCTTTTTTATGACAATGCAAAATACCAAGCGGCAGGAAAAATTTCTATGAACGTCGCAGTATGATTTTCCTCCAAACAAATGCCAAGCGATCTCCTTTGTCAATTGACGTAACAAAAGAACTCGTAGATACGTATTTGATAACATATACACGGATGAATTGTGAGTTTCGATTGCTTGGCATGTTTCCCCTAAATACCTTATCCGTTTGTCTCCAAAATCTCGTTGAAATTTCAGTCACCTTATTGGACTTTCTTCTCCAATACCAAAAACTAGAAATACAGATAAGCAAAGCACTTAAATTCTGAAAACTTCAAGACAAAATTTCCAGATTCTTGAGATTTCAAAAACTTTTAGACCCTCTACAATCTTCAGGAATTGCAGAGAACTCTCAACTGCTTTATATCGAAGTCGAAGAATCCGGAAACGTTCCCAAGGAATTTCCCGAGTCTATTTTCCACCATTTTCGCCTTATCATTCCGAATGGAAAGCTTCGCGTCCTGTTGGTTCGCCGTGCGGTGCACACGAACTTCAAAAGACAAACCGGCATATTAATCAAGGAGTGCGTTCATCAACCATCGCGTCTCTATCCACAACAAATCGAGCCCCATCCCTCGAAACGTGGCAACTTAACCACACGAGCAAACTCGTCTTCGCCGTGCAACCGGTGGCCAACCGCGACAAACACCGGTCACACACATTTGTATCCTGCATTGTCGCGAGACATATGTACGTTCTGTTGGGAATTTGGAATTCTTCCCGTGGAACGATGCTCGTTCAACGAGTTGCGATTCTGGTGCCAGCAAATCTGGTCCACCGACGGAGAGGATCGCTGTTGCGTTCACGTATCGAGACTCACAAATTTACCAATTTCCTTCTCGACGTCGTAAGACAAAAGCTAACGTCAAAACTGCTAGTCTGTTACATATATCTAAATATAAATATAAATTCTATACACGAATCTATATTCTACATTAAATGGAAGATATATTATCGCGCTATTTGTATTTACCAATTTCGAATCACGAAATGGATATCTTTTGATATGGAACGCGATTTACGCTGAATATAGAGGTTTCGTATATATAATAATTGTATGCATATGATAATTAATATCCATTTGCTAATTACAGCGGTAATTAATACGAATCAATTCGGCGATATGTTTGTAAAAATAACAGGCGAAACAATGGTATAATTGTCGGTGTTATAATTAAAGCAGAACCATCTGTTTCGCCTAATGTAAAGCGGATTTAGAATACAATAATCGAAAAACGAGAATAAGCGAAAAGAAATCAATTTGTGTCAAGTGTCACATATCGTCTACATGCAGGTATATTTTTCAAATATGATTTCTACATCGATACCATTTATTCATACTAATACCAATTCTGCTAATTTCCAATTGTTAGTTTCAACGAGTTACTCTTTGTTTCTTACCTCGGAACTTTGAAATGCAAAATAGAAGACGAGATTGTTTATGTGAACGAACGAAACATACTCGAGGAACCAAACGAGAAATCCAATCAAATGTACGTAAAATACGTTGACGCGGAGCGATTTAAATAAACGAGACAAATCTTCTGTATACGTAAACTCTATCGGTAACGACAAGTGACCGGCTGTGGACAAATGCTCGAGCGTCTTCCATCGAACAGGAGAAATAAAAATCGAACGGTAGTTGGACGGTGAACGTGACAAAGTTGTTTTTCCTATAGATAGAGAAGATTTCTATTCCCTCTTTTCGAGTGGAATTTCCCCGGGCGCTGGCTGGCAGCCGGTCCGCGTAAGAAAATGAACCGAGTCGAACCAATTGTCGTCCGTCTTCCGCAGCGGAATTGCCAGCCGTCCGAAAACCCGTGAAAACTTTGCAATTCAATATGGCCATTCGACTTTTCTCGGCCAAACGGACGTCCCACCGTGACGAATGTATCCCGACGTCTCTTTCTTCGAGAAAATCCGCGTAATTTCTTCGCGAATAATATGGAGGACGTATAGGCGGGCGGAAAACTTCGCCGCCGGTTGAAATAGTCGGTTAGGACTGATAAATCCTGTCCAGACTATGCTTGGAAGAACTTCCAGGCGAAGTTCAGGTGGGTCTGGTTCTTCTTGCAAGAAATTCGGCAAGATTTAGGTTTATTTAGGGCTGATAAATCCTCGCCGAGCTTCGGTTTAAAGAACTCGAAATGTCGAGGATGCAGAGAAATGATAACGTTGTTGCGATTTCTTTTATCGTCGATCGTGTCACTTTTTATTTGCAATCTTTGGAATTTCGATACGTATATAGGTATGTTAAGTGGATCGATTGTTCGGTCGCGACTGAAACCATCGACAAATATTTCCGATGTCGGTGAAGACTGACTGTCCTTATGATCGTAATCGCTATATCATATATAATATCCGTAACGATATGACGGTTCGTCTTAGACGAAATTTTGAGAGAGGTTCGCGTTTATTTCTGTTTATATAGAAATCGTATATTTTGCAGGAGTTTTGCGGATCTTTTGACGCGAAAACCTTCAATGTGCATTAAAATATACTATTCTGTGTAGATGATTATAATCAAAGAGATATGCCGATCATATTTTTATCCCAATGAAATTAAGGCTAATTTTTAATATGTTATAAGATTGTAAAAGTAAAAATCCCACAATCCACTATTTTAATGACCTTGATTATTCTAGTGTTAAATATTAGGGGTTGATTTAGAGGACGTAGAATGACACGTGTTTCTTAATTTGAAATAATACTTATAACGTTCAACGATACCTACCAAAACTAGTGAATTACAGCAAACAACCATGGTATCGTAAATAACTTTTTAATCATACAATCCAGTATCGTGACAACGAATAAACAACCGGGCGTAAATTTTAATCTTCAGCTAGCAAAATAATTTTTTCCCGCGTGACCATTTCGCAGAAGATTAATCAAAGTCTCAGGATGAATTGTAGAGAGTCGGTCAACAGATAACAGAGATGTCTGGGTGTGTATCATTCGCGATAATAAAAGGGAAAAAATCGCTACGGCTGGCAATATTTCAGTCACCTAATATTTTTTGTTTAATTCCTATCTACCATTTTTATTTTTATATTTTTTAAAACTGTGTTGTTTCGTTGAGCCATTAGCTTGCGAAACAACTGAGGCAGGTTCGATGGGAAAAAGCTGTCCAAGAACGTAATATTATGGTGGTTCTCGTAAATACGATCAATTTTTCGTTCCTTTTTTATTATTTTTTCTTTTCTAGTTCATCCTTTTTTGCATTTTTTCAGCGTACCGGTTTTTTGGGCCGCGTTAATCTGCCACGCTACAAATATTCGATTATTCGTATCGCTAAGATTCGATACACAACATAAATCATTTCTCCGATCGAAACGAAGAAATACCGATGTTCTCTGCAGTGTTTTATCGCAAACAGAGTTTTATAACATGAAATACGTCCACGTCGCGAAGCTAAGCAATCGAAGGTGAAATATATTTTTAAATTCGTTCCATCCTGATAACCTGTTAATAGATTACATAAATCGATGTGGAAGGCATTTAAATCACTGGAACGCCTCTCTTAAATCAATTAAACTAATATACTACTACGTACGGCTATGCGAGTGATATTTTATATCTGGAAAACAAAAGAGAAAAATATCCACGATACTATTGAAAGCAGCAGAAAAAAGAACCATATACAAAAATCAGCTCCTCTGTTAAAATTAGTAGCGACGTTTAAAATTCATCTTCAAAATTGTATGTTACCGCTCAGCGAAATATCGTACATATTCGTTGCTTCGTCTACTTGGTTTATCGCAACCAGAGAAACATGCAGATCGCAAAGGATTATACAAACATTGTGGATCATCTAGGATCCGAATTCTAAATTATTTCAGATTATCAACATATGCCGCGCGAAAAGAAAAAAACAGAATCGAAGAAACCCATCAAGAGCAGCAGCCAACAAGAACGTTATTTCGCAGGGTGAGAAGCGTTCGCGCGACTAAAGTGGATGGTGGTGGTATCGAAGGAAAAACAACGGAACAGCCGAAAGGACGATTCGAGCCGAATCGAATAAAAGAAAATTGGCTGCTAGGCCAAACGAAGTGAATATTCAACGGAGGAAAAAGAGGCAATTTGAAATCTAGAAATGCGGAACGAGCCAGGCCAAAGGCAGAAAGACAATGATAGTGGGAGAATATTAGAATAGGCGGATAGGCGAGAGAGGATTTATCGGGGCTTGGTTTATTAGCCATTAAGGAAGAACCTTCTCCTCGAATATTGTCCCGAGTAGATTCCAACGCGTCTGACTGTCGACCGCACACAAACACAGGCGTGTACACACGTGCGTCAGTGTACGTGGGAAGCAATGATCGGTCTCTGTGTAAGCTGCAAGCTGCAGTCTGCATTCGAAGGGTGGAAAATTGAAATTGAGCCTTCGACGTTCAGATATAGCCCGATGTCAGCACGGATTCCTCCGCTCTCCCATCCACCCTTATGTACCGCTCGGTATACTACTTTACCTCTTGTAATTTCCGATGGTTTTGCACCCCATGCTATATCCCTCGGCTTTAGTCGAACTCCACGGGAGGTAGACAGGCCGCGAAGACGATGATAATTAGCATTCCGGGCGGACAAAAGCATCGTCTAACTCGCGCTTTTGGAGTTTCGACGCAAAGAATGAGGAGAGTCAGGTTCGCGAAACGATTTCCTGTATTAACGCGATTTATCGCGTTGCACGGAAATTAGAAGTACTCGTGAAAGGTTGAATCTTTGATTCTTTACAGAGGCGAAGACTGTTGGACGATCTGACGTATTCTCTGCTACGTGCGTGTATCGCTTAATATATGAAGATTATAATATAATATAAGAGAAGTCAACGGATATTAGTAAATCACGTTATAGTCCTACTTTGTTAGTGAGATAAGAAATATCTTCTATTAGCGTCCATTTTTCGATGTTGTTAGTTTTTGTTTGCTCGGTGAAGTAGGTTAAAGGTTAAAGTTACGAAGCTTTTAAGAGCGTCATGAGATGTAAGTACATTACGGTCATGGCCATGTTTTTCACGCTTTTCAGCAGAAAAGGTTTCAAATTCTATATAGGTACTCTCGCGAGTTCTCGGCTCATCCATCAGTTCCAATTTCTAGTGTAATAGTAAATGTTCGGTGACTGCAATGGGGATTGCCAGGCGCTGTTGAAGTAAAAGTTGCAAAGAACATGAAGAGGAAAGGAACGAGAGGCGAAGAAATGCATCTTGAGTCTATAAGTGAACCCGTCACCGACACAGTCTAACAGATCCTACTTTAGACGGAGACACTACGATGCTGGAAGTTTATTCGCTGAAACGATAGCTCGCTGTTCACTTGCACGCGCAAGACGTTACTAGTAAGTAATCAAATTTTCACGCGAAATTCAAAAATCCGATAAAGAATTGATACTCTTCTCTTTTCACTTCTCGAATCCTCCTTTCGCCCCTTTTGCTTTGTTTCCTTACGCGTACTACCACTTTTAAGCTACCAGAGCTTTTTTGAATTCTTCGCGTTGATTCTCTTAATCGTCGGCGTTCTTTCTTTCGTATTTTTACTTCCAGCGTTCCAATTTTATAGCTACCTTGCTATTTTCCATTCCCATCCTGTAGCTAGCGTTGAATTTCATTCCAATTTTCTGCGAAATACGAACAGGTACGTCGCAACGAATTAGGAAGATATTATTTGCTCGAAGGGATCCGAGCAAGGCCCGATCCTTGACGACGTGAATTATGGAAGCTTCTGGCTGCTTGCACAAGGAAATTCCCCATAGGGGAGGTTCCCGTGTCCAGCAGACTCGCGAGTTGTGTTATTAGTTCTGGTCGCTGAATGGTCTGCGTGCCTTGCTAGGCCGATTGTCACGCGCATTGTCCCGCTCACGTCCGTATTTCAGTCGCCTCTTGATAGGCTGGTCTCCTTTTACGGTACAGTATACTCCTAATAAAAGAAATTAACCGCCCTTGTTTCGTACGAACTCAAAGAAGCTGAAGTTGTTATTAAAACGATATCAAGAACGTGGCACGACGTTGATTTATTCATAATATTACAATTCTCCCCTTGCACTTTCTAACGAATCGATTTTCCAATTAATTTCTTCAGAGCAATTTTCCTACGCGATGTATTTAACCACCATGTCGATGTTAATTAAACTGTGATGTAACAGGCGATTAACTAGGTAATTAAACAGATTCTTAGAAGAATTTATCCGGGGATTACATCAGGGTAAGTACCTTATTACTATGTTTAACGCAGACACGCAACCGTATGTCCCAAGACGAACATGAAACAAGGAAGCGGCACGCATCTATAGATACGGCAACCTATGACCTACCAGGGAATTGTCCCATTTGTTCTTAGAATCTACCTCGATCTCGTGCATCTCGTGCGTGCCACCCCTATCTCATCCTAGTTACTCGGTAATCTCGGCTAATTATTAGAGAAACGTGTAATTACTTGCAACGAAGTCGAAGAATCGATCCGAGAGAATGGAGGATCGAGTTGTTATAGAAAAGTTGGATCACAGGTGCAATTTTACATATGTAGTAATAGAGGAGAATAACGAGGATAAAAGTAAGGCGAACTTCTGAGGTGGTTATGGGTGCAATAACGAATTAGGCGGTTTCAACTCAACAAAATCTATTCAATGTATAGTCGCTGGAGTCGCTCGGTATAAACTGTTCGTTAGACTGTTCGGCGTGACGGTCGGAAATATTCCACGTCGTATACGATTGCCTCTTGTCGAAGACGTCTCGGTGGACCGCCCGCTAATCGTTGGGTTCGGTCTTTGTCTCGAGTGTTTTGTTTATACTTCCCGTCGCCGCAAGACGACGGTTTACAATGTATCTATCGCCACACTTCTTTACGAACGCGACCAAAAGGAGTACGACTTGGAAAAGAAGTTGTTTCACTAAGCAAACATTACAACGACTACTATACTTTGGATAATTTACATAGTTTTGCATATTACGTGTATTCCGTGAATGAGCGCATCCTTGAATTTCCCATGTACGCGTAAAAATCAGCGTATTAGTTACGAAGATCAACTTGTGGAAAGAGACGAATTTCATTTTCGTTTACGAAGATTCGTACGAATAGAGGGAAAAGAATCCGTGGTATCGATCGAAAGCAGGAACGCGACGAATCCGGAATGCGCTACTCGTAAAACTGCTATTACTTTTTACCGATTGCACGATGGTAAACGGATCACGTACAGGGTCGCGGTAAAAGATTGAGAAACAGACGAAGAATCTTTATTTCCAATGGCCCGCTCTGAATACAGCTGTCCGGACAGCGCTTCCCTTCTTACTTAACGTTTTCACCTACGCTGCATCTTTAAATATTCCCGGCAGCCTCGAAAAATTACGATCGAGACTCTTCCTCTCTTCGATTCTTTAAACATAGGATCGAATGAATCTCCTACTAACAGTAACGTTTGAGAATAAAGTTAAAGACGTTGGGTTCGTAAGGTGAGAAAAAGAAAAATTCGTAGTCGTAATGGGAGTATTAAATGCTTCGAGAAAAAAAAAGAGCGCTAAGCTTTAACGTTGAACGCAAAACGAGAAAAATAATATTTCTCAGTGGGAACAGCAATGAAATTAAAAAACGCTGAACTTCCGGGTGAAAGAATTTAATCTGTCCCTGCGGTGGAACGCGTCCAATTCGAATCCGCGCGAATTTCAGACGCACCGCCACCTTTATTGCTCGCGGATCATCTTTTCTCTGGCAACCGCCCCGTCCTGATCGCCAACGATAGTCGCCTGACCGTCCCAACTTTATCGGTATTCTAAGGTTTACGCGCTCATTGAATCTCCAACTATATACTTTGCATTCTATTCGAGGACATAGTGAAAACGACGTGCGAGTATTCCCAGACTCTTCGTAACGACTGATTCTTTGACTTTGAGCGTGATGTAATTCGGATGTAAAATAAATCTACTTCGAACACGCAATGGCTACAAGAGAGGCAAGCGTTCTTTCAGCAGATTCTACATTTCATTTTCACAGCGTACGTACAATCGTTTGTAGTGACGCGAAAGTACTATTAAACGACGCGAGATTTAATCCTGCTTTACCTAATTAATTAGTTTACCTAATAAATTACAGTAAGGAACAAATACTTTTCGTAGCCAGTGTAGGTATTTTCCAAGAGGCGTTTGCCGAAAACAGCGATAAACAAAGATTTCAGTTATTCGAAGATGGTTTTTAATTGATTTAAAGAAGAATTTTATTTTCATCGATAGTGCAACTGCGACATATCGGAAACATTCGACGAATAGAACTCATACTAGTGGAATAAGATCGACGAAAATTAGGAGAGAAAAGAAATGCACGATGATTGGCCGCACAAAGTATCGAATAACTTCCGATACGGCAGAATCGGATATCGGCGACGTTCGGGTCGTAAAGGTAGATAGTCTGCGTTTCCGAAATTGGGAGAAACGATCCCGAACGCAATCGAAACGAGACGGGAGATTTGGGACTTGCAAGATACGCGAATCTGTATCAGTGACTTTCCGCGTTGCAAGAATCCATATCGTCGAATCCTAGATAAAATTCCAGATACAAAGCAGCATTTGGTTCCTGAAATTACTAGCACAACGCATAGAAACTCGAAGATAGAAGCAATTGACGATGTTTCCGAATAATTTGTAGAAAAAGTCACTGTCAAACTGATACTTGGCTGCTGATGATTCATAGCGAGAAAGTTATTCTGAAACTTTTGCAAACTTTTGCACTGCGGTAATTTCGATGAAATCTTAATTAGTTCGTGTGTACCGTGAAACGAAAAAACACGAAAGTCGCCGTTCCAAGTGATTAAACGACGGTACGAGGAATAACGTACTCCTGACTTGCCGGTGTTTCGTCAAAGCAATTTTACGTCTCCAACGGTGTCTACACTGGTAACGTCGTAACACCGAGTTAAAGTGATTTCGCATTCCCCTCGAAATCGTAATAAAGCCCGGTGTCACCGTTACGACACGAAGGAAATAGTCTGCCTAACGGCCTCATTGGCTTGAGAATCGCGATGCCACGCCAAGACACGGTTCTTCCCGGTGACTACATCGGTCACGACGAATCGAAAACCTCTCGCTGGATATATTTGCCGAATAAGTATACATACGTGTTCAATATGCTTGTACATATGACAGATATGCAGAATCACTTCGTGCATTCGATCGCCGAATCGATTAGAAGACGGCGTGGAATACCATTTGAACGATCTCGAAATAAATCACGAAATAAACGTGCAAGTAAATCTCGCAATAGCAACGTCCGCGTATTAGCGCATCGAAAATAGCTTCCACGACGTTCCTTTCAAAACTTCCAAGTCCTGATTTGTCCGATAAATCCTGATTTTTACCAGACTTCCCGTGTCAATCCTAATCTTAAATTCACCGGAAGAATCTCCTCCTCCGACACCTGCCTCGAATCTTACATAACGTTATGTTTAGATTGAAATATCTATTCGAAAATTTCCTTGATTGCAGCGATAGTCGGAACACGATGCAAGTTGTGTCAGAAGCCATAATTGATTCGGAAGTTTACAGAAGATGGTATCGCGGCACTGCTGAACGCCTCGCAAAAGGATACTTTGCAAAGTAGCGGGAAAATCAAAATTTCCGACCTGTTCCAACTTTAGCAGTTCGATGGGAATTTTCGAAAATTTACCGAACCAATAACATTCGATGTTATTTAGACTGCGCTACATTTAAAAGGCGAATAAAATTCTCAGAAATTCTCCGAGTCGACGACGGTCGAAAATACCTAAATCGCGTTAAATTTGAAACACGTTCGATCGAAACTCTCGAGAATTCTCCGGGCCGACGACACTCGGGATTGCTCAAACTGCGTCAAATTTGGAAATGAAATTACCCAAATTGCGTGGAATTTAAAACGCGTTCGACAAAGGCTGTCGAGGATCGTGTAAACCAGCGATGCTTCGGATTAACCAAGTTGCGTCAAACTTACAAACGCGACTCGCAAGTATCCTGGATTGCCGTAAATTACAGCGTTAACTGGCCTCTGAAGATACTGCACACCCACGGATATATTATACTCGTTGCGTGTGTCGATTATTAACTTACACGAGCGTCGAGATCCTCCCACGAAATTAGCAAAATCCACTATCCTTGCTGGCAGAGACAGAACAGTGTAACAAGACGGAAAGACGACGACGTCGAGACCAGTCTGGAAAGAAGATGTACGCTCTGTTACGTGATCGTGACGCAATTCCCTGCGCTGTATCGTTCGTCGAGAGAGCACGCCGGAAGTAGGTTCGCGGTTAATGAAATTGCCTAAGTAACGACCACGTGTTACGTGTCCTCGTGCATAAGGGGGAAATCCCGGGGATCTTTACTGTTATGCAAATCGAGAACGACGAGCCGAAACGATTGTCGAAAGCGTAACACGGCGGTTCCGGCAAAACCTCCTAATTTTAATTAAGATCCCTATCAATCGCCCCCTTTCACCCTCTGCTGTTTCGCCAGGGCTTTAGTTTTTTTTTCTTCTTCTTCTTCTTCTTTTTTTTCTGCAAACGAATCCACCACGTTCGATTCCGTCCACCGGTTTGATTTATCTTCGCCAGAGACCTTGGAGTAAAACGAGTTTCCAGGTGGCTCGTTTTTTCGTATTAGTCGGCGACGATAAATGCCGAGGATATTCGATGGTTGGCACTTTTATCGATTATTAGGGCCGTTCGGGGTTTCCTTTATGGCGAATAGCGGGCTTTGAAGTGAGAATTATTGGTTTACAATGATTCATGTTTCGATTTTTCATCCCGAACCAGGTTAAGATTACGTACTGTTTCTTCTCTCTGGTAGCGGAGTATCAGTGTCTATGGAGATTCAGTGACGTTGATCTTTCACCCATACGCGCAACAGTCCGAACGAAGCCAGTTTCAATTTGAGAATATCTCGTTTGAATTCCTACGTAGCAGAGTATATTACGATATTAGTATCGCAAAAATTAAACGAAATTAAATCCGATCTAAACTGCTCTATGGTTATCCACGATTCGACGATTACGGGATAATAGAGTATCTTTGCGATCATTTATTATTTTATGGAAATCACTAAGAGAACGCTACATCCAGCATCGTAAATGAAATATTATATTCTTATATTCGAAGAAGACCAAACCTTCCAACAAAATGCAAGAGCGGGAAAGATACGTGGATTAAAGGAACTAAATATGAATTTTGTCAGAAGAATTCAATTCCCGAAATAAACGATATTCCTTAAACTTTATCGATCCGCCATCAAGAATTTCTTACGCTTTCACAGTCATTTTTCTTTCTGCTCTTTTCCATCGATTCCACGAGGTCCAAGAGGAGATCTAGCTCGTTCATAACTCGTGCAACGTCGCGTTTTTAGAAAGCCCCGGGTCTAGCAGGGTTAGTTCACAGTCGCCATTAATTTTTATTATTCATCGGCATTTTTCTGCCATTATATCGCGTTACAGTCATAAATTTTCATGAATATTTCGGAATCTGTTGGCACAACGTCCAGCCGAATTATTAATATATGGAAAATCGCCGCTGTTAAATATTTATCGTCGTATTTTTACGACGAGAACGAGCGTGCATCGGATTCTTCCTTCAATCACAACGAAAAACAATTTAGACGGCAACCGTAACAACTACAGATCAATTTCGTTTCGATTTACATAACTTTGCATTCGCTTAACGTTTCAATGGAATAATAAATTCGATTTTCGTATCGTTCGTAAACAACGGATAATTTAATATCCATGTCTATATATTTGTCATTTCCTATTGAAATATCAAGCGAATGCTAATTGTAGTCAAATTGTCACTCTACAAACGTCTATATAAAAGAATCTTAGAAGAAACGTACACTTTTATAGAAATCTACTCAAAAAGTAGTCACACCGAGTTATTTAATCTCAGAATAGTCATCGTCAGGTAACATCAACCTTAACAGATCTAAAAACGAAGCCTGTGTTGCAGGAAACGTCTAAAAAAAAAAATTCCTTATCAAACCACCCTTCCCAAATCTTATTATATTCATTTTCATATCTAAATATCATTTCTATAACCTAATCGATTTAACAGCAAAGCTTCGCTTGCTCGAAGCATTTAAAAAGAATATTCGTTATCGAACAACCCTTCCTACCGTTACAACGCTGATCTATTTCTGAAACAAGCTCCGATTATTCAACGAAAAAAAAAAAAAAAAAAAAAAGAAAAGGATGGAAGCGAGGGGGACAAGAAAATCGACTCGCCGGGCGCACCTGTTCCCCAAGAAAGCGTAGTAGCATCCACCGTTACAGGATCTGGTTCGAGATCTTTCACGGTAGAACGGTGGACGTTCTTCGATTTAATGAAAGAGTTCCATCTCGAATCGAGCGAACTCCGGTGTCGGCCGCGTGCAATCCGCTTCGTCCCAAACAAATACCGGTCCCGGCCAATATTGATCCTCGTAGTAGTTTCTCCTTTCGCGTCTTCCGCTACTGGTCATCCGTCGAACAATGACCCCGTCGAGCATGCCCGGCTAATGAAACGCTTTTAACAGTATCGTTTCAATGCTACTGCCCGATGGCGCGCCAACTCGACTGTCTCAAGTCCCCGAGACGTCCTCGATCCTCCGAGAATTGTCCTCCACGTTTGCTCTCTGAATACTACCGGCCGTTCTTTCAACGAGAGCGGTTTACTGGTTGAAACTTGAGTCGATGCCTCTGATCGTTGGACCGTGTTCAGGAAGCGAATTTTATCGTAGGTTCATGGCCAGCTAAACGATGACGGTTGTTTTCGGAATGTCAACGTTCGGTTATTTTCTAAGTTACCACGAAAACAAAAATCGCTGATGCTTCGTACGTGGCAGCTTGGCGGTTCAATCGAAATGTTCAAAAATTTACCGAACCAGCGACATTCGAAATCATTTAGATTACGTAAATTATTCGAAATTGCGTAAATCGCATCAGATTCGTATTTTGAGCTTCGAGATTTCAATTTTCAATTATCAATATATTTAGTTGTTCTTTTTCCTTTCTGCAAGAGAATTCCCAAGATTTGCTCTCGATTAGAATATCAAAAAATTTAACCAATGTCAATTATCAGTGAAATCTTCATTGGAACAATTTCTATTTTATATACCTATGTACTATTTTCCTATTCGTCAAGGCCATTAAATCCAGCCAGATTTTTACTTCTTTTAGCTCTTGAAACTCGTAATATTCGCAATAATAAAAATATAGTTGTAGCTCTGGAATAAATTTGTCACTTTCATTCGCGAGGAGAAATTCCTGAAATCTACGTGATGCGATCTACATGAAATTCGCACACTATATCCTGGACAATCAGCCGCTTCCATCTGCACCCTGAAAACCAGCGAAAAAAGGAAAACTTTCACCCTCCATCGGACACAGCCAGGCGCGTTCGAACGATACGATTGCGACTCATACGGGCTATCTGCCAATGGCAACGTTTTATCTTGCTCGAATCGCGACCGACCATTTATCAAAATCGTCCCCCCTCGATGGCGCCGATTCTCATGAATCGTCCCATCCGCGTGAATCACGTTTAACGCGCGAATAATTAATAATTCAAAAGAAAACACGTCGCGTGTTACATCGAATTCATTCGATCGTCATTATCTTCCCCGAAACGATCAGGACGTTGCCAATAATTACATTTTCCTCAAGTTTCACGCACATTTAATGCTTTATCGCAAATAACAGTTTGTATCAGGATATCTGGCTACTTGAACTTTCGAATCTTTCCTCGATGACTTTGTCGGATTTGTCTATGTGTCTATTTGTCTATGAAATTGATCGTATTTTAGTCGTTCTAGCAAATTAGGAAACGTGGGCCACCGATGACCACTGTTACAGTCAACGTGTTAAGCGACTGAATTTACAATCCGACGATCGCCGACGTAGTCGGAATTAGCAAATCCGCTCGCTAAACGTCTGTTTCATTTGCCAGAATTTTTTACTTGCACGCTGTATAATCAGTGGCAGACAAAGACACGCATACGTGACACCCGTCCTGAAAGTGTTAACGATACAGACATTTTTACGCGTTAAGAATTCGTTCGCTTTCTCTAATTACAAATAGAAATCGCGCAATGTGCCGACAAACGATCGTTGCACCGCGAAATTACGCATAACCAGGCCACGCGATTAACGTTATGCGAACGACGAAAAGCTACGCCATTGATGGTTGGCAGATTGGCCAACATCGAAATTCCGGAAGCAAATATTTGACCGGATGAATCGGTTGGCCGGTTGTGGAACAATCTGATAATTCGCTATGGGAGACTAACGTGGGGCAAGGTTTATCGTCGTTAATGTAAATATATTTCACGTGTGTTTCTCTACGTTATATGCATTATATCGTTTTTCATTCAGAAAACAGTCAAAACGGCTCGTCTATTAGTGTTTAGAGCCATAAAAGATTACTAGCAGGTGTTACATCTACGTATAACTATAAGTATATTAAAGTTGAATGAAAAGATATTTATCTTCAATTAGTGGAATTTTGTATAAATATTTATAATGAATAACCGAGCGTCGAATATTAAGTACACGCGATGAGACTTGCCTCGCCGCATGCAACAAACACGAATGTACCTAATACCGTGTGTATCTGTTTAAATGTACTGAGCTCCTAATACTACGATATGTGGTTTAACATCGTTTTACCGTTTAAAACTAAACAACGTGAACGCTGCTTCGTGTAATACGATATCTGTGATCGTCTCGCGTGAGACTTGTTCTCGAGTCACGCCTCGAGATCAGTCTCACCAAGTGTGAAACTGATCAAAAGATAAACATTTGAAAAATACGGTCTCACGAAGTCTTTCGTACGTCCAATACGTATAAAGTTATTTGTATTTTGTGTTAAAGCTGTCTTACAATTAAGACTAGACAAAGATTATATACAAATATATTAGATAATAATATAAAAAAAAACTGAATCATTCTTCTAATCCTAAGATAACCTGACTTTCCAATTGAAAAAGAATTCCGTTTCTTCTAAAATCCAAATGTAAATTCAAAGTCAGCATCATACCGTCCCAACCATCCCCTAATGCAGAGAATTCCCGCGATTGATGTACGAGAGGGCGCGCAAAGCGTTGGGACATAAAGTACCATATCAAATCATGTTCGGCCACAATTGCGATCTATCGGGCGCGCGTCAGGTATCACACCTTAGCCAGGGAATAATTTATCGCGATCCCACGAGCAGGCAACAATATAAGCAATTTCGCGCGCACAATACACCAGGCCTGCCACCCTTCCAATAAATATGAACAGAGTAGTAATAAATTACGAAGGACGATTAGAGCGGACTGGCGATAAATTAACGTGAACGCGCGCGCCCCCGTGGTGTATCAGCGTTGCATCTCGCGAGTGATCCGCTCGATCGGTTACACAGATTAATCCCTTTTTACTTTCGCAACACGCTTGAATGACTACACATTTTTTTATTAACACTTATCAGTAGATAATAATAGATTCTTAGTAGATATACATGTATATTAGTATAATATATTTACTATACACTATATATTTAGTAGCAGTCGCGGATTAAAGGGCAGAGATTACTAAAAGGGGCTATAACCTCTAACCTCGCCGTCTCAGAAACCACACTACTTAAGAAAAATACATTTTATTTCACGAGTAGAAGGAGTAAATTGTCTTAAAAAGAATATTTAAAAAACTGTATTTTAAGAATGCATATATAACTTATTACGAAATAAATTTTATTTCATATTTACGTTAACTTATTTCCCTTTAATGGTCTTCCCCTATCCCCTTTTTCTATGAAAAGAGCCTCCGCTGGATCAATAGTCTCAGACCTCAAAAACTTTAATTCGGCTCTGATAGCAACTCTATCGATGGTCGTTTGAATCTAGATTTCGAAATAATTCGTAGCTTCTCGATACTGTAAAAAGTCGATCGACTCGAATATTATTCGGCAGTTAAATCCCTTGAAAGTCTCGATTAATGTTGAATATTGAATTTATGCAAATTCTAAGTCTTTAAATTTTCGATAAGTCTTGAAAGTCCAAGAAGTTCGTTGAATATCCAACGTGCATCTTCTATGCAATATTGTGTATTATATGGAAAGATTAAAGGTTTTTGTTGTATAATTTGAAAATAAAATACACGTGTAACTAATGCGCCACGTTATCATACTGAAAAAGTATAAACTGCATTACCGCCAAAGACATGATTTGTGATATGCAACTGCGCTTGCAGAGGGCAGCAAGTATAAAATAAAACGCACAAAATAAAACAATTATAATAGTTACACTACATCAATTAACAAATACTAACAGCATATCCGAAGAATAGAGAAGCTTCATTTAATACCGCAGAAATATGAATTAATTATTTTTCTGTCTTTCCATATTATATCGTTAAATAAATAAATTAAATAAATTTTATGTTACTTTTTATAATATAAAAACAATAAAAATACGGACGAAAATGAAAATCGCGATTTTAAGAATTAAAAAAATTTCTCCTTCGAGCCGGATTCGAACCAGCGACCTATGGATATCTCCAAGAACCAACCAACTACAGTCCACCGCTCTACCAACTGAGCTATCGAAGGATTTACAAAAATGACGTGTTTTAACATAAACAACTCGCTATAGAGCATTCAAGGTTACTTGATCATAATATATATATAATATACACGTATATGTATGTATACAATATACACGTATAATATTAATTGCTACATTTTTACCGATATATGAATATTTAAAAAGAATATAAGAACTTTCCGTACTTTAGAAATAATCGTAACAAGTAAAAAAAAGAATATTAAATACAATACATATAATTCTAAGGAACATAATTATTATAATATGGAATATATGATTATAAAAACAAATACTACGCTAAATATTTTTTAACCTTGTAATTCTTTAAAGAAGTGACTGTATATAAGTAAATCTAGATCACAGATAAACATATTTATCAAAAGAAAAGATAAATATCGATGATGTCAGGAAAGTTACAAAGAAAATGAAGCGTTTATACGCTTCGTTCTCTCTCAAGGTTTACGAGTGCTACATGTGTCAATAAAGTTAGATGACAAGTAAAAAGTGTCGCGGCTTCTAGATCATGAAGTAATTTCTGACAGAGAACCGAAAGAATGAAATAGTTTTACGATGACGAGAAGATATATGAAATGTGTAGACGATTAATATAAATTAAATCATTTTTGGCAAATCAATAAGTAACCTAAAAGACACTCACCCACAATGCACGTTGGAATGCCTTGTCGACCGGATGGTAACCAAAATACTCCTCGACACTAACGTCCACAGAATCGTTTGACGAAGTTAACATTTATCACAGGCTGGCATCAGGTTTGCCAAACATTTCGCAGAACTTCAATGTACTTTTGTTTACACGCACCACACATCGCACTTTTAATACCGAACGCCACTTGTCGAACGTTTCCGAACAAATTTTCTCGATTGTCAAACGCGCCTCTAATTGCGTTGCGTGCTGACATCTATACGACTCTACGAGAATTTTGTATTTGAATATACATATATTTTTCAAATTATCGTGCTAAAAGAAATTAACCATGGAATATTTTAAACATCTTTCGTCCTCTTATATTTTGGAACGTTATTGAAGATTGAGAGTTATTATTAAAAATTGATTACATTATAAAGTATTAAAAATAGAAATTGATGAAATTGAAAAATACAAATTATATATTAATATTATTAAAATTTAAATTTTGTACTTTAAAAATATTAAATTACAGTAATATTTATCATTAATTCGTCTATTATTATATTATATACACACGGAACTTGAAAATATGATTAAAAAAACGCAAAACTTTTTATGAACTGATACTTTATACGAACTTCGGGGAAGATATAGGTTAATGCAAATATGTATAAATTTTTAACGAAGATCTGTTAACAAACTACAAAGTTTCATATTCTGAAACGTTTTTCGATAGAATTTTTATATCTTACGTACCATTTTTTAAATTATATGTACGAAGAAGAGGCGGAAGCTTGTGATCAGATTCAATGACCGAATTCAAACTGTTAAATAATGGCTGAAAAGCATTTTGGCGCGATATATCACCATCTGTAGTCAAATCATGACATTAAAATTAAAAAATTTTAAATAATATTTGGATTATGTTTACACCACTCTTTTTCCTTAAATAACTTCAAAAGTCAACCTCTATTCAAAAATAGATTTTGTTACTGTGATACAATAAATTTTTGTTATTAATATTTTTTGTATCATCATATTTGCGCTTACTATTTTAAATGACATTTTACTTTAATTTTTAAAATTTTTGTTCCAATTTAATTTAATATAAATGATAGAATTTTTATGGTCCAATTTAAAATATTTTCTATTTTGATCTATTATGGTACATATCATGTATTGCTTAGTATCATTGTCAATTCTATCAAGTAACTTTAAAAGGAGGGAAAGAAACGTAACCTAAAAAGTATTGCATGAAATAGGAAGTATATACAATAAGCTATGTCTATGATCTCCACTTTATCTTTTTTTTTATCTCCACGTATAAGAACATGAAATGAATTATTATAAGGTCATGTATAATTAGTGGAAATAATTAGATGAATGTACAAATATTAAATAATGTAATTAGAGGGATATTAAAATGGAGCAGAATGCGATAATAATAAATGCCCAAAATGGACAAATAAGAAGAAAAGAAGTAAAACCGCGGTTCAATGAACAAAATATATACATAAATCAAGATCAACCATTATCCCATAAGTTATCTTATAACAAATATCAAAACAACATAGATAAGCAATGAACAAATAAAATGTCTATATATATGTGTCTTTATATAAATTAATTTAGTTTATTTTATTCAAGATTTTTATTATTACAGATCTGAAAAATTCTTTAGATAATTCATTTACAAATATTCAGTGGAAGAATACCTTCAATGAATAATTTATTCAGGAATAATAAATAGCAATATTTATTATGCATATCATTTTCTTGTGTAATGATTTTATGAACTTATGAAAAAATGCCAGACTAAGAGGCAAAGAATATGTTGGAGTTGGAGGTAAATCAATTCAATTTTAGAGAGGCCTTAAGGATAAAGAAAGATGAAGTTCACATCAAAAGCTTGAATCTCCAAAACAACGAACTTGTCGAGAAAATGTCAAATCGAAGCATCGTAGACAAATTACCTTTACTTATTTGCTTCTATTAATAAGAGAATTTATTACCGTATGTAAATGCATGTACTTTAACACGTTTATGTAAAAAATTTATACGTCATGTTATGGATAAAAAAAGGAAATCTGCTAGTATTGGATGTCTCCTTATAGAACCAGACCAAAGAGAAAAGCATACACCAAAAACGAAGAAGAGTGAAAATGTTAAGGACAGGAATCCGATGGATTATACAGGAAAGAAATATCTAGATTTTGGACTAAGTATAGCTGCTATGCATAAACTTTATGTATTAAAATGTAAAGAAGAAGGTATTCCAGAAAGCGACATAGTTAAAGAAAACTATTATAGAGAAATGTTTGTCAGAGTTTAATCTTGGTTTTAAACGAGCGAAGTTTAAAGGGAACGTTTGACTACCAAATATTATTAATCACTGAATTGGAATAAGTAATTAATTTGTATACTTATCCGTATAGAATCAAATTTTGAGATTATTTTTAAATATTCATAAATATTTTATATTTTAGGAGTACTGACGTGCCCTTTTAATATTATTAGTACAAAGAATAACATATTTTATATAAATATATTAAAGAATATTAAAAACTGTTAACAATAGTGTTTAAAATTTTAATGTTTATTTTAGCATCTCAATATCTAAAACAGTAATTAATATGTTAATTTTTAAATAATATATAAAATGATATAATTTTATAATTTATATTATAATATTAAAAATTATATCTTGTATCCTACTTTCTGTAGTATTCATAACATATATCACTAAAAAATTTCGTTCAAGTAAAAAACATTTACATTTTTATTTCATTTATGCTAAAGGCATAAGCGTAAAAATGTTATTAAATACAAGAAATATTTATATACATTTTTATACATTTCCATTATAAAATATGCTACTATGAAAAAATAACAGATCTACACTTTCAAGCGCTTGGCTTTAAACATACAACGATAATTTTAACATTTATCAGTTGAAAAGAATTATGTACAAAATATACAAAGTATTTTTTAAAAATTACGTTACATATTTCTTATAAAATGCGACGATGATGAAACTACAAGTGAAAAGGTACTTACTAGATTGCAACATATTATTACTATGGTTTAGTTTCTTTTCTACGACATTAAGAATTACTACAATACTTTCCTTGTTTCCTAGTTTCTTCATCAACTACATCTCTTTCATTACCGTTCAACCAATCTAATTTTTCTCTGAGAGTGAACTAACTTCTTTGCATCTTTTTGTTGCTGCTTCAACTGCTCCAATTATAGCTGATCTCAATCCGTGTTGTTCTAAATAATGTATTCCAGTTATGGTAGATCCTAATTAAAATACAAACCAATAATCAGTAAATAAGAAATGCACAAAGCCTATTAGAAAATACATTATATAATATTAAACATATGCATAATTTCTCCGAACCTGCTGGCGACGCTACATCATCTTTAAGTTGTCCTGGATGTGTTTTCGTATCTCGAACCATAGTACCAGCACCAAGAACTGTTTGTGCAGCTAGCTTATACGCGACTGGTCTCATAAGACCCATTTTTACGCCTCCATCGGCCAAAGCTTCTATCATCATATATACCTAAATTTATAAAAAATATATTTCTGTATTCGTCTTCTATTATAAACATTAATATAAATGTTTGGAAATATATTGAGATTTTGTTACATACATAGGCAGGTCCTGAACCCGCCAAAGCTGTAACGGGATCAATTAAATTTTCAGATACTTCTTCGCATAAACCCACAGAGGAAAATAATTTTTCTGCTATTTCAGCTTCTTTATCGCCGGCATGTTTTCCACGAGCGTATACCGTAGCACCGCAACCTACAATGGCTGGTGTATTGGGCATTACCCTGATTACCGGTGTTCCGTCTGGCAGGGCCTAGCATTAGAATTAAAGTTCCAAATTAAAAAAATTTTAAATAATAAAATGAGCAAGATTAAACTAAAAGAATAAAAAAAATTAAAATTAACTTTTATTCAACTGATTAATATTTTTAAGTTTGATAATGAGAAAGATTAAACTTTACCTTTTCTAACGATGCTAATGGAATACCCATAGCAATAGAAAGTAGAAGTTTTCTGTAATTTTTTAAATCCGGGAGGACCATCGGAACAACTTGTGGTTTTACTGATAAAATCAAAACGTCCCCATAATCAACAACAGGTGCATTTGAAAATACAGTATTTGATCCAATTTCCTGGAATCATAAATTAATCAAGTTATATTAATATTATATTAATTAAGTTATATAGTGTAGAATCTAAATCAAAATGCTTTAAATAATCAATGGTATTTAATACCAACACATCGATAAGTGCGGATGATTAGAGATAAACTAAACTGTATAGTCATAATATAATTTATAACATTATCACAAAGCAAAGATAAGACAGTACGATATTGGAAATTTTCCTACACGCGATGATTATTGAGAGATAACAATGAATCGGACGTCCATAGAAAATTAGCGTTGGTGCTCAAAATTTTGCGATATAAATTTTATACTTCTTCACTTATACATTATCGAACAAACTTAACTTAGTAAATAAATACGGAAGCTATTGAATATTAAGATAGATTATCTTCGAATTGCAAATTGTAACGTCATCAGTACTGTGATCAAAACTGATAATATAAACTGAATATCTTACTTCATTTAATCATAATTGTTAATTGAATTCTAAATGCTAATCGTCGATAATGGTTAAGTAAATCTGATAGCAACACACTCTAAAAATGATTGTTATGTTATTGCGTATTAAGTATTTCGCAAACAGATTTACGTTTCCTTTATCTATTTATCGAACAAATAAAAAATATTTGTTGTTTTTTCCATAAAACTGATAAAGCTAGTACTCAGATAATTATCTTTTATCATCAGTATCTATATATCTTAGAATGCAATGATAATAAACTGCTGCGATAAAAAATTAATATTTTCACCTTAAACGCATCTATACTGCCTATGTCATTCGGCAGACAGCTGGCCATCATCATTTCACCTTTGCTTAACCCTAAAATTTACATAAAACTCGCTTTATGATTATGTAAGATCATATGTAAGGTCATTTGAATACTTGCATATTATTATGTCACATATAAATTATTCTATATACCAGGAGTTATGTAATTTGTTTTCTTACCAGCTCGAATGAATCCTTTGGCCAAAGCCTGAGCCATCTTACCACCTCCTATGAATCCAATCTTCAACATTTTTGTGTCGATATTCAATGCGATCTTTTTCTTCTTTTCTTTGCCGTCAGCAAGAAGATGATCACTCACTGCACAGAACAAAATCTTCCAGTAGTAAAACGCAATGTTGTGAAAATACGTTGCAATTCATATTTCCTTTACACGCTCATATAAAAAAAATCAATTAGAATATTAAGCTTCAAAATGGAAATTCCCTTTTTATCAAATAACATTTACAAATAACTGTAATCCCAAGTACTAAGCATTGCTCAAAGAAGAGTACGATAGATACGGAAGAATTAAAACAACGAATTGAAAAGTGTCGGATCTGAAGTCGGAGTTTCTAATTCGCACAGTACAAAGATTAATACCGTCCGATTGCGATATTTACAAGCAAATCGGTACGCTTCTGATTCTCGTTTCTTGCCTCATCCTTCTCAGTACATAGATGATTTCAGTAGTTTTTTTTTCTATGTAATCATGAACGAGATAAAGTCATGTGTGTTTATGTTCATTACTCATATACTACGACCGTAACGTGGGTAATAAACTTCTTGAAATGCTTCTAAAATGTGGTTTCACCGGTAAATTGTTGGATATTTCCATTGACCTTTCACAGAAAAATTACAAAATGCTATAATTTGTCGTTCTATCGCGATTTACAACAGCCAAAGGTTTCCTATAAATCTTTGTTATACTTTGGTAAACGTGCAACGTAAATGCCGCGCAAATTACTTTCAATGAGATGAATTCCAATGTAAATAAAATGGAGCAAGTCGTGTTTTATTTTGCACCAGCGACGTTAATTATTTAATAAGCGAGGTAAGTAGACACTGAAAATATATTAATTGATACATTAAAAAGTAAATTAATCTCAAAATATATTAATTGATCTTAATCGATCACTTATCGATGGAATTATGAATCGAATATCAACATTAGGTAATGCAAAATGATACAATAATATTATCTTATATTTATTGAGTAACTATTGAAATGATTTAAACGAATGATATTTAAATTAATTTATAAACTTCGATATTCGAGATTTGTAACATTAAACACATATAGCATATTAAATTACAGAATTATTTCAACGAGCGATGTTAGTAATTTTATCAGCAATAATAATGATAAATGACGGTAATAACGAATAAGCTTAAAGTTACAAAATACCTTTGAACAAAAAAGATAACTTGCTAAATCACTTTTTGCTTTAAGCAATATGATCATACTTTCTTTAGATTTCTGATCAGATTTCTGGACTATAGTCGAGTGCTGTTACGTGCCCACACGTTATGAAATTTAACTTGATCTCATATATGTACGTATGTTTAAAATTCATTCTCATCTTTCGAAAAAGTCAATCGTAATATACGTGCCAAAGTAAGTTGTTTATTCTTTAAGAATTAAATATTAATCGTACTTCTGAATAAGGAATTCATGAAATGTGGAGTTAATCAGTTTCGTTTTTGGAAAACTCACAGCCGCTAACAAAAAATTTACAGTTTTAAGATATATTTAAATCTCTCTTTCTCTCTCTTCCTTTCTCCGAACTACTTATTGTTTTTTTTTCCGCTTAAAATAAACCAAAAAGTTAATTGAATAGATAATGGTCAAAGTACTTATAATTTGATCTTCTATCAAATATTAAACTTACATACACAGCGTACTAAAATTTCAAAATCATCTAATCATAAGGTTTTAACACTTTACCGAGTGATCAAACAACTGATGAAAACATTTCTCCGACTATTTCGAGCGGTTTATTTTCGCTCATATTTCAGTTTAAGTTTAACCACGTCGCATTCGTACTGCATGCGAACGTGACAATCATATGATACAAACAATATCACGTGCGGAAGGATTTAGCAATTGATTAAGCGGACTCACGTTTCGCATTGTTATCGCGGATCGTTTGATAATATTGCAATCTAGATTGAATGGAAATAATATTAGTGTCCCGGTTACTCACCATTTCGGGCGTCTAGGCGTCGACGAACTCGTCGACCTAATCTTAGAAACTCCATTGTTTTCAATCCGGTAGTCATTTTCCTTCTTTTCTTTCCTTTTTTCACCGATGAGCTTAAAAAGTAATTACTAGATGCAAGATGTTGTTGAAATTAAATGTATGGCGCCACGATAAGCTGCAAGCAAACATAATTGTTGATAAACCTCAAATTTTTGCTTATATCAGACATTTCTCGAATGCAACACACATAAATGTGTGTTTTATCATTTGGAAGTACGTAATTAGTAGACTAGGCGAATATTTCTTTGTTTACAGAAAATTTCAATGTATGCATATAACATGTAGGAATATACAAATTATCTAAAGCATTTATTATAACATTTAAAAGCTGAAAGAAATATCTATTTAAGTTTCACTTCCCTAGTTGTATTCGTAAAAATCTGAATTTGCACAAACATCTGCAGTCTAATGATAATTAGTAATCAAAACTTCAAACAAATTAAACACAAATATACTATGAATGTTAGGCATTTTTTAATATTTAATCAGTTTAAAGCAATTTAAATTTTAAGCTAATTAGTACGGTCTAAGGTAATTGCTTTTTTGATGTATGACACGATTAAATTAGCAATGCTAATAAAATATAATAATCTATTTCGCGAACAAGTGTAACTATGCATGGAAACATCTGAACGGATGCAAATGTAAATTCTTAAATAATTATCGTATCAAGTTTATAAAATATTTATGGCAATTCTAAAAATAGATGATACCATATTAAACAAGTATTAACATATAATGGAATATAACGTCACTATATAAAAAAAGGAGTACATAAAACGAAAAAACATGTACGTGCGAAGAGGCACGTAGCGCGTGCAGCTACGCGAAGAATTATGTGTATCGATTCCTATTCAGGAACCAATTGTAATATTCAAATAATTTTTATAACTTTCTTTAAAAATATAATTGTTAGAGTTATTTAAATTGTCTTATATATTATATAAAAAGATACTTACCTGATTTACATTCTGTAGAAAATGCTCCGTTATAATCTTCTGATGCAATGATATCTTACTGTAACCGGCAATGCGATTGTTCTATTGGTAATTGTGTACAAGGTTTAATACAGATCCTGTCTCTTCCCTGCCTTATATACCAGCATGGATCATCGTGAGCAGCTGAAATGCGACTAAAAATTATTGTTCATCAGGCACGGAAAACTACCTATTCGGTCGTGGCCAATCAGAATCCAAACATAACTGTGTCACCCCTTATCTGACAGTGTCTTTCCAACTCAAATGGATAGAACCTCGAATTATCTACAGCCAGGTATGGCGCCATCCTCATCTCAAAATTTGCTGAAAAATCTCTATATCAATGAAATTTCTCTCCTAATGAATCTTACTGGCGTCAATTTCCGTATAAGTTTTGTATTGACATTTATTTTCAAATAATGTAACAATGACATTAAAATGCATATACATACATGTATAATAATTGATAATAATAATATATGTAGCTACATGTATATAAACACGATTTGTCAAATTGAATTATCGTGAATTATCATTTTCAACGAGTCTAACAAATCCTAATTAATCAACGACGAGCTATTTTTTAGATTCCTTAAGCGCTATAAATATTGACGAAACAAATATGTACTTACATACATACAACCCGCGATTTACAAGCTACAAAATCCTCTAAGCAGACATTCCACTGATGGCACATAGATGTCAGTGGCAACACGAATACAGTTTCGCGATCATGCGCGAGTAATCATGTCACAACGCAAAATCGATTTGTTATATAAAATAGACAAATATATGTGTATAGAACACATTTTCTTGCCTAAACAGTATTTTACAAGTAATTAGTAAAGTTTAATACTTTTTACTCTGTCGGTCACTTGTAATTGTCTGAAACGTCATCAACAATCTTATCTTTATTTTACACTATAACATTTTGTGGTTATGTTTGCATTTTTATACAAAATTGTCCAGTATTTATCAAAATTTGACGTTAATCATCAATAATCGACGGGGCAATCTTGTAAATAGGTATAAATCGTTCAAATTGAAAGGGGAACTTTTTTTAGTACATTTTAAATGCAATACTGCCTCGCTGACTGGAATTCTGTCTTACTCACCGATCACCACTACACCCACAATTCTTTTTTATATTTCTTCGCGGAAAGAAACTGGCATGATACATATATCTTCCATTTTCTTTATACCAAACCTTGACATTCAACACTTTTTATAAATTATCGACTTTGGATTCTTAGCCGCCGGATATTATTTTCTCGCTCTGTCTCTCTGTTCGTTTCACGTAAAGGCAAAATTTTTGATACTAACTCTTCCTTAATAATTAGCCAAAAATTGCAACTGGCAGACAGTTAACAAGACCACATTGTACTTATTCTAGTTTAATATTTCTAGTTTGATATTCTTTTCGTTTTTCATCAATTGTTTAAAAATTGCAGAGCAGAATAGTTCTTATAGTCTTAATCTTATAGCCCTACATTTAAAACAAAAAAGTACTAAAATTTGCAAGATTTTAGACGATAAAATCTGTATATATCGATAGATATGTCATATTGAAATGTATCCTGTGTTTTAATATAAAGTTGTAATGTTTTCTGTAAGAAATTGTAAAAGTTATGCCTACTGATTTTTTCCACAAAAGTATTTATTTGCATCGTAGCCTAGTAGCATTTTACATTAAGTAGGTTTATGGTAATTGTGAGCTGGAAATGTAGTTTAGAAAGTCATCGTACATTATGCTGTAACATAGTTTATTTTCAAGATATGAATCTTAAAAAGTTATATTACAATTATCTTTTAAATTCCTCATATTAAATAAATTTTTAGTATGTAAATTTTCTAAAGTTCTAATACCACTCGACAATGTATTTACCTCACATAGCTATAATGATCTGTAAAAATTTTTATATGAAATTCTTGCATCAACGGTTACGTAACCGATCAATAAAAAATTACAAATAATATTTTTCATTCAACATAATTATAATCCAGTAAATAATTAGTTGGCTCACAGTGACAGGTGTAACAATTTAAGGTCGATCGCAGAGCGAGTACTGACTTTACACTTTACACCGTCACTGTCCGCCCGCTCAGTAGTTGACGAGCGGTCAACGAGTCCGCACGCATTGAGTATTTCAGTGAGCATTCCTCTTTGATCTACAAAACACACGAGTATTACTCTGTCTCTACGCTCGAAAACACATTTATCTAATCCTCATTAAATATCTTTAAAAGATAAATAGATTTCCTTCGCCGATTCGTGATATAATTAACTTCTTTTCACTTTGCGTAATTGCAAATTATCATATCGTATAAAAGCCAAAAGAATGAATTCATCAAAGTGTTTGACGATATCAAAATAGTTGTTGCTGTACTGTGTGACAGAAGAAGTGTCATCTATAGCTTTCCTTTATGCGACGTTCCTTGTTGAAAATCGTCGTTTTTTAACCAGTAATTGGACTTAGTGCGAAATTGTTAGTTATCAAAAAATGCCAGCACAACTGAGCAAATTCATCGACGTACAGTGTAAGGAATACTCGCATCATTGGACTAATTCCTGCGTGTCTGCAGCAGCCGGTCTTGGCATAGATGCTATTCCACAATGTCTAAAGTTATATGCTACCGTTTATATAGTATGTTTATCTATTCTTCTTTTTCCATTTTTCCTAAATTGTTTACTCCTTATCTATCTTCGATATACTGATTACCCTTTATCTAAATATAATAATGCTACTTATTTTTGTGAAAAATAACGGTAAGTGTTATTAAAAAAGAACACGTGCGTAAGCTGACTGTAACAGAGCAATTAGTCAAGTCGCAATCCATGATAAAGAGTTAATAAACAGAATTTCATTTTGCCTCTTGTAAGACTTTTATTGGCATATTTGCTTCCTCAACTGATGAATGATTTTCAAATTTTCACACTGTGTAATTTTCTCTTTGCGTTTAAAAAGATCCTTTGTAACTAATATTTATATATTAATTATCCTAATTGAACGAACAAAATTATGAGAATCATCGACATTCAATCTCTTTACCGTGGTCGATATATTTTTTAGGCTGCACTTTTAATGAAAGGAAAGATACCATCTAAAGAAGATATTAAAAAAACGATATTGGGTCTTTTACAATCAACAGCTTTCCTCTCGTGGAGCGGTTTTTCGTATTCCGCCTTTATTTGCATTTTAAGGTTTGAATAAATTATTTTTGTAATTTATAATTCATATTATATACATACAAAAGAAAATACTTTGTACATGCTGAGGAAGAATATTGTATAAGAAAGGGGTTTTGTTAAGTTTTAAAAATGAATAAATTGCAAGTAAAATTTTTCCGTTTAATTTTATATAATTTGTTACTTTTTAAATTACTACTATAACTATCGCATACTATTTATTTAATTTAACAATGCTTCTTAATTACGTAGCACACATTGTATTTATTTAAAAACTATATATTTCAGACGAATACTTGGAAACTTCAGTTTTCTGACTGTATCATTTCTTCCATCCTTCTTATCTAGTCTAACAGCTATTGTTATTGAGAGACCATCAAGACGTCCTTTATTAAGTTTATATGTAGCTAATCTTGTGAGTGAATTAATTCTATGATTCATCTTGTCAAGATAATATTATGTTTTTATAAAGATTTATACAAATCAATAATCATAATTTCTAAACATAATTTTTATATATAATTAATTACAAAATCCTTTACTAGGCAACAGAAACATTGTTTAGAATGGGCATAGCAAGGGGTCATTATACTCCTATCCCTCAAGGTGGAACATATATTTTTGCTACAAGCATAACATTATTACTTTATTTTTATCGTTCTAGACCAAATAAAGAACCTTCCATGTATAGAATATTTAGGTACTTATTTATTCAGTATTTATACTTATGACAATTACAAACAATTTTTACTTACTTAAGAAATTTTTATTAGAATTCTTGTTGGAAAATATGAAGAATGTGGTTACCTTATAGAAAAAGACAATTTGCATTGTGATACACAAATATGCTCTGCTGATGAAGGTAGTGCTAGTGGAAGTTCAATAGAAAAGCATGGTGTAAATAAAAAATCTCATAAAAAAAATCTTAATATATTTATGAAATCCCTTAAAATATATAGGAAAATTATAGAAAGATTAAAACTTCAAGGAAAACATAATTCCTGTCCACATCCTTTTAGTTGTGCTCATTATATACTAAAGGTATATACATCCATTTGTATATAATGAATAAATGTAAAAGATTAAATAGATATTGTGAAACATATACTACTGATTTTCATTTTCATTTATAGGGTGGCATGGAAGTATTTAGTTATGCTCTAAGTGCTCAACTAGTGATTAACTTGTTCTTTGGTGTGAAGAAATTACTTACGAAACCACCTTTGATAAAATCAATGATTTTCAAAAAGAACAATCTAAATTTGCCTATATTTTTGGGTGGTTTTGCAGGTCTTTATAGGGTATTATTATATTTTTATTATAAATAGTCATTCTAGTTTTATGTGCACTTTCATAAAAATTTTCAAAACTATTTTAGCTAGTGTCCTGTTTGTTGAGAAGATTCTTAGAGAAAGATTCTCCTTACCATGCAATTCCTGCTGGATTTATTGGTGGTTTAACATTTATGTTTTATAGTAATAATACAATAGCTTTATATTTTATGTGGAAAGCTTTGCAGGTATTTTTATAAATAATTTCCTGATTTTACAATTTAGTATTTTTACTGTTTATTAAAATTTATACTTGCCTTTTTCATTTAGTTATCATGGAATGATCTTACGGAACAAAATTTAGTACCTGAAATAAAGTGGTTTGTAATCTTTCTATACTGCTTTTGTACAGCAATACTCTTTCATGCAGCAATCTTTGAGCCACAACTCTTGAGGCCTTCTTATTGGAAATTTTTATATGCTATATCTGGTGGAAGGTATTAAATATTATAATCTTATTACCAATTCAACATTTTTAACATATATTATGTTATACTTTTTTTTCTTCTGTGTAATTTCAGAATAGCTACAATGTCTCGAGTATCATTAGATGCATTTGGTTTGGAATCAACAAAACATCTTGCTGATGTACTCAGAAAAACGAATACTACTGACAAGAAAACTTTTGCTTTTTAATTGGAAAAAAAACCCGGGAAAAGAAGGAATTATATTGATCGTTGTTATTATTTAAGTAAAATATCGAGGAACTAACGAGAGAATTCAAAATGTCTGTTTTTGCATAAAAAAATATAAAAGAAACTGCACAAAAGAAGTCTCAAAAGTATGCATGCTGTTGAGTACGCGTGCACTTAAGTAAAGGTCGTGGACACCCGAGCCCAAGAGACACCATGAAGTAAGGGGAGTGCTTCTTACCTAAAAAAAAGGGGGAACGGGGAACGTATACTGTGTGTCAGTACTGTTCGGATTGTTCAGTAGTTTGTAGAGACCTTTCTCCGCTTTATTTTTGTATCGTTATGTGAAATTTCAGTTGACATCACATTATACAAAAAGTATATATTATTAAATATGATTCCTTTCCGTGAAAATATGTTGATATTTCTTTTGTATTATCAACACATACAAGAGAACAAAGTCTTGTGCAAGAGGTATCATCCATGAACTGTATTGCCGTAGGCGGAGACAATTCTATTCCCCTTCCCTCGTGGTACCCCTTAAATGCCAGAAATGGTACTTTGGTATACGTGTACTTGATAAATATTCGTATCGACTTCTTTTAAACAGGAAACAGTAAAATGATTTTACTCAAATACGTAATAGATATAATAGGCAATGATTTCATAAAAAGCTGTGTTCTAAAAGTTAAGATCGAATATTTGTTAGGTACGTTTGCACTTGTGTAGTCCTTGACGATATAGGAGTACCGTGAGGCAAGGGGAATGTCTTGACTCCGCCTACAGTGCACATATACTCTCATCGATATGGAATGGGAAACACTCCCCTGACCCCATAATACACCGAGAATATCCATCACTGTGCTCGAGTGCACGCGTACCGAACGAATACACATCCGATCTATATTTCGATGTGACATTACCGTCATTATCCGTTTCACATGTGATTAGTTTCAAGACATTTTGCATACATTAAAAGTATGAATTGATAAAAAAATATATATTAATAAAATAGTTACCAAAGAAACGAACATATATATATAATAAACTTTTGTATTGCTAAAATTTTATAATATTCGTGTACAACTCTATAATTAGATTTATTAAATTATATTTAGAATGATTATTGGGTAATGTTATAAAAATTTACTATATCATAGATATTTGTTCATTCTTGTTCAATACATCTGTGATGTTAATATAGTTCATTTAATTTAAAAATTTTGTACATTTATATAATATATGTCTATGTGTATAGGAAATGTGAAATTATTATTTTATGAATAAGTTATTACAAAATAATGTAGATATTCTTCTAAGAATGTACAAAGATCTTTTTCATATACGTAAAATGACATACAACGTTTGTGATACCGAAATTTTATAAATAATTAAAAAAATTTTTATATTGATCATTTTGGTAGAAATGGATAATTTATTTATTAACTTACAAAAGAACATTGTTGAATTTCTTTCTTGCGAACATGCCAACATTGAATAAAATATTTGAAATATACAAGACTGCAATGTACTATTTTCGTTTTTTAACAGTTTCCAGTGCTTTATTTATTATATCTGCATTTCTTCGTTCCTGTTTTCGTCTTAAACGTTTCTTTTTTCTCAAAATATTATTCCAATTAATTTGAGTTTGCATTTTTAAATCTTTCCTATCTATATTTCCAGGAACAATTTCAGATTCTAAAACTGAAACATCATATTTCTGTACTACCGTATTGTGTGGGTTTATAAAGTCCAGTGTATCATTTTGCCATGGAAGCAAACCAATTGGACATTCTGCCCAATTATAGGTTGCTGAAAGAAATTTTGGAGTTATTTTGTTAACGTTTTGGAAAATAAAAGTAGATATTTAACTTCATATACTTACCAACTGCAAAGTTCCAATTATTTCGAATTTCTTGGCCAGCTAAAAATTGAGGTATTTTATCTACCATCTTATTTTGTTCTTTATTTATATCTAGTAGACATTCACTATCTTTAAAATCATTTATAGTAAAAATTTTTTCATATTCAGGAAAATTTGTATCATCCTTATCTAGTGGCAAGTGGTCCATTGCATAAACACTCATTAAATTCAACAGTAACTGTTTGCTTTTATTATCTATTGTTGGACGTATTAATTCTAAGATAGGTACAATGAATTTAAGCGAAAATTCATTTATGTTTAATATAAGCTTTGAAATAAATTTCATATCAGTTAAACATGGCAGTACTGTATCTGATAAATTAAACCATAATACGCATTTCAAGTGTGGATAAGTACGATCTGTCTCTTCTTTGACTTTAAGTTCAAAAACTTTTTGTGGTAAATTTTTTTGTATCTTTTCTAACTGATATTCTAAAACTCGAGATATGTCATGTGCGCTATCTAATTTCAAAAAACTATATGATATAGAACTTATCCATAAAGAAGCCAATAATTTTCTTTCTTTATTTACTTCTTCATTTTTTATTAATTCGAGTAATTTTATAATTAACACTTCCATTAGATCTTTTTCATATAATAGAAATATTATATCTTTCCAAAACTGTAACATGTCTAATGGCAAAACATCTTTCTCCAATTCATTTTCAATACTCTTACTTTGAGTAAAAATTGATAACATATTTTTGCTCGGTAAAAATACTTCCGAACTGAGCAACGTATTACAAACTATATCTTTTTTATCAGGTATAGATTTTTTATTAAGATACCTAGATATTTCAGATAAAAGAACAATTCTTGCAGTTTCTAATGTGTACTTTTTATCTTTTTTTATATCATTATTGGCAGCTTCTATGTAGTTATCTTTATTATTTTCCATATTTCCACTATTTTTTTCTAATAAAGAGATAGCATATGAATGTAGATCTTGTAATGTTTCCCTATCAATAAAATCAATTTATTGGTATAAATTCTGTATTATTGTAATCAAAATGATTAAATGTTATACATACTTCAATTGAGGGTCTGGAACATTTGATACCAGATGATAGCCAACATGAATATACAAACTTACAGAAGTCCAGAGTTCAATTAAATCATCAAAATCCTGTACTTCTTCAGTCTTCTGGACTTCTTTCATAGATTCTTCGGTAATCAAACATTCTTCCATTCTTTTAGCTT
The DNA here is from genome assembly GCA_014737475.1 of Bombus confusus. NCBI lineage: Eukaryota > Metazoa > Arthropoda > Insecta > Hymenoptera > Apidae > Bombus > Bombus confusus. The sequence continues at coordinate 1,275,752 of JACXIV010000153.1, forward strand.
CGGCTGACCAATATTCTTCCTTTAAATATATCATGTAAGAAACGTCTTTTTCTTTTAATATTATAGTTGATATAAAAATATACATACATGTAGCCATGCTAGTAATATATTTACAGCTATTCTCAATACACCAATGGATGGTACTTCATAACCATGAGCAGTATCATGTCTTAAATTCACTATCCACTCTGGAATATTGAGCTGTTTTGCTATTTGAAACAAGGATGTTTGCTTTGTGTGTCCTATGTTAGATATATGATTTAAAAATCTCATTATTGTAGTTGAATACATCAGACATAAGTCATTTTCATAGCTAATTGGCAACTCGCCATTGTTAATTTTGGGAGTCCATTCAAGATCTCTAACACACACTTGCATAATTGAAAGAGTACAATCAATGCCTACTGGCAATTTTGGTATCCTAAAATACTATTAATTAATACCACTTATATCATAATATTTTATTAAACGTTTGTCATTTGATTACCTTGTTTGCCATACAAGTAGCATTTCATAACCTTTGGTCTGTTCATTGATATCGTTGGAATATATCTGCTTGTGCACTTGGTGCCATTCTGCGCTGTAGAACGTAAATGTAATCTTTAATTAAACATCTTAGAATATAAAACTCTTCAATAATTCTGATACTTACAGAGAAAACCATGGTACTTGTTTTACATCTTGTCTCATGGAGAGCGCCATAGCTGACCACGTGTGATGCCAAACTTTAAATCGTTATCATAAAAGCGAATGAACGTGCTTTAACATGTATATATATATTTGTGTGTATTTTCTTTATAGCTGTGAGTAAACGTCGGATAAATCATTGAAATTTTATAAAATATGGCGAAGCAAATAAAAATGGTACTAATAGATCTTAGTGGAACACTGCATATTGATAATTCAGCGATTCCAGGTGCCGTGGAAGCCCTAAACAGGTGGTTTTTTATTGAATTTATGATAATTATTCATGATTATTAGCAAACATTATGGCGTACCTTACTTCTTATGTTGCATCGATTTTTTATCTGCTGCCGCTTTTTAAATCGAATACATTGACTTTACTATTAATACCAAATAATATTTTAACAAATAAAGTACAATTTAATGAAAATTATACTTTGTAATTTTCGGATTTTTATTTCATAATTCTTTTTAGAATGTTAAATAAATTATTTTATTGCTTTCAATATAGACTTCGAAACGCTGGTATACCGCTAAAATTCGTCACAAATACAACGAAAGAATCCGGCAATTTTTTATACGGCCGATTGACAAAACTTGGTTTTGATATTAAAAAGGAAGAAATCTTCAGTTCTTTAGCTGCAGCGAGGAAATTGATTATTTCGCGGAAATTAAATCCAATGTTATTTATCGATCCTGCTGCTAATGAAGATTTCGATGATTTAATAAGAAATGACGATAAAAAAGATGCTGTAGTAATAGGATTGGCTCCAGATAAGTTCAATTATGACGAATTGACCAAAGCATTCAGGTATACCTTGACTATTTTACACGATGAAAATTCATGTACAAAACTTTTATTTTTCTTTGTTATCGAGAACAAATTGTTCATAATTTCAGATTACTATTAGATGGCGCATCGCTCATAGCCATTCATAAGGGGCGATATTATAAAAGGCCAGATGGTTTAGCTCTGGGACCAGGCGCATTTATCGCTGGTTTAGAATATTCCGCTAATATCAAGGCAGAAATTGTCGGAAAACCAGCTGCAGAATTCTTCAAAGTTGCTTTGGGAGACATACCTCCAGAAGAGGCGATTATGATTGGCGATGTAAAACTATTTTACATAATGTTTAATTATTTTCAGTTTTTTATTTTATAATTCTTTTCAGGACGTTAAAGATGACGTAGCTGGTGCACAAGCTATCGGTATCAGAGGACTTTTGGTACAAACTGGAAAGTATCGAGATGGAGATGAAAATACAATTAAACCACCGCCTACGAAAGTATGCAGCTCTTTCGTCCAAGCTGTAGAATTTATTCTTAAAAAAGAAATTTAATTAGTATGATTTTGCAACAGTAAAAGAATAATATTATGTATATATATATATTTATATAAGTTATTCTGTATTAAATTAGATATTTTATTTAAATATTAATAATTCCGTAATGGGGTGTGTACATGATCTGGAGTAGATTCACAATATAGTTTTAAAATATAAAGACTATAATTATAAAGAAACCGACATAGTATTTTTTCTGATGTGAAATATTACATTACCAAATTTTCTTTGTTCTAACAGTAATAAAAAGTATTACAGATTTCTTTCGACGTATCGATCGACTAATAGTTGAGGATAGATAATTTTATAAATATTGAACGAATATCGCCTCATCGCGCAGTAGAATGTAGAAAATTGTAGAAAATTTCATTTGCTATCGTATATTAATGAATTATGTTTATAAATTAGGATCAATCAACACTTCTTTCACATTTGATCATAGAATTTTCTAGATGCGAGACGATATTTCTTAGATTCTTATATCGTTCTAAAAACAAGAGAAATAATCGTTGTAATTATGAGTTTTTATGAATACAATATAATCTTAGATAATAAATATTAGAACTATCGTACTTAATAAGTTATTGTTAAAAGCAGTTGTACAGAAAAAATCTTAGTCATTTTTAAAAGAAATGGGTGCACTGCAAGAAGTTTCGTTTAGTATAAAATTTGGCACCATTTCATTAATCCTTTTCCTTTTTTCTACTTGCTTTCTTTTCTTAAATATGAGAATTAATCAACATCTTATTTTGAGAACATCCTTTTGTCCCTTACTAAAAAGATAGGGTGTATAATTAGTTTTGATTTGAAGACGTCGCGTTTCAAAAGTGTAATTACAAGCGCTCTTTCAATACATTAATACTTCCATTAATGAATAATGTTATTTCTTTAGTGAGGAAGGCTCAGTTACGAATACTGTATGAAATGCACGTCTTGTGTCTAAAACTAATATAATATTACCTACAAGTGAAACTGCTAAACGATATAGTAAATCTCTACGAATTTACAATTAAGCAATTAACATAAAAATTTAATTATAAAACGAAAAGAAAAAAGTACATAAGAGCTGTTTTTTCAATAAAGTAAAATAATAAATTATCAGAAAATTTCATTCAATTGTTAATGCTTAAAACACAATAAATGATCGACAATTGCATCTTGCGCCTAGTATTATATAAATAAACTTACGAGCAGAATGCTTACAAATATACAACTAAATGCTAGATTTTAACAAAATATTTTCTATTATTATGCACCACAACAGTATTAACTTACAATCCACATTATTTTCAAAAGATTAATAGATCGGTTCATCATTTAAATGCCCTCTACAACTTATAATCTAGGATCAGGCACGTGTTGTTTTCCTGTTGCAATAATGAGGGTCATTTTACAAAATACATTCCACTTGAAAAATGAATAAAATAATCAAATGCGACATGATTGATACTAGGTCTTTGCAAAATATACATATAATGCCAATATATAAACATAAAAATGAATCAAACTTAACTGCAAATATACAATATTTTTGGTAGCCATCAAGTTAATCAACGTCCTTAGCTCAAGAAACATTTATCACAGAGCTCTAAAAATTCCTAATAAGAAGAATATAACTAAGCAATAGTAATTAACTTTTTTACATTTTTAAATAAGTGTAACAAAAGCTTAGCAAATAAATACTTATACAATACGTAGCATATTAAAATGTAACAATGAAATAATCTCTAGATTTATTAAAAAATTGCTTCTATGTCATTTTGATAACATAAGAATTACAACATTTAGGGCCATATTAATAAAGAACAGCGTTTTCTTTCTTTCTTTCTCTTTCTGTCACTCCCTCCCTCTATATGTCACTCAATTTCTTTTTCTTTTTTAAAGTCAAGCATTTATCCCAATTTCATAAAATTGATGTAAAGGCTTCGATTTTGATACATTTGCTTCGATTTTATGTATACAGCCCATCACCATAATTAAGGGACGTTACTTACAATTGTATTTGTATGTACAATTTGTAGGATACTAGTAGAGTAAATATTCTAACGTACGATTAACTACACACTTTTTGTTTTTTATCTATTGTAGTTGTCTCCTAAGATCAAATTCTGCTAATATAGACATATTTGTTTAATCGACAACTGCAATGTATTTATATTTTTCTTCCCTCGTATAATATGTAATAAAAGTTTAATTACTGGAAGTTCCATTAAAGACAGAATTTGACCTTATTATACTGAAGACATACACTGTTATTTCCTATGTTATTAATAGGAAATATTGAACTGTTAATTTGGCTGCTCAATTTTAATTTGATTAATAGTAAATTGACATTTCCCTCTTCCTTTTACAGTTTGCTTTTCTTTAAAATAACAAGGCATGTGTGTGGAGTATTGCTGATACATGTCTATTGTTTGTTTCAGTATGTTTTGTTTAAACAAAATAATGCTACTTACAAATCAACAAAAAGGGAAAATAACTATGTAGTGTCAGTAAAGGAATAATTGAGAAGCATATGAAAAATACAATATTTAAAGACAACTTAATTTCCTGGGCCATCCAGGATTTATCCTTTATATTTTGTGCTTAACTTTACTTGTTGATATTTTTCAAGTGGGAAGACTATAAATGGCTGACAGTAAACATTTAATACTTTGCATTAAATGAAATGCATTAAAAACAAAAAACATGTTTTTAGTAGCAGACTAACTGAAATTATTGTTGTATTATTGAATTTGGCCTCAGGATATAAATATACAAATATGAGCAATTTATATTGATATTTCCACACATTATTGCCTCTCAACTCATTTAATTTTAAATACTCTATATATAACCTGACTTTTACTCATCTTCACTTGCAGCGTCTAACGAAACATCCATCGAAATTCGATTGAACATTTCATAAAGTGAAGGTAGTGTGAAATACCACACTTTGCAACTAGACCACATGTTTTCCATTATTCTGCAATATATTCGTTTCATATAACCATTTTTAGTAAGTAAAGAATAAGTAAAAACATTTACTTACTTTATGACAGTAAAAAACCATGTACACTTTAGAGATCTCTGTTCTGATGAACTTAGCCCTAACTATTTTACTGGCCGATAATAAAGTATTAAGTCTGCTGAACTTTTCCAAATAAAATGTCTGACCTAAAGGATAATAAAATAAAGATAATATAAAAATATCATTGTATTAAACGAATATAGTTAGATACAGTATAAAAACATACGGTTCTTAAATCCATACAAGGATCTAAAACTTGATCGTTACATAACAATTCTACTTTGTCTTCGGCCAGCGAAGAATTATCAGTGTTTGAATCCGTATTTGTCCTGTCTCCAGCTGGAGATCCTCCAGAAACTGTATTTCCAGCACCTGCTACCGATCCCGAGTCACTTCCAGCACCAAGCACTTTATCGCAAACATGTTCTGCTACCTTACGAATTTGTATAAAATCGTTTGCAATTAAGCGATCCCTTAAAAAATATACATTAACCCGATATTATAAAAATTTTATTTTGTAATATTTCAAAAATTATTTGTTTTTTACATACTTTTTTAAACTTTTTACACCAGATGTTGCATGGGGAAGAAGATAAAATGATATTTTAATGAACTGTGGGAGATTTCTATCCACAACAATATTAACTACCCATGCCGGAACAGTTTCATTTAATAGCACTCCTTCCATTTCTCCTGCAGCATCTCTAACTAATAATCTATACAAAGGTCTGCCTCCTACTTCACTAAAACATAATTGTATTTTTATTGTTATAATTGAAAATAGCTAAGCAAATATTTTTTCCATTTAAGGAAAATACTTAGAACTTTTTTAATACCTCAATATAACAGGTGTATGGGTTGGTACTGAGAAATATAAATTTCCTCTAGTATGTATAGTGCTATTACCGTCATTACTATTGCCTTCATTTTCGTCATCAACATGTAATGGCCTCCACCAATGTTCCAATAAAGCTTGCAGCAAAAGATTTCCATAATTCACTGAAGAAAAAGAAAGAAGCAATATAGTATTGTAAGAACAGTAAACAGTGGTAGATGCATAAAAAATAAATATTACCTTTTTGATCTACTGCATCATTTTCTGCAAGACCAGTTTCTCTTGCAGAAACCCACGCAGAAAAACAGTCATTTTCATCTTGACCTAAATGGATGGTCAGCATCTATAAAGATATATCAAAAGTTATTTTTAATCTTATATGTATTAAAATTATAATTGCGTTAATGAATCATAGAATTACATACCCCAGTTTTCAGATCTACACTAAACCAGTTTGGAACATACACAATTCTATTTCTTTTTTTTATCTCCTGTTCAAAATCTACTTTTCCTAAATCTTCAACTTTACGCGCTTTTAATACATCATATAAAGCTACATTTTCTTCCGTATCTTTCGTTAAAACGTGTCTTCGATCATTTAAGACATGACAATGCCGTATCGCAGGAGCACCCAATATTTTTTGTGCAGGCTCTGCATTTCTTACATTCTGTGTTACCCCACTGGCGGAGTCACAATAGTCTTCAATTCCTAATTCTTGCCAATCCTTTTGACTTATAGACTACAACAAATTTCAAAATGTTATTTATTCTATTAACGAGTTTTTGTTTTGTACATAATAAAATATAACAATACCCAATTATTGATAGTAGATTCACTAGTTGCTACCCAAATGCTGGATTGATCAGGTGTCATAACCATTTTTAGTACAGGTGCTTTTTCTTCACAAATAACTGTATACCTTTCAGGATAACATGATAATTCAGTCATTACAACTCTTTTGTCTCTACCTCCTGATATTACATGACTAAAGGTATCTGTTGCCTAAAGATGATTTTTCTAATTTAATATAATTATTTGCATTATTTATTACTTTAGTAAGATGTTGAGATATGGAAAAAAATTGTAATTACCAACAATGCCCAAACACCTTCTTTATGTACTCTAAAAGTTTGGATACATCTTTGTTGCCCCAATGACCAAAGTTTAATTGTTCCATCAGAACTGGCTGACAAACACTGAGTACCATCTCTATTTAATACTAAGGCTTTAATATTATCCATATGACCACGAAGTTTCATTAACTTAGTACAATTTCTTGGATCCCATACTCTTAAAACTTTTTCTGTACTACCACTCACTATAATTGTCCCAATCTGATTCATGGCAAGACTATATATAGAGTCTTTATTTCCACTAAGAGATGATGCTGAAAATTATCCATGTGTTATTTAAATAATTATAAATTGTTTATTCATATTATAGACTGAATTGTTACTTGTTACTGTATTGTTGCTTGCTGTGAGAGCAGTCAACGTATTCACATCCCATAGAAAGATTAATTTATCTAAACCAGCACTAGCAACTTGCTCTTTATCTTTTGCATATGCTAGAGCCTTTACATAATCTTTATGTGTCCTTAAAGTAGACATGCAAAAACCTTTGTGTGCATTCCATACCTTTACTGTTGTGTCAGAACTGGCTGATATCACTGTAAAACAATATTTTCTTTACTCATTACATAAAAACATAATATATTGTGTCTTTAGATACAATATATGTTAAATATTAACTTAGAAATTTAACAAAAGGTACATACAATTTTTGCCACCACAACACAATACTATATCATTGACCCAGTCTGTGTGATGCTCCATTGACTGAATATATGGATCTTTCATATTTTTGCAATTCCATATCCTTATAATACCATCTCTACCTGCGGAGTAAAGCCTATGCAAAGCTGGATCATATTGTAATGAATTGACTCCAGCTCTATGTTTCTTTTCCACTTCATCTCTTATAACCATGGATACCTTCATCAAATACGCGAAATAACAAAGTAATTACCATTCATATAATAATCATTCTAAATAAATCTTTTTATGAGTTTCATTAATAAATTTTATTCGATAAGATTGAAAGTATACAAACATAAAAATTCATTTACGATATTATTCACGACACACCACACGTTAACAATTACGTGATTTGTAGTCGTTAAAGATTTTATAAGAATCTTACGAAATTGATCAATAATTGTATATAGCATCAAGCAATAGATATAAAAAATATCATAGATCAATTGGGATTCTATTATTTCATATATCATCATGTGGATTTTATAACGGGCGAAATAGCAATGTCAATTAGTACATAGGAATTCTATTTTTGCGAAAATATTTCAGTCCATTCAAAAGAAATTACGCTTCAGAAAGCAATGAAAATGAAAAAGCAATGGGGGAAAAAACATCACAGACAAGTACCTGTACTTTCTTTCGAGCACTTTGCCCGCCTGTCTTATGAGCTGCCATTATACCGCAAACTGTTCTGTAACTTTGCACTTAGAGGTAATAGAGGAAAACATTCAAAATGTACTAGAATTATGCTGTTGCACTTTTACGTTCCGATGCGTTGAAACCACGCAGTAGTTTCATCGTTGATTACATTGGAAACTTTACATGACCAGAAGATACATCGATGCTCGTACAAAACGATACAGTGCACATCACGCCGAAGTTCAAACAGCTGTCAGCCGATCAGGTATAAACAGTGTTCATGACGATTAGATGTAGAAACTGACAATGTTCCAACGCCGGTATCAGTACGTTCCGACGTTATACACATTACGTTACATCACGTTTCAGAGCGTCTGACAACGTTTCGACTCCATTGTTGTGATTGAATAAAGCCGGATATATTGTTAGATACGTTTCCTATTTTAGCAAAATATTCAACTGATTCAAGCTATACGAAACTCGTCGCAGATCATAATACGGGCTTCTACATACTATGAGCCGTTATAACATAGGTTGAAATTAAATTTGGATTTGGAAAATTAGTATTTCCACAATGATATATCGGTACTTTTATGACCAATAGTCGTACACGATGTAATTGTGAATATAGATAATCTTTATTTACCAACCAATGAAAAATAATAAATGCGTTCCGTTCAGATATATCCACGTATACATAGTTTCCGGAAAATGTCCCAATTGGTAATTTATTAACCGTATGCCAATCAAAAAATTTCAATTAATCGTTGAAAACTGCCTTCAGGTGTAATAAACTGTAGTTCCTTCTAAACATCCTACAATATATTGAGTAGGAAATATACACGCTCACACGCGTTACTTCGTGTTTCGATAGGTTTAGGAACGCATAGAATTCTTATAAAACATTGTCTCTAAATCTTCTTATTCAATCAAAGGAATAAACAAATATATGTATTTTTATTTTAAAAAATTTATGTGACAATTTGAAATGCTTTTCTGTCTCTTTTTACATTTTATTTTATGTGAAACTCGAAGGTATTCTGAAACTCATCAAAGCGCCAACTAGCGAAAATATTCTTTATCAATTCTACTCGGAAAGACAGCATCCGTCTCCGGTACGCTGTACGCCCATGAAAGAGGTAAAGGTGTCCGTCAGTCAGTTGAACGCCGCCATTTTCTTGATGTGTAAACGTTCCGTTGATTTTAGCTAAACAGTTGTACGCCATACTCTACACATCACAGAGCGTATAACCATTCTAACGTTTTACACGTCCTCGGCTAGATTTACACCATGAATCAGTCACGAAATTTCACATCGTTATTGAATCCAAGTTATTTGCAAAACGCCCAACAAAACGCTGCGACTGCAAACGCGGCTGCTGCTGCGGCTGCAGCAGCTGCCGCGGTGAGTGCCGCGATTGCTAATGGAACGCAGTTGAACTCCAATTCCAATTCCACGACAAATAACACGAGGAAACGTGAAGCAGAAAGTACGTCTGAAATTGTTCTTGTCAGGCCAAGCTCGATTTTCTTCTAATATCGTATTGCGCGATCTCATTTCTTATAGGATTATTATCATATTATAATTATATTTATTTATTTATATAATTATAATTGTACTATATTATAAATATAGTATAATTGTTATTTGCTTAAGATAGGATTTCTTATAAGTAGGCTGTGGGTTTTTATGCATTTATAGCAAATTTAAAATTGTAATAATGCACAAAATGCACATAATATGCAAAAATATACAAAATATCCAAAGTAGCAGTATTCAGTATTCAGTGGATGAAATAAATTTGTACTTAGATTCTACTCTGTCTATTTAGGTTTACAAAAAAGCAAATTTGCATACAAATTTTTGGTCTACTTGTACAAAAGAATACAGCTGAGAATCATTTATAAACATGCTCTTTCCTTTTGTTGGTACAAAATATAAGAAATAATTATGCGTGAACATTGCTTATAGCTGAAATTAAACTAAAATAGGTACTTAGACAAAATCATCAGTCATATGATTTTGCATAGCCATATATATAGTCAAATAGTTTTTAATCCTTGGCTTTTTTATGTAATATATCTGTAGAAGTCGCATAACATATGGTCCTTTTGGCTCTTTCATATATTTGCCTGAATATTTTTTCCGAGAAAAATTGTAACCTATTTATAATTGATAATTCAAAAGAATGAAGCATATGAAATTTTTGAATGAATTAGACACATTAGGTGATCATAAATACTTTCTAGGTGATACTAAACAGGAAAAAGAGACGAAAGAGGAGCGTAGGAAGAGGAGGAAAACTAGATGGAGCGGTAGTGAACATGACAAAACTTTTATACCAGGCATGCCTACGGTTCTACCAACAAACCTGACTCCTGAACAGGAGAAGGCTTACCTCTGTAAGTTTATTTTTTGTAATTTCTTCAGCTATCATTTCTATTTAATTATGTATTATACACACACATATATGTATACATATATGGACAGGATATGATTTAAGAATCATGCTTCTGCGTATAAATTTTTAAAATTTAATTTTTGTAGTACTATAAAAGATGTAAGTATGTATGTATTGTTAAAAAGTTTATAGTTACCAGAGGTAATTGCCCTTTTAAGTACTTTCAACAAGCGAGTTTGGCAATAGGAATTGCCAATTTTGCTGAATGATGAATATTGAATTATCAAATTTCTTATATTGTCTAAAACTACATTGAAGTTCCTACTAATTTTGTTTCTTACATTTTTCTATAAAGGACTTCTTTTTTCTTTAATCTATTTATATATAATAAATTCTACAAAAAACTATGATATATTTTTCTAATTTATTAAGAAAAAAGTAACAATTTGTTAAAGAGAAAATTTAAAAGAATTTACGAAATACTAGACTTAGGTGAATATTCTACACTTTTGAGACATGCTTACATTATAGAATGTATATGGTTATGGCAAATTGGCAATATCTAACTGTTGGGGTTTCCGCCCCCTCTAACCCGTTGGTTTACAGTTCAGCTGCAGATTGAGGAAATCAGCAGGAAGCTACGTACTGGAGACCTTGGAATTCCACTTAACCCAGAGGAAAGGTTTGAACGAAACTTACATACCAAAAATGACCATAACATATCTACAATACCTATCTACTGACCATTCAGCAGCCCATAAATACAGGGGCCTTATGATATGGCTCCAGTACAGTTAGTGTGGGATACTGATGTCTGTTTGAAAAGATTGGGCTTGATTAAAGCCACCACGCAGCACAGAAGATGAATTTTGATAATATTGGTTTGCCCTAAACAATTTCTTTTACTAATTCATTTTTTATTAAACACTGCTACAAAAGTCTTAGTTAGTAAATATAAATTTGGGGCAATAACTAAAGTGATAGTATATTAGTATGAATACTTAAATCTAAATAATATACATATTTTTCCTGAACATATTTCTTCTGTTTTAAAAATAACTTTCTCTATATATACCTATATACATTGCTTATATATAAATAATACATGTTTATAATATTTGATACAATTAAATGCAAAAATCAGATAACGATCGTAGTAGCAGTGTTTAACACACAGTGGGTATTCTAGTCCATATATCTTTTTAAATAGTTATACTTCTGCACATGTAGGGATATTCAGAGGTGTTCCTATGCAGACTGCTTTATTCAAGTTAATAGGCTGTATTTCATTATTTTACGCACAATTACGATTTATTCGATACCGATCGTCTTAATAGAATAATGAAAATTTTGCGCATAGGGCACCTTAATAGGGCACCTTCTATTAGGCTGCCGTGATCTGCACGGCCTTTTATATCTGTTTAATATCATAATGCCACAGGAACATTTATCATTAATTAACTAAAATAGATTTTTATCCTTAATTACAACTTAATGAGAGATTTCAGGCAAATAATGAAATTCGTAAAATTATAATTGCTAATATAAGCATAATACTGTAAAGATCAATATTACATTACTTTCAGGTACAACTTAAATAAATACACGTTAATTTTTCTAATAAATTAATTTACTCCAATAGGTTTAACTTTTCTGATTTTAGCTGGAACCATTATTTTATATCATTGTGTTTCATTAGTATTATACAATATAGTAAGATATACAAACTATTAACTAACCCAAAAAAATTATTTCCTAATAATCACAGGATCTATCTTAGCAGCTGACATCATACCGATTTCTGCCGTGCACAAATGCACAGTCTTCCAGTGGTTACCTATTGAATAGACTAATAGCAATGTTATATTTAACAGTACTTAATTTTTTACTCTTTATTTTAACATTTTGACACTGTTGGAAAACTCTGAAAATTAGTCTTTTCCAAGTCTATAGAATATTTTATAATCAATTTACAATTTCATTAATAGAAATCTTTGTATCTATTTTATACCTTTACCAAATTTGGTTAAAAATTAACAGATATATCTCTTAGATATGAATAGCAATTGTTAACTTTATTAGAATTTTATACTATTTTCTTTAATATATTACCGCATTTTTATGTTTTAATTACTTTAATTAATTTAATTATTTTAAAATGTTACATATATAATACATGTAGGAGTGTACTTAATAAATCATTTAATTTTTATTTTAGTTTTCTAATACAAAAATTTAAATTTAATTTATTCAGTGAAATTTGTTTTGCAACATATATTCTATTAATATCTTCTATAAATTTTCCAACATAGTCAGAATTTACTTTATTTGTTAAAAAGGAAAGGAAAGAATATATGTTAAGAAAAAATTTATGACCAAAGCCTAATAACTTTGAAGACCAATTAAAGTGTTATCTCAGTTTCCAACTTTCTGCTAATAATCAGCAGTTCTTCTCTCACTTAATCACACAGTCATAGTAGGATCAGGTTGCTTGTATGCTAGTACCATCTTAATGCAAACTTTGTTTCTTGACAAAATTTTATTTTTTTATTTTGCAGATCTCCTTCTCCAGAACCCATATATAGTAGTGATGGTAAACGGTTGAATACAAGAGAATATCGTACTAGACGTAAATTGGAGGAGGAACGTCACAATCTTATTCAGAAGATTCTCAAAATTAATCCAGAATTTAAACCCCCACCAGATTATAAGTAATTAAAAATATTTTTTTAATTTATATGTAAAATATTGCCGTTTTATTTATGTACTGCATTTAAAATTAAATATTTTTAGACCACCAATAATACGAGTACATGATAAAGTAATGATTCCTCAAGAAGAACATCCAGATATTAACTTTGTTGGCCTTTTGATTGGACCACGTGGAAATACATTGAAATGTAAGTTAAAATAATTTAAGATATTCATAAGATACATAAATTTTATACAGATTGTGTGTTAATGCTTCCTTTTTAAATACCAAAGCAATGGAGAAGGAAACTGGAGCAAAGATAATAATTCGTGGTAAAGGTTCTGTCAAAGAAGGAAAAGTTGGAAGGAAAGATGGACAACCTTTACCTGGTGAAGATGAACCGTTGCATGCATACATTACTGCTAACAATTTAGATGCCGTAAAGAAGGCTGTTGAAAGAGTACGAAACGTCTTTACAAATTAACATGTTTATAGCGTATATGCATATTATCAAAATATGTTTTTCAACAGATTCACGAAATTATACGACAAGGTGTGGAAGTACCTGAGGGACAAAATGATTTACGACGTAATCAACTTAGAGAATTGGCTTTATTAAATGGAACATTGCGTGAGAATGATGGACCACGTTGTACTAATTGTGGTGCATCTGATCATAAATCATGGCTGGTTAGTATACTGATATTTAAATGTTAATGATATCTTAATGTCTACAAGTAGATTAATACTTATTTCAATTATTACAGTGTCCAGATAAACCCAACGTAACAAATAATATAGTATGTTCGAGTTGTGGTGGAGCAGGTCATATTGCACGTGATTGTAGATCTAAGAGACCCGGTCAGGGTGGACCAGCTGCTGCGGGTATGGGTGGAATGGGACCGGGTGGAGATAAAGCTAAAATAGACGAGGAATATATGTCTCTTATGGCAGAATTGGGTGAAGGTCCACCACCTGATCGATCTAAAACTGGACAGCCTCGTCAACCAAATCCAAATCCCAATTATCCTGGTCTCTTTGATAGGTAAATTTCATCCTTTTTTTTTGCTTCTTATAGGAAAAAGCAAATTTTTATAGAAGATATACATACATATGTATATACACTTGCAATTCTTTTTAGACAACAAGCGCCTCGTGCTTTAATGGCTGCGCCAGCACATCCACCGCCACAAATGATGCAAGGTGGTCCAATGATGCCTCCACCAGGAATGGCTCCGCCACCTTGGAGTCAGGGAGAAGTGAATAACATGAATGGTATGAATATGCAATGGCAACCTCCTGTTAGTATGCCTCCGCCACCTGGTGTGATGCAACCACCTCCACCACCGCCTGGTTCTACATCTCAACCAAATATCCCACCATTGATGCCTTGGATGGCCGGGAACAATCAACCACCACCACCAGGGCAAATTCCACCAACACAAATTCCACCACCTGGAATGGGTATACCACCATGGCAGCAAGGACAACAGGGGCCGATGCGCCCGCCTCCACCTGGAACTGCTCCCCCTCCAGGTTTTCCAGGATGGCAACCGCAACAGATGGGTGGATGGCCACCAGCAGCTCCCGTTCCTCCTCCACCTCAGCAACAAACACCAGCTCCCCCTGGCA
This sequence comes from Bombus confusus, assembly GCA_014737475.1. NCBI lineage: Eukaryota > Metazoa > Arthropoda > Insecta > Hymenoptera > Apidae > Bombus > Bombus confusus. Next base: position 1,290,807 of record JACXIV010000153.1, read on the forward strand.
TTGATCTCAACACTTTACCTACGTTATTGGCGCAGCCACCTCCACCACCTCCACCAACTAGTTAGTGTAAAGAACCATCAAATTGTCTAATCAAATCTTTATTCGTACAATAGAGGGATATTATCAGTCATGTCAGTAAATAGATTATAATATTGGACTGAAGACAGTTAATAATTACTAATTAGTTGGAATGATTCGCGACTTTAATTAGTCTATTCGGCATATATGGCTTTGTTTTTTTTTTTCTAAAAAAAAAAAAAAAAAAAAAAATCAGTAAAGTATATAGTTAGATAAATATTTTCCAATTCTCCTCAATACTATACAAAGTTTATAAGAAATTATCTTAGGTTTGCGAAATATTTTTGAAATTTCGAGTACGTATCGTACTTTATGAATAAAAAATATTTAAGTTTTGGTTACCATTACTTTCGAACTTATTACATGTACCTAAAGCTTTCTTACAAGTGTAAATGTAAGTGATATGCCAAACACATTTTTATAATGTTACTTCAAGCACTTCATAATTTTTACTTACATGTTTCTGTAAACATAATATCATATATTACAAACATAAATATAACTTACTTGTTTGTAGGTAGTATGCATAATACATCTATATTATGCACACTGTAGTAATGCATTTGTTGCTCTGTACAAGTGTTATAATCAACTTTTGCTTCATTATATTACCTAATATTGAGATAAATATTATGCGATAAATGTTGAAAAATTAAAAATGTTTTCTATAGGATTATGCATGTAAGTTCCTTTGTATTACGAACATATTGCGACATCTATGATGGTTTTTATACTATTACTTCATTAATTCCAGTGAATGGAGTCTGTTATAGAATATTAGGTTATATAATGAAGCACCAGAACTGTTGCTTGTATGAGTAATGATTTGTCAATTCTAAATGTGTTAATATATGTTATTATAATTTCTGTAAAAAAATGTCTTTATTTCACTTTATCAAAAAGTATATTTATTGGGCATCGAAACGTAATATTGTAAACGTCCAAGCGCAATAATTTCGTATCACTGATTTACTAGTAAGAAATAAGTTTGTTTTAAATTATATGAAAATTCCTCTTTATATATAAAAATCATTAATATTGCGTGTTATGTTTAGGATACAAACATATGATAGTTTGTGAAACTTCATGATAGCTTAATGTGTATGTTAACTACACAATAAAGATACATTATGTATTAAAAAATATATGTGTATTATATATTTTCTAAACCTATTTTCGAAGTGTACATTTTTGTTTAAGAAAGGACAATTTTAAAACAATTATAAGGAAAATATTTTATTTTCTTTAACATTACAATGTTGAATATTTTATAATACTTTTAAATTAAAAATGATGCTAGAATTTAAACAATAACATTATATATTCAAAATTTTGATATATAAATAAGATTTTAAAAAATATATAGTATCAGTATATACGTATTTACAGACCTCTGGTGGTGGCTGAAAGTTTGAAAGTGACGAGTGATGACCTGCTTTTGTGATTGTAGTTGCATTCTGTAGAGTGCAGTATTCATCCAAATACGGCACGAAAGACCGAAGTTTCTAATATATTTTCGATTGGCATTTAATATTACCTTTGTCACTACATAGTTTTACATCTATATGATCTTTTACGACATTTGATTATAAAATTTCATACATTGACAAATTTATATGAAAGTAAAAGCATAGTTTGAAAGACTTAAAATGTTGGAAAAAATAGCAAACTCTTGGACGATCGGTCTGTATTCGCTTGTTGAGAATTCTCGACTTACTCCGAAGGTTTCGAATTTATGGGATAAAGAATCATTCACCGTCCAGCCTATAAATGACACGAAGATAACAAGACCCGACATATTGCTCGGATATTTAATTATATTTTGGATTGTTTTATATTTTATGTATGAGAAATGCGTTAATGTAAGTTTCAAAAATTTATTTTGCACTTTTATATGTTATGTGTTACCGTGTTAATTAATGAATTTGTTAATTATTTTTTTTTTTTTTTGGAGGGGTTATTTGCAAAAAGTACAGATAAAGGATAACAAAGCATATTGACATTATATTTGATAATTTTCATTTATTAACACAGTCGTTACTTCGACGTATGCGCATTCCATTGATGCAGAGAAATAGAATAATCAAAGCTGTATGGGAATGTGGATTTTGCTTTGGCAGCATTTGTTATCTAAAATCATCCACTATTAAAACGTTAAGCCTCTTCTTTGGAGAACAAGAGGTGACACACGAGGAGATGGGTGTCATTCTACATAAAAGCTTTTACTTTCATTGGGCAGGAATAGAGATCTTATGCCATGGAGCTTGGGTGAAAGGCTGGGCCAATTTTCTATTTGCGTCTTTTATCATGAACTCATACCAAGAAAAGTAAAGCAGCTCCTATTTTAACACTTAGCACATGCTTGGTTCTTTGTATTACTTTATATCTTTAAATATGTAACATTGAAACTTAGTTACTAAGTAAATTTAAATAATGCAAGTTATATTTTACATGATCTTTCACAATTTACTTTACAGATGGTGTACAATGGCGAGCACTTTTCTATTTTCCAAGGCAATTGATACAATTATAATAAATATTTGTCGAATCTTATTATGTGTATCTCACTTTACTGGAAGAAAGTTACCCAAATTATTCTTCTGCCTTCATTGTCTTAGCTGGTTAGTATATTAAAAATTTGATGTATTTTTGATCATAATACTTTCATGACAAATATCTATTTCAGGATGTACTTATATGTACTATTTGTACCAAAATTTTTATGGCCAGAAAATGTGGAATATACAAGAGCACAGATAGGATTACAGCTGTGGTTCATAGCAGAATGTTTAGATTCTGTAACATATCATAAAATAATTTATTTAGAAACTTATCTCATTATAGCAATTTTTCTTTACTAAAAAATATATTTTTTAGGTGTGGTTTAGATTTTTAGCATATGCAAAAGCTACACACTGGCTAGAAACATGCTTATTTCCCTTGCCAACGCAAGAAACAATTGAACTGGCAGGGATACAAAAGCGACATAGAGATTCCTTAAAAAAATTAGTGAACAGAACATCAAAGAGGGCAGAACTCTGGCAAACCCTGTTTTGTAAGTATATTCAAATAAAATTTATATATTGATATTAACTGTGATTTTTGAATAAAATTAGGTGCTGTGGCTATTAAGAAAAAAATAAAAAGAATTAGGCAAGCAAAGCAAAATGATTCCATATCAGTGGATAATTTGACAGAAGAGAAATTAATTGCAACAGAGGGAACAAAAGAAATGAATGAAGAGCAAAAAGATGAGATTATGAAACAATATAGTCAAATTGGAAATGAGTAAATTGTTTAGGTTATTCATAGATCATAAATTACTAGCTTTAATTATAACAAATTTTTAATTGAAAGTATTAAAAAGACCAAAGAAACAAAAGCTTGCATAAAATCTCGTAGCTTTTTAGTATAAAAATCAAGTTTATTTAAGAATCCTATAGAAATACACCTATTTATGTAGAAAATTCTATTATTTACATACAAATTAAGGATGCATTTTGCAAGTAACGTTATCTTTCTTAAGGCCTGCGCGATTAATAAAATACTTCAATAATGTTACAGACGTGTTTACTATGTATTTACACAAGGATGTGTACTTAAAAACTGTATGTGATTATCTTAATTATGAATTTAAATTCAAGCTCTTAATAGTTATTATCAAATAATTGCTTAATGTAAGCTTAATGTAAATTTGTTCGTCGAATGTTTATTTAAGAAATAATTTTTACCGTAACATAGGATAAAAGCACTATATGTATATTACTCTTACAATTTTATCATTTGTTTTTTAAATATTAAGCTCCAAGCACGATATGTAGATCTACATGACTTAATAATGATAGTGTTTATACTTGCTAAAGTAATATTGCCTTTGTTTATATGGAACAGACGTTTTGCGAGGTTTATAGATGGTAATAGAGCATGATGTGATAAACAAATATCTTATCTGTGACAGAGTGACAGTAATTAGAAACTGAAGATTGTAACACAGCGCAGTACATTTTGGAAACAATAAAATTGTTATTTGTGAAACAACTGAAATTCCAAGATTAGTTTTAGTTCAAGTTAAGTTGTATTTTAAACGATATTCAAACATTGAGCTATTTTGATTTAAAATGTAAAGAAACAGATATAAATACATGGATTGCAGGATATATAGATATTGGTCCAGGAATATAAAAAGATCATTTTCCATTTAATGTTCGTCTAAATTTTGTTCCTTAATTACAACTCCTTTAATTAAAGTACAAAAAAGAATAATAATCGTCTTTCAAATTATTTTACTGGTAAATAATTAACGTTATTTATATAAAAAGTTAAAGAAAGAAGTTACTATGTATGTACATATATAAAATAGACTGTGTGTGTGTGCAAAGAGTTGAAGATTGAACATCTAAACTTAAATATTTCCAAAAAAGTTGGATCGTGTTTTCCTTGTGCGTATTTTACTACAAAGAAAAGCTATTTAAGTGACACGTTGTTCCTAGATATATAAAGTTTTATTTCCGATCATTTTGGACTGTGTCAATAAAATATAGTACATGTATTTAGGCTGAATTGTTCCACGATGTTATACAGTTCAATGAAAAATATTATAAATGAATGTTCGAATAAAATTGTATTCAATATATCGGCAGCGTCGTATGCCTCGATAATATCGCACTTCTAAAAACTGTTAAAACATTTCGTTTAGAAACTTATAAATAAAACGTTGTATTATACAGATGCATAATACATTCTCTTTTCAACTTCACAACAATTAATAAAATTATTCAAGCGACTGTATCTTTATATCAATATCTGAAGGGAAATGTCATAGGGAGCTCCTATGTTTTTGCAAGTATGTAAATACATGTTTGTATTTCTTCTTTAATATAATAAAGAATTATGGTTTCTTTTGTTTGCAAATAGGTATTGGATAGGATAACCCAAATTAAGTGTCATATGTTCATATGAAATAGCTATTAAATATAGTAGAGTTTTTTATTTAAAATTTTTTATTTAAGATCATTAAAAAAAAAAACAAAATAATATATTATTGAGTTAATATAAAATGACTGAACAATCTAAGGTTACAGAAAAGTAGGAGTTCCAAGAAGTAAGGTGTTAATACTTTATTTACAGGACATTTTCAAAGTTACATCTCAGTTTCTTAAACATAGTTATTTTTTCTACACCTTAGATTGCTTGGAAGTCACTTTCTGTATTTTATTGAATCAGATCTTTTAATCCTTCTTTAAAAAATATATATATAGAAAACTAAGTCTTCATATTTTTTTTTTTATAAATAACTATCTCATTTGACACTTATTTTGAAATATCTTATACAAGCCCAATACCTTACTGTAATATCTTAAGCAAGAAATACTTTTTTTTTTTAAAGAATTACTTATCTTTAAATACAGTAACGTATTTAAGTAATTTCCGTGGCTAAAAATTAAGTTCGTCGCAATTATGAATTATAATGAATACATTATTTCATATTAAGAAATGAAAATCACGTATAAAGTGAAAGTACATAATCGATGGTAAAACATTTAATCATAGATTGGCAGATTATGCGCTACGCACAATCCGACGAGTAAAACTACATTTAATATAGCAACACTTCTCTCCCTGAATGCGTTGTGAGTCCGAGTGTTGAATATAAGGCCATTTCATGTGAATGACGACCGTTAAAAGTTCAACACACCATTTATAAAATCTCTTCCTTTATGGGAACAACATCTTCAATTTCGTGAATGAAGACAAACTGTCTGCTTAATTTACGTAGGTTCGAGCTTATAGACACACTCACAAAATATCTTGCCATATTACTTTTATCGTGTGTGGTAATGGTTATTTATAATATTTATATATTTTTATATTTATATATATATATATATATCGTTAAATTGTTTTGTAACTTACGTTGAGTAACTATCACTGCGCTTACTTCCTCATAATAATGTATAATCAATTTTCCTTCTTTTTTTCTACTTTTTGTTTTTTTCGTTTCATTAATACTCTTCACGCACTCACGCGGCTGACTTTCACACACACACACACACACACACACACACACACACACACACACACACACACACACACACACACACACACACACACACACTCTCTCTCTCTCTCTCTCTCTCTCAAACGACAAACAATTAAAATAAAAAAATATTAAGAAACACAGGGTCCACATGTAAAATCCATATCTATGCGATAACCGCGCCAACCACAAGCTAATTTTTGTTTCTTTCGTTCTCCCGAAATTTTTCCCCTAATTTTATTGTTTCCGAAAGAAACTCCCGTGTATTACAAACGATAATAATAATAAAATTCGCTAGAAGAATTTGTATCGTCGAGTAATTCTCATTGATTAGTTTTTTCGGAGTAGTGCATACAAAATTGTCAAAATGTTCTTCTTTCTCGGTGTGTTTGTTGACTACTGGTGGCAGGCATTTATGGTTCGTCGTGATACACACTACGAGCCGAGGTTTTTCAAAGTAGTAGGACTGGTTGGAAAGTCTACGATCAGCGGCCAAAAAGAATCTCGTCAAAAGGAGGATTTTTAAGCAGCGGATCGTTGCTTCGTTTTTTTTTTTTTTTTTAAGACGTAAAATCCTGGCTATTCATATATACTTAACTAGTAATTTTACCAATTACTCGGCTCTACTTATTTTCCTTTTTTTTTTTTTATTATTTTTTGCTTTTCGTTTATTCTTCGCATCTGTATTAAGAGGGAACAACAGTGAACCGGAAACACGCCACTGTTGTCCATCGAAAGTAAGTCGTTAATTTTCGTAGCTTAGGAAGACAGTAAATTATTCGGAACGCGATTGCAATAATAAACAGTTGCAATTGTTTTCATGTTACTTCGTTTTTTTCGTGCGTTTCATCTTGTTTTCTTGTCTCTTCATGTACGCGATGTTAATATGTCTAATAAATTTCTCACGGTTCGTCGGTGATACTGGAACGAACGTAATTACGAAAGTGTACCTTATTACGAACATATTACGTATTATGAGCAATAAAAGTTGAGTCGGTGAAACTTTCTTAGGCCTAACGCTTCTTCTGTTTCTCTTACGTCAATTTTACTCGTCGTGCGTGGATCCAGATTTTTAGAATTTGCAGCTTCGCAACTAGAGAGACACGCGACATTGTTCTCTATTCTTTTCTTTTTATTCTGTGAAAATATGGCCCCATTGTTACAGGCTCAATGTAAACTTTGGAAACTGTTCAATATCTTCTTCGTCTCATTCTTTTCCTTTCTTCCAGAGTCTGCAACAGGCTTTGTCAAATTCCATGCCATCTACATCAATTATTGTGATCCTTTTTCCATTACTTTAACAATTGCTTTGGTACGTCGTTGATCGTTCTCCGTTTTAAAACTCGTTTCGATTCGAAACTATGTTGTGTCTAAAATATAACACTTCGGTCCCACATTTTTTCTTCGCTGTGTGTAACGAGACACGAGAACACTTTAGTACGATTCAATGGCAAAATTGTGTTCTTTGAGGCGTTCTTCAAGGGTGACGGAACATCAGTGATTCCTTAAACACTTAAATAACAAATTAATATTTATATTGTATGTTCAACTTTTTTTTTTATGACTATTGTTCTCGATCGTCCTTAGAAATGACCTCGAATATAATTCGTTTGTTAATTTTATACCCTTAAAGAATCACAATTGTACTGTGAATGCAACTGGCATAAACTCGAACTCTTCTTAGGTCTCTCCACATTAATTCTACGTTGTGTACATGTTTCAACAACCTGATTTCCCTACATGTCTTTCGTTCGTTTGTAATATTAACGGTAAAACCACGAGTCAAAAATCATTTGCCTTCAACGTTCATGCAAAAACATATTTCTTGTCCTTCGCAAGTATTTTAATCTTTTACACGAGAACTGAAGAAACATAATATTATCGTTTAGAAATATGACTTTCAAGGGTGCAATCAAGGTCAAGAAATATGTTCAATTACATTTATTGCATTCCCATTTTATCTAATTGTCGTCCATTTTCGTTAGTGTTATTCCTACGTTCTGATCGCTGATGTGCGTATGATTTGAGAATCCTCGCCTTGAGCAGGGGAATAGCAGTTAATTGGCCGTTAGTCGTATAATTCGCGCGAAAAATCGAAGACTCCCTTTCTCTCATCGAGGCTTCAGTCTTTCAGTCGTTTACACCAGGGACGAGAAACCTCTGTTTTTTCGATCTTGTTCGCAAGTGTATCGGAATCTCTTGAATTCGAATAAAATCAACGAATACTTGGATACATTGACCAATGTCTATTCAAACGTATATTTATCGTTCTCGTATTACAAACCAATAAATCTGTAAATGTATAGTTCCAAACGAAAACTTGCAAACGCTTGCGAGAATGAAAGAACTGACACCGATATAATATAATTAATCCAGGATTCAAGCGATAGAAGTGGAAGTATTATAATGATAGGACTATATAGAAATATTTGAACGATACCAGCCCCCTCGGATCTAGCAAAATAGCGGCCGAAGGTTATCAATGTCGATTAACGCTAACAGACTTTCCGTACAACCTATATGTACCATCGAAATGATTGACAGCACGTGGGTATTCTTTGCAAAAGAGTCCCTGGTCAACGTGAACGCATTTTCATAATTTGTTCTTACGTTGTTGCGTAATGCATTGTATATGTATGTACGTGTGTAACGCATGTGTATGCGAGCATGCGTCGTACGTGAAGGTAACGAAATTGAACAATTGTCTCTCAGAGGCTTGTGACGATGTGTGGCTTGGCAGTGGTGGAAGCGATCTCGGACAGTCGCACGTCGATGGGGATGCGATCGTCGTACAGCGTTGGTGCCTGCAGGATGATACCTGCCGTGCCGACGACTACGGCTAGTGTAAAAATCCACAGGAATAACCTGTCAAGCACCATCGCGACGTATTTCCAATCTTCTTTGACCTAAACAATTAACAATGATTAAGTCGACTAGATAACTAATTACATGGTAGCGTTAGTAGATTATTTATTTCAGCTTTCACCAAGGAATGAACTACGTTTTTACAATTATGTGATTACGTAATTTAATTAATTACGCAGATATCCAAGATATTCGCAAAAAAGCTCTAATTGAAAATTTAATGAAATTCTATTCAGGAAAAATACTCGTAAAGTTGTTGACCTTGACAATATATTTCATGGCCATCGGAATCAGTGAGGTGTCTTCTATTCTGCATAACTATCATAATTTATTTTAAACATTCTATCGTCTGTTCCATTCTCATCGTCTATTTCGTTATTATAAAGCCGGAAGTAAAGGTTTGCATACTCTGGTAGAGTCCTCTTCTCTTTTCGTATGGTCAGCAATGAAACGAATGCCTTCAATAGCCTTATATAGTTCTGGGCAGTGATGCCAATGATGAAGAGTGCTACAGAGAGCGTCCACGCTCTCCTCGGTCGGCAGTTGCGGTGGAGGAGCAGCCGTGGTTGCTGGTGAACCGTGAATGCGACACGCGCTTCCTAAATTCACAGCTTCTAATTCCCTAATAATCACATATTTATTTTTTTTTACAATAAACATATCGTCACGATCTCCTTATTTATTTTACTTAAAACTTTGTTTTAAGAAATGTGCCTTATTATTCTTGTCACCTATAAAAGTATGATCGCTTTTTAACAAAATTAACAATAACTCTTAGAGAGGAGAAGATAAAATCATGTGAAAAAATCTCACTTCTGTGAGCCATTTCAAATATACATTTAATTTGCTAATTACGAACTTTACATACCGAGGGTGTAATTCGTCCCGCGAATCGAGACTCGGGAACAAAACGGAGGACTCAACCAGCTCCGAGGCCGAAGTCTCTACGAAGAGAGACGGATCTCGTAATTCGAGACCATTGCACGTTCTCACCATCACTCGTTGGCCGTGATGGCTACCCATGCTACGTTTGTCTATCTGGTACTGCGGCCTGTTAAATAAAAAATATAATCACTATCAACGAAAGCACGAACGTTATTAAATAAGATGTTTCAATATTTTAATCTTTATATTCAATTTCTAACTTTTTTACATCAATAAGATCAACGAGCGGTCGCCATAAGAATGTTAGAAACTAATTTAAATGAATTGCATACATATTTCTGGTGTCTGAATATATTTACACTGTAGTAATGTTGACAAGCTTTTCTTTCTGAAATCTCTTTATAATCACTAACGATAGATATTAATTTTATAAGCTCGTGGAACTACGATCTATACTATTACAATTACTGGTATTTCGTTTGTACAGGCGATATGATTATCGTAAGGCGATGGTATCAAGCATGTCGGTGGGCGTAGTGACGATTTATTATAATCGATGCGTAATCAGTTACTGGAAACATTACGTTGCAAGTAGTGTATAGAAGATTCCAACAAGGTGCTACACGACGTGTAGTGCTGAATTGTGCATAACGTTGTACGGAACTGTCGAGCTACCGTGTTAGCATTTACAGTGACTAATGTGCAGGATTCCAAATCGTTTGAACGAGATAAATGGATCTGCGAATTTTCAGTCCCTGCCTTTATGCAAATTTCTTCATCTTCTTAACAGCTAGGAACTCGGCTCTCAAGTTTCAATATAATATTCTCGATATATCGACAAATCTCCAATATCTTTCGCTTCTTTAAGTTCTTTCCTCTTTCTTCGTATATTTCACAAACGGATTTCGATACTTTACTATGCTTGTTTGCATCTCGGCCGAAACTAGAGATACAAATGTTAAATGCAAATTCAATTTCAGTTTGGTGGACAGAGGAAGAGACAGAAAAAGAGACAGGGAGAGAAGTAGAGAGAGAATGGTGGATTGTGCTAATGGTTGTAGACACGACGTGGCGCTAACGTCACGTGCGAGGCCACTAATGAACGTTCTAATGCTGCTTGGCATAGGCCCAACGGCTGGTCCAAATGCTCGGTAAAATCATATCTTGCCTGGAATCGTAATCGGATCTCTTCGAAGACGTATTATACCTGCGCATCACCAGTAGTCTTGGCAGAACATGGATAAAAACACGACGGACCCACGGTGCCATCACGTGCGTCTGTGGCGACCGGAAGTGAACATTAAGGACTACCACGGTTACGCATATACTGAAAATAGACGTTATATTAGATTACACTGTCGCTTATAATTTACTTACTATAAAAACTTACAACTGAAATTAGAATCGAACTCGGAGAGTCAAACCGTAATTTAGAAATTTTACCATAGAATCATTAGCTCGAACAGAATTAATCATATGTTACTAATACTCAGGGTCAAACGGAGATTTCACTTCTCCGCTATACAACGGTTTATTCGTACAATAAACTAGTTATAACGCTTTAGAAGCAAGTTTTAGAAATTTAAATATTTGTCGATCGTTATACCTGAAAGTGTCTAGGATCATGGTGAAGAGGACGAATTTACCGAGAAGCGGTACCACGAGCGACGTGGGCGGGATAATTTCGGCCAGCAGGAGGAAGAACACAGTCAGCGACAATAAAATCGAAATTGATAGGCTGACCTGCAATTAGACGATCAATCGTGTCAGTTATGTCGTAACGATACTTTTTCTCATTATTTTGTTTTTTGTTTTTTTTTCGAAAAAAAAAAAATGAAACGGTACCTATCAAGAAACAAAAAGGAAAACGAAAAGAGAGAAAGATACAATACAGGAGGAATACAGAAAAAGAAAGAAGTGGAAACAATCGAAGAGAGAGTTCTGATACGATTCAGAATGTAGAAGGCACGCTCGAGCAAAGCGACTCCGCCACAAAGAGACAAAGAGGTAACCCTCGAGGTTAAGAGTGAAGAACAAAACGTTCCTTTCATTCGTTCATGACACAGTATTGTATTTCGAAACGTGCTAAGGTCGTGTCATTACTTGCGATACCAATTACATAGCGATTAGAAAGAAAACGAACTCTATGAAGAAGAAGCTCGTGTCCATTAAAAAGTGTCCTTTTCTAATAGAAAATCGACGCCGCCTTAAATTACTTTCTTTCAAACGTTATACCACGAATTTGTCGAATCCCCAAGGCGGATTTCTTTTCAAAGTAAGCCCGAACTTTTCAAACAGAAGACGGCGTAGAGCCGTACACAGCCGCCCACAGGGAACACGCGATACACGCGAAGATAGATGTGACTCGGATATTTCGCGATAGGTTGGTGTAGGTTTCAAATCAGTAGGCAAACCAGAAACGAAGAACAAAGCCCGATTCGAGAGGGCATTGTTTCACCGGGCTGGCAGCATTCGTCCAAAGTAGCTAGTAGATTTGCAGTTCAAGCCGAATTCGTGCTCTTCGTCGCGATTGTCCTTTTCAAACGGGATTCACCGCGAGACTTTTGTGTTTGGAAGTTGTTTGGAGTTGATCGTACGCGATATCAAGAAGAATACTTTTGAATTGATATGCAGATGGAAGTTGCTTCGAGTATAGTAGTACCGGGCGATTGAAAGTATAATAAGTTACGCAATGGTTGTGGATCTGAAGAAGCGATCTTATATTCGTTTCGATTAAACGTTCCTTAACGCTTTGAATGCCGCATGGGTCATCGGTGGTCCACGTTGAACTTTCCATTTAGTCCGTTGTAGTTATTCCGTGTGAAACAAATCTTAATCGTGATTCGGAACATAATCAGTCGATGCGTAATTATCAAGTACAATACGATTATAGTACCGTGGACCATCGATGGTCCACGTGGTTTGAACGAAAAGTCACGTGAAGATGATTCGACACTCAACGTCTTACATTGAAGTACTTATTGCTAGCACTGCGCGTTATTGGAACTCGACTCGAGGATATCTGTCGTAAAATTGGAAGCATCTGTTTTATCTACTTCATCGTATTTTTTTTTTTTTAAATACCAAGAGACACAGCCAGTCATGACGAGTACAAGACTGAATACTCGAGCGTTGTGAAGATCCGACGAAGAAAACGAGTAAGAGGAAATTGATCCCCGTATCGTTTTGTTTAGAAATAAAAGAGAAGTTCTATCGCGAAAACCGCGGAATAGACATAAGAAGGAAGAGATCTTGGGACGGTGTCTTTCGCAACGAATCGAAGTGTCGGTGAGCGGCTGCGGATGGCACGCTGACATCTGACCTTCTCCCCTTTTTTTTTCACCACCTCCGCCGCCCTCGACGTTTCCTCCTTTACCCTTTCGCCGGCTGTTTCAAGCCAGAACAATACGACTGAATTATAGAGGCGCACACGGCGTCAAGTGGGTATCGGCTCGAGGTCAAGAGTCTACGAGGAATGGAGGCCGAACGGCATTTAGAGGTTTGCATTCCGACGATGGATTTTGATATTTGACCCTCTCCACCTGGAATTCTGATCGAACGAGTCGACTTCACCCACGAGATCACCCTCTGCGCGACACACTGCGAATATTTTCAACTTCCCTTTGCTGGACACATTCATACACCGAAGCGCTTAAAAAATTGAACGTTTCATGGTGTTTACCTTTCTCAAGGGTTCTCCCCAATTCAGGCTTGTTTTTAAAGAATCCAATCTTCCTTCGTCAGTCAAAGACTTTCCGTTCCACAAGAATATCATAATATCATAAAATATCATTTGAAAGTGCTTTCCACGTTTTCAAACCTAATTTCATTAATACCATGACTACTGCGGGGTTATAATTAAAATATTCAAATTAAACGAACAGTCATAACTGTACAATACCCGGTATCTTTAATATTATCATAGTAACATAAAGTATGTACCAAATGTTTCACAAACCGCTTAATTTTAGTTTCAGTAAAATTGAACGAACACACATGAAATAAGCTACGATAAAGACATACAATTTGATGAGCAATCGTGTTAAAACGTTCCATTTAACGGTCCTTTGTACGGCAAAATTCGTACGCTCGCTATTTACCAACGAAAGCCTAGAAAATGTACAATAAAGGTATAAAGCGTTAATATACCTTTTAAGAAGCAAGGGATTTAAACAATTCGAAGGAAGCCTTTTCATCTAAAAATGAGAAGAATAGAGGGGCTTCTTGTTTCACCTCGTCGCGTGGAACGGGACATGGCGACGAATTTAATATCCTTTATTGGCTTTACTTTTCTCTCGAATCGTCCGCGCACCAACGAAATTTATCGATACACTTTCACGACGCCTTCAGTTCGCGGTTCTTATATTAAACTGGCGGAAACTCGGACGAACTTTTCCCGCTCGTAAATCGCGGCATACGATGGACCATGCACCACTGTGAAATTTTAAATCAAACGTTCCTACATCAATTCGTTTCGCGTTGAGATTGCACATTCTGACGAACTCGTATCTACGATTTACAATTACTGTAAACTTCTGGCTCGTAAATATTATTGCACTAACTGTGGGTCAGCTGTGTAACCGATGTACGACTGCGGCTTTTTATACAAATTCTATTATGGGATATTATGTTTGAGAATATAATTAAAAAGCTGAAATCTCGGTGGAAAATTGTTTTACCTATCAAAGTGTTACAGAAGGCACTTTGGACATTTTATATATTTCTTTATATCCAATGTATTGTGTTCAATTTTACTTTCAAATTCTACTATAAATGCATAAAAATCCGCAGTCTGATCACCGCTCCTTCGCATTCTCACCTTCCTCTCTACGATTAAACCAGCGAGTGAAACGCGTGAAAATAATTAAATACCTCGAAGAACCAGGAGAGAAGACAGTGAAACAGGGAATAAAAGTATGTGTATAGTTTTAATAAACACTGCTCACCTTCTCGCCACTGTCGCTTGGCAGGTAGAAGACCAACACCGTGAGAAACGAGATGCCCATACACGGTATTATAAGGTTGACAGTGTAAAACAGAGTCTTCCGTCTCATGGTGATGTTGAACGTGATGTCGAGGTAGGGCTCGTCGCAGCACGTGTAAAATTTTTCATTTCTGCAAATGAAACACTGGATGTGACCGTATTTCTAAAGATACCTCGGGTTACCTCGCGGCGAATTGTTATCTTGAAATTGTTCTCTCAACATGTACGCCATTTTGTTCTGCTACGAACGGCTGGATACGTCCGTAGAAATTTTCTCAGCCTGATTATACTTTCGTTTCGATTGGTGTTTCGCCAGAGGATTGCCAGTTTCTCGAGAATTGGCTCGAATTGGAGGAGTACTTGGAAAAGAGGTCTTAGGGGCTTAGGGGCGCGTTTAGGACGATTCCTGGGGGATGTCTTACCTCACAGCCGGGACTTCGAGGATATCCCATTCGACGGAAGTGTAAAACTCCGACAGATCGACGCCGATATCTACGACGTTGCTGCCACGGATCTCGTCGATGTGTCGTAGATCGACCTGTAAAGTTTCGATAAAACGTATGTACTTGGAGAAAATTATTTGTCGATGTTAGAGAGCGATAAAATGCTTAGAATGCGTTTAGAAATGTAGCTATCGTATTTTACTATTGCACTATTGTACTAAATTGTAAGCTTCCTTAAGGAACCAACATTTTTAAAGCAATATTTCATTTCTGATTCTCTTTTAGTTAAGCGATAACTTGTTTACGCGCACTTTATTGAATGATTCACACGAAAATACGTTTTAATTAATAATCTTACCGAATAACTTTACCGATTATTTTACTGCTTGGTCCTTAATGATTAATTAGTTGGTGATCAATTCCCTTTGTAAGTGCGAGAATCTTCCCATTTATATGAATCGAGATAAATAATTTAATATTTATCGGTAATCGAAGCGAGATATAGAAGAACTGTCGTACAAAATCTTGACGCGAAACGTTTTATAGAATATTCGACGAACGGGGAACGAGTTATTTATACAATTTCCTATTAATTTTATTTAAAGTATATTTTCCACCTTTTAATTCGATCGTTGTTTCACAGAAGATTTATCAGTAAAACGATATAATTCCGTGAAAACTGAACGTATCAGTGAGGTTAATAGAGGAAACGCGAGGCATTACGGTAGATAGGTTTGATCCACTCGAGGGATGGAATGCCATTCGATGTTCCTGATATTTACGTCCATTTCTGCCCGTTAAGTTGGAGTTAACGAGATTCCCCGGCGCAACCGCGCCGGAATTCTCGATTATTACTTCGAGACGACGATTCGAGGCGAAACATCGGGACACTGCACGATATGACTCTTTAAAATCGCCACTCGACACAGAAACTTCAGCCAAAGTGTCCGTGTGTGTGTGTGCTTTAGTAGAATATACAATACCAATCTCTCGTAAAGAAATTAGCAAACCTTTTAAAAGAGGACCGCGCGAAATATTAGTTAAAAGTTCCTTTCGATTTTTTTAGCGATCGTCGACCGTCTTCAACGCTTTTTGAAGCGATTCTTTTAAGAAAATAAATTCTATTTATTGTCAAATCTTTTAGAATCATCCTAACAGTAATAGGATATTATAAATTGTAGTTTGTTAACAATTCTTTCATCCAATTTTTCAACACGCGTTGCTCGGGAAACTTTTGAATACTAATCATTGGAAAATCCCCAATTGGATACGGCGAAAATTTTCAAGTTCTTTTCCCTAAAGAATTACATTCTGTCCATCTCAGATTCTTTAGGATCTTCGTAACTATGGTAGAAACGTATCTGTTTTATAATCGTTATCGTAATATCGCTTGAGAGGTTTCCTAATATTAATTACTGGAAAATCTCCGATTGAATCGAATCAAAATGGCGACCAGCTATAAACGCTAATAGAAGGAAACATCTTGTTCGTCGAGAGAAATTGACGATCCCAGAATTCGCATATGATGCGGCGGATCGTTAAAAGCATCTCACGTAATCACCCCTTACGGAATGTCC
The DNA here is from genome assembly GCA_014737475.1 of Bombus confusus. Taxonomy (NCBI): domain Eukaryota; kingdom Metazoa; phylum Arthropoda; class Insecta; order Hymenoptera; family Apidae; genus Bombus; species Bombus confusus. The sequence continues at coordinate 1,307,676 of JACXIV010000153.1, forward strand.
ATTTCGTATACCGTATATAAAGCTGATCGATCGGGGTATGTGTTTCTTATTAAATGAACTTGATGGATATCCCGTCGTCGCGTCTGATGACGCATGGACAACGTATCACACACATATGTATATGTATACACGATATGTATTATTCATCGACCGGTATAGATACTTTACGCGATACTACTCGTGCTGCATGCACGACAATCGTCTGGGAATAATGACGCGAAACGATCTCGCCCTGTCCACTTGTAGCTTCGTTACATGTAAATTCTTCTTTCCTTCGACGATTACGTAATTCTTTGTAATGTCGTGAATATCGGTACGAATTTTTCCTTCTTTGTTTTTTTTTTTTGGTTGATATCGAAGGAAAATTTTGCAGGATAACGAAGGTCTTTCAATATTAAAATTATCAGAACGATCGAATGACGTATTCACGATTTTTATAGAAATTTTATAGGTTCATAACGATGCACCTTTGGGATTTCCTTCCTAGATTTACTATTTCTTCTTGATTCTTCGCTTCCCCTTTCACCTTGATTTTCTTTGTACAAATTTTACACTCTAGTCGTCGGTAATTTTATTCGCCAATTATTCTTTCATCGAGCAATTTTATCATAGTATTTTGAGAAAGACTTTGGTGTAGGATTGGAACAAAAATCGATAATAGTTCTTCTGTATTTTCTTGTAACAACTCGGTATCTTTTGGCAACAGGAAAAAGATGACTCGCAATTTCGTTAGAAAGTTTATCCTTTAAAACGTCGCTCCTTCCAAAATTTCAATACCGCACCGCCACGTCGTTTGTTTCGCTGATATCGATTAGGCGAGGAGAAATAGAGGAATCTGACGGATCGGGGAAGTAATCGACGTGGCCGGAAAAAGTCTGGCGGTACCGGGCTATAATAAACAACTCCGTGTATCGCGTAGACGAGATATTAATCATTGGAAATTTATGTACGTTTCATTCGGCGTACATCCGCCACGGTGGTGTACCGTTCTCATGCATAGTGATAAGTTGCACCAAGCTGTTCGTACGAGGCGCGCAATAACATGCAAATAAACAAATTCACGGCGTCGCTTTGTGCAACTGACTCACGCGTCGCGTTAATTACACTTTCTTAATCTAATTTCCGGTTACGCACCGTTCTCGGCCACGCCGATGAGTTCCGGTTGCTTCTACGAGCGAATCACGTCACGTTTCACGGTTGTTAAAACTCTCCTCGCCTGCCTTTTCTTTTCTTTCTCTTTTCTAATTTAAAGTTCTATAGCCAGCGTGGTTACACTTAACTCAACAAGGGTTTATCGAAGAAGCGCGATGAAACCTCGCGTAAAGTAATACTTGATTCGATCCCAATGCATAAAATAGTGTTGCTGCGAGTGAATCGAGTGTTCTCGGAAATTATACAAGATCAACGCAATAGCATCGCGCAAGATGTCAAATTTTACTGAACGCGGGTGTTTCTCAAAATTGAAAGAAGGAGGACTTTGATTGAAACTAAGCGGAGATCTGTCGTCGAATCTTCGATGCGATATATGGTAACGTTAATACATCCCTAGTCTGTAGAATGAATTTATAATGGTACCATTTTTGTAATCAATTGTTTTTTTGAACCAATAATACTCCTCTAGTCCTCTGAGATATAATTACAATTTGTCCAAACATGAGATGTACTAAAGGAATTTTTTAAGACCGACTGGAAAGTTTCATCGTTCGCAATTGCAATTCTTAGCATAATTTTATCACAAGTTTCCCTCTCATCTTTCTTTCAAATTCCTAACACCCTTTTGAACGCGTCTTGTATGAAGATGAGTTCTTATCGATAATGAGTAAAATGCAATGAGAAAGTTGAAGACGATCGTTACCTGGAAGCCATCGTAAGTCCACGAGCCGAACTTCATGACGCACGTCTGCTCGTCGAACGGGAAGTATTCTACGTCGATCTCGCAGGAAGACTTGTATATGGCCGGTGGCTTCCATTCGACTCTCCCTGTGTAGTTTAACGTCGCCTTCGTTGCCAGCGTCACCTCGAAATTACCGTCGGCACTGTTCGAATCAAATGGATCAACCATTATAATTGATTGTAGATCGATAAAACTGTCCTTTGATTTTCAAGAAGATTTTCGAACATAATACTTTTGTCGATTGTTTGGAAATTAAGTGGGGTTTAATTAATAAGGGAATTTTTAATCGATACACGTAGAATATTTTTATTTGTCCAGTTGTATTTTTTTAACGTTAAAAGAAAAGTATATATATGTGTATTATATCGTTAATGAAAGTTTCAACTAACAATGGAATTTTTACTTAATTTCTGGTAACGAGGAACTTTTATTCTCAGATTGTACGAAATCTTCTTTTTTTATCCGCAACTTGCCAAATACGAGAAATGTTATTTCTTATCGCTAAATTATTAAATTTGCCAAGTTTTTGTTTATCCTTGAATCGTGGTTAATCAGTGAAATTTCATGCTATGTTATTTAATATGGCACGTTTGTTGAATATTAGCCAATGAAGTAGCAAGAAATACGAGTAGAATTTCATAGGGCAGAGGATAAATCGAGTTTGCACCGTTATGAAAATTCCAAAACTAGGAGATTACTCGTGGCAGTTCGCCAAGTAATTCTAGATGGTCTTTTATGTCTTATGCTCTCTACAAAGTTAGATCCATTAAGGAGTAGCACTAGATATTAACGTGATTTGCTTGGTGACGAAAAGAAGGCCTTACTTGTTATACAAAACTATATCGGGCCTCCATATATGATCGGATGGCACGTGCAACATCTCCACCCCACCATATTCCTTTGGATCCCACTTTAACTTGTAATCGTACCATGACTGCAACAAGACACATTTCAATGATTTCATAAAAACGATGTACCTACGTTCGGGAAAAATCAATAAAGAACGTTCGAAATAATTATTAAAGAAATCTGATAAAAAATCCTAAAATACTCTTCAAAAGAAATACCAAGTATACTTAATTCGTATAAATGAAAAAATCAATACTTATCATGTAATATGTCATTTCGTATTCCTTTTGATAACAATGAAAACAATGAAATGAATCAACCGTTCAAGAATTTCAGAATACATATTAACGTAGCAAATGGAAAACATCTTCTAACACTTCAGCTTTTGTAAAATACGAAGTAGAGTCTTCTGCCTTACTATGATTTCTCATCGACCATAATCCCTCGAGTCGACATATACGTACGAATGTATCTACAAATGGCGTTCTTTATTTATCATTTAACATATTATCACGATGCACATTCTTATCAGTCACGCCTAAAAAAAGACTACTTCGACACGATTAACAATTATAAGTTTCACGTACATCGATCAATCGTAAAGTCAAGAGCCTTTTCTTCACCTCTCGACCACGCCGTTAGTGTTGGATTATTATTTTGTAACACTTCGCACATGTATAAAGCTGAGTAAAATTCAACGAGAAAAAAGAAAGAAAAAAGAAAAAGAAAAAGGAAAGAAAAAAAAGCCCCGATGAAATTAAGCGCAACGCCGGGCAAAAAATATTCGAGGGGCAAATTATGAAGCAGAGGGTGGAAGCGTGTCCCAGAATTGTATTTCCCGTATCGTTCGTGTGTGCGATTATCGCGCGGCCGCTTGTTCTTTTCAGCCTTTTCCACGACGGATTGTTTCCGCGAAACTCAGCCTGCCACGAGCAGCAGGCTTACTTTGTTCGCGACGTTGAACAGTTTTGACGTCTGTCAGCCTCTCCGTCGGATCAGATCCCGGGTGAAATTAATTAAAACGAAAGGAACGATGAAACACGCCGCTGATGGGATGTATGCCGGGCAAAATGCCCAGGATTACACGTGTATGCCTCGTGTATGCCACTGTTTTGGATATCTCGGGGAGAACGTGACAGAATAAAAAGAATAGTGGTATGGAAAGCTTAAAAAACGAACGAAAAATGAATATCAAAATAATAAATATCAAAGTTATAAATGTTACTGTAAGTAATCGAGAGATTGAAAGGAAGAACGATACGAACGAAGAAATCCTTAATTTTGCTGCATTCTCTTCGTCATTTTCCATCCAATTGTGTTTTTCTAAAGTCAAGAAATATCTCAAGTTCGTACAAAATAGAAAAAGATATGGTTATCAGTATGTATAATTTTTTATTTCAATTTTGTCTTCAGCGCATTCTTATGAAACTCTTTTCGTTCGATGAAACGAAAGCAACATCAAAATAGAAAAATTCGAATTTTAGAAAAGTTGAACTGTTATAAAGGAACCTGTATACTAAGGAACTTTAAAACACATTATTAGACACTGGTGGACTTTTATGTACTTACGAGAAATTTAAGTGCGTCAAAATGCACATAATACGCAAAGATATTAAAAATATCCGAAGTATAGCACTTATTGCAACATGCTGCGGCTGGAACAAACTCTTTAATTGTGTTTATAAAAATAAGAATTTGCATAAATATCCTCAGTCTACATATTACTAAACGCTCTTATGAAAGCTCGCGAGATTTTTCCACCGAACCCCTCGAGTATAACAAATGAAATTCTTTTTCGATCGATCGACGCGGATAATGTTACGCGACTCGATTTATTTCTCGCAGGTGGAAATGTTTTCAACGTTTGAAACGTCTCGCATATTTCTGCGTCGGAGAGAAAAAGTATAACGAGAGAACGATAGGAAAGAAAAAAGTGATTGTATAGAACTGTACGTCAGGCTAATTGACAGAGGGGATCGCAGAGAGCATGCGACAGAATGTTAATTAACGCGAAGCAGGCGAAGCCTTTTCCGGATATCTCATTTACGAGAAAAAACAGCGGGAAAAGGAAAAACGAAACTAACCGATGAAAAATAGCAAGTAGTTCATTTATTTACGAATTAAATTATTTACGAATTTGGAAAAGTATTCGACAAAGTTATTCTACTTTATACATTCTTCCAATTCTTTCAAATAATTAAACGATTGAATAATGAAACAGGTAAATGATCGTGCGATTTCTCGATAGAACAGAAATCCAATAAAATTAGCGAAGAATGGCGGCAGAGAACGAAACTGTGCTTAACCAATGCCTGATCAGTGATCACTGGAACGTCTGACCTATATTATTTGATACCACTTAATTCCTCAAGCTACACATCCTGCAGCGTTTCCTGGACAGAACGTTAAATCTTTTCAGCTTGTCTATTCTCCGTAAGTTACCTAAGCCTCTAAATGCTTGTGTCACACGGAGAAACATCATATGTATAGACATTATCGACAGATAAATACTCCATTCTGTCCCAGTGCTATTTCTTGATACGTATTACTTCGTGGCCGTTTAATGACGATCCATAAGCAATATTAAAGTAGATACAGTCGATTTCTGACGCTGATTTGTTAGATCACGATCAAACAAAAAATGATCATACTTTTTGTCCTTGATGAATACACACAATACGGAAAAATATAGAAAATACTCAAAGCACTGTACCCTTTGCGATATTTAACAGGTAAAACAATCTGCTACCTAAGTTTCAATTTGTACATTATATTTAGAAATATTCGGATTTGCGTAAATATCGGTCAAACAGTAAATACAGAATCTCATAGTGACTAGAATCATGAAAGATCTGGTAAAGACAAGGCACTGGAAGACGCAAGCCGCCGAGTGTAAATTTCACGGACGTAATTCCCACGGTAATACTCGAGGTACCTTTACGCTAGAATTTCAAGCTCTTACCGATTAAATCGATGGTAGAAACAGCGGTTCGAAGGTCAACTGATAGGCAAACAAACGAAATTCGACGGAAGCCGCCCCCTTTTCGCTCGAGCGTTTGTTACACGTGGCCAAAGCTCCATTAATATATGCGGGAGCACAGAGTCCCAGCGAACCATCAATATTTGATCTGATTATATATCGGTTCTCGTCTTTATGTACTTACGGTCGTTACCCGGTGACGCTGTCTAACAGATTAATGGCCCGCAAGTACCGCGTATCCCATCAGCCGCGATCGAATACGATTCATCGAGGCGATCGCGGATTCAATTAAGAGAAATTGAGCGTCAAAAATGGACGAGCGTGAAAGCCAAGGCAAACACCATGGATCGATTTCACGTTTTCTATTATAAAATTGCCGTTCAAACGATAACTTTTGCCTTCTGATTAGTTTTCTTATTCTTAATTTTTTCCACGTTTTATGATTAGTATTTTGTAGCTTGATTTAACTACATAACGCTCATGTTCGCGCGAGACACGGGTACAGCTAGCGCATTTTTCGTACTAACACATCTTTAACACATCTGTTTCACGATAAGTCATATTTTCATATTGACGAAGACACTTGGTTTCTTTTACTTTCTACCTCGTCTTTTGTATTTTATTGTACTGAAAATATAAAATATAGCGTTAGAATGACAAAAAAAAAAAGTATATTATTATACAGCTAAGAAACGACTGCAAGAACAATACGACAGCTTCTGGAAATTTAATTACTTTATAGCAACCAAATAATCTTTTACCTTCTAGAAAGTATTCTCTTTAATCACCTAAATTCTTCTTTTCAATCGTCTGTAACAATTATCCTTTCGTTGTTCGCTTGCAACTTCTCTGCTATCGCTAATTTCGTGTAAGATAACGATAAAAAAAGGGAGAAGAGGGAGGAGGGATGAAATGGATGCACGGAAACGGATGCGAATCTGTCTTACGTAATCTACCGTTTGAAAGTGGGTTGCACGGTTCACCGGACTTATTTTGCGACTCTCGAGTGGAAGCTTCTGGCCGATTTTCGTTTTACCGACTATCCGCACATATTCGTGTGCCCGTTTATATATTCGCGCAAAACAATGCCCGGTGCTGCGACTGGAAATGAAACTTATGCAACCGGAACCAAGCACTCCTCTACGCTTTTTCAGACAGAATTTAGTTAAAGGCAAAACGTGTTATAAGATATACCAAGTATGAAAGATTATTTCCTCTCTCTCATGCATGTAATGTGTACACGTACCTGTTCGACCCAGAGGTTCGTCGTCATGATTTGATTTTTGAGATTCTGCAAACAAGCAAGAACAATGATCCACTTTTTTTTGTTTTAAATTTTTAAATAGTATTTCATTTAAGAAGCACAAGGAATAATGTCCTCCTTTTTTTTCAAAGTTTCTTAAAGCGTTTTTTGAAAAATAATATTATTCGACAACAGCAATGTTTAATGAAAACGGCGTAATATCTAAATAAAGATGTAATATCTCGAAAACGATAATACTTTCCGTTCATCTTTGTAATTAAATATATATTTTTGTAAGTGTACCGATCACCTATTTTTAACATGCTTATATCTTTGAACCTAATTAAATGTTTCCCACTTCTCAACTATGTGAAAGGTGGACTTATCGTGTTTGCTTCGTGTTCCCTTCGTTTGCCAATTAATTTAAGATGAAACTCACAACATCGATCAACTGCGAGAGTTTGAGCTTGATTTTAACGGTGAGGGCGTCTGTGACGTTGACCACTGGACGAACCAGCTTGTTGTAATTCGACAGGAGGTCGTCGTACAATCGTTTCGCATCTGGATTTCCTGAGCATCCTGAAACAAATCGAGAAAAGGAATAAAAGATGACAGACAAATTGCAGACCAACCTGATCGATATATTGGGAAATCATTGGCAACTCGAGCTGCAAACGATTTTCGATAAAAGGCTCGGGGTGGTTTAACGCTTTTTTTGTAGAGAATGGCCGATTTATCTCTCACGCAGAAAGGCAAACAGACTACAATTTGGCTTTCGAACGGGCTGATACGAGCAGTTCGATCGAGCGGTGGAAAGGGGATGAACAATTTTGACCGCTTAATACGCGAAAGCCACGCAATTCTACTGGATGTTCCTGTTATTTTCGCGTCTTTCCAGGCTGTGATTTAAAACGTTTCGGTATTTAATCGTGGAAAATCGGCGCGTTGAATTTTATATCGATGCCGAATTCTCTGTTTAGGTAATTTGCATTCGCCATGCAAGTATCGATAATCGACCTTCGCGGTACTATTCTCATTTCTTTATCCTAATAAAGAAGGTTTTAGTGAAACAATTATTTCTTTATCGTGTACTTATTACATTTTTGTACGATAACTACGGAAAAATTTGAAAGATCGTTCCCGATATCGGCACCATTTACGTAAACGTCAGCGTGTGTGGTAAGACAAAGAAATAAATATTCAATATGTTACTACCGAGCCAGGGAATAAGTAGTATACCGACAAAGATTTGACAAACAGACTTTTCACTCGCGTTAGATCCGCTCGTATCAAGTTTTAGGAAAACTGCACGTTACGTGCATTTGTTGATATTTGTTCCGAATCCTCGTTCAAACGCCGCACTGTGCGACGTAATTAATATTCGAACACAACGATAGCGTCGAGGATACAGAGGATTCTGCAGGATCACGTATTTATTCCATACGTTAAACGCGATCCTTGCAACTGATTATAATTACGACCGATTAAGCTACAGGATAAAACGGACGCGAGCGGCGATTTCGTTAGCGATCTCTGTTCAATGCTTCCATTAATTTTGTAATAGATTTCGCTGGCAGGTTTCTCCCCCTCTCCGCCGTAGATGTTATTTATCGTTTCCGAACATAATATTACCGATGTTTTACGAGTTCCCTGGAGCGATACCAGGATAGTTCATAATACGCGTCAGCGGTATACGGACCAGCGTTGGCTACAATTTCGGTTTTGAAGCGGTGCCAGAATATTTACGGTACACCTTGCACGCGCTTGACGATCTTTGTGACTCGCGATGCATTGTTTTACAATATTCCACGAACCGGTGTTCCAGCGACAAGACGTTCCTTTCTCGTTTTACTTTGAAACGTGATAAAATTTCGTTTTGGACGCTCCTCTTTTAATTTATAATTAAAATCCTTTTAATCCCTTAAGGTCCAAGTCTGTAATATTAGCAGATTAATCTGCGATATTAGTAGCCGGGTTTTATGAGTTTAACCATTAAATATAGACGTCCGTATCTTTCCTATTATCGCAGAGATATAGTCTTTCAGGTTATTTAATAATTTTGCTTATCAAATCGCTGTATTGTAAAATCGTGAATAACGAAATAAACGTATAACTTCCATTTCGAAAAAGATCTTTCGACAAAATTTTATGGATAAAAGATTAAACATAGGCGAGTTTCCCTATAATTTAGCTCTTAAGAGGCTCAAGATAAAAAAATATGAAATTTCTTTGAAAATATCCTACATATATATATACTACATTTGCAGACGAGCGAAAGATTGAACTGGTTTGCAGAGAGAAACTCGCGCGCGATATCTATAAGCGTATTCGTGGAAATATCTCTGATAAGCGAGAAATGTGTGGCGAAATCTGAAAGATGCCTCGAAGAAATCGCGGACAGGTTGGAAGGAAATGTGAGAAAAGTTGATACGATATCTCGAAGGAATCGATCAAAAATCATCTACGCAACATCGTGCAGCGCAACGAAATAAATTCGAACGATTAATCTGTGTCACATACGTAACAGATACCGCGCGTCGTTCCTATAAATGAATATTTTACTTTCAGCAATTATTTTTTACACAAACGGATAATCATCTTCCCCGAGTAATATAAAATCGAAGAATTTCGCGTCTTTTTGTTAGTTTTTTGGCGAATTCGACGCCCAATAGGAATCATAGATACAATTTCATCCTACGCGAATTTTATTCATATTATTTTTCAATATTGCTCTACTGCATATAATACTATCGCAATATTATTTGCAACCACTGCAGACAACGACTTTTTATTTAATATCGGACAATAATAGTCCAACCCAATCTAAAGTAACAATAAACGTTTAATTGCGTTTGTCTGATTTTATCGATCTTTTAAATGTAATACCAAATATACCGAGGTGAAATTTCTGCCATGATAAGCGAATGATGATTAACGTGATAACGTGATAAGGCAACCGCTTTCAAGGGTTAAAATTGCATTGCAAACTCGGCGAAGTCGAGTAATATATTATTCGTAAATAATATATTCACGATGACGTTTCCATTTGAAGGAAATCGCGAGTTTCGACCGTCACGTAATACGTTGGATCAGAGATGTAATGATAACCTGTAGCACGAACAGATGGCCATCGATTCGATCGCAATCTTTCGTGAGTAATCGGTTAACTAGCCGGAAATTACGTGTACCTCGAACGTGCCCGACTTGGTTTTCGAGGAAGTGGATGCAAGCTGCATGAATCGCGGGCCTGCGTCGGACTTACACGAACGAATTCAACGTTTCAATCGTTCGTCTGTTTTAAAAGCTCGCGGCAAATAAAACAACTTCAACATCGAAATATTCCTATCGCTATTTACCTACTATGAAACGTGGTAAAAGAAATCTCCATTTTTGTTACTGAAAAAATAATAAAAAATTGTAATATGGTGGTAATTAAATGTGTAGTAATTTAAATATCGAAGACTCTGACGTCGGATAATGCTTTCCCTATTTTTAAAGCATCCTGGTATAGTTAAACAATAACCTCAACGTTGAAAACTTTCACGCTAGATAATACTTTCGTTAGTTTTAAAGCTTCATCGATAGCAGGACGAAGGAAATCTGCTTTTTGCAAACTGTTCGCCGAGTCTTTCGGACATGAACGACGTGGAAACGGAGCGAAGAAGCATTCGTTATCGACATCGCGACGATTAATAAAAATTTGTTCTATCCCTTTAGAGATAGATTTTGACTATGGCCTAAACGTTAATGGAACCAGACGGACACAGTAGTTTTTTTCCTCTCCGACGATCACGGCGTAGACAGTAGAGTAGCTGGAACACTGCTGGGGATTTTGACTGGAAGCACAAAGCCTTTGGTGGTTGGCCAATTGGAAGAGAGACTGTGTCAGTCGTGACCGATTACTTCTATCTCTCTGCTGGTTTTTGTTTCTCGTTGAAGGTTTTTTAAAAGCTCGTTCTATAATCGTATCCTAAAACGATGTTTTAGCTTGTCAATTATTGCGATTCGACGCTTGATCTTTGCCAAAGTAAATATATAGATACCGATGTTTAACGCACAGAAAAACGTAAGTTTATGTCTTGAACCTTTGCTAAGAAGATATACCTGCATACTAATTTAATGTATCATGCGACAACTACTCTCCGTTGTCAAGGAAATCAATCGCCACTACAACAGTTACTAAATGTAGTTGACGATAATTTAGAAATATGTAAAACGCCCATACGCGAGATACGATTAAAAAAGTCTCTTCCTCTCTTCCTTTCATTTCCCTTCTATTTCTTACAGTACTTTTACAGTTTACTTTTCACAGTTTTCTTTCTCTTCCCTTCTTCCCCACTCTCCACTTCGTTGTATTCCTCTCCTCTCTCTTCCTTCCTCCAGTCCCGAGTGATCATCAGATACTCTATTCATCTTGAAACAACCTTCAGCGGTTTAGCAGATGAAGTTTCGTTAGTAGACCATCCCAAAGACCATCGAGAGATTTAGGTCGCAGTCTGCAACCAACCAGAAGTTGGGTATTTGTGATCGAACATCTTCCGAAAGCTCTCCGGCAGCCTGTACGATTATCGAGGATGGAGTTGCAGGTTCGTTCAACTCCGACGCCGGGGATCGGGTTTAATCGTCGCAATCGTCGAGCAGAGCGGACGAAGCTAAAAAGGAAACGAAACGAAAGGAAGTACCGGTATCGGTCGTCGAATCAACGTCCGTGAAATTGTTGCTGCCTAGACGACGAGCAATAAGAACTAGCACTATATTACCGACGCGATATTGCGTTTCGCGCGAGACGGAATTGTTCGATGGGCCGGATGTATCGAGAAATATAGAGGCCTGCGCCAGGTGGATGTTTAAAAGACACTCCGGCTCGCGGCTCGAGTACCCACTTATCCGGCTGTTTATTTCCTGGGGGAAAAAACGCCGGAAACTTTCCCAGCCGAGATTTTTAACGAGAGAACGCCGCAGTTCCTGGTCGACGATAGGATCGATTCGAGACAAAGGACAACGAACCGAGTTACCGATACGCTACGGTGAATTGGGTTTCCTCTACGTTTCGTATTCTTGTTCGATGAAGTTTCCATATTACCGTGCCTCGTGGCGTACGCGTGTTTTCTTTCTGTCTCGTGCTTTGTCCTTTTTTATTTCGATTATCCCTTGGCGATCTTATCGAACCGGACTTGACATCCCGTTCCGTATCCGCTTTCAACGATCGAACGAAGAAAAAAAGAACGTCTATCTAACGTTTATTTATGGACAAAATGGTACTAACGGAAAGAGTAGTAAAAGGTTCTGATTAAAAGCGTGAAAATTGATTAGCAGAAGAATTCTTAGCAGGAATTCAGCTAGTTTGATATAATGGATCTTTCAGAAATTAATACACGGCGAATGTAGGTTTGTTTGAAAATCGTTCAAATACTAGAAGTCGTCTACAGTTGTCAGCTAAAGCCAGGGAAATATGAATAGGCACTTAGCCGCGCGAGTATTAGGAAACCTATCTAGTTCGATAAGTAATACAAGTCAACGCGTGGTCAGGCAAACGGTATGTAGGTAAGTTCCAAGTAAACCGGCTAAGTAGAATGGGATAGTGTTTGCTCGGACAGCCCGTGCTTACACAGTTAAGTGGAACGAGTATGTGATTGTTCAGACAGATAGAACAAGATTAGTTTCTTCAATGACAAGGGTAAATATAATTTAGTCGCCAACTAAACGGGCAGAGATAATACTTTACATGTAGCTTGCCACAATACCGAGGATTTAACAGAATTTAACTCGATACGCATTCTCGATTCTAAGTATTGAAACGACGTTCAACAGTCTCCAATATCTTCCATGGAAACGATCGATTCTACGTTTCGTCTGTTTCTTATCGAATTAATTACGCGAAATCTGTGCCGACGATCGTGAACAGGGCATCAATTCCCGCAAACGGAACAACGGTCGAACACCCGTATCACCGCCGAATTACAATACTGGTTCAACACGAACCGCATATTAAGCGCCTGTATCAGGATCTATACGGGTACGATGTTACGCACCTGTGTACATGCGCACCACGTCTCACAAGCGTCGCGGAAACTTCGAACCGACCGTAACGGCCGCGCTTAATTCGCCTCGTAACTTTTTCTTCTCGTGTCTAGCATCGTTCCCAAGTTATAGCTTGCCCCAGTTTCCCGTTAGATGCTCTCTATTTCTAACGCAGACGCGAGGGAACAAACGACCCTAGAAGCGTATCCTAACGAGTCGAATCGTTTAACAGAGACGAATATAAATTTCGTTCACATGCAACGGATTCGAACGATCTGAAACGGCATAAAACCAGACATGTTCAAGTGTCGCGTGGAAGACACGATGACATTTCTCAAGGACCTACGCTACGACTCGTTTACACAAAAATTCAATCGTTTCTCATCGAATTCGATTATTTGCTAGATAAGGATTATTTACCGAAAGGACTTCAATTTTGCGTAAGACGCGCGTGACATCAGAAACGCGTCGCGCACATCCTTTCCGAGAGATACAGTGAACATTCGCGTGCTTTTTCGCGAAACGGTCAAAACGTTCGTTAACTATCGCTGGAAAAATGACTGGACGTTGATAGTCGCCATTGTTAGAGCATCGTGAAGCATTTACATGCGAATGGGAGCCAAGTGAGTAAGGCTGATGCATATGCAGCAGACGTCGTATCTTATATCTACGATAGTTATTCGTCACCGGTTATATTTGGCGGTTTATTGTCTACAGATGATAGGCCTCGCGCCTCGCCGGGTCCGGACTTCACAATGGAATAACGTGGCCCGGTTCGACGAATTCTATGGCCGATCCGTAGTCTTATCAGATCGAATACAGCAGATTTGAATTTTGAATTGTGGTACTTCGATCTTGAACGTTTGAACGCGAAGTGTTTAGCCTTGAGATTGAAACTTGGAGCTTGAAATTAAACATTTTCGGTATCGGAAGTCGAAACTGCTCCAATGCTCGAATTCCTTGAAGCTTGTAATTTTTGATATCTGAAGTTTACAATTTCGCATGTACAAGTTCCGATTGTTCGATAAAATCTGAAATTTGAAGTCGACGACGCACGCTTTCCACGAACAACGCGTCTCCTCGTATTTTAACAGAGAAACGGTGAACTTCGAGACACTGAATTATTTACGTCTGCCGTATTTCTACGATTCGATGGGGCCCATAAACTGCGGCTGAACGTCAACGTCCATCTCGACTTTATCCGATAACATAATAGCCGCGAACGGCGAAACGCGAGTGCCTTATTGTTGGGTAGATTTATTGAACTTACCTGATATGAGCACCAACACTATCCACATGATCCCCACCAGGCTCTTCATCATGTCATTGTGTCACGTCCAACTCATTTCTTCTCGCCTTCGTGCTCTCCGGACCCTTCAGTTCTAGCACTGAAACAGGGAGAACGTTGTTCGATTGAGTGCAACCATGTGCCTTGAATAAGCATTTGCAATTAGCGCTAGAACACGTTCTCACTCGATTTATGGCCACCTTTCACAAATCAATACGTCACTATCAATTTTCTTACCCGATAATTTGTTTATCCTTTTAACGATTTTCTCCTCTAACGAATCACATTTTACGTTTAATCTCCGGACAAATTGGAATTTCGAAGCGAGGTAGAGGTAACAAGTGCGATTCTAACGCTAAATTTTAACGCTTGAAAGAGATACGTTATTTGCGCGTGTTATTAAAATTTCGAGCCATGTTACTTTTGCGTAATCCTATGGTAAAAATTTGGGATTGAATATTTAGTATACGCGATATTTTGTAAGAATTACGAATCGACTGATTGTCGATAGTAGCGAAACATTGTCACTATTTTTGTTCCTATGACGTGCTCGTATTATATACGTACCAGTGATTAATCTTGTTCAAGCGAATGAGCGATTCAATTTTCTTTCTCGTTTAATTCTCTTTAGCGGACGAGTATTACAGCATGTTTTCCTTTTTTACAAAAACGCTTCTTAACGAACGAAAAAATCCTCTATAATCGTTGCGTGTAATAACGTAATTGTCCTTCCGTGTCTTCTTAAATTAAGATTGAATCATAGAGATTGAATTCTGGATTATCGAATATCTTGTGGCAATAATTTATTTATGCATAAATCTCTCAACAACACGTCGCAATACCTCTGTTAAAAATATATTACGCCATACTGAAGTAACATTAAATAACTCGTCTTTATCAATCATTTATACCACGACGAAGGTATTTCCAATTAAGGAAAGAAACGAGTTAGCTGACAGGTTAAGCCGATGTTTCTAGCAAGTACGTTTATTCCAATTTTCCTTGCAGGAATTTACGCCGGTCATAAGGCTGGTGATTACGTGATTTCGGATTCCTAGCTGAAATTTTCACGTCGGATCTCGTAAATCTCTCTTAGTTAGGCGAGTGGAAACGCGATGGCGTATCTCTTGAAATATCGTTGAATCTGCAACTCGGATACATAAGCAGCTTCTCTCCTCCCCCAGGGCTGCCAACCGTTGTACATTCCCGTCGAAACTTTAAAACTGAACTGGAAATCTCGAGACCCGGATTTTTGTGGATTTTTCTCGATCGAACGTGCATGGCAGGAAGGAAGCAAGCAAGAAAGGAGGAAGAATGCAAAAGTGATGTATCCGGTTGAAACGTTGAAGAAAGCCAGCTCGTATCTATGCGGGAACGCAAGTCGATCGTAAAATGAAAAATGATTTTATACCGTTGAAAGATAGAGATTGAAATTGTCTTTCGAGTGTTCATCCGCGTTGCTCGCTGTTGCGGATCCTATTAGAATATTTATTGGGAGAAGGGAATAAAAGCCACGTAAAACATGGAGTAAACGGCAGTTTTCTTTGCGGAGAATGTTTATCGTTCGCGTGATACGTACTGCATAGCGGATGTCATTTATAATTCGGAATTTCGAAAATACTCCAAACCGTTAAACTTTTAACACGTTACGGATAAATGACAAGATTGCAGAGTGACGAGCATATACATGTGTATGTGTAAGTTGGAAATGCTTGTCAAGTTATTTGATAATTCCATTGTGGAAATCATTATTTTTATTTTTTCCGATAATATAGGATTTAGAAATACGTTTGTACTTTGAAACACTGTAAACGTAGAACGACTATCAAGCTCTTATCTCCAATAAAGATTACTATGATCACACTGAACTAGATACGGCTGAGCTATATTAAATTAAGCGTATTAAATAAAGTTAAATCAAGATCGTCGCTTTACCGATTAGTCGATTGAAAATATTAGAACATTTTCAGGATATTTAGTACAAACTGTACGTTTCCCGTCCCTTATATCCTCCAATTATTTCATCATAAATTTGTTATTTCACCGGCTCAATATTGCACGTATAATATAAATAAAATAACGTAAAAAATAAAATCAAATAATTTTTAAAACAAAACTCCCCACAAAATTCCCCAGTAACTGTAACGAACGCGTATGCAAATACGTATAGCCAGTTGAGTATACGTGCTGATAAAATCTACCCCAAATGTATAACTCTCGCTTCTGATAATATAACAACATACAGCATAATATAATACAATATCGTATCGGTAACTCCCAATTCGCGTAAATATAAAAAATAAATCTACCACGCGAAATCGCTGCCATGTTAACGGGCATAAGCGAACTGCTTCCAGGTCAGTCATCTTCCAGATATCTCCAATTTCTACATCACGAATTTCGTTCGAAAAATGAAGGAGAAAAAGAATAGTAATCGATTTGCAGTGGCGGTAAAATTCGCGAACGAACGGGCACGCAATCGGTAATCGGCTCGCCCGATCCGTTCCAAGCTGCCGCATCGTTCCGCGCCACGTGGACCGCAGAACTGCGGCTGCAGCTCGGTGCGTTCTGCACGGCCGCAGACTGCTATAGCGCCAATACGGTACAAGGTGAATCGCAGAGAGTCCTGCTACTGAATTTGTTGTCCACCGAGCCTACACATTTTTTCCCGCTTATACCTCTTCTTGTGTGACATTGCGTTTCCAGATCGTATCGTTACACGTTGGTAATTATTAATCCTTTCGGTGGAGATGGCTGCTGATATTGCAACACGCAGGACTGAATCGTCTTTTCACTTTTCTTTCATTTCTTGGTAAACGAGCGTGACGATAATGATCGATTCTACATCGACGATTCTTTATCGCACCTGGATATTTGTCGATAATGGGACGCTTTTTAAGAAATACAATTTATCGATACAGATGGATATAAGTTTGATAGTATCTATTTTCGGTCAGGTGTCTATGAAAGTAATAAAGTATTTATCTTATGTTTGGTATTTGTTAATAATGATCGAATCTTATTCTAGGATTGAATAGTACCTTATTTGTAGTAGGTTTGTGCAAAAATAATAATTGCCCTATATCGAAAATGTTCTTCTTTTGGTTAAGTAGGCTTTCTTACGACGTAATCCATCTTGTTTTAATGTTTAAATACCGTAAATATTATAGGAGTTTTAACCGATCGCTGCAGTGTCCTGCTATAACAGAAACTGACCATATCAAAGAAGATCATAGTGGAAAAAATTGTACCGATGGAACGAGATAAGAAAATGAAGAACTTCTCAAGGCTGTCTTCTTAAAAACCTATCGAATCTTTCGTTCCCACGTCTTCCGAATTATTTTCCTACATTTGGGCGAACTTCGTTACGTTCTCCCTAGAAACGAAAGACAGAAAGGGATCTGCATAGCAGAGATCTTCGTTGGAATCGGAACGAAACGCGGACGAGTCGTTCGCGTATGTTAAAAATACAGGATAGATTTCATCTTCGCGTGCACGTAATCGTTTTCTTTGATCTTCTTTCGCGCGATAAACCCGAACGGCCGCGTTTCTCCGCCCGAGAAACGTTTCTTTAATGCAGATATTGCGACCTTAATTTCTGGATAGTTTCTCCCGGACTGCGTATTATTTCTACTCGCCGTTTTGTACGGATTCGGACTTTTAATACTAGAAGGTAATCTAGCACGGCGAAGAAAAACAACGGCGGAATATGAGGCTTGTGCGCGTGGATCTGCTCGTTCCGTTTAATCCTTTCGTTATGGCAGGCGATTATGGTTACGAGCTGTTAAGCTTGTGTTCGCTTTATGTTGAAAACCGCTGGGAATTCTCTGTTTGCCCGGCGAAAGCCGTTGATGGTAATTGTTCGTCGCGAAATGATCCCCATAAAGTAACTAAAAGTGGCTAGTTGCAGAGGACACGTAGCACTACCGCTAACGTTTGTAATCTTTACCTGTGAGTGGTTTCTTTGCTATGGCGAAATTTTACAGCCTCTGTCTATCACGACGCGTTCCATCATACAAAGGATTTATTTATTTCATCACAGGACGCTCGTAATACGTACCACGTTAAAAAGTTCCTATTCCCCGTTGCTATTATTCTGATAAATATAAAGTGACGAGTATACGAAGAAAATTGTCATATCGAACTAAACTTAATTTAGTTTGTAATTTTTTCTGCAAATAAAACTTTCCAAGTAATTGCAGATTTATAGTGGTTCGAAGGTAGATGTCCATTTGAGAGTACAACTATCGCGAATCGCTCTCGATAGTATCTCTCGCGAATGGATACTGCAAGTCGCTATCGGATCGGATAGTCACTCTCAAGGCAGTGTCCACTTGCGAGAAATATTATCGAGAGCAACTCGCGATGCAGACCTAGCTTAAAGTACAAACGTGCTTTTTTCAATCCTATATCTATGATAGAACACGGAGATAGAAGTGCAATTACACGTAGAACTGCCTTTATCTGAATTTGTTGGAAGACAGACAATTTATGCAATTAAAGTTCATATAACAGGAATTCGTCGATTTTCTCCACTATCTATTGTTTCTCGTTCGGACGCAATAGGACGCGATAGCTCACCCTCTGATAAGTGTAATCGGACATTAACCAAAATTTCGTTCCAATAAATGGAGTTCCACTGCGGTTGAATTTTCCAACTTTCTTTCGTCCCTCGCTGTATACATTTTTCTATAATCCTTCCTATAGCGGCCCAAAAGTTTTTACTCGCGGTACTCCTGTACCACCCAAGTATATTTGCTCGTGAAATTGCTCCGATATCGAATGATTTAACGCGAGATTCCCCAGACATTCGGCAGAGTAAGAATTGGCAAGAAATTGCCAGGTAGCGTCGGCAGAGCATTCGGCTGGTGGGAGTGGTCGGCGCGTAATTTCGCGCGAGCAGCTTACCTGGTTAAAGGGTTGAGGCTCTCGTCACGCGTGGCTGACGAGACTCGAGCGAACGTAGCCAGATAATTAGCCAGTCTCGAGGCACGAGCAAGAACCAGCCCGACAGAGACGAGTTCGATCGATCGTACTTCGTAGAACTAACTTTCGGTTTGGGAATAAAAGTCGAACAGCAGAAGTCTCGTCGATTGGATTCGTCGCCTCGACGCGATTCGCTCGAGCGAACGATGACACGGCCGCGTTTCGACACGATTAACCCTTCGGATCGACGTTTTCAAGCAAAGGTATTCGAGGAGAAACAATGGTCGATGAATTTTAGGGAAATTATTCTGGAAAATCTCCGTTTTCTCTTCTTCTTGATTTTTCGGTGTTTTCGTGTTTTGTAATTTTGGACAGAACGAAGCGTCTAGCTGTAGTACAACCTTTTATTTCTGCTTCCTCCTTTATTCCGTTTTACCATTGCATTCGTACTATAGAGGATGCGTATAGTAATTGGCAGTTTCTGCTAGTTTTATTAAAATGGGTAATCTTAATTAAGCGTGGTCTAATTTGTTAGAAACAAATGGAAAGCTAGTTATGGCGTCTTTGTTTTCTGTCTTCTACCGAGTTATCTAGAAATTCTGTTCTCGTACAGTGTTCTGGTAATTCCTTGGTAGAAGTGTATGGAACACCGTGAAATTTATTTGCAATAAAAATATTCAGTTTCAACGGAGGTACGTTCGTATCACAACGAACAGCTTAAAACAACGGAAACTTTCACGATGACTTGCTAATAATAAAAGCTATCAAGTAGCTGTATATTCTTCCCGCCCTCATTCTTTCTATTCCAATCTGTACTTATTTTCTAACCTCTTCAAAATCTATTTCTTAAGTCCATTAGTAACAACGAATCTATTTGAAAAGCAGGAGAAATATTCAGCTTCTAAAACGAAATCGCGATACAATGATTAAAGAGAAGCTACCAATTTTTTCGGCAAATCACAGTTTCCCTTAATGATCGTTTAAAGATCGGACAAACGAAATCCCGGAATTAGAACGATTAACGTTCATAAATTCTGCGATAATTAATTTGTCCCGAATCGGAGGATTCTTCCTTAATTTCCTAGTTATAAGCGAGTTGTTGGATCGGCACTCATGCTCAGTCGCGGCTACGTCGATCTCGAATATTCGAGATCCATTCAGTTAAAAGCATTTCCCGTCCGCGCTATTAACTCGTTCACACAACGATTCACAGATCCGATTCAACGGCGTCGTTGCACCTTTGTATCTCGTGGCGATGAATGCGTTTCGACGCTGAGAATCGCGGGCAACTTGTTGCTGAATAAATTCACCGGCTTGCTTCATTAATTTTAATACGCTGTTTGCGGGTCAGATTACCTTTTTTACACGCCTCTGCTCATTTTCATCGCTCGGATATCCATTCATTGCGCGGCGACAATGTTCGAAACTCTGGAAACTCTGACTTTTCCATCTTGATTCTTCCCATTGGCTCCTCAAGGAAGATAACCTCGTAACCGGAATTAGCAACAGCTTTAACCGAACAAGAAGAAATCATAGTTTACTCGACAAGTCGGTAAACTATGAAACTTGTCTTTGCACTTTTAATTCCTTTTTTTTTCTCTTTCTCTCTCTGAATTGAAGATTAAGATCTATCAAAAATCTGACAAATTTTATTTTCGTAAAAAAAAGACGATCACTTGCAAACAATATTAAACAATCGATAAGACAGGTTGAAATTCAAACACGAGCCAGCTATATACACTCGTGGAATGGGCTCGAAATCCCATTAGTCAGCGATGAAATAAGATTTATGAATTTAATAATGGCCACGCATCGTCACCGGGGAACAATTAAACGCGGCACAATTGTGCAGCCGCATTACGGTTAAATATTACGATTATTCAACGCTGAAATCGAACGATGGAAGAAGAAAAGGATAAAAAAAAAGAGAGAGAAAACGTGTGGAAGGTAGCTAAATTCATAGAGTGAGCGAGTTACCACGCGTTACCCTTGTTAAAACGTGAATTTCGCCGAGCTGCCGACTTTTCGTGTCAGACACTTCGATGAAATTTCCGCGAGCCAAGCGAATTTTAATACCTTCGATTTCTATCGAACTTCCGCTTCCTGGTTTCATTGATAACATCACAGAAGCTGAGCTTTTCGAGTCTGGTGAATCGTTGACCAAAACTTAAACCATTTTCAACGGGTTAAATCTACATTTGTGGAACGAATCGATAAATCGTAACGTTTGAGGGCCTGGTAGTTTTATCGGAGATCTCGGCATATATTAAAATTAGCAACGTTACTATTCAACTTAAACCGTGCCACTCGTTTCCTAGGTATAGTTCTTAAATAAAAAAAAAAAAAAAAAATTACAAAAGGAAATGAGATATTATTTTTGCACGATTAAAATAATACATATAATATTATTAATATTATTATGAGATAAATTAATATCACATAATAATAGATTCTCCGATGTAGCACAAATTATCAACATTAATAAATTCTATTTCACGCAAAGCAAGCCTAGCAATAATAACAATTGAAACTCGTCAACTCAAAAATACTAATATTTTAATCTCTGCTAGTGTTTTCAGCCAACCCTCATAATATCGTTGTTGTGGCATCCTAAATGACGATCGATAACACGTTTTTCGTTCGACGTGTTTCCAATGAGATTCGAGAGAACGCCACGCCGCGCCAGGGCTGAAAAGCATGACTCGCTCGGCGAGCAGCTTGTAATCACGACTAAACTGAGTATCGACAAGTTGCGGTCGATAACCCTTTTTTCTCTCTCTCTCTCTCTCTCTCTCTTTTTGTTCCCTTGGACACTGATGGATGAAGGGCTTAGGACCTGGGCAATAAATCATCGAGGATCGGCCGATGAATCGACCGTCTGGATGGTAAGACGATCGGTCGATCCGCGTTTTCCTCGATTGTCATACAAATTGAGCGGCGCGTATGCGGCATAGCAATCGAGGGATTATATTTGAGATACAGGCAGAATTTTATGTTTCTTTTATATTAGGTCGCTGTATAAGTTCAGTCTATCAGAGTACATCTACAAATTTGATATACAGATCGAGGAATTTGATGCGTTTACGAAAAATCGAAAGATGGAAAAATGCATTGAATGCATGAAGCACGCAGAAACAAAGTATAGTTACAATGTTTATAATATTTGGCGAGCGTAACAAACCTCAGCGCTGGTTCTATTCGTTTAGTGGGTATTTATAAAAATTTAAATTCGCGTAAGCTTTCGCCATCTAATTGTAAGATTGCCAGTCCGCTTATACGAAGAAAGAATCGAACAGAACTTACGCAGTTGGTATTTTCTTCGGCTAAACTGCAGCGTAGGCGAAGATCGGTGATTTTGACGGATATCCTTTTAACGTGCGATTACAAATTCTTTGCGATTCGAGAAATACGTGAATTATGCGAAGAAGTAAGAGGGAAGGATCGTGATCGATCTTGATTGGATAAGTTTCTTCATTAAAGATACTGGTTTTTGAACCAGTAAATTCGAAGAAAAGTTAAGTGATCGATCGTCGATTTGTCGATACTCGATTAGTCCTTCCGATGGCGTTCTTCTCAGGCGGATAATTAAATGGCAATGTGATTAAACTGCAGAATCTTAATTAAATGGCAGTATTACTTAAAAGTGGCAAAGAATGTATGTAATTCGTGCAAAGGATCTGCTGAGATCTTATCGACAATTATTTTTCATAGAAAAATTTCGACCAATATCATCGTTTTATTCATTGAATTTACGGATGTTCGGTTTATTCCGTTCACGTTCTCTGTTTGTTCGTTTACATTTCCTGTTTGCTTATCCATATTCTCGATTTCCTGTTTACATCACTACCTTGTTGTTCATCTTATCTCTAATTTTGCATGTCCCAGAATTTCTCTCCGTAGGAACCGCCCTAATTCCTTTCTGCGCGCCGATATTCCCTTCGACCCCTCGCCAAAAGAGCAAGTAAAACCTTTCTTCAAAGCGTCATTGCGCAACACGTCCGCAAACGGCAACAGCACTACGCCCAGCCTCGTTGAATTTGTACAATATCACCGCACCAATTCCTCCTCTCACCGATTTTAAGCCGCGCGGTTTCCCTTTCTCCCGAATGGAAAATCCAATTTTACGAAAACAAGTGGAAGATGAGTGGTGGATAAGGCCACTCCGTCAGCGACAGAAACGCATCGAGTCGAAAGGCGAAATGCAACGGGAGGAGATGAAACCTAAATTGTAAGAAGAGAAAGAGTGAGAAAGGGCTGGAGGGAAAGAATGTTTACGCTGGAGCGGAACTGGCAGAAATTTCAGATTCAAGAGGACGCGAGTGTCAGTGGAACGGATGATAATTAATTTTCCATGAGGTAAATGGATGCGGTACGTGTTCCCATGCCGTCTGCCTCCGGCCATGATGGATATCTGCATACTGCATGAACCAGCTTTTCTCGAACATGGTGAGCTGTTTACAGAGGCTGCGGCTTGTAGGCTGGAAGCTCATCCGTTAAACACGGTTACCCGAATGCAACCGAAGAAAGAAATATTTCGAAATATTCTGCTCGCGATATTTCGGCTGACCGACGATCGTATTGCGATTAGAAGTCGAAAGCCGATCCTCGAATTTACGAAACTCCAGAAACTCGAAGAAGCGCTTAATTTTTCCCTTCTTTTTTGGAATTCCCCTTTTATTTGGAAATCTTAACCGATCTTTTTCGGTAGTAGGTTAAATCATTCTTCCTCGGCCGATGAATGAACCTAAAGTCTAAACGCAAACTCGGTTCGATTATTTTCTCTTGAAACCTTTCGAGCTTCCACGGGTTTCAAGGTTTCGATTGCTTCATCCCTCGTTACGATACATTACGGAGGCAAACACGCAATCGCTTTCTACGAAATCGAAATTCCGCTGGAAATTTCGGGAGATAAGTTGGCGAAAGTTGCGAGAATTTGAGGACTTGTACAAGGGGCGTATTTGAAGGCAGAGAAAATTGGAGTCGTTGCGAGATATTTTGTTTCGCGACGTGAGCGCTAACAGAGGCAGATAAACCAAATGAATTTACGAGACTCGGCGCCGTAATTCCAACACAGCATAGGAAAATATGAACGATAAATTTTTATTTGCCAAGCTGTTTTTTAGCAGGCTG
This sequence comes from Bombus confusus, assembly GCA_014737475.1. Taxonomy (NCBI): domain Eukaryota; kingdom Metazoa; phylum Arthropoda; class Insecta; order Hymenoptera; family Apidae; genus Bombus; species Bombus confusus. Next base: position 1,332,007 of record JACXIV010000153.1, read on the forward strand.
CTAAAGGCTACGTGTTTTAGGGGATGATGTTTTCGTTAAACGAGTTTAATTCTATGTTCGTAGGAAAAAAAAATTCGAAAAAGCGGACATAAAGATAGAGTAAATAGAATTCAGAGGGATATTGTGCTTTAATCTTAGTCTTCGTTTTCTCAGATTTTAATCTTCACGTATTTTATCACTCGAGCCTTCGATCTCACGAATTCTTAACCAGCAATAACTTCACTCATTTGTTAGCTTTTATCCTACTAATAAAATTACATCGATAAAAATTACATCGATAAAGTTATAAAATTCAGACTCAAGATCGAACGACATCCAGCGTTTTTGCAAAAATTGGTCGACGAGAGGAACGAAGAGACGAAAAGATGGAAGGAAGAATAAGGAAAAACGGAACCTATAGCAGGTGGAAGACATCGCGATTGTGAAAATTGTTCGAAACGAAGACAAAACCAGTGGATTCCGCCGCGATTCTGCTTTATTCACAGATAATTGAATATCAGTAGGGGTGGAGGCGCGAGAGGGTGAAATTCTGTGGGAATCCCAACGTATCGGCCTATATAGGCAACCGATCGAGGCCGATTCCACGAGAGAAAGCTCTTCTCGGTGGAATCAATTCAACTGCCGGCTGGTTCGGCTCATGGAAAATTAAATATCAACGTTCGGGTGTCTCGATCCTTTCGCAACCCTCGGAAATTTCTTCGATTCATCCGGTACTCGATGGAGTAACGTCCATCGATAACGTCGATGGCTACCCTGAAGCGCTTTGAACCCTTCGTTTCTCGACTCGATTTTACCTGATGGATTTTTGGCGAAGATAGTAGTTCAAGGGAATCGAGGAAGAAAGAAAGAAAGAAAGAAAGAGTGAATATCGCGTAAACTGACTGCGGTTTTTTCTCGTTCGATGGTAAAAAGGTATCCCTAATGATTTTAGATGATATTTTTCCCCTGCAGTTTGATGAATTCAAGGCGGAAATTTGCTTCGTCTTTGTAAATTTGAAGTTTCGTTTTCGCAGATTGATCGAGTGGTAAAATGTTACGTCTAATTGATCGTGGAAAACGTCTTATTATTATTATCATCTTTCGGATTAGTGTTTGCTTTTGCAAATCGACTGACTGGTAAAATGTCATTTACGATTGTCGTGGACAATCTGTTACTATTGTTATCCTTTGGTTCGATGGATTTGTTTTTCTAGATTAACCGAGTGGTCAAATGTTATTTACGATGATTACGGACAATTTACTATTACCATTATCTGTCGGTTCGATAGATTCGGTTTCGTGAATGTAAGATTCAATTGCGCATGGAAGAAGGACCTCTACATAATTTCAATTTCCCAGTTTCTCGATTTCGAACGAGAATAGCACTGGAAGAGCTCGATGGAATTATCGTGGATGATTCAATCCCTCGTTTGTAGTCTATTGAATCTTCTCAAGTTCCGCGAAGTTTCTTTGGTTTCTTGGAAGAAGCATGTTTTTCTTCAACAATGCCTCGTCTGATTTTCAACAAAGATAACATCTACAGTAATTATGGACGTCGTCGAACTTCTACGAAAGAAGTTTCCTTATTTTTTCTTTTTTTCTACGTCCTCAAACTATCGAATTTTCTCGACTGGTCGTCAAAGACCCGTTAGAGATCGTACTGATGGATGATAGGTCTTAGCGTGCCTGAATAACAGAACCGATACATTTGCATGAAAACTGAGCTCCGTTATTAAGGGTCGTTATCGTTAACTCATCAGTTTGTTTCTGATTCTTCGTGCTAAAAGATTGAATGCTTCTTGTGATTTCAAATAGAACGAGAGTTGATGGAAAATTACCTTCATTTTCAACGAGGAAACTTTCCTAAACGATTAGTGGATTCTCTCTCGGCGGATCATTAATATAATTTGCTCGATGAACGAATCGGAGGCGTTTCTGTCGGCGAGATGTAAAACGTTAACAGAAATTCAGAAAATTGTAGATACAAATCAAGCAGAATATCTCTACAAGTTTTACTCTTCAGATTTTACGCGAGGTTCAGTGATTTTACAGTCGACTATGGATACGGTGGCTTATCAGGAACTTTAAAAGAGTAAGCAGGCAGTAAAGTAGGATTTTTCTTAGACGCAATAGGATAGAAGTGTCTTCGCAATATCGCAGTTGAGAAATTTAATGTCAAAAGTGCTAAGGAATCCGCCAATTTTAATGCATCGCATAATACGTACATAACAACATTGATCTTTTTGCAGCGTTCCATTAGAAATTAAAATGACTTATTACGAAACTCGACACGTATGTCAATGTACGTACTTGACTGTACATTTAATTTAGAAAAATAAAACTGACGTCTTCGGATATCCTTTACATCTCTATCTATCGTCGTCACGTTCTGTCTCTTCTAAAACCATTCAACTCCTGTAAATGTTTCTTTCTGCTTGCTGTTTGAAATGACAAAAATATTTCAGCTCATCGAGTTAATAAATGTTTACTGAACCTCGCGAAATAAAGTTTCCGAATAAAAAAGATCACGACATCCATGATAAAATTAAAATTTGACCAACATGATAAACCGACCGATAAAATATTTGACATTATCAGAGCCGGTAAATCTCTATAGGGTTTTAAATTAAAGTTTCACGATTAAAGATCCGCTCATAAATATGTAATGCATTCGGTAACCAATTCACCAATGTGAGAGAAAGCTAAATCAATTATGAAAGCTCCGGTGACGGAGTCAAAGACAGAGAATCGGATGATAAACATTCCGAATGAATTCAGCACAGTTAAAAGTTGAAGTTCGAAAAGTTTCCGCCATCCAGGATGCGTAGTTGCACGACTTTTCATCGAGTCTACTAGTCCTTCCACCATTTCATCCTCGTTGGAAACTTAAGTATACACATTCTACTTGGAAGACGCGACACGCGTGTTTCAAGATGTTCGATGAGAGGGATACGGTGGCAAACTTCCAAGGAAAACGCGTCCTGGTCGCATGTGTGTCACGCAGAATGCAAAAGGATCGCTCGACTGCATCAAAATGCTACTATCCAGTGGCGCAGAAACCTGTTCAACCATAGCTGGTGCGATAACGACGATTCCGCGATACAAGAAAATCCAGTTTTGCGATTCGCAGGTCGATTTTGTTCGACGAGCGGGTCGAAATGCTGTCCCACAGTGGAGAGTATGTTCTTTTCGAATAGCGGCTAGAAGTCAGCAGATACTAGAGAATAATAATAAAAGCAGATACTCAGAAGAAAGCAGATACAGCGAGTAATATTCAAGTAATTTTGAGAAATATTTATCGTAAAAAATACGTAGAAGATTTTTCGTACATACGTGTTATATGAAAAAGATACATGACGTTTGTATGAATAATATACAAAGCGAATATTAAACGTTACAAATAGGAGAACGAACTAATCTTCTTAGATTCATGCAGATTCATTGCATGCAGATTCCTTAACTGTCATTTAGTATTCAAACAGAGACAGAAGATAAATTTTCCTTTTCATTATCAGACTATACTTGTTACGATTAACCACATTCTTCGATCACATGCAACTTGCGTAACACAAGCTCCTAGATTCCTTCTATCAGACTAGATTATCCGAAAACGACCAAATTACAAAAAGTTACCAGATTACCATTTTTAATTCATCCCTGCTACTAAACTATTCGAAAGAATTTCGCGATCAAATATCATCTTTAAAACCACCCAAAAGAAGAATAAAACGTACTGAGCTAACGCTATGAAAATATTATTCCAAAAACACCCACAAATGAAAATCAGTATCGATTTCCCGAAATCTAACAAGTTCCAAGGAAATAACTTTTCGATACTCGTAATCATCTCAGCTTACAGTAATCACTCCTCGCGCTGTCCCTTCGATTTCTTCTTCAACTTCTTTTTTCATTTCTCGAAGAGCTTGGAGTAGTCAGTGAAAAATGAATTTCATTCGAGCGGCTGTCCATCCATTTATTTGTCCATTAGACGCAGCAGCGAAAATGCCTGGAAGTCACTCCCCCCACTTTCAGGATTTACGATTTTCCGTAAATTGAGTTTCGAGCCGGTGGACGGCGGCGCGACAGATCGTCCGGATGGAAATGGAAACGTCGATGAAAAATATTCGCGGAACGCCTCAAACGGGAAACATACGCGGTACCCTCCATGCTTCGACATCGGATTATAAGCGATTTATCACGCGTGCATCGTAAAATAGCAACGCCATTTATGGAAAAGTATCGACTTCCACAACGCTCTTTGTTTATTTACTTTTCCTTGTTTATTTTTCTTCTTCCAGTTCGTTCTATTTGGTGGCTTAGTGCTTCAATTCAACGATCATAAACTGTGATTTATCACGCGTGCATAGTAAAATAGGAATATGCGCGTGATCTCGTTTACGAAACATTCTCATCGATTCTTCCAACGATTTTTCTTTCATTTGTTTTTTCTATTGGTAGTTTACCGTTTGAAGAAGAAGTTTCAGCGATGTGTAATTTATTAGAATAGGGTGCGAGGCGACTGCTTTAACACGAAAAGCGTGTATACAGCATCTTTTCTGATAGAAATCGACGAGAGAATCCGATTTGATCCGAGGTAAGTGGAGTTTCCAGAGAACTCGCTCGGTCGATGACTGAAATCGATCTTCCCAGGTAATTTTAGTTTATTGGTGATGCTGAACACGGCTGCCGGCGATTGAGACTTTGCTATATTTATAAGCTGGTTTTGTATTTATCACGGGAGAAAAACAAACGCGAAGATTAGTTCGCGTAATTATAAATGAGAAACTGAAACTCCGAAATTCGTAGCTTTTAAGACGATTTTTAAGAAACTGTCAGAAATCGCTAAAAAACCATCGAAAACCTTCGCTCTCGTAGGGAAATATAATTTTAAAGCGAATCAAAATCGTATAACCCTCGTCGTATAACCGAAAAAGCAAAACTATAAGTGTAGATATTGTCGATGAAATCGCGATCAGATGATATGCAGAGAGAAAAGGTGTCGCTAAGGAGGAGGAGGAGGCAAAAACACGGCGGCTCGAAGGAAGGAAGAAGGGAAAAGGTAAGGCAGAAACGGTCGTCGGTCGGTTTGCAAGTAGGTCGCATCTCACGGCTCAATATCACCGAATACTCTTTTGTGTCCTCTTCTAAATTGGGTTACGAGGGTGCCGCAACCGTTAGCTGTTGGCTGCGGCTTCTTCTTGCACCCAGCCATGGCTCCTCAGAATCTCAATATGCCAATTTTTTCCCTTAGACTCCCTTCGCCCTTGTGTACATTGTCTTTTTCTCCCGCAGCCCTAGCGAATTTCCATTTCCCACCTGATCGAACCTGATCGAAGCGTTGCGTTCTTTCTAATATCGTCGTCTAATATGTAAACATCGTTGGTTCGAACGTTCAGGATTGTTTAGACCTTCTTTTGGGCGGATTTTTCTTTCAAATAGCTGCGATAACCTAACAATACGGATTATCATACGCACAAGTTTCATGTAATTTTATTTATTACGAGATCCTCTGCTCCGGTGGGCTTCAGTAATACCAGAAAAATTACAAGAATGTTTTCCTAAAAGTTACCTTGACGCGTATTGAATCTGCTAAATCATGGGGACTATGAGGGAAAAGAAATTCTTTCCATTAACAACGATGCGATTAAAATGCGTCTTTTACACGTATTTACCTACAACTTGAATTGTTCGTCGGCGCGACTAATACTTTTCTTTCTACGAAATATAACGACCGGATACTGCGTTCCGTTCTCCTACTTAAACGTTTACATTCGCATACATTTTTTCATTAACGCAAGCCGCTTTCGTAACTGAAAAGTTTACACTGGAATTACCAACAATTAAAACACGGAACCTGTACCGCAGAGATCGAAATGAACGGTACGCGGGAGAAAAAGTTTCTCTCCAAGTATTTAGCGGAAAATCTCCGAAAGTGCATCGTTGTAAATTAACAAAATTCCTACGACGAATAATTCCAACCGACGTTTTCACCTTAGCCTTAGAAAACTCTCCCCATTTCGTATTATTATTATCATCCCCTAAAATCCAATTATTTCCGCCGGTAGAAACGGCTCGTGCAACAACCGCGAAACATTTAGCGAATGACGCACGAATACGAAGGGGCCGTTTCATTTTGCAACGAGCGTCGGGTATTACAAAAAAGCCAGAGATACGAATGATCCCGGAGACACCCTCATCAAAGATTCAGGGGATTCGTGACCCCGGGTACCGCGGGCTCTCTTTATTTCGGGATGCGGTATTTCGATCGCGGCGCGACTCATTAAAATAAGATTCTATTTGGCGGCCGATGCCGGCAGCTCGCTGGATGGGTGGATCGTCGGGCGAGCAGCGTCAGGCCCCGGCGAAATTGAATTTGACGACGCGTCATGCTCGTGGAATTTCCGTGAGCGGGAATTAATTGGACGCTCGGAAACGAATCGATCTGACCCGATGCCGACGTTTCTGTCGTCTGCATATTTGCAAGTTAAACTTCGCGCGACTAATTGTACATCGACGCTATCCCATCCGCTACGCCCCTCTCCATGACGTCCGATTCGCGATTCGAAAACCGAGTTTTCCATCGATCGAATTTGCCGGCTTGTTTCGATCATCTCGGTTTGGGCTAGGTCCGTGTCGTCGACAAGGTTTCAGGTTCTAGTTTCTGACCGGGCTGAATCGACGTCCGGCGAAAATTTCAACCGAATCCGACTCGCTTCTAGTCGTAGCGATCAAGTTGATCGCTTGATCATCGAATTTGTTCTTGATTATTAAATTTGTGCTTTTTCCTTCTGCATCTGTTTCAACGTTTTTGTTGCAGCTGCCCGAAGACACTGGAAGACGCAATTGTTGGCTCTCTTTGTTGAGTCGTTTATCGATAAAAATTGTAACTGTCTTGTGCGATGTTTGTAACCTTTTAAGACTTCTGTCGTAATTACGATACTACGAATAATTGTATATTTTAAGGTACAATTATTTATTTAAGATCAACACAAGATTACACAGCTCGATTCACAGTACATTAAAGTATTAAACAGAAGGATGTGTACTTTTATCGACGATCTATCGTAACTCGATGCTCGTTGTCTTTATTTTTCTGTGAAGTATTACGTATTAAAGAACTTCAGCCAGCGAACAAATAAACAAATATTTGGATTAGTTAGTCGATGAAGGATCGTCTTTCCATACCGCCTATGCAAACATAGATTTACATGATCCGAATGACTTGATTTCAATAATTTCCTTTAATACGATACTTTGCTTTTTCATACTTCGAACGGACAACTCATCTTCTTTGTGTCTCGTGAACTATCCATCATTCGCGGTGACCTTCTCAGGAAGCGTCTTTCCTTCGGTCTTGCCAACGTTTTATATTTTATCCAAACCACGTCTTCTCTCTGTATCGCGTTATTTGTTCATAACTTGTGGAAGAATTTAAAACGACTGTGAGTACAACAGCCTTTTCAACAACCTCGTGTATATACCACTTGCTTCCTGTTTCTCTTCCAGTTAAATAGATTCAAAGGACAGCCGGCTACATACGAAGAAACTGAAATCCATACAATGTACGGAGACCAGCGCGGCGCGGCGGCAAATGAAGAAACGGAGATCCATACGAAGTACAAAGGACGTCGCTGAGGGGTTAAAGAAGGAAAGAAAGAAGATAAAAGGTATCTCAAATGAAAGCATGAAAAATGCCCCTTGTAAAACACGCGGTCGTACGTTTTTCAGTGTCGTACAGGCTAATATCATTTACGGTTTCTTTGAACTAAAATTTAATTCGACGTTCATCTTTCTTCAATGACGCGCGATAACGAGTAGAACGAAATACGCGGTATTATCGACGAACATAGTAATATTTACGGTAATTATAATATTTATTGGCAAGATTTATCCTTCCATACTCTGCACACAGGGTGCAAATTTTTATTCGGAAAATATATCATAAATAATTTCATACATCCGTAATAACTTCCCTGCAAAATGAAATTTTCGCTTTAACGAAATTTGGCTATACAAGCGCGTTGAAATTGCCGATGGATCATATTAGAAAAATTGTCCAAAGGATTAATTTTCATTTTACGATATAGTAGAACGACCAATTCGTGTCCTGAATACATATATATCGAGACATTACGAAGGAAGTGCGAATCCAGCAGAATCTGGAAAGAAGGTAAGAGGAGGATAATCATACGGGAGAAATTTCTAGTAGTAGGAGAGACGGAAAACCGAGGAATATCGTCGAACAGACGAGGTGCGAGGAAGTTGGGCTTGTGGAACATGGTACGAGGCATGCACGAGAAGAAAAACGAGTTTTTCGCCGTCCCGGCCGAGCACTTTTCTCGTTTATAACAATAAGAGAGGCGTTAGGGTGCTCGAAAGTTGTGACTCGCTCGCGAGCAGAAAATCTGCCGTGCCTTTGTCACCGTATCGCGATGCACTCTCAACGATGCTAAACCCGACGACACGTACAAGAATACGCTTCTCTTTTCTTTCCTTTATTTCGTTTACATTCTTTACACCCTTGCAGAAATACATTCTTCCACGGAACTTTTGCCAGTTTTAGAAGATTCGAGAGATTCTTCCGGAAGAACCTTTTATTGCCAAGTGTTTTATGCCACAGATATTTACTGATTGCGAGAGCAGACGTTGTTAATGACATTTCTTCAACGAGACTTTTTATACAATGCCATTGCATAAGCAACTTTATCAAAACTATGCGTGAAAATTGCAACGAGTTTGAAGATGAAACTGAAAATATTATTCCAATGAAATATAGAAAACAATGCCGAATTACAAACAAAATATTTTTCGATAACAACAATGAGAACAATGTACGGTTGGAAGGAGTGCGTGATAGAGTAGTTACTGATTCGCGTAGAAGAAGAGGTGATATATAAAGATATAAACGGTAAATTTAAATTTATGTACCTGTATACGATCATAGCGAGGAAGCATTTATGCATTGTAAAACTTATGTTACTATTATATATACCAATTTATATTACATAATTGGAATTGTAAAATAAAATGTTGGTGAGTTAAAAATGGAAATGGAGCAGTTTGTTATATTAAGTAAGACCGAGAACGTATTCATTGCTTCCGAAAAGTTGAATTTTATAATCCGAAACAAAATTATACCCACATTTTTCCCTACTGAAACTGGTAAAAAATGATTTACGCGGTACTTTTTCAGAACGAAAATTTAACACACTGGCATGACTGTGCATAGAAATGGATATTCTAAAATCACTTTGTTACAAGGATGTTATTAACAAGTTCACAGATGTGAAAATTAGGAAACAAAAATCTTTTATTTCCATTTTATATTGCTTAAATCTCAAACTAATAATATAAATTAACACAAATCTAAAAATTGTGATTTTTTTTAAACAAATGTGATCGTTGCTCATATAAAAAGGGCAGCGACTTTGATCTGTATGCTTAGGACACGAAAAGCTTCGGACGCGGCCGTGAACATCGTTGTCGCGTTCATATAAGAGGTAGGATTAAAGGCAGCAGAAATGAAGAAAAGAAAGAGCGATTTCAAACGATGGGTCAAGTTTCCAAAGGTTCAAACGAAATTCTGCGGTACGTAACTAGTGTTAACTCCTCGATCGACCAGATCCGAATTCCTCATTCCCTCCGAAACTAGCCTGTGAAAGAAGTTTTCTACGCCGGTTGAACTAGAAGTCGAGTCAAACTACCCTCTGGCGATCATTGAACGGGTCTTTGTCCCGAATCTAATACGACGAAGTCAGACGAGAAATAAAACGTATTTCTGAACAGAAGATCAAAGGCTAAGAACAAATTTATCTTATTTTAATCGGTATTTTATCGATAGATAGGTGTAACAAACGTTCACTAATCTGTTTTCGTGTCATTTACACGATATTTCGAAGATACGTATATGTTTCGTCGGTATTTTCCAATATTTTTTGCGATAAAAATATCAAGGGTTAATCAAATGGCCCCCAAATGTCCTGGAAATATTAATTTTTCTCCTGTATTATACTGTATTTATTACATGCGATAACGAGCGTATGAACAAGCAAATGCTTACTCTACAATAAAGGATTTAAAAGCACGTTTCTTACATATTTTGAAGCACCATAAATATAGGACAATTTGTAAATTTTTATTCGTGGCAACGAACACGAGCTGAATTAAGATGGATCTAACGCAATAATTTTTCCCTATTTATATCTTTATCACTTTACGGACGTTTATGGATGCAGAAATGCACAGGATGCGAATATAATATGCAAAAGTATCTAAAATATTCAAGGTACGGTAGTCGTAATATTTAACAGGCGAAGCGAATCCCCCTTCGCCTATGTTCAGAAACATATGAAAATACATAAACAACCGCGTTATGGTTATCGCGTTCGCACGAATTTTTTCAATCTTCGAAATTTCTTAGCGTAATGTCTATTATTCCTTTGCATTCGAGTGCCATCGGAATAAAACAGCATCGCTAAAAACTTCGTCTTGGTGTGTAAGGTCGGCGCAAACGGGACAAACTGCATTAAGAGGCAACCTTTACCGATTCCAGTATCCCGAGGAAATAAAGGTGAAAGGTTAACGAGCAACCTGTCGTTTGCTAAGTCGCTGCGTTTCGAGACCTGCATTATCCAAAGTTCACAGAAGGCTCCGCCGCCAAAGAGCGCACGTCCATATTTCCCTGGATTTTGCATTATTTCTTCGTCACGGCAAATGGATTTTCGTCTTTTACCGGGGATAAGGTTTTCATATAAAATATTTATAGCGGGACGATAAGGCGACGAAGTTCGTTGTCGTGCGAGCGCGTCACGTTCAGCTGACAAGAAGACGGCAAGCTTAAACTTTCAACCGTGTAACGACTGCAATACCAGCGAAACTTGCTGTCTTCCCCGTTTCTCGGGTCGACTTTTGATGCTTTTTCATCCCTATCTCCGCGAAAGAATAACGCAGGGGAAGAAAAGAGAAGGAGTAAGGTGTGCCAGATAAGAATTTGTAAGGAACAGTCGTCGTACCTTAGGTCTTGGAGGGATCATGCTGCTAAATAAAGTAGAATCGATGTAACGGGAGAACCGGCCTGTCTTATTTTATGGGCGAGTTTTCGAGATTCGAGGTGCAAGCAGCTAAAATGTATCCTTTTGCGGTACATACGGAGAAAGTTCGATAGATTCTTCGACAACATGGAAATGTGTTTTCAATAGGTTCTTTTTATAATTCGTTATAAAAGCAACGCGTTGACTTCCACGTGGATTTATTATACGTATACATTCTGCCCTGCAGCCGCGACAAATTGAAATATACCATATTCGTCGTAACGTTTAATTTTCCCAAACTATTACATCGTGTTTGCCAATTTCTTCTGACCATGTCATCTGAATCATGCACACCGTTGATAACATTTTACCCCATGAAATTTACCTTATTTTAATCATTTTAAACGATCTAGTAACACGAGCCACCTATGACAGCCAACGCGTTGAACGCTCTTTGGATGATATTTGATTACGATAAAACGATGTTTCACCATATCGTAATCTGGAAACTCTATATTTCTTTAATTAAACGATCTTCTCGACAAGCAAAAATTCCAATTACGAACGTGCAACGTGAAGATATTTTATTCCAGGAACTCTCTTATATCGTCAGAAATGTCCAGCCATTGTGTTTTCCATTTGTATAACCTAATTAGCAGTGTAACATCCCTTGTTAATTAAACGTTGGCTTCCATTGATCATAAAACGCGATAAGAGTAAAGGAACGTTAATTTCCCACGGCAAATATCAATGATCAAAACCAACTACCCCTCCGAATCCAATTTTCAAACTAGAAACCAATTCTAAAACTCGCTATGAACATATATAGTAGCATCACGAAGAAGCGCAGTCGAGACTCGTCTGTCTTCCTCGAAGCAGTAAAACGAGAAAAGAAAAAGAAGGAACACAATAATGAATCCACGCGTGCTCGAGAATAATCGAGGAATGCCTACGATTCGCATAATCGCGATGAACCGTGCAACGAGTACCGTGACGTCGCGCCGCCGCGGAAAAGGTCATTCATTCAGCGAGGATTACTTCATTCCTCGACTTTCGAGGCGCACACGAATTCCACGACGTTCCGTGTCCGTTCAATTGAAAATCCCAATAGGTTCGAAGGTCCTCCCCGCTAACCTACTCCTCGCCCCGTCCCTACGACCATGATTCCGCCCTGGAATTCGAAGGCCATTCTGAACATGCACACACGTGCATCTATGCCTCGATCCAATAAGCGAGCGACCAGTCGATTGTGTATGTTAAAATATTCCGCGTGCTCGGCTTTCATCGAAACGGGTGGTCAGGGGGTAAAGGACGCAGAAAGAGAACAGACAGTTTGACTGACGTACAGCGGGTGGAAAAATCTCGGACTTCGCGCTGCACGATGTTTTCGCGCGAATGTTGAGAAAGATATGAATTTTGATGGGAATCTGTTAGGGATTTTCAGGGGAAGTCGCAGGAAATTTGTTTGGGGAGATAGTAGAAGGGAATGTGTCTTTGTTACATGGACTTGATAACACACATACGTTGGGCGAAGCTGTACTATCACACGTTTATAGTATACTACAGGAATATTTCACATGTGTTTTTTACAATTGCCAATTGTTCGCAGTAAAGGGGTGAAAACAGTGCCGAAGTTCCGGAAGGAACCTTTAGACGCGAAGAAACAAGTTCTTAAAATTGCGTTATCGAATTGGGAATGCGGCCATGCGATTCAAGATAAATTTTTCCGGTAACTTTCCCTAGCAAACGTTAATTCAGTTTCACGCGAAGGGATTATACATTCCGTTAGAGGTGTGCACATTGGACGAGCCGGTGCATCAAGCATTGTTAGCAAGGAGACATTTTCCCGGATACGTTTCCCAAGTTTCGATTCTATATCGCAAGATGAATCAGGTAAATAGATAATTTTATACATCAAGTACATAATTTTGCAATCGCGTTACGCAACAACGGCGTGACAAAGTTTCTGATTGCGTTAAATGAGTACCGCGTATTACTACTGTATATGTGTGTAAACTCACCTAATTCCCATCAACTTCGTCCACTCTGGAGGACACTTTCGAAGAGTTCTACAAATGTTCGGCCAAACTTTCATCGCTCTACACCATCTCTATCGACTCGCAGCAACACACCACCAACTGCCACAACTGTCCACAAATTTCACAACAGAGACAATAATTCACTCGACTCCCGACGCGTGATCCACGGCTCGCCCTCCAAACACGTGTTACATTGTACATGGAATACGAGCGTTGGTAGCACAGTGCCAGCGGTATAGGGGTAGGATTAGTTCTCAATTGACGCGGTTCGTTCGTTCGTCGGTTGATCGACGAGCGCGAATTGCCCCGTGGACAACGTTCGTGACGTAGCCAGGAAATTTGCCGAATGGTTTGGAGAATCGGCAGGCATCGACGAGAGAAAGTGACGAGTGCCGGACAAACGGCGATGCCAGGGACGTTTAATTGGACGATATTTGCCGAACGCGTGTAATCACCTGTTGCACCGGCAGGAGAGACGCGCTGATAGCGGTTAGACGAAATAAATTCTTGTCGAATGTCCTCGAGGCGATGCTTGCTTTCAGGGACAAGTTCTAAATTCGTCGTTAGGAACGAGCAACGCGACGTTTTCGCTTTGAGAGGTGCGGATTAATTGATTTCGCTTTGATATCGCGAGGACTCGATAGTGGATGTAGTTCGGTCGGAATTTGGTGGGGATTCCCTGTCCGACCGAATAGGCTAATGCAGGTAGCTGGATTATTTACATTTTACAATTTATTCACATTTACGTAGAACGGCGATTTTTAAAGTTTTTCATCCCATGGCGCGCATGAACTAATAACTATAATACAATTCTGCGGTGCGTTAAGACATATATTAGACATACGTGTTTGATCCAAGACAGGCTATGAATTCACAGCGGATGGCTATTGTTGTCTTTATTTGGCAATCTAAGGAAAAAACACGTTTTAAAACATGCTGTCAAATAAATATCGCTAATCTGTTCTTATGCTCTATCGAATGAAAACCAGTACGTTGTACAATTTCGAATTTGTGTGAGAATTTTTTCACATCTTATTTTCATTCGTAAAATCTGCTGGCGAAGTTATGCGGAACAATGTAGGAACACCCTGTATAAAGTTTTTTATATATTTCCCTTAACGATTGTACGATTCTGATTTTGAGGTACACAGCAAATATACAAGCAAAGATTATAATGAAACATCGCTACGTATTAAAAAGTAGCGATAAAATTATTTGTCACCTCGCTGCCAACTCCATTGAAACAACAACGTACATACTATCGCCAGTATTTCATATTTATAACTTTACTCAAAATGTGGTAAAAGAATCGTACCCATTAATTTTACTTTGCACCATCAACCTTTTAACCCTACCACCTGTTGACCAGATTCTCCGATGTATCCTACTAAAGAGTAAACCTTGGAAATCGGTCTTTCGATACAAAACGAACCGCAATTCCCATTGAAATAGCGATGAGATTAGAAAAAGGCGTGGTGGACAAGGGTGAAACAGCGGGGGTGGTTGGCTGAAGTACGTCTCCGTGTTGCTAGAGTAGACATTAAGGGGAGTATTTCTTAATTAGCGGCTCGCCTCGAAAAACGAGGTGATTCGAGCCAAGTCAGCCGCTCCCTCGATGTGCCAAGCCCTGTTACCAGCTCCTCGTAGATCACGATTTGCTTTAAGCATCTTAAGTTCCTTAGGGTCGATGGAAAGAGAGAGAAGGCGGCCAGCTCGTTTGGAATTCGTTGTCACGAGCACGTTGGATATTAATCGCGCGATGTAGACGTTGATGAAAATACAGAAAACCGGTAATAAGCAAATTGTGGTATTCTCAAATAACGCGACAAGACAGAGTAACGAAGGGAAAATGGTGTCCGCTGACGAATGGAAAAACGTCGACGAAAGGCATAAAGAATTAAGTTGAGAATTCTTTGTGAAACGTGATAGAATTTTTCATTTAGTTTTCCCTTACGTATAAATTTTATCGGATAGTTAAAGTCTATTGTGTTAGTTAAGTCTAAAAATGTTGAATTATTGAAGTAATTGTTGTTTCATCTTCGCAGATTGTTCTGCATTAAAGATAACAATTTCATACGAGAAGGTAATTTAGGTATTAAACAGTAACAAAAATCGAATCGATCTTCTTCTCTTTTTAATAGAATTTTCTATTTTTCGACAAACTGATTGATACAGAAATCGTTTAGAAAATTATATTTATTCGAGACAGAGTGAATTTCCGATTATCGATAGCGTAGCAATTATTTAAGTAATTATACAATCTCAGAAAGACGTTTATCGTGAATTTAACAGAGCTCAGGTACAAATGGCCTGATCAGGATCCTCGTATCGAGTAAACGAATCGAATAGCACGGTAAATGTAGCAAGATAGTAGTTCGCTAAGTAAACGGAGATATACTTGATGGTCATCAGGAAATAAATAGCCCGGGTTACGGAAATTACGACATCTCCGGCAGGAATTCGACGTAACCCGTATATTAACCAGGCAAGATCTACCGGTAAACGGAGATATTTCTTGGTAAAATGTATCTGTTTCGCGTGCAAAATATCAGCGTGATAGTTTTATCAGGAAATTGTGGTTAGTAAACTTGATTTCTAATAATATCGTTGATCTTGACAGGAAACTAAAGAATTCGGACGATTGAAAAAATCGAGAAACGAGGAATATACATAGAATCGACAGTCTTCGAAATTTTTAATTAATATCATCTCGCTCAAAAATAAGGATAAAACGAAATCACTTATTTATAAGAATATATCGTATATGTATATATGTATATATACAGACAGGTAAACATCGCGAGTTTAGTAGGGTTAATTTATATTCACAATGATTACTAGACGTAATTGATTAAAATTAAAATGAATATTTTTCGCATAATCGGTTAGAAATTTCAACAAACTGCAATACGTCACTATGTTGTCCCGCTTTGCTTCAGGAAAACGAAAAGCAAGGACTTCGGTACAGGAACAGAATTCGGAAAAAAAGCTGAACTTAATATCGAAATCGCGAGAAGGGGAATCTATTTCAACGATTGAAATCGAGAATCAATGGGGCAAGGGGGTTAAAGGGGGCGCGATAATGAAAATCCATCCTTTCAATATCTCTCCGATAGATATCGACGGAGAGAAAGTACAGAGGAGTGGCAAAAAAAAAAAAGCTGCGAACGAGAAACGACGAGTCGTGTCGAAGCGGAAAATGGAATGCAGCAGCTTTGTATTCAATTGTTTCGCCTAAATTTGTTTCCAACAAAAAAGAAGTTACTTCACGTAAGCTCGTTGAAAAAGCAAAAACTAAAAAAGGGAACACACAAAAAAAGGCAAAAAGGGAAGGTAGGAAAAGGGGCGAAATCGGTAACGCCTAGCAAACTCACCGATCTGCACTAAACTCTTGCTTTATAATATCGAGACACACTCGTGGCCAACTATACATATATATGGCCGAATCAACTCTCCGCTTTAATTTCGCATTACGTTTTAGTTCATAAAATCGAAGATTTTACATACAATGCATACCAATATGTTTCAAAGTCTAATATGCAGTTACTTTTAGATTTTAAGCTTTTAAGATGATAAACATGTTTGTGGTTTTTTAGGTTTTTATCGTTTTTATCGGTTCTGCTTCGATAAAGAGAGCTTGTACGTTCACGAGACGTCGGAACAAAGTGTACCAAGTGCTAATAAATAGGATCGAAACCCGAAGAACCATAAATATGTCAACCAATAATTAGATTTAACGAATATAGCCATAAAATGTATACATAAACCAGTGTTAACTTCTTTCCAAAAATAAGAAGAAGAAAACGAAAAAAAAAAAGAACAAAGCAGAAACAAGAGTAAAAATAAAATGTACAAGTAATTAGACGAGAGAAGCGCAGATAAAGAATATCAAATCGAGACACATGGAATAATTACGGCGGCTAGTAACTTCCGTTTGGCGTGTGCACGGTATTGGTTTCCGACTTTGTTTTCTTTGGTTTCGAATCTCGTTTACTTCTTTTTTTATCTTCCTTTTTCCGGCCTCATGGGTCGTCGATTGCTGGACGATTTTGCATATCGAACGCCGCAGGCTATTATTTGAGCGTCGACACCGAAAAGCTCGTTTTTCCAGACTCTCAATGATGGACAATCGATCAATCGCCGCACACCATCGATGTGACGAACCATAAAACTTCCTTTCATAAACACTCGTTATTTTTCCCGCTTTTCTCGCTAGACGAAACAGGATTCGTCTCTCTTTCTCCCCTTTTGGTTTTAAATTTGGTTTAAATACCTGTACCTTTCCTCTGAATTTTTTCGAGCGCCGATTTACATGAACTCCTTAACTACTGTCATTTTTATTCAATGGTCCAATGGATTCCAGCTTTTTGTTGTAGGAGATAGGTACGTCTCAAAGCAGAAGCAAATTTCGACTGTATTTTTACTTTATGAGATGAGACTTTCGTAAGAGACGTTTTAGGTAAAAGAAAATTGATTATTTTACAGGAAATATTCACAACATAGCACGTATAACATGTTTAAAAGTAGAAGTAGAATCGTTGGTCCTCGTAAAAGATTCTTTGCACAAACTGTCGGATATTTTCACTCCTTAACAATAAAATTGTAAAATATTATAAGAATTTTACTTTTTCGAGTTTCTATTTCCCTAAAAATCTGCCCTTCGATAAAAAATTGTTATAGCTAATGTCGCTACAACGCAACAACAATTAGCTCTCTATACCAAACTAAATTATTATACCAAACATGATCACACTAAATATATTTACAATAATTACATGTTAGTTTCCAAAATTCAGATTGAAATAAACAATCACGATCAATTCTGATGTTTTCTTGCTGTAAGCACATAAAAACCCGAAGTTAAGGAATAAAAAGAGTAAAAAAAGATATCAATCTTACTATATATCGAAATATCGGAATATCATAAGTTCCGTGGATAAGGGACAGAAATGACGATAAGCATCTGCAAAGAGGGCACCTTCGAGGGGATTTATAGAGAGGAATAGGAGAGGAAAAAGGTATGCGATGCCGGTGTGCATTTTTTTCAGTCGAATACTCGGAGTTAACGATAAGGTCGTGCTGACGTCGAGATAAGGAGGCCCAGATTGGGTAGAGATCGCGTGCTCGACAGAATACGGGCCACGAAACGTAACGTTATCAGGGGCCGTACAACAGCTGCACTAAATTTTTTTTCGCCGACAGTTCTACTTTTCGAACGATAACTTCGTGGCCCTCGTGCTCACCTCGTGACCAACCTGCTGCCCTTATTAAACAATATCTCACGGTTTCGTAACAACCTGAATATTATAAAATATTTCACGCACCAAGTGTATAAAGGGAAAATCTGCAAAAATATCGTTTAAAAATTTCCCGCATTTTTTGTTAAAAGGATAAGAGAGCAAAAGAATTCTTAACTTTTTACAATGCTCTTGAAAATTGTCTTAATACGTCTATTTCTTAAATTTTGTTTTATATGTTTATCGGTATATTATTCTATTTTATTGTATCAGTTCTGTGTCCATTTATACAGCAACTATTACTTTCAGGATTCCATATTAAGAAGATTGAAAAAGACTTGAAAAAGAGGAGAAGTTATTCCTAAAAAAGAAAAAAAAAATAGAGGGATTATTATGTACGAGGTTTACAGAGCAAATATCATTCTGTAGATACGAATGTTTTCTGTTCACAAGGGATTTTAGTTCAACGTTTTACGATCGTTTTATATTTCTTATTAACATCGCGGATATGTTAATATCTCTAGTAAAAGCGTGGGTGAAAGTTTGCACAGTCGACTGGTACCGAATTGTAATTCTCTGCTCCTAATATAACCACTTGCTGATTGGTAAACGTGTTATTAGTGAATTTATTAAGGTTATTGAATTAACCGTGGAATTTATGCACATACCAATTGATTTCACCGTGTAATCAAATCTGTGCATTTATTAATGTACGTATGCCTATTAACGTGACCTATCAAATACTCCCATTTAATATTCTGCGTATTCCGACAATATTATCTAACAGATTTAATAAAAGAATAATTTCTGCATAAATATGTCATAATCTTTCTACGCATAAATACGCCGAAAATAAAAATTTACAGATTATAAGAAGTTTAAGAATAATTATAATAATCGAATAGGGAAATTATATTTATCAAGAGCATGTAATACACATGTACAAATTTCATTTACCATAGAATACACATATTTCGAATGTTTTTAGTTAAAAATTTAGCAAAGGTAAAGAAGAGCGAATTACAGAGGGAGACGAGGATGTTGGTTCGCTACAGGAGAGAAAAGAAATTGCCCAGAAGCAATCTCTTGATGGATTTTCTGATTAAATGTCCCTGTCCCACGCAGAAAAGCACTCGCGGTGATGCATATTTTTATCGCGTAATATTCGATAATTCCGGCCAACAATTTCCTTCCGGCCGTCTTTTGTGCATCCTTTCGCATTAGAAGACGTTTCCGCTTATTTCATTTCCAGAGGAATAAGTAATATAGAAAAGATAAAAAATGTGTAAAGCACATAATTGGCCATTTTATGCTAATAATTTTCCTCTAACAATGACGGTTGGTCATTAGATACAAGAGAAGGGAGACAAGGATACAGATAATTCCAAAAGGGAACTTTACGTTTATATCATAATTCCTATGACGTTGTTCATATTTCTCCAATATTTCTCCTTTTTTTTCATTCAAAACCATTATCTACGTTAAATCCTTATTTGTAGAAAATTGTATGAAATTGTAGAAAAGTGTATGAAATAAAACACAGAAGCCAATTTGATGATTCAGTCGGAATATGTCGGGGAACATTAGTGTAACATTTACTTATTAAGTCATAAAACGTAAAATGTAGAATGCGATATTACTATGTGATCAGAATTTCATCTAATGAAGATACTATAAAAAAAATTATATGACTTACATAAATATCGATTTAAAGTTAGAATAAAGAAGATACAGCTTATCCAAAGACATCGTAGCCCTAAATCTCAAGAGCCTCCGTGGCGCAATCGGCTAGCGCGTTCGGCTGTTAACCGAAAGGTTGGTGGTTCGAGCCCACCCGGGGGCGTTTATTTTTTACTTTTTTATCACGGATAAATTAACCAATCGTAATGCTTTTTCCGTTATATATTCTATGATATTTATTAATGATAAATGATAAATAATAATGATAATTTATTGCAAATGTATCATATAGTTTTAAAGAATTCTTACATGGAAATGTGTGCAGACGTGAACGTTTCATTATTGTATTATGTAAGTATTTTCTATAGAAGAAGAAAGAAATTGTTATGAAAAATTGTTTTTTCTTTCCGGCTATGTTCAAAGAATTTATACTGTATGATATCTATCAGAATATTTAAAGGATACTACGATATTAATATTAAAGGATAATATTTAAAGGATAAACGATCATATCATTATACGTACTACGATCATTGTATTCAAGAATTATAGTATATAAGTTTTCCAAATTGAATAATTCGTCATAACTTATAAATAATTAAGCTTTGAAAAAGATATTGATAAACACCGAAGACTTAGAAAATTACTATGTATGCCCTAGTAAAAATGAAAAAGATGCGAAATATTCTTATTTATAAACTATTGAAAAATAAAATTATTTAATTATTTACGCATGTTTATCTCTAGCATTAGTTTGTAACTAATAAATACGAAATTTTATAGATATTGATATTTGTGATGAGTAATTCTTCTAGTGTCCACTAGATGTCTGTGTATAGGTACGTGTTCTCACATTTAGAATTGGTCTGTCGAGGTAATATCTTGAAAGAGAGAACGAATATCGATAGTCAGACAGTAGGAGTACTACTGATCACATTAGCAGATGATGATTGCCGGAGATGACTCCTGATTAAACTCCGCTCCCTGACTTCCATCAATCGCAACGACGGTTGTCAGAGGAATATCTGATGCTAATTGACTATTTTTTTTTTTTAGTGGGTACAAGAAAAATGTTGCAGTGTCGTTGAAAAGATAAGAAATTATGGAAAATTTATAAGAATAGGTGTGTGATTAATGAACTCTAAGGTTATGAAACTTCTTAATTGTATCTGACTTGTTGTATTGTAAATATTATGTAAATCTGTATTATAATTATATTTGTAATATTTTAAAAATAAATGTGTGTCACTACTCCAATTAGAAATTCTTAAGAACTCTCAGTTTCATCATTGTCACATCCCTATTGACTCATTCTCTATCAACAAATCCCCTCGCATCTGTATGTGGGCATTATACACACAGAACTTTCAAAAAGAGTGTGAACCGCAAAGAGCTTTTCTTCGGAACTTTGATAACGACAAAGTGTGGGGCGTGTAACAAGCAAGTCGTAACCGATCAATGGTGGTTCAGTAATAAAGAGGGAGAAGGTTGAGACGATGCAAAGCAGCGACTTCGACAATTTCGAGCACCACGGAATAATGTGTCAGATTCGTCAGTCCGCGAATTCGTTGCCACAGTATTACGGGTTATATGGCTGCACGTTGCCGACCTCATTTAACTTTGAACTGCGTCTAGAACGACGTCTGTACAAGCGCAAACATCTGCCGCTGGCGCTTGTTGGAACTCTGTTTTACCCGTAGCCCCACCATTCGCGCTCCGCCGCTAAAATCCCTACTTCCAGTAGTTTGTTTCCCCACTCTAGCATCAACTGTGTCTCAGTGATAACCCGTAGATCGCGAGAACACGCGCGTATCCCATTCGTGGCTGCGGTGGAATCCGCGATACGCGAAATCAAGCGCGGATTAAGGGGGAGGGGGCTAGTAGAGGTTACAGCCTCTGGCCTCGCTATAAAAAAAAAAAAAAAAGAAATACATCTTGCTTTACGGGTATAACGTAGTGAATTATCTTAACACACAGTCGTCGAACTTTAGTGACGGAAGAAAGATTTAAAACCGATACGCTATGGGTTTTGGTAACTCTTGTACTAATATTTTCTTACCAAATTGGCAACTGTGGTCTGTTCTGTGGTATAAATTATATTGATTCCTTGCTTTTATCGAATATATATACACATTTTGTAAAATTATTCCATTCTATGGACCTTCTTCTGACCGCCACTGTATGTGTCGAGACGTGCGCTCAAAGTATACACACACACACACGATGAAATTAGTAGAATTCCGCAGATTGGACGCGAGAAATAAAAAAAAAGGATATCTGTATTTTGAAAACGCGTAATACAGATTTTTTGACATAACTTATTAGAAAGTAAATTTTACCTGATATTTGTGTAAATTTATTTCGTTTTTACCTCTTCTCCTATTTTTCTGTAAAGGGGACCTCCGCTGTCTCAATAGTCTCGAGCCTCGGAAACTGTAACGCGATCCTGTGCGAAACCGGGAACACGATGAAAAAGAAAATGAACGCAGATTGGGGACTGTGTCGTCGGCAGAGCGTTAAGTGAAAGCGCGCACGTTTCGAAAATGCGAATGCAGACACGATTATCCGGGATTCGAGGGCGGATTTTCAGCTGTAGATTAGGAAATTGGTTGGAGACTGAGATGAGGAGATATGATGGAGATTGGGCGAGCGAGTCGCAGCTCAGGCGACCGCCATATTAGAATATTAGGCTTAGAGAGTCTACGAGGAATACGAATAGTTCGATTGGCGGAGCTGTTCGTCTGCAGAAGCGGAGTATTCTACGATCTGCTGCAATTCGATCGGCTTTCGCCGAGTTCTTTCTTCTTATTATGGGGATAAGAAGGGATATCCTTTATGCGATAGTTTTTAAATGGAATCAGTGGAAAGCGAGGAATTTAGATTAGGAGGAGGGAAATTTAAAAGGGATCCATTGAAAATATACCTTGGGGGATAATAATGGGAATTGAGAGGCTGATGTAGAAAGCGAATAACAATAAAAGCTACAAACTACGATCAGAGGAATAAATATAAAAGCCGCGTGTATCAAATGGAACCTCTAGATATTATACAAAAATTCAGAAGTACCGTCATTCACGAAAACCTGTAATATCGTGTATAGAAAAATAGTATTCGGTATCGCACTTATATTCAGTATTTAGACGTTACTCGTTCTACCACGTTTCGCCAATTATTTCCCGGTTTTTCTTACAGCCGGTGGCTATTTTTCCAAAAAAGATAGTCGGCGATACATCGTACATACCAAGATATAAAAATAGCCAAACGATCGGCGCGTCAAAAATATACCTAATCCCAATCCAACAAGATCTCGCAATATTCTTTGCGCGACAAATCAAAAAACAAAGTAAAAGTATTCGCAAAGTATCCACGGACCACATTAATTGGCAAAAATCCATTAACGGTCTCGACCTTTACAACATGGCGACGATCGATACTAATTAACACCTTAACCCGATAAGGGTGAATTTTTCGGTGAAAATGACAAAGAGGCGGCGCGGCGGGTCGATGCTCGAAGAAAGAGATACGCCAAGTGGAAAGTCATTATCGTGACAAAGAAGATCGAGGCAATCGCGGCGAGTTCGAGAAGCCTATCAGTTTTCCGCAGGCGGAATCGAGGAAGCCCCCCTGGCCGTTTCGCGGTACAGCCTGCAAAGTACAGAGACGACTCTCCGCCACGTCTACACCTTTTGTCCGTTCTCACGAGAAAGCTCGTGCAGGCCGTGTGGCTGGCCGAGGTAATTCTCCGGGACGTTGATTCCACGTTGTTCGACCGGGAGTTCCATCAACTTACCACCCACTTTGCTCGTATTCCTTCGAACCCTTTCCATTTGAGGGAAAAAGTCGAGCTGAAAGTGGTCGATTTCTACGGTTTCAGACTAGGATCGTTGATCGACTTGCAGGTTTAGGGAGTACAGAACTTCTCAAGATCAATAGCATTTGAGTCCCGAGATTTTTATTTCGATGGTATCGTTGAAGTCGTTTATCGTAAAAGTTGGTTACGCGTGTTTTCTTCTATTTTTCAATTACGCGTTACGAGGAATATACGTTTTATATAATTCGTATTAATTCTAATATATTTCTCTATCAAAGACGAGTCAGATAAGTGGAAGCAAAAATATCGTAGTATGTTTCATACTAATTCGTCGTAGATTTCAAACACTGTTTCATTTTTTTTTTTCGTTTATTCGTCCCTCCGATCTACGTGCACGCTGTTATTGGAACGAAACGTCAATTGTTGCCGGCCCTCCGCGGATCGAATACGTTCGTCCAAACGTGAATTTCTATTATGCGGACGAAAAATAATAGTAGCGGAAAAAACGGTTAAACTATTTATTTGTCCGTTCGACGAGTTTTGATAAATGGAATTTCATTCTACTCGCACGTTGAAAGCAAAATGTAGAACAACGAGAATAACAGTCCAATAACCAACAGACTACTAGTTCTAACTTCTATAATATTAGAGAAACCTATACAGCTGTCAATGAGTATAACGAAAAACCACGATAAATAAACTTTAAAAAGTCCACAAAGGCGATGCAATTAGAATGGAAAAGAAAAAAGGAGAATAGGTTGTATCAGAGTGTACAGCTACGATATCTTTCGAATCTCGCGGTCGTCTCAGGAACTTCACAATCCTAGCGAATCTTTCTCGTTTGGTCTCGCGGGAAATTTCACGCTCGATCGGTTCGCGATCGATGAACCGAGCTCGCTCACTTTTTCTTTTTCGGCGTTGCGTTCTTTTTCGTTGGATCCCTGCCGGGCTAATTTGCACTTCGAAAGATCTTCAAGATCGGGAAAAGAGATCAGGACCGCGAGCTGAACAACGAGATTATCGACGATCGGCTCGTTTCCCGCTCGAACGGCTCGATAATGCGATCATCTCGGCCGTGGTGCCTCGAAGATGCAGATTTTCCGCAGATTCGAGTCCTTTCTCCGCGACTCACGAGCAAAACGCGAGGAAATGAAAGGGAAAAGATCTTCCTGTTTACGATTCTGATCGTGGAAAGGTGTAAGATCATGTCAGATTATACCGATTGCAGAAATTATTGAAAGAAACTGATATCGACGTAAATCGCGTCGACGTAAATATCTATTTGCTTCTTACGTATCTTTCGTATATTTTTTAATTTCTTGTTGCAATCCGCGATATAGAATTACTTCACGCTTTAACAAGATTTCTGCGTATTTTCGTTTTATGGTTCATAACAGTGTTGGATAAAATATTTTAATACCCTTCAGCGCGTTTATGAGCTGAATATTAGTTTTCCGATAGCTTGTCGTTTATCATACATATTTGTGATATAATTCGGAGAACGATCGTGGATATAATCTTATAATACGCTTGTGAACATTCGATTGCGCACTAGGAAAATTCAGAAATTTACAACGAAGTCTTCTCCCCCTAAGAGACAAATATGAAAATTAACCGTGTCTTTTCCTCCACTCGTCTTCGTTTCTAACAGAAATTTAATTAAATCCGTAGACCCAATCTACGATAATTACTACGATAATAATTCATACGTTGAAACGTAGAATAATCGAAATCAATCGACAGGATACTCCCCTTGCAATTACAACAAACGGTATAAGGACGATCTTAACTCGTTTCAAAAAAATTCTGTCGCTCCCTCGGTGACGGTAATCGAATAAGACCATCCTAAATGTCAACGTTTACCCACAAAACATTCCACAAACGTTTCGACGCTTAATAGACACATTGCCAACAAACGACGAACAAATTAGCACGAGGAGACGCGACTCGCCCCAAGAGAAATAATCCCGATTTCAGTGGTTCCCGGTCGTAACTGTGTTTTTAGTCGGCCGTAAAACAGGGGAAACGATAATTCTGCCCGGCACGGCGTTTTCTCCAAGGTGGTCGTGGAAATGACTTTAATCGCGTCTCGGATCCCGCGGGCTGCTTTAGTAGCCCTCGGGATACCATTATCGTAAATTAGCTGGCTTCAAAGTTGCTTCAAACACCGAGTGGGCTTATTGTTGGACCGGCCCATCCCGGGGTCGTTGTCTTAATTTCGTTCTAGTTTCTTTGTGCACATGCAGGAACTAATTATCGATACTTGGCGAGTTTCCAAACTTTCCACAATACCGCGTTACTTATATTCCTGTAAATTTATTGGAGGCAGAGGGAAGGGAAAGGAAGATGCTCGAATTTTTCCAATGTTCGTTTAAAGAAAAGTTCGAACGAGAGAGGCAAACGGCAGAATACGTGATCAGGTTTGGAGATCTCATTTGGTAAATCCACCTGTCTATTAATACGGTTCGTCATGGCTGCTTGCACCGTAAAAAGAACCGCTTCGTTCCTTTTCATCGTAGAATATACGCGTTAGGAGAAAAAAAGAAAAAAAGAGGAATGAAAATCTTCAGTTTCTTAAACGAAGATTTCTCCATCATCATATCGCATGGGACATTAAAACGAATTAAAAATAAAGCGACTTCTGATTAAATTGCCGACAGTTGGAAAGTCACGCGGGATTTTTCAAGTCGCGGGACAGCGGGGCTAACAATCTGTATATACCGCGTTAAAATCATCCGCAATTCCCAAATCCAATTTCTTCAAGCTGGGATGGAAGAGAACGATATGAAAAAATGTATTAACTTTTAATATTCAACTTATTATCTTTTGCTTCTCTCTGCTAGTAGAGAGGAAACTCTCGGCAGACTCGATTTAACCGTATACTCGGTCCGCGACACCTTGCACATAAACTTCCAACTCGATTACACCCGTTTCTCCGTTTCCAGCAGCTTGCAACTATAAAAATTACCACGTCCGCGGCTAGAAATAAGAACTGGCGTTATCAACGCGCGAAGGCAAAATTCTCCGACCGCGTTACCGAGACGTCGCAAGCTCGACGGTTCTTCGCCACGTGTACGGTTCAGTTCAGATAAGCGGGCACAGAGTGAAAAAAGAAGAAGAAAAAAATAAATAGGGAGCTGGATAGAATGAAGAAGAGAGGAAAAGGAAGAAGGAAGGAAAACGATGGCAGTTTGCTCGGTGGCTTGAAAGGCAGTTGGCTTGGTCCAGTAAGGAATCCAGAAGGTGCAACTTTGCCAACAAATTGAGTTTGGACCCTTCGAGCATTTCCCTCAATCCTCCTCTACACACGTCTACGATGGATTTTTCCGCAGGGTCAATGGAAATACTCGAACTCGATCCCCCTCGGACGCGATAAACGTCCCCGTGTGGCCAAGTTCCTTCACGCCGTAGGAAAAATGAAGTTGATGGCCTGTTTCCACGATATCGGCACACCGACACGCTTGCCCACTCGGTCTTACGTAATCCTTCCGACGTTGTAAGGTCGTACTAAAGGAGGCAAAGGTATTTTGGAATTGGATGTCGTGTTGCAACCTCCGGGGAACGTTCCCTGGCGTTTAGTTGCGTTTTTTGGCCAGGTTGGTTCATAGGATGCACCGATACGGATTATGGAGTTGTATTAGGTCGTCCGAAAAGCGTCTTTCTTTTGCAGACACGTCTTTTACAACAATGCATCTTTATGGAAACATGAAACCTAATCTGTCGAACGCTGTGATCTCTATCTTGATAGGACAAAATGGATCGTACGTAATTCGATAAAATAATATAAAACCACAAATGTTGTGCATCCATTATTTCCTTGTGAAACGAAAGAAATTCTTCGGACGACTTAGTATATCTTGGAACGATATATCAGGCTGAACGTACTCTCGCACACAGGTGTATCTAGCATTTACGTACTAATCTGGCATTACGGTATCTACATAACGATTAATTAGACCCAACGTTTATTCAATTCTGTATCGTTTAAGTAGTACGTTCGTATATTACTACAAGAGGTCTGCAAAACGAAGAAGACTACGCGACGTTGATATCCTAAAAGTGAAACGCGGAATCTGAGCAGAAAAAGTGATTCGTTGCAAGGTAAGAGTATATTAAATAAACTTCTTCTTTTCATACTCGGGTCGTGTGAGAAAATTCTACGGATACGCTTAATATATTTTACGTTTGACCGTGAAAATAATCGACGTAACGTCAATATCCTGAAACTCTCGTAAACTTGTACCATCAAGAATTCAGACGCGGGTTGCACGTAGTTAAGGAGTTTCACTTAGCGTACATCTCAGTTTGAAGCAAGCAACTTATCCTAAAGGAACCTCTTTATCCAGCAAGACCCACGTGAACGCCACTCGTCAACGGCGCACCGAGTTCGCCTGTTCTGTAGATAACGAGATGAACTTTCGGCTACTCTGCAGGTAGTCTAGGTTGATACATGGATCATTAGGGAAACTAGTCTTACGGTTATCATCCGTTCAGCCTGATAATCCTGCTTGCACTCGATTAACCTCGTTCCCTATCAACATCAAGCCTCGGTATTATTCAAACGCTATATTTAAAAAATAATTATTTGGACAATGACATATCATTTTATTTGACTGGAATACGGGTAATGGCGGATGTAAACGAAGAATGGGAACCAGAAGAGTGAACTGAGTTAGAATACAGAGAAGATAAGAGGAAAGGAAGTTAGAGTTGGCAAGTGTGAACGGATAAGAAAATGTATGGAGAAGTAAAATGAAAGTTTGGGCGAAAGAAAAGTGAGAAAAATAAGCGAGTGAAATATGGAGTAAGAATTGAGCGAGAACGGAGAATAAGGTAGAGGGAATGGTTAAAAGAAGGAGGAAAGAGAGCTTTGCTCCGTACGCAGTGAGAGTAGCTCACGAAAGGAAAGACTCGAACTTTCAACCAAAAGAGGAAATAATCGAAGAATAATCGACGAAAGAAAAGATTGTGTTCCGATGGAGAAATGGAGAAGTTTTTGGAAAAGATAGCGAAAATTTGGAGAGGAAGAGGAAGGAGAACAGAAGGTTGAAATATACAATGTGAAAACAGTGGCAATGAGGGATGAATAAGGTAGAGAATAGTTGGATGAGCTAAAAGGGAACAGAGAGATCTCTATTTCGCAAATGGTAATACGAAGAACAAAAGATCGTGTTTCAGGAACGGAGTGGAAAAGTAAATTAGGCAGCTGCTTCAGGATGAGAAATCGTAGGTTGGATTCCAGTTACCTCAAGACAGCCCATTTTTCTTTAAGGACCAAGGGGAGGGCCTTTGGAGGTATAGGACTTTAAGCGAAAAGAAATAAAAGACAATTTAATAAGAATGTAAAAAGTAAACTAGATACCATAGAAGCGCGGGATGAACACACAACAACAACAAAAAAAAAGAAAAAAAAAAGGAAAAGAAAAAAGAAAAAGGCGAGACTAAAAGAAATAACAAAGACGGTAAAGAGGATGTAATAAAAATAAGGTGAGAGATAGAATCACCATAAAGGCGAAAGGGCTTTGCGAAGAGGCTTTGAAAGTATAAAAACATCGATAACAAAAGGCGGATTTCAAAAGACAAATAAAAGGAGGACATATAAAAAATTACACATAGCGAAAGAAAGACAGGTTCTACATAAGTGAAAGGAAAAGGGATTCTATACAATACCGTTTAAGGGAAAATTAAAGGAAAAAGGTGAAAAAGAAAGTGAGATAATCGTGCAAAAGAACTAGACAGAGGAGGATTAACCGCGTAATTGCGCACAGTTATTCGAGCGTCCGTCGCGTAATTAACGCACCCTATTAACACATACGTACACAGTCTCATCCTACAATTAACTCCGAACGGTTTAGAACTAACGCGCAAACACCGGAGAAGCTTCGTTGCAAAACTACTTCGTCAGATCCGCGTGAGACATACGTGCGCTATATCATGCTTAAAATAATCTCCATAGAAATCACGAAGAAACAGTTACTTAAAAATATCGTTATTATTGAAAAAAAGCCTCGGCATTGCTAGAAATAATAAATGTCTCGAAATGACAGGTTTGAAACTTTATATTTCTGTTATTACATATTAAAGTCGTGCAAAGTACTTGCCGTAAAATTAATGTTCTCCTTTCATTGCACCACTTCAATCGTTTATCGTACGAGTTTTTCCATGAGCATAGGGGCCTTTGAACGCTGTAGTTACTGCTTTAGCGCTATGTCCGAGGCAAAATGTTAAAATATCGAACACGGTTTATATTGAGTAATTATGTAATTTGGAATTGAAGTCAGATTCAACTATTCGCTATTATTTTATCCTTATTTAATCCTCCTTTAATCATTTACACGTGGCATACATATTTAGATAGGGATCAAAAATTGGTAGTTCGAATATTAATAATAACCAAAGAGAAATAAATGGAATCAGTTTCTCACTGTTATTCCTCCAGCGCTCGTCAATTACGAAGTTTCCGATAAAAGGAAACGAAATAATTGTTGTTATAGGTCGATAGTTCGTCGTTCTGCCCGGTAATTTTAGCGCCGACTGGCCGAGTACTCGAGCCAGCCTCGTTCTAATTTCAATTCCGTTGTTTCTTCCGATACGAGGCGACGTGGCTGGACAAAAAGGGAAACTATCTGAAGAAAGACGACTCGAGCGCGAATATTCACTCTGAACGAGTCTTCTTCCTCTTCTGCGGACTTCCGGTTGCCGCGACGTTTCATGGAAATTCAGATTATTTCAGTCGACTCGGAAAACTAGGTTCGAAGATTCTATCGCATGTTTTCAGATAATTCTTTGGGTTGAAAAAAAGAAAAAAAAAAGAAGAAATAGAGAACGATAGACGAAAAAAGATATCTCTTTATCCTCTGTTTCGTGATTTTTCATTTTAAACAAGGAAAGGGAAGATAATTCACGAGCAATGTGAGATATTACGGCGATCTGGCACTTTCTGATCGGATGTTCAGTTATCTTGGTTACCGGTCGTCTTGTTGAAACTTTGAACGCCGGTAGATTTCGTTACTCCGTGTATAAAATTAAATATTTAATACCTTTCGAGCAGATGCTCGTGATTGAAGTTTCATCGCGTCAAAGTATTGTAAGTGGCATCGATTCAACTGTCAACTAACGCAGCAACGAAACTTTGATCGCGAACAAACCGTGGATATTTATGCAAATTCATACTTTTACGAATATAATTAAAAAAAAAAAAAACGAAACCTATGCAGAACTTGTGCACCGTAGTACGTAGAATCGTACTACGTAGAATCTTGTACGTTTTTTCGAATTTCCCATAAATGCACAAAAAAGACCACAGTCTAATCGCGAATATGCCGAAAGTACTCAATATCCGATTCCATAATGGATTATTTTTAAACAGAATGAAACTTTCTAGCATCCGATGTTTCGGTGAAATCGATAAGCCGAAGGTTGTACACCCTCCCTGTTGGGATGTTAGAGGCAATGAGCGTCTCATTCAACATATTCTAATTTTGATAAATCGATTCTGGAGTAATTTCCATGCTTCTTCGAGAATCCTCGGAAACCGATCCTTCGTAAGATTCCCTCGCGAGGAATAAAGAATATCCAGAAAAACGAAATCTCCGGAGGAAAAGTAATCTAAGAAGGACCGTACTTTAGACAGCCATGAAATAATTATGACCTACTCAACCTTCGCCATCCCGAATTCATGCGACCTCGAATGGCTTCCTCCTGCGTTAAAAGGATCCCGACTTCGACTTTTAAATCACAATCCCCGCCATTCTTCTGTTCGACAAATCGCTCCACGATTTCCTCGCGACGAGCAAGCGTTTCCCTCGCGTTATCCATTCACCATGACCCAGACAGACACCGGGGATAGAGAAGGAACTGGTTTTCATCCCCCTAGGTGGATATCAGTCGCGACTCAATATCGATCCCCGGCGTCATAATTTCGCAAATTATTCGCGCCTTGATGCACGCGATCGAACGACGTGCAAATTATTTCCGTTGCAGGCCTCGATTTAAACCACGCCATGAAATTTTCAGCCGCCCCTTTTGTCCCTTCTCTGACGGCCTTTGAAGCGGAGTTTCGGCGAATAAAACACATCGGACAGGGCCGGGCCAATTATTCTCGCGAGCCACGAAAAAATGGGATCCACGAGAACTCTGCGTCTGACAAGTGATTAATTCTTTCAGCCGGCAAGAAGCGTCCCCGTGACAGAGAATCCCTGAGAGCCCCGAACGATCCGGGATATTCCTGGTCTCGTCGTCCAACTCCCCTAGCTCGCCGATTTATGAAACTTTATCCTGCAATTTTCCACCGGCTCGCCTCGCTCTTCCTGCTCGCGATTGAAACGATTTCTTTATCTTCTGTCTCTTCTATTTCTTATTATATCCCCCTTTCCGTTTGTAAACTATTATTCACGATTATTCGTTTCAATCGCCCGCTCTGGCTATTCGAAGACGAAGAAGATCATCGGACGTGTTGTTTAGCAAACTGGAAAATTCCCTGTCAATTTCTTACAAGCATTCGCTTTCCGTTTTTCCAGTAAAACTTCTCGGATGTGATATTTCGTACTGTATTTTAAGAACCAGTACGTTTCGCTCACCAAACATAACCGTGACAGCCATAATTACGTAGAGATAATTTCAAGCAGAAGGTAATTATCGAAGTTTAACTTCACCCTCTTACGACGGAAGTTTGATTGCATGATCTGAAAGGAACACACCGTTCTGCTGAAGAATCAACTTCGGAATCTCGTTAGAAAGACGCAACCGATATTAAAAATCGTAACTCTGACGAACGATCAAGCTTTTTCGATTATCGTCATTCCCTTCGCATTAATTTTCGTCGTTGCAGACGGACGGGAAGAAAAGAAATAAAAGGAAGGGATGAAAAATTTCTGACAGAAGGAATCGTCGAAAATTCACACGTAATACACTGTCTGTTTTCCGTATATATCATTTCTCGCCGCAGAAAGAGAGATGAAGAGCCATTTTTCGCCCCGTTACGCCATTCCTCGCCATTTTGAACAACGATAGATCAGACAACCGAACGTCTACGTTGACGTGAACGAATGAAGGCCAATCCCGAAGATCTGCACGCGTGCATCACTCGTTCGCACATCGAACTATCTGCCTTCTCATTTTCCATTTCACCATCAGATTTCTCTTTCTAATAAAATTCAATCGTTCCCACCGAACGATAAACGTTGTTGCTCTTTATCGAACGACGTAATTTCCAGCTACGGGGATGATAACTTTGCAACCGTCGTATCCACGGAAAGATAACTACTTTCATGAGAAAATGGCGTTCGTAAGGAGTACGCGAGGAGATAAGTTCGCGCTGTTCTCACGGTAAAATTGCGTTTTCGCAAATAAAGATACCTCGGAATATCGTATTTCGCTTTTCTTACGTGGCACGTTGCGATAGAAGTTTGTAAATATCGACGTAGACATTGGCAAATTGTTATCTTTCCTTTCGAATTTAAGAAATTGAAGCCGCGCGAACCTACAGCTATAAACTGATAAAAATATGTAGACACAAAACGAATCTGTACCTATAATTATATCGTTCGTACGATTTATATTTTTAATCGCTTTGTATCTCCGTGCGCGAGATATTTTGTATCGTACATTTTTCAATATTTCTAATTGAATTTCGTTTCGTTGAAAATCATAGGAAGACGACGTGACAAGTCTATTTTTGGCGACTTTTACATTTTAGCGTTATTCGATATCTTAGCAATTTGGAAGCGTACAAAGAAGCACATTTTTATGTTGAAAATCAAAGAAAAAGACAATTTTGATCGAAATCGACAATGTACTGAATTTTTTAATTTCTTCTCTGTGAAAAAGGGGAATACTGTAAGAAAATATGAAAGGTTTATGTAAAAGCTAACGTAAAGTCACGTAATTCTTTACGAGAAGTCTTTTTGTGCTCGATAAATAGAAAAAGAAGTATTTGCAATATCGATGATGTATCGACACGGAGGCGAAGAATAATCGTCGAAAGGTTTGCGAATTGGCAAATTCGTTTGCCCTTTAAAGCAAATTGTCTTTATGGGAGTTAACATAGGTCTGTTCTAACGCGTGTAACGATGTCTGGTCATTACGCGGCTTCGCCCCGGGGAGACTCGGTAACAGAATGGTGAGCCGAACGACTCGATTCAACGACGAAGACAAAATATTCACCCCTGAACCACAGTTGTCGTTACAAACGAGCCACCCTTTCTACCCAGCTGCGAAAACATCGCTCGGAACTCGTGTCTGTTATGTCGTTGCGGTTGAACGAGTTTCGAGGAAAAATTGGGCAGAGGTGAAGCGAAAAAAGAGATCGAAGGTGAGTGGTAAAGGATTAAAAAAAAAAAAAAAAAATCATCACTGAATATGCGAGAGATTTATTACAATTTAAATTCAGGGGATGTATCATTGTCTGTAATATTTTTTTAATCTCTTTAGAGCGATGCTGAAAGTACAAAGAGTGATCGAAATGACCACAGATCATTATTTTATACGATAGTTTGTACAATTTAATTTCTCTTGCATTACTCTTTTGATACTGGAATTTTTGCTGTCATTTGATATTTTGTTAATCGGTAGTTGTAACGCTAAGGAAGACTCTAAGTGCGGAGAGTACAGTGACAGTAGAGTAATGTAGATTTTCAAATAATCAAATTGCAAGTATCGTACAAAGGACAAATTTTTCCCTGTTTCGACGCCTACGAAAGGTTCATGAATAATTTTGATCAAGTTTTTCCAGGTACAGCATATTCATTGCAGCGTAGTTGTGGCATACTAGAAACTACAGCCCTCGTGTATTTAATAATAACTTAACAATGAATAATATCGACGAATTATCAAGTTAGAAATTGTAACAGAATTTTACAATTTCACGTAAAATAATCAAACGACTCGTAGTTTGTAAAATTGTATTTACA
This sequence comes from Bombus confusus, assembly GCA_014737475.1. Taxonomy (NCBI): domain Eukaryota; kingdom Metazoa; phylum Arthropoda; class Insecta; order Hymenoptera; family Apidae; genus Bombus; species Bombus confusus. The sequence goes on from JACXIV010000153.1 coordinate 1,366,693, forward strand.
TCTGTTATTGCTGATCTTATTACTGCTATGCACGAAATTTTATTGCCATTAATAACTCGTAAGATTTCACTGATAATATTAGTCGCGTTGTACAAGAAGGCATCTCAAAGTAAAAGATAGAATGAAACAGCAAAATGAAAGTCGGCAAAGGATGAATAAATCGGATTCGAATGCTTGTTATGTCCTTATTTACCTAATTTCTGCCACGGTGTTAGCGAGTGCAAGTGCTCCTCCTCCTTTCTGATATTGCATTTTCGAGGATGTCGTTCAAGTGGATGCAATTTGCCGTAACGACCACTCACGATTTTTGCTACGGACCGAACACTTCGAAATCCCAGCGCGCGCGATTCTTACATTAGACGAGAGCATTCAGTTCAACGGGATTGAACTTACACCTTTAATACCCGCCCCTTTCATTAGGTTTCATTAAATTTCTCAACGCGATCAGCCGAACCCGGTACCACCTTCCGTGCTCTAATACGTTCGAAAGAATGGCAAACGGAATGCCCCTTCTCGCTATCGATCTTTTCTGCTCTAACAGAAAGGCTCAAAAAGTAGCTGGGCAAAATGTCTGAATTGAAAATTTTCGTCGGTCGTGATGAAAACTCGATCGTTTTATCGATGTATGGACTATGAATTTCTACGCGAATACATACGTTTGTGAACATAGAAATAGAAAGATGATTGGAAGTTAAATATTATAACGAGCATTTTACCGTGGATAACTTTAAGTTTTGCCCAAATTTTAAATAAACATAAAATTCCTCTCAAAGGATTACTAACGTTTTACCAATACCATCTTTCGGTAAATAGTACATCCCTTTTATAAAGTTATTTCATTTTTGTTGCAGTAGATCCAGTTGTTAATCCAGCGCGAGGTTCATCCTTGGCACCTAAATCTTCCTTCTTAACTCTTTGAATTTCAGACAGATCCTTATGGAACATACGACGTAAATAAACGGCTACAACCATAATATTCCTTTATATAGAGATGATCCCAAGCTTTCGCAACTCCACTATATATTTGTATTATTAAATTTCTAACAAATCCCTTTTAAATCCCTTTTAAATCCCTTTTAAGGGCACACAGTTTTTGTTCCAAATATCTGAATACCAAAATTCGACGTAACAGAAATCAATTTACCAAAGTTCCAGTATCTACCAACTTCGCTCCTAAATCTGTATCTACCATCCCTGGATGCAGACATAAAACGTTAAACAAATAACTCTCACTATTAATGATACTGATCAAACGTTACTTAGAAAAACGCGAGACCACGGATGAGCAAGACATCGCAAACATTGAACCGCGAGAGGAGCATCATCCTCAAACACAGACAAACACGGAATCAAAACTCAATCAAGACGGGGTTTATTTTTCCATCCGCGGGTCAGAGTATCCAGATAACGTTCCGTACAAACGGAGAATCGATCTTTCATCGATGGCCAGAGAGTCGGTGGCAATTATTCCCAACGAAGTAGCACGTTTCCGGCAATTTTCGTGGGCTGGTACGCCGTCTCGGATCGAGCAGCGTGGCCTGATGACTCGTACATCTTTCTCTCTCTCCCCCCCCTTCCCTCTGCCTCTCTTTGTATATCACCTATATACTGCTATATGCAGGTGTTTGACTCTGTGTCACTCTGTGTGTGTGTGTGTGTGTGTGCGTGTGTGTGCGCGCGTGTGTGTGTGGAGCGACCCGATGAGGGTGGAGGGTCGTCGGTGTAAAAGCAACGACCGGAGCTGACCTGAATCCACGGCCGGGGCGATGAAAAGGGAGCAACAAAAGCTGCGCGCGGGACGAGGACGAGAGTGAAAATACGGAAAATAGGCCGTTGTGCAGGGCCACCTTGTGGAACTATTTTGCGGAACGTCGATTACTGAGCCCTACCTGCCGAGCAAACCGAGGAAAATCTGTAACCTGTAGCCGGACAGTTTAGAAGCTAACCAGCCGCCTTTTTTCCTCCCCAGTCCTGTCGATAACGATGCCCTCGTGATTCCTTCTTTGGCTAGATAAATGGGGCTGCAGTCTCCCGCCGTTTTTTATCTACTTTTTTATCTTGTTTTTCGCGAAGAATATACGTAGACGCTGTAGATATACGTGGAGGATGTTGCTTTTATGAATGTTCCACTTTTGCATGGTTTTAGGTTGCGGTTGATCGGAGCGAATCAACAACAAGAGATTTGTTTTAATCACTGTTTAATTATGTCGCAGAAATTGATCTCCAGTTTTTAGTATCTCGAAATAGGATACACACGAAAAGAATAAAACTTCCGAATTTTTAAAGTCACGAATCACGCGGAAGCATCTGCAGCCACCTCAAAAATTCGAAGAAGATTAAGAGAAGTTACAACGAAAGCTCGATAAAAGCACACGTGTTAGGTTGAGTAATAAGTTTCTTCGCTTTTTCTTAAAACAACACCACGCATTCTATCTAATCGTGGAGCAATTTATTTATCCCATTTCTCTATAAATATATGTACCTTTCATCAAAAAATTCAAATACCTATGCACTCATTAAGCAATTATTAAAACATTTTTTAAAATATACCACGCTAGTGAAAAGCGAGCGAGTTTACCGTCTTAATAATTTGTATACGTTTCAATTATTAATTTCCATTCAATCCAAGCTCGGGTCTCTCGAAGCAGTCGGAAAAGTTCGGCATGTTCTCGAGCAGTTAAAATCAAGCTCGAAAGATCCACGAGAAACCGGAAACAAACGATAGCTCTTGGGACAAACGGAAGCCTACAGTCCGCTGTAGGACAGCGATATAATCCTCCGTTGGAAATTGCGTAATTAATATGTGCTCCAATTAAGTGCACGACTCTGCTCGAGAGTTTCCATACTCGATGAACCATTTGTCCATTTCGACACGGCCCGTGGATAATTATTTCCAGCCGAGAATCATCGTTATCGTGGCTGCGTCGTTATCGTCCCCTTCCATCGTCATCAGTCGATATATATATATATATATATATATATATATCTCGCACGGAATAATCATTCTCTATCAGACAGCAAGATCAAATCAACTCATTCTCATCTAAATTAATGTACCGTGGTACCGCGTGACCACACTTTAAATACTCTTCGAACGTCGCCTCGCGTTATTTAAACCGACGTTTGAACAAGAAACAAGAGAAAGTTTAAACGAGAGGAAAAGAGAGAAGTTGGAAATCTGTCAGGAAACTTGCTACTTAACAGTTACCAACGGACGATGGTTTTCATGCGCCGTGGAATGAAAGACGCTGGATGAAACGAAGGGCTCTGTGGGAAAGTGGTACAAGTGTAGTTTTTTTTACTAAAACGAGATAAGTACAGGAAAGGGTACAGAGTACGGGTAGCGTGCAAAGGTCTCACGGTGCTTACGATAGTGAATTATAACGGCAACTAATTATATTTATTTTTAGAAAATATTTACACGTAGTGTCGTACAAGAAGAAGTTTTTAAACATTGTTTTTTATGGTTCTTGGTTTAACATTTTTTTTTAGAAATTTACCTACGATGGTGGTCTTATAATGGCGACTACAATTGGGCAATTATATTTGTTCTTTAAAAATATTTACACGTAGCCTTACGCGGGAAGAAATTTTCGAAAATTTTCTTCATGGTGCTATGTTTGTTTGTAGCTTCCTCTGGCTTAAAAATTTTTAGGAATTTTGTATACATATTATGACTACGATAGTGCTCTTATAATGCCAACTAATTCTATTTACTTTTTAAAATGTATTCGCTTGTAGCGTTATGGAGAAAGAAATTTTAGAAAATTTTCTTTATGGTACCATCCTTGTAGCTTCTCTTAGTTTGAAATTTTTAGAAGCGTATATTACCTACGTCTTATAACGACAACTAATTTTATTTTCTTTTTTTAGAAATATTAAAAGGTGGCGTTATACAAAAAGAAATTTTTAAAAATTTTCTTTATGCACGTTTCTATTCTCCTCTTGGTTAAAGATTTTCTATTAGATGAAATTGAAGATTTTGTCGTTCGACCCCTTTTTACCTAAACATTTCAAATGTTTATTGGAAAATGTTTTCTTGCCTTTTTCCTTCTTTTGTTTGTTTTATGCTTTACTCTTTCTTTCGTGAGTGTTTTGAATGAAGAATTCGAAGCGAATGCCGACAAGAATCTTTTTATTGTTTTATTGGCGATAGTTTCAGTTGGCAAGTTTGAAATGGATGTAAAAAAGGAAGAGATCGAGTTTGTGAGAAATTATGTGCGAAAATAGTAGAACACAAAGTAAAGTAGATTTTTTATATCAAAATTATAAGTTACATATATGTGTATTTAAGGTATTTACATAATTAGAAGAAACTCGAAATCATTTTTACTTATGTTGAAGTATTTTCGTGAAGCTAAAATTTCAGCATAATAATACGTTTAATTATTTTACATCCTTAAAGGAAACGTCTCTCTTCTTGAAATAGAAGCTCGTTAATAGAATCGTTACATAGCTTCTTAGGAATATCTTAGAGCGGTTATTTGACGGATCTTTGAAATAATCGAAGATGAATCGAATTAGAATGACGTTTGCAAGTTTAGCGTATCATGGGAATAGTCCTAGGATCCAAAATTATGATAGTTATAATTTTCGTTAAAGATAAAACAATCGAGAATAAAACATTATCAGTTCCCTATATAGTTAAGAGACGTTCAACCTTTTCCATTAGTTTGCTAAAGCGTGACCTATGACCCAATATCAGAAATCAACTATTTCGGAATACTAAATGTAACTTCAAATACTGAAACGATACGGGTATTAAACCAATCAAGAACGAAGAAAGATGAAAGAAAGTTTAATAAAAAAAAGTCCAATAAATGTGACAGAGTCTTCTCGAGAACTTATTTTATTATTTTATTATCCCAATAAAGTGAAACGGATAAGGCAAGAATAAAAGAAAATTAAGTTCTTGAGAAGACTCTGCCAATTCTTGGCTTTATCTCAAAAACACTAAAAGTTTACCGTTAACGATAAAACTGTATCACATTAATTTCAAAGTTAAAAGGCTACGTTGCGGGCATATTCTGTTTATACCACAGAATACGAAAGGCCCCAGGGAATGTGTAAAGAATTCTATTTACGTCTCGATTTATTTATCGTAGGGCTAGTTTGGATTAATATTCAATGCTGTTACGCTTAATGTCATATTTCATTTAATCGACGACGCTATAATGCTACGATAATGTAACATAATTTTGGGCAAAATGATTCAGCAATTATCAGCATTAAAGATTGACAGATGATTAATTACCTACAGCACCGTTATCTAACAGTATATCATCATTGACAACCCACTAAAAAATTAAAAAATTTAAACTTCCAAGCCTAGCAACCCTACAAAAATCGGAAAATTAAAAAGTTAAGCTACCAATGAAATCTATCATACGTGAGTCTAAATCATTACAGCGAAATGAAAAAAAAAAACACACACACACAATTATTCCCCAACTAAAATTCTCTCATATTCTGAAAGCTGTGTGCATTTTCACCCTCAAACCCGCTAACTCGGAGTCATTCCAACGACCAAGCAGCTCGCCATCGGAAGTACAAAAAAACAAAGAGGCGCGCTTCCGTGTTGACCAATCCACTTTCCGCGAGCCGTACTTGTGTCTCGTTTAACCAAAGCTTGTGTACCAAACGAATAAGCATCATCAACGTAGTTCAGTCGCTGCGTAAAGTGGTAATCGATGTTGAACCCACGGTTGTTTGCTAACGTCTCTGCTACACACAACCATACGGCACACGTTAGACTCACATACGAGCACACATGTTCTAATATAAAGACGGGCGCGTCTGGTTTTCTTGGACACTGGTCTGACCGCAAAAAGCTCACGATCATTAACCAACGATCGTTAATTTAATAAAACGCGCTCGTTTCTTCGCGACTTCGCCATGAATTTCCAATTTGGATAAAATATCGTTGAAAAGCGAAGATCGAAGCTCGAAACGAAAAGTGTACGGTAGAGATGCGAATGTATGAGGATACCTGACCCTTCTAATGGGCGCATTTAAGTCATGGACAGCGACCCTTTTTTGTACATTTAAATTTCTTGTAAATTTATACTCACTGTAGTAATACTTTTGATCATAACAATTGTTAATAGAATAACTGCGCAGGACAACATAGATACGCATTTTAGTACTTACTGTTATTGCATCACTATGAAATTTATCTGCATGGAAAGAGTACGTAATATGGAGATATTCGCGATACGTCAGAACAAAAGCGCAATGTATTATACTATGAAAAACACGATCGAAAGCCGAAGAACTACAAGATAGCTATATGTACGAGACGATTTTGGAAGTAGGGCAACCTTCTACTCGGCGGTGAAATGAAACTATCGTAAAAAAGGTGTCGAAAAGGTGAATCTTACGCTGATTGAGGATCGAAAGGGAGCAAATTGAAGTTTCGAGGTGAAGCAGCGATCTGCCTTCTAAAGCACTTTGAAAGTATAATTCTGAGGGTCCGTAAAATCGAGCCCGGCTCGTTCGCTCTAATGGAGGCGTCCACGCTTTTCAATTTGTTCGAGCAATTTCCTTTCCCCCTGTAGAGCATCCACCCTTATTCGGATAGGTTCACCTACGAAACGAGTTACTCGCGTTAAGACCGATTCCTCGATTCTTGCGACCCTCGTAGACCATTGACAATTCCGTTTCCAGCTCTATCAGCTGAATTTATGAATTTACTTGGATGTTTTCGAAGCAACGAATATGGGCAGGTACAAGCGATTTTCGCGATTTTCATTTTCTTATTATGGTTAAGGGGTAAGCAATTTTTGCACTCGATAGTTAGGTAACTTTGTATTAGATAATTTTGCTAGATATTTAGAAGGTTTGTTAGATACTCGGAAAGTTTTCTACTGGTTACTTAACTCCGCTATGGTTTTCAAATTTTTACGATCCAATCTTCTTTCGATAAACAAAGAAACTTTTAATGTTCGAAAACTTAGTTTTGCGTGGAGTTCAGACGACAAACCGCGCACATTGCCGATGATTCTTTCATAGTTTTTGGAAGCTTAAGACATATTGTAGGGCTAGGAAAACATAATTGGAAGTAATACGTAACAAAGTTAATTAATCTTAGAATACAGAACATGGAATATAGAATATAAAATATATAAAGTAAAGTCGATGAAACTATTATTTAGATTAATCATTATTCTTTCAATTTCTTAATTTGTAAGATCGTTTCTTTTCGAATAACAGTGACTCCTGTCCTTTATTTAATTTTAGAACCGAAACTGCTTGTTTTATTTCAAAGGCACTAATAGAAAAAGAAAAACGATAAAATAAGTCTTTAGAATAGAAGAAAAGATTACTCATGTCAATAGGAAATAGACCAAGATTCTAAAGTCTGCGTATTCGTATCACGAACACGCAGCAAACGTGTGTTCAAACTTTTTGACGCGATTCAACCATAAATGTAGCTGTTCGCGTAGAATAACCGAGCCGATGTATACGAAGTCACTTTTATTACTATCAGACAAACTTTACGATTATGCTTTACGCATAAAAGGATCTTCTAAATAACTGTATCACGAAAGGCTGGCATTCTTACCGTAGTCTGTGTCGACGTGTGAACGCCTGAAAGCACCGCTATTGGACGGCTACCTATAACAGAAAAACGATAAACATTTATGGAGACAAATAGCATCGTTTAATATCAAAATTCTGAGCCACCTGTTTAATGATAGAATTACTACAGAAGTATAGAAAATTAGTACAAAGATAATGCAGAAGTAAGGATTGATTATATCAGGTTGTCTGGAAAGTTTCTTTCGTTTTATAAGGAAACAACGAATGCACGATATTTTTTGTTTCATATTATTTTATCGAATTACGTATGATCGTAATAATAGAAACGGAAGAAAATGGATCATAGAAAAATATCGTAAAACGAAAGATGGATTTCTATTAAGAAAGTGCAAACTTGGGAAAATTGTTATATCCGCGTGAATCCCCTTGGAAATCATTTTTTATTACAACATAAAGCTAAACAAAAATTAAACCTTATGGTATAGTATATCGTGATCGCCAGGGTAAAACACACGAGACTGTAACGGCAGTCAACGTGTTGAGAAAATTTTAAATAAAAATATCTTAAATAATACGTCCCCTCTCTAACTCGCTCGATTCTATTCGATACAATCCCACTATTCTATCGTTCGATCCTTTCTTTACTCTCAGAAGAATCAGTAAATCACAGATCTCTTGAATTCCATTTTACTTCGTCCCATTCTATTCGATCATCTTTTTAGTTCCATTTTACTTCAAGCCTATCCTATTCTTTTTCGTTTCGCAATTCCATCACAATCGTCTATTACTTTCCCAATTTCTAATTTTAACGCGTGTCTATTCTATTACATTCTGCCAGGATCAGCGTACTCGGATTCTGAAATTTTCTCCACAATCGACCGCGTGCTACATCCATTCCGACGCGCGGTGCGTTACGCACGCCATCAACGCGCGATTCTCGAAGAGGGAATCGCGGATTCGCGTCCACGAATTCACGGAATTGCGGGCTAAAAGTGTCGGGGAAAATGAAAACTTCCAAGGAAATCCATAACGACGGGAAAGATTACTCCGGCTAAAAGTTTCTTTACCGGCCGTACGTATTTCTCTATCATCCTTAATAAACCACTAGTATATCACGAAGGATGCATTACACAAGGGAGGGAGGTGAGGGGTTAATGGCCGGTGAAATTGCGATCGTAACGCGACACGAACATCGTCGTTGCACGGTCTATGTTCCCGTTGCTCCTTCGTCGACGAGCAAACATAAATCATGACGGCGAACCATTCTTACTCGGCTTTGTCGCCATTCTTCCATCGAAAGAAACAGATGCTCAGTTCGAGAGGTTTCAATCGAGGAACTTCCGAAACCGAGCAAGAAAAAGCGAATTCTACGACGACGGAAATGGTAAATTATCATGTACAAACGATTTATATATATCGAATTGTAATAAATTAGAGATAATAGTCGACGTCGAGTACGGACGTTGTTCGATCAATAGATTATTCAATTTTTCGCCATGTTTCTTCTTATCGGTGAATTCGCACATTCATCGACGATCTGGTTTTTATTGCCTACAAAGTTGACAAATAATCCTCATACGGTAGCCGTGTCTACATTGTGTAAAGCGTATGTGATATGAAATCGCGGTGAAATATTTGCTCTTGATATTGTGTCTTTTAGTCGGCAAAAATATAAAATATTTTAGTATCACATATCGACTAGCTTGCGAAATCTGTTCTTCCTCGATAACAGACATTTTAGCAATGATACATCCGGTATTGGTTAGTCGAACTTTCAGCTAATAAAGAACCACGTTTTTATAAATTGATGTGTTCTAACGAATTATAGAAGATCAGAATAAAAGTTAAAAAATTACTCCGTTGTTTCTTCTACTGTGATTTTACCACGCTGAAACTTCTCGATGTACGCTTCGGAGTATCCGAACGATATTAATTTCCCGGATAAAAATGATTCTGTTTATCCAGGATCGTTCTTTCACAGTACGGCGATCGACATTTCACCAAGAACCGATCTCGTTTCGCGCTACGAAACTGTGGGGGATAATCGAATTAGCCTCGGCCGACAAATTCATTTACCTTTCGAATGATTTCGAGCCGCGCGTATAAACGTAGGCGGAAGTAATTAAAAATGAAACAGGATATCGACGCGTCTCGCGTATTTGCAGGTTCACTCGATACTTTAATAATGTATCCGGGTACAAGCGCGTGGACGCTGTTTCTCTCGCCCAGCTACATATTTATCGGTGGAAAAAGGGTATGAAAGTTTCATGAGTATTCCCGAGGATCGAATCGAGCGATATTTATTTTTTTCTGCAGCAGATAACACCGGCTAAGCTACTGATGGATGTTAAAGTTTCATTTCTATCGCGAGAGAATTCTAAACAATTTCATTTTGTATTTCTAAAAGAGCAGAAAGTTACGGATTCGTGATTCGATGAAAATATGCGACGAATAAATGCATTGAATAAATGTTTCGTTTTAAAAGAACGACAAGGGTTGTTGTGTCTATGTAAAACTTATCGGATCAATTCCTACGAATGTTTTAAATATGGTTTATTCATTCTACTGTTCTAAAATTTCTTATTTCTCTGTGACTCGATAAAAGCATTATGAGTTACGGTAAAGTATATCGAAAAGAATAATAAAATAATTCGTGTTCCATCTTAACAAAAAGATAAAGGTTATCGCGATATAAAATCTATTCAACCAGCCTTTTACAAATATTTTAGATACTTTCCTTGTTCCATCGTTCTAGACATTCTTACGCTTTCGACTGAAAATTTGTACATCTGTGTCTTTAACAGTCTTTATTGTGTTATATGGCAAGACACATTGACGATAAAATATCAGAGAACGAAGATATATAAAACTAATAAAAATTTCTATGATAGACAAATATTGGTCATTGCTGTTCAACGCCTGCGATAAGTAGGGGAAAAAGTAACTACCTTTAATTTCCTCTTTCCCTTCATTTCTCCTGCATAATTATCTATTCTCCTATTCCCTTCCTTTCTTCTTCTTCTTTTGTTCTCCCTTTTTCTCTTCTTTTTCCCCCTACCAATAAAAAAAAAAAAAAAATAGGACAAAGATATTTCAATAAAAATATTTTCCATCGCTTTGGTAAATGCTAAAATATTAAAAATTCTGGTCCTCTAAAAGTACCCTAGTCGTCCAAAGCATTCTAAAATCCGTGCGCTTCGAATCCGACACGCGACACATCTTCATCCCCGATAAACGGAAAGTAAGCCTATATTTATTGCACGAACAAAAGAGAGAAACGGAGAAAAGAATACTACGAATCAAATCGAACCAGTGCCGATACTCGAGCTGAGTTTATATTCAAGAACATGCATGCGCAACTCTGCACGCCCTGGTACACCGTGTGCCAGACTGCGTTGTGGATAACGCGTATCCTCGGCCAGCGATCGATATTTTTCATTTTCTTTTACATCTCCCTCGAAAATGTGTTTTTAGAAAGGGCCGAGGCCCGAACATTCTTTACCAGATGTCAGACACTCGCCCTTAAATATGGGGATTCCATCATAAAGAAGATACGGCATCAGGTTTTACGTGAATGTTAATGCGCAGAGGCTGAGCCTTCTCTTCGATTCCTATACGTAGAATATGAATCTTACGGGAAATACAGAATTGTTATATCCGAAAGATAGGATATACAAATGCGAAGAACATTTGCAAAGATTCAGTTTTTGTTTGTAGTTCGTTCTATGCGTATTCTACGATGGAATTTTATGTAATATTTTTCAAGATACGTCGCAACATTGCTTTTCTTTCATTTAGGTCATTATTATATATTTGTTGTATTCACATATACGAGAAATCTTATTATATTTATTATATTATGTGAAATCTTGATTACTGTGAAGATGATTTGTAAAAATGGTGAAATACATGATAGGATATTTAGTAGAATATTTAAGTAGAAGTTGACTAATGTACTATGAAAGAATAAAGAATTTAATCGTCTTTAATAATTATTCTATCATCCTTGCGAACCATTATCATCATACTTACGTATTAATAATTTCAGTAGCAAGTATCGTTACTTGGTATTATCGAGCACCTGCGACATCCAGTAAGATATCAATCACTATTCGTTACGTTTATTGAGAAGTTATGTGCCAACTAAAACAGTATGCAACTTGCAAAAAAGGAATTTTCACCCCTTTTCGCTTAAAGAAGCCTAAAATATTACTCTAAAAAACGCTCTTCTCAACTAAAAGAAAGTCTTTAAAAAAGGCGCTAGAAAAAAAGGGACCTCTCAATTAAAGATTATAAAACGCGCACTAAAAAGAGCTTTTTCCTCCAATCAAAGAACCAAAAAAGACACAGCGTCCAACTGACAAAGACGTCAAAAAACCCACTTCGACAAATATCCCGCTGGTTATGAAACTTTATAAAAAAGTAAAAGTCTGAAGACCGTAACCACAACTTTTAAAGTCCGCTGCTACACGAAATATCGATCGCTTTCAACACGACAAAAATCTTGTCTTCAAGAGACGCATAATCCTTCAGAGGGGTTCCCGAGTCTACCTCTTTCAATCGTTCGCCAAAGGACCAAGTAAAGGGCAGCATAAAAATTGTGCTTGAATAATTCGAGGTCCCTGGGCGCTTTGAGGTCGAAAGCGGTCAATACGCTTTGAATCCCGTCTCCTTAATCTGCAGAACGACGTTATTTCGAGGTCAAAGTCCAACCGGATCCACGCAACACTCCAACTTTCTCGAAGTTGCAGTTTCCGTCTCCCTATCATCCTTCGTTCTAAAATCTAGAATCTAGAGCCCAAAAGATCGATGGCGAATTAGACGCTGTAATTCGACACTTCGAGCAACTGTTCTAAACTCCCGCGAGATCGTATAGATTTGCAGTCGCTGTATCGTTCCGATAAATCTTCCCGGTCGAAAATTTTATAACGCTCAATGACGACGGGAATATGAATTTGGTCTGTCTATAAGCTCAGAGATGTTTGTACAAGTGACGCCGATACCTTAATACTTTGCGAAATAGAAAGATTTGTTGAATTACGATAGAATGACATGCGACGAGATGAAAGTTCTACCGAACAGTCGTTTCAAAAGGGGAGGAACTTAGAGAGAAAGAGAGAGGAGTAATTTGTCAATATTTTATGTAAAAAGATAGATTTCTCTAAATTTGTCATGTAAAAATATAAAATTCCTCCATTTACACTATCGACCATTTCCTCTGGTCATAATAATGTCTCAGATACTATTCTATAAACACCGCCACTGCGAGAGCAATTTTAAGGAGAATTTTCATCTCTTCGATATGGATACCGACAAAAGAAAACACGTGTCAAATATTCTTTTAAGAACTACCGTATATCAAAGTTTGTTTCTTTAGAATAGAATCACATATTTCAAGAGATGAACGAAAAATGTATATCTTGTACTTAAAATACTTTTAACGTCTGTTTGCCAAGGTATTCCAGTAACGCATGCAAGATCCCTAGTCGCTTTCGTAACAACTTAAATCTTTCAGTGAAATAATATAGGCCATTTACAGTGAAATCATTCTCGTCAAGTCGAATCGAAAAACTCATACACACGTTGAAGAAGAAAACAGCGTATGTATATTGAACGTTTCTCATCGGTGAACACTTTACATTGATTCAACGAAGAATAGGGCGTCGACTAATGGCTGCTCTCAGGTGTTAAGAGGCAGGCGATCGAGGCAACGGTTTTACAATATATTTGCACGCGACGGAGCCTCTCTGCTGATTCTGTTGACTGAACGAGGAAGATTTTAATGCCTTTTCAGAGAAGCCAGCAGCTGCTTTGCTTTACACGTGATTATGCACGCGTTGGAACGATTTGCTGCTATCGCTTCTCCTTTTGCTCTTACCGCTTCGATTAATATCATCAGAAGGGAACGTAAAACCGAACGTGAACGTAAAAGAAACGGCGAGAACGAGCCAGGACGATCGGTTTAAGAATAAACAAGAACGCAAGACCCGGTAAGAGGAAGAGACCTCTCTTTGCTGAAATTAAAGTGTTCTCGTTCGCCAGGAGGAAGAGGTAAAAATATTCCACCACGAAGAATGTTAAATAGAACAACGAGTGTAGGTATGAAACGCTCGCGAAACATTTGCATTTCGAACGGCTGCAAATGTCCGACATATCGCGTTTCGAGAACGACTCGACGTTATTGAACGTGAGTAAATAAAACAATTAGAGTAACTGGCCGGAAGGAAAAGATACGTCTGATATAAAGATCTTTCTCGTTACGTGGTAAAGTAGCCATCAGTTTTCTGCGTTTTCGTTTCTTGCGAAATTTGCTCATTTCTATGCATTTTCTGCATTTTATTTATTTAATTTTCTTTGAAACTAAACGCAGCGGAAACATTAGTATGCAGCGAAACGGCAGGGGTCTGTATGGCTTAAAACAGATGAATAATTTCGTGTTTAAAAAAAAAAAACTGTTTTAATCCTCTAGGACGAACGGCCAAATGCGGTGTTCCACGGGAAAAATGAGAACTCGCTGAGTTTGGAAAAAATGAAGCTGTTGAAGGCATGGAATAACGAAAACTGGTAAAATGTAAGCCAGATTCGTTGGAGTTTAGGCTGAATCGCGTGGCGCATTAATGTAAATGAGAATCTACCTCTACATCTCATTGTGTGTATATAATTCGAGCTGTTTGATAAAACATCAACATATTACTAATCAAAACCGATACCTAGTATTTTCTTCAGCCGTATATGGTATTACATTGAGATGAAATGTATGATTTGCAAAAATATCAAAGTGTTTAGATATTGCTGGAATCAATTACCTACAGCTTGACAATCGTACGATCTGAGTATAATAAACTTCTTAAATAAAAAAGCTGCTTCATTGATGCAACTGTTTGACGCTTACGCGCGCCAATACTGTTATTGTATATTAACTGTTAAAACTAACTTTTATCGTGTTCTATCATTTTATGATACTTTGCGATTTTCTATGCATGATTTTATAACTAATCTGTACATATGTATGTAGTGCCAAAAATAAGCAGGTGCCCATATACTTCCGGGCGATAGCGTACATTTTCACGAAGAGAAACTTTATCGCAGAATTGAAGTAACGATACATGTACTCGTTCCTGTTTTCATAGTCTTTTCTGATATGTCCGATCAATAAAGGCCCCATTCCCCTAGAAAATCTAGCGAGCATCGAAGACATTAGGCGAACCAACGTGAAATACGCGGAGGAAACGCGACACTCCGGACACTCTAATAAAATATTCGATACTTTGCATAGTGAAAACTTCTATCCGAACTGTCGTTCCGAATTTCTCTGCCGAGCGAAACTAACTAGAGCACTCGGAAACAGGCTCGCCGTCGAAGCGACGACTCGTCGAGACACAGAGCCAACGATCGTTTGCGAGTAGAAAAAGAACTCTCTTTCGCGATCTCTGATTTGCAATTAAAACGATAACGCCTGAAATCAAGTGGATAGACCATCCGGAAACTCTGCACGTCAAACGTTATTTTCACTGCTTTTAGAAATATAAGAAATACTTATTTTTCGCCAAGTTCCTCCGACCCTTCAAATATTCATTTCTCTCCTATTCATTTTCTTCAAAATCATTTTAATTTCCCCTTGTTAATCGTAGGACAGCTACTTTATTTCCTTCGTTCCCCTTTCTGTAAAAATATTACAATAGAAACTCACCTTATTGCGCCATGATTCACTCAACGCGTTGATGTACATTTTCAGGATTCGTGTCCTCCCATTTCGACGATACTTTTCTCGAAATCATTTCACTTTGCCCCTACAGATCGTCTGCCGCACACTCACAGTCCCATTTTTTTTCAAACTAAATTCCTTTCCGCCGAACCAAAACGCGCTCACAATGTTTTATCTCGACTCGTTAAAACGTCTGACCGTTCAAGAGTCAACAAACGCGCTCGTGCTTTTTCCCCGAGGTAGAAGCTCGCCCCGCCGCCTCATAATTAACCAAACTTGTTGATGCCACGAGGAGAAAAGCGCGACACTCCCCAGTTTTGAGGCACGAGTCAACGAGCCGTCGTCGTTCGTCTTGGATGCGTTGCTGGCAATTATTAGCGGAAGGGAAAGCGGCGTACAGCCAGAGGCTCTCGAACGAACGTCGGTTCTCTTTCCTTTTCTCTACACGATGGTGGTTTCAGTAAACTCGACGAGAATCCGACGCTTGAATCGTCGCGGCTGAAGCCTTTGGACGTTCTAGTCTCGACGAACGACGAGGCTCGCGTGAAGTAGACGACGGTTGTTAGAAGAGCGTTCTCATGGAAGGGGATTCGATGTTTTATGCATGGCTCGTGTACACGGCGCGGATGGAAAATTGAAATTTGATCGCGATAACGTTTATTCTATTTCGTCCTTTACCTGGTGCTTATGAGAGAATTTGATTTAAGATGTTGTACAGCGAGGCTGGATTTTATGAACTTTGCTGGATCATAGAACAGAGAGTAACGGCACAAATTTGAGTGACAATATGTAATTGTTGGCAATTCGATGAAATCGCGAATATAGAAGATGGTTGTTTAAAGAGTGAAGAATTTTGCCTGTAGAAATCTCGGCTGTTTCCTTCCGTTGTATTTTTATCATTATACGGATTTTCTGTGATATTTGGATCGCCGTATATCTGCCAATTTCATTAATCTTTGCAATAGCAATTATTAGTCCAATTCCCCGCACGTTATCTGTATTAACTAAGTATTATAACATATAAGTGCATCGTAATAATTGATTCTGAAGCGCTGACCCTTAAATTATTCAATGGCATTAATGGAACATCGACGAGGACGCATCGTGCGTGAAACTCATATCTGGTAAATGTATTTCTATTTTTTCAAGAGATTAATAAATATCCAAGTGTAAATACGTACCTGGACTACTTTTACGTTTCTATAGTCTCTAAATTGAACTAAAAATAGTACGAGATAACATGTTTTTTCAAAAGTAAGGCGATGTATGTATTGCTCTCTTTTGAATTAATTTACATTATTTCTAATAGGAAAATTGTACATAGTTACCTAAAAACTAACGTAGAATTAAGCGATTGACCACAACTGCATCCAGACTACTGGCTGTCACGCTGCAGGTGATGCCTGACCACAACCGGTCAAACCTACTGGATCCGTACCACAATGTATCGTGTTAAACGTCCGTCCAAATGACGCTTATTCTATGTATTATAATTCTAGCATCGACAAAATTTGTATATATTCAATTTCTATCCTAACCGCGGTACTAATCTGCGATATATCGCGTTGTTGTATTATTTCTGATTCTTTAATATTATCATACTACTATGAAATAACTACGAAATTCCTTTTCACCAACGAACGAAAGATAAGCGAAAATATATCTTTATCGCGAAACCTATTTTTATAATATATAATACAATAGACCGGTAATAACCCAAAAGATTCTTATACCAAAGTCAACTTGATTCAGTTTGTGTAATTATTACACGGAATAACAATTTGATAGTCGTTCTGTACTTGCAATGCTTCAAAGAACAAGAAACGTGCTTTTAAATGCTATGTTATAGAACAAAGAAATAAAAATTAAACCTCTCGAAATAGAAGTGAATTCAGGAGTAAGCGTATGTTTTCTTATTTATAAACGAATGTTTTAAGGTCGCAGCGCTACAAATTCTTAAAACTCGATTACAGTGAATTAGCAGTATCAAATAGAACGTTTTCCCTCCAAGCTGAGGCGAATCGAAAGATAAACGAATGGACCATCTACCGCGAAGGAAACAAAACTCTGTGTGGAATGCAGCTCATTATAAAATACGTTGCACGGTCAGCGAGGAAAACGGAGAAACAGTTCGCAGGAAAAGAAATTGTAGCATAATTTAATTAAACCGTTGTAACTTGGTTTTCAGGCGAGCTTCAGACATGCGAGAACTCATAGAATTCAAGATGAAACTGCGCGACAAGGGATTCCAGTCTACGGCGCGGTCTTCGCAATTATTCTTGTCAGGTCGTTTCTCCAAAACTTGCCACTTCTACTTCGAGCACGAGCGCGCAAGATGTGGTAAAAAATGAAGAAGCGATAGAGATTGCCGAAGACAAGGGGAAAGGAGGAAGAAGAGAAAGAAGAGTTAAGAAGCAGCACGAGAAAAAAGAGGTTAGGCAATGTTAAAAAGAGTTAGCCTCGACTTCGCCGGAATCTAATTTCTCGCCATTAAACTTGTAAAATGTTGTTCAACCCTCGAGTCTACGATACCGCCGAAGTATCCTTCCTCCGCCCCTATTCCATCGAGTGAATATTGCGATTCACCTGCGCCTGCGACGATCAGGATCCGCTTTCTCTGTTGGACTAAACCGTGGAATTGGCTCCCGCCTTGCAAACTGTCCAATCAGATTTATGCAGATTCGTGGATCAATTTGAACAGGCTGTAGCGACATTATCCCGAATGGAATATGATTCTATATCGAGGACTTAGAATTTAGATTAGCATCGTCTAGCAAAGTCTTATTATTACGATATTTTACTGATATTCAGAAAAGTAGAAAAAAAGTACAGTAACGTCGCGAGCCAATGGTATTGAACGATAATAACATTTCTCTGCGATTTAATTTTGAATAGATTTGGACAACAGGGATGATAATCGCGCGTACAGTGGTAGCGAGCTTGATTGTAATTTGAGAATTGATAATTGTTTAGAACGAAAATTTCTGTTCTCGAAAGGGAAGACGAATGAGAAAGAGGATAATCGAAAGAAAACAGATGGCCAAGGTGAAAAAAGTGGAAGAGTAATGAAACGTAGAGGAACAAAACTTAACGATCCAACCAGCAATAATTGAGTTGTACGATTATAATAAAATGGTTTGACGCATGTTTTTAAAGAATTTTTATTCTTAGAGAAGAAATAATAATAAAACACAGCAAATGTTGATGTAGGTTCAGGAATAAAAAAAAAAAAGTGGTGAACTCGCAAATAAAATGCAGGAAAGTTTAAGACCAATATACATAGGTTCAGGTTTGATACCCGCGCGTATTTTTATGACACATCCTATGAGTTATCGTGATAGCTTCCTAGTTCACAGCAAGCGTCATGAATTCATTTTTATATTTTTTTTTACGACGCTTGTTAAACTGTTAATTTCATACGTTCCCGATTACAATGTTGCGGAAGTTCGATTACTATGGGCAGGGAATCAGCAGGAACTGGCGCTAATTGGAAGAAAGACCTCGTGGCAATTTAATCGAGTCATTTCTATGATCGAGTGATGTCGCTTCTAATTAAAATCTCGTTCGAGCTTTCCATGATCATAGACCATGATTTCACGAGAATGTGAATCATTGGAACAGAAGAATCTTTATTCGATTCTATGGCGCAAAAGGAAACACTGAAAAGTGTTCTTTCTTCTATCGAGAATTGCTTCGAATATTCTTTGTTCGGATTAAAAAGAGCCAAATCGTTCTCGTTTTCAAGGATTTCATACTTGTAAAATATTTGAATTATAATTGAAAACTTTAGCCATTCGAAGTTCCTGAAACACTTCCGCAACTCCTTCCATTTCTTTCCTACACTTCACGAGAGAAAACAAAAAAGATAGACGAATAACGTGGTTCATAGTTATATATTGGACAAAAAGATTCTGATCTAGAACACGATGCTTCTGATCAAGAATTTGCCAAACTATATTAGTCCTAGAACACTGAACAATTTTCCACGCTCTCTGTCAAATTGCCACTATCATTTTCGACAACAAATCCCCCCCCCCTCCCTCCTCCCAATCTTTCAGAAATTTCCATAGGAGAGCTCCACCTCAATTTCCAACGTTGCATCATTCTCTTTGCATTCAGCGATTCGCTAGCACTATAACATCAATCGAATTACTGTAACAGGGAGAACAGACGAAAATTCCAAGATACAGCGGAGGGAAAGCGAGCAGAGTCTGCTTCAGATGCATTCACACTCGCAGGCCGCGAGCTGCTTCGTTGCTTTTACGCGACCCTCTGCGTATTCGGAACATTTGTAGCAGATAAACTGCAGACAAGAGTTGACAAGAGAGACAAGAGGCTACGCTAGACTTTCTCCCGAAAGCTTTGAGCTCGACTACTAATGCCGTATCCTCTCCTTCTCTCTCTTTCTGTTTCTCTGTCGTTCCCTGTCAGAGCTACGCTTTTGAGATGTTCATTGTCACCAGTTGAATTTCTTCCTCGACACCAGTTTGCTTGGAACTGAATTATCCGGGCTAATGGCAGAATTAACCCAGAGGTGTCCTCGAGATACATTCGACAATATATATGTATACGACATACCTAAGTTACTCTTTCTTTTAAAATTTAGATATCTGTACAACATGATATAATATGATAGAATGAGTGTAACTGGTTGTAAAATATTGTTCATCGTAGTATCCGGTCGATTCAACGTATATACATATATTGAAATATAATAATAATAATAATAATAATAATATACAAGCAAATATATAACGGTAATATACAATGGGCATAAAAATTAATTTAACAACGTATAAAATTCTGATTCATCGACTAATTTTCATAAAACAAGTTTGTATATGTAAGCCAGTCTTTCTTTAAAACTTCTCTTACTCTTGGTTAAAAAAAAGGAGCTACTTAAGATACTTTGGAAGAAACATTATGATTCGATATAAACTTTCGCGATCTTCAGTAGCAGTTTAATTGGAGATCAGGTTAAAATGACCTATTAACCTCGAGCGAATGAATGAATCTGCAAGAAGCGCGTTGAAGAAAAAGAAAAAAAGAAAAAGAAAAGAAAAGAAAGAAACAGCCTGGTAGAAGTTTGCGACTACGACGGCCTGTTACTCCCCCCCCCCCCTACAATCGGTTCTCTCTCGTAAAAAATTCATGAACATTGTGGTGCGCCAGTTGGTACTAACATCGTCGTTGGAAAGCTGTCCCCCTCATTATCAACACTCCTGAGATTTTTATCTTCGTAAATGTATTCAACGTTCTCTCTTATACAACCAAGTACACGTTTGCAGTAAAAAAAAAAAAAAAACAAAGAGAAAATACCTTGTACAAACATTAGCATAAAATTGTTAAGCGTTTTAAAACCTTGCAACGTGTATTTTACAAAAATCTCAGCCAGAAACTATTCAAATTTTATGCAAATTTCCATCTAAAATTCCACGGAAACATTACCATTCGCAACCTAACTAAATTAAAAATTCGATTAAATTTTTCAATTTCTATAAAAATCTGTTAACGTTCATTCCCCTGAAACATTCAAATTTCGTATCCACGTGATCATAAAAAATTCCCTTTTCACATTTCCATTCAAAAATTACATTCATAGAATAGTATCTAACTTCTTTCGAAGTTCCCAAAGAAGACAGCCATTTTAGATTTGAAATTTGCACGATGACTATTAGATGCCATATTTTTGCGGTTTTTCAAGTTAACAACATGTTTTGCTTCGACATTTCGTAAACATCCCAGGCTCAACTTCGTTCACGAAACGTCGGAGCAAACATGCTACTAAAAACACGATTATAACCCGAAGAACCACGAATGTGTAACCAATTATTTTGATTGAAAATTTCTAGAAAGAGAAAGAGATATAAAAAGAAATACATATTAAAAACTAAACTAGAGCATTACTAACGTTGATTTTATACGAGTTTCAAGCTGAGAAATTATTTAAATAGCACAGCGGGTAGTTGTCCGTTGAAAATTGCGAAGACACCGTAGCGGCACTGAACGTTGTCGAAACGCAATTAATTGTTAAAAACGGGTTACATGGGGTAAATCGAGTCAAAAATCCCGGGACGGAGGATCGTGGAAGACGTCGCAGGCCGTGCAACGGGTAAGAGGAATTTTATTGCGCCGTTGTGTCTCGCTTTATGCAATTACGAGTCGTTGCTGGGCCATCGTGAAAACACGTCGTTCATCTTGTCGTGCCCGCGCATACTCTCCTTCCTCGATGCTCTCGTATAACCCGAGAGTTGTTTTTGTACACATTTTAGACGTTAGAGAACCGCCAGAGAAAATTGAGAGCCTGTTCGATCATTGTTATTAATGTTTTCTTTATTAACGCTATGTTGAAAAACGAAAAAGAAGGCGCGGCTTCGTAAGGGAATGAACAGACCTCGTTGATATTTTTGTGAAATAAAGTAAATACAACAGTACTGCGATTGGCCTTACTTTCTGCCGTATTACGTATAGTCAGACATTATGGCTCGATATGATCGTCAAGAGATTAAAAGGAATGGATATTAAATGAAAAAAAACAAGAGAAAAATACAAATAAATTAAAAAAAGTGATTTCTACAAAACAGAGACGAATGGTTATAATTATGAAGAGCAATAAATATGAAGAGCCAAGTCAATCTAGAT
Source organism: Bombus confusus (assembly GCA_014737475.1). Taxonomy (NCBI): domain Eukaryota; kingdom Metazoa; phylum Arthropoda; class Insecta; order Hymenoptera; family Apidae; genus Bombus; species Bombus confusus. The sequence continues at coordinate 1,388,582 of JACXIV010000153.1, forward strand.
CCAGACGTGGATCTCGCAAATCTCATGCAAAACTCATGGAATCAAAGAACTAATTCGGCCGTTCCTATGGTGAAAAAGGGAAGGGGCGACTTGATTAAATTTCTAACTACAGAGCATTCGAATTTCGATTGCCGCGATATCCAGTTCATCGGTCAGCTATTCCCGGGCGAGGGTCAAACGTTGAAGAACGACCAGCAGCCGAACGATTTAAGGCCGCGAAATGAATTTATCTCGCCGATCGGCGATTCCGCGGCGATCGTTTGTTTTCTCTAATTTACAAAGCGACCAGTCGATTTCCAGTCGACGATATCCCGTTTCGTTGGTCGGCTTTCAGCGTCGGTCTAGAATAACGATAGGAAACAATAGCGAGTGCGTGGTGGACAAAAGGAAGAGGAAACACAAAGAGAGGAAAAAAAGGAAGGGGGAACAAAAGAGGAGGAAAACCAGGAACGAAGGAAGACCGCGGGATAAAAGGGGAAAACGAAAGCTAGAAGGTAAATGCGGATAAATATGGACGAAAAGGAGGAAACGAGAGCGTGAGGGCCGAATGGAACCGACAGAAAGAAGCTGATCAAGCTGCAGCGTATAATTTAGCTCTTTCAGAAAGCTCGTTAACACTAGAAGCTTCCCGTTTGCTCCTGTTAGGCGTGTCTTTTTATACCTTTCAAAGAATCGCCGGAGATCTGTTTCCCGTTGCGTTGGATGAGATGGAAAAATATTTGACGAAGCAAAATGAAAAAAATTGCAGATGATATTTGTTTGGAGAAGATGGTCTGATGGATCACTCCGATCTAGGTAGCGTTTTTAACAATAGTAGGTTAGTCATAGATACTGGTCTTATGTTTATAGGTACGTTATAATATTAGCTGGAAAATAATCAATCACGGTGATTGATCATATTGTACGTTAAATAAAAATTTATATATACCATACGTTTGTATATAACTGTAGGTATTTACTTGAAACTCGTATTTGAAACTCTAACGCAGGTATATTTGTGCAGATTACAAACGAAGAATCGCTATTGTACTTGATTTCACAAGATCCTTGTAATTTCTGATAATTTCGGTCACTGATCACCTATTCCCTATGATTGTCTCGCGTGCAAGATCGTTTAGGCTTGACAAAACCGTGAATGGCATACAGGTTACTTGGTGGCCAAGCAACACCATCTGTTTACGCGAGTAAATCCCCCTGTACACGATACAATGTCCCGTCTCTGCCTACTAGGATGAGGAATTATGCGTCAAGGAGGTTTCACGCTTGTCCATTATCCACGTGATTACCATGGACTTAATTCCATGCCTTTACTCGCGGACAGGAAAATTTCCACGGAGCTTAGAGAACACGAGCCGTCGGCATATTAGATCATACTTAATATGTTAAGCGGATTCTGTGAAAGAAAATGTCCTTTTAGAAATATTTCACTTCAAACTTGGAACGGGTCTTAAAATGTACATAGATGTTACAAGATATTCATTGAAAGCATACACTTGGCGAAGATCACGGAAGTATGTATTTGATCGGTCAATTATTAATAACTATATTAACAAGCCACAACAACTGAGAGGAAGTTTTAGCACCAATTAAATATTGAAGACTGCTATTCGCGCTGTGTATTAATCTTTCACCAAGAACACCTATGCTTGCAATAAAACGTTTTGCAACCTCTGTATACATTTTCAGATCAGTTTCAAATTGTATCGTTGCAATAACCACACTCGTATCTCGTTACGTTGCTAACGAAATTTCAAAAAGTTTCATATAATGCGCATAATATATCCATAAAAATTTGCTGCATTAAGTGTTCAAATAGCCTTTCGCGAGCCTGCGTATATATCAATCTAATATTTCTCATGCAATACCCATCTACCAAACAACGAAAGCTACGAGGAAGAAGAAAAAAAAATTGCCTCGTATGATCCATGTCCAAGAAGCAACAAACAAAGTGATTCACGACACCACGATAAATAATACTCTCAGCTTGAAAAGGAACTCTTTCGGTTGACCAACAACCAAAGTGTGCCCTAACCTTTCCAAAAGAAAATTAATGGTTTTCCGCGGCGAAACACACGGGTATCTTTGCCGAGAGAAATCTAAAGCTGTCTCTTATGGAGAAAGAGGGAGAAAGAACCGCGAAGACGGCTCCTTTATGCGTTGATCGAGTTTCTGTGAAATCGGAAGAGCTTCAATGGGTATTATTACGGCATAAGAGGAACGTAGACCGTAACGACGGTAATTCTACCGGTCGATAAGCGATTGTGGCGACCTTAAAGAAAGGAAGATAAGCAACACGTGAAAAATCTTTTCGCGTTCACATGCCGTGAGACGTGTTCACTCTTATCGTGGAAACCTTCGAAGAAGAATCAACCGAAACCCGTGGTTCTTATCGCCGGTTAGGCCAAGCGAAACGACGGAGAAATTGAAGGTGTCTGCTCGAGTTCCAAATACAGACTTGGATTTATTCCCTGATTTTTGCAAAGGGGCGTTATGCTCGGTAGAAGTATTTTTATACAAATATTAGCTTGTAAGTATTTTTACACGTTTTATACATATAATTATAGAATATAGGAAAAAGTAACTTTAGCTGTTTGACTGCGACAGGCTCCCACAGGTTTCTTAATATATACGAAAGTCTGACTTGGCCAAACACGTAATATTCTTCCAACTTGTTAAGTTGCAAAAATTTCGAACGGTTCGAATAAATCGGTATCGCGTAAGAGGATTTTCTATTTAAATAAATGTGCATCTTACTAATATTCGAGAATCCGATACAGAATCTCCGTCGAATTTGTGACAAGATAGACTTCGACTATATATTTTCGGTTTCTTTGTGCTGCGAAATTGGTCGACATTCTTTAGAAGCTTTTCACGTACGCGCGGTACACACATTTTGTTTGAACGTAATCTGGAATATCTTTCCCCCATAGTAAGTCCCTCGAGTGTCTTTCAATCTGCTTCAATGCACAACGAAAAAAAAAAAAAAAAATATTGCACAGAATTTTCTTTCGCCAGTTGCACGCGCCAAACGTTCTTTTCGTTTTATCTTCCTCCGTTCCTATTTTCCATTTACTTTTTGCTTTCCAAAAACTAACGTTCTCACGGTGGTGTTTCCTCTGTTAAATCGTACCGATACGCGCGAGTATCGTAATTCTTTTAGTTAACAATCAACGGATCGATTGTACCATGAAATTCGAAAAATCTCGATAGAAGTTGTAATTATTTCTTTCGTTGGAGAACTATCGAGTAACTTCCATTTATTTCGAGATTCCGGGTTCGTTTTGAAGCAACGATTTTTACCGACACGGAACTTTTTACAAAAAAAAAAAGTTCTGCGTGCACATAGCGTATGTAAATCGAAATGGAATTTATTTAGAATGCGAATAAAATCGTAGGACAGTGGAATACTAATGTGGAGAATATTATATGCCTCAAGTGATGGGATATTAAAAGCAAAACGCATATTAAAACGTAATAGAATTATACGAAAATATAAATAATCAAGAAGCTCTTCAGAGTATTTAGATATTGCGACTAATTCTCTATGAATTCTCATGTGACTTGGAGACCACAAACTTTGTTCTTACGTCTTTTAGATTTTGTTTTACTCGCTTATTACCAAATTGGTGGCTTTGTATGCATTCATAGGAAATTTAAAATTGTATTAAAAATTTTAAAAGTATACGAGACGAAATATGAAAAGTGTAATAGTCATGATATTCAGTGGACGAAATATTACAAATTATAATTTCATACCTACTATTAATACTTTATTATACTGACACCAAATGCTCCACCTATAACGATTATTATTCTCTAAGCTTCAAATGGAATTTAAAAAAGAAGGAGGTCTATGATAAATTGCAACTCTTTCCTGTGATACACAAGAGAAATTCTGATAACACAGTGCTTAAAAAAGATCTATATCGGAAGATTTAAATAACTCCACGTTACTTTCCAAGTTTTAACTTATAAGTGACGAGGACGAACGGTATGGAGCGCAAGGTGGAACCCCGATACATCCAGGAAACCAGTACGCAACTGCACTTCCGATTTCGCGGAGTTTCTGCTTCCGAATCCCGGAAATCGCAACCACACCGCCTCTTCCGGCCCGTTCGTTAACAACGAATCTTCTGGTGGTGCAGGCTCGCGTGAAACCGTTCGTGCAGCCTTCCCGATACGCTGCCGGAATTTGTAAGTAGGCTGTTAGCGCAATACGAAAATATATGCGACGGTTTGCAGAGGCCGGGCAGAATCCATTGCGACACCAGTCGGTCGAAGAAAGAAAAAAGAGCCTTAATTATAGCGATTTAGAAGTCCGTCTGGAAACTGCGACGAACTTTCTTCTCCGTTCGAAATTCAGCTAATATTGAATTGTCGACCAAGGTCCGCTTTAAACTACTCGACAGAGTTGCTTCGAAAAATTACACGACTTCGACCAACGTTCTTTGATACTTGCGAAAGGGAAATGGTCGTGAAAAAGGTACAAACACTTAGAGTTTGGGACTGACAAGGAGTTAGAATGTTTTTGGATTCGTTGATGGACGATGTTTCGATTCATGAAAATTTATGAAGAAAGTTATACTTTATTCTAAGATTGCAAAGATTTTAGAGTAAGCTCGTAGAAAAAAAGGAAAAGAAGAAAAAAGTGTCTCTTAAGTTTGACGATACAAAATAGTTGGGCTGGTGGAAGTCTACAAAAGTCAATTACAGAAGTTATGCATCATTTAGAGGTCGGAAAGGTTTTAGAGTGCGAGCTAACGGAATTTGAAGCCAAATGTAAATGTTTTATTTCGGCACAATTTGTCCGGAACATGTATTTTACCTTTATTGGTAAATTTTTCGTAAACTATTATTTAACAACTTCTAAGAAAATCATATACATCGCTATTTGAAGTTCAGAATCATCTCATCTTGCATTTAAGAATATTAGAAGTATTCGAGATATGACGCGTAATAGAATAATTCATAACGTTATACATTCTTTTTCTCGACATTTCCTCAAAAAGTGCGACGCTGTTTAGGCATTCAATTGGTATTCTGTTTGTGCGTGGCGCTTTCTATGCTATCTGAAAACACGTTCGAACGAAAATTTGAATTCCAAAGACGAGTATTAAAATGGTATGAGATGTATCCACGTGACGAACCCATCACTCCAACGACAACGATGTTTTCCTTCCTTTTGACGAAAGATATCCAGTTCAAAAATCGATGATACTACTATCGAGCTCGAAATTTATACAGAATTTGCCATAGTAGAAGTTTAGTTAAAAAATGCTAAAATAGTAGAAATCAATGAAAAATATACACCGTTCAAAAGTTTAGAAATCAACACAAATTATTAATCCCTTGATTCTAGGTTACATATTAATGTTTCGTTGAAATATGTGTCCTCGACACATTAATTTATCTTCTATTTTATTTTCTATTCGAGTTTCTCATATCAAATTACATATTTTTAATTGTACCATTTTATACAATCAATAATTCCTCAGAGAAACAAGCAGTATTAATCCAGTATTCTTGAGTACCCCTTTTAGTACTCTAGTACCTTTGAATCTATTTAGACACGAACTTTACTTTCCAGGATCTTGAAAACATTCTAACAACTAGCCTAAGAACCTACTGGATGACGAAACGACGGTGTCAGTAAATAAGTCCGAATTTTTTCAGAATTTTCGAAAGCCTATAATACGAAGAAAAATTTGAAGAAGACGAAACGATAACCCAGCTTTACTAAGATGTTGAGGAAAAAGATAGGGTACTACGGAGGGTTAAAAAAGTTGATGGGCCAAAGAAGTTAATTGCGCATGACATAAATTGTGTCTAAAGGAAAAAAGAGGAATTAAAAGGCTTTCGCCTAAATAGGTTGTCGGATGAAATGAAAAAAAAAAAGGAGTGCACCAGGAACGGATAAAAGGAACTGGGTTAGATTAGGTCAGTCGTAACGAGCGGTAAAACAATGCTATGAGACCAGAGCTTGGACGAAACCCTTTGATTGTGCGTAGAAAATGTCGTCGATTCGGTTGCGCCTTTATCGATCAAATTTCTCTCGAGCGAGCCCCCAAGCATCGGAGGCCAAAGCGTTCGTACAACGTTCCTCCTCCTCCACCACCTCCAACCTCCTCCACCACCTACTCCACCTTCTCGACTAGTCGTGCTTGTTTTCCTTTCACCGAGCGTATTTCAAACAGTACATAAAACCGTTATCAGAAACGTTTCTGCCACGTTTATGCTTGCGTTTCTCTCGTGAACTGATAAAAGACAAGTCTCGAAAAGCATACCGTGCCGTTCTCACGTATTGTTGCCAGGATTTACGGCCGCATAATTGCACGACAATCTCTTGATTAACTCTTTAGAATTGCGAAATGAAATTGCCTGGGAAAATTGGCTCGGTCCTGAGGATAGAAATCTTTGAAAATCGATTCCAGACAAAATAATGACATTTCGCAATCGTTCTTTGTAATTTTGACAATTTATAAACAGATAAATATTGCTTGGTTAATTATCTTTTACAGAAACGAAAAATATGGGAACAGCGTGAAGAGGTTATTAAAACGATTAAGGTGTATCATTAAATAAGCGACGACCGCACCGATAAATCACCACCATAACCAAGCGAAATCGGTGCTGCTGTTTCAATGGGACGACCATAAATAACTGAAAATGATATCACGCCACTCGAGTCAGTAGTAATTCTAGCAATAAATCCGACAATGCCGCTTAACCAATCATCGTAAGCGTCGCCTAGGGAATCGAGGATTACGGTTAACGGCACGTGAGCAGCCAGCCAATCACGCGCGCCTAATATTTACCACGTACGCCGAACAGAGCGATTAAGAATCTTATGTTCGAACGGCACCTTTGAGCCTTCCCTTTATTAGGCGACAGAATATTTCATCGTCTCCGTGAAATTCCGCTGAATTCCCCAGTTCCGTTATAATCAACAAGGCAGATCTCCATAAACTCGAAACGTCACGCCACGATTCGAGCAATTACGAAATTCCGCGGGCAAAACGAAGCCCAATTCGACGAGAGAGAATTGCAAGCGTTGCAAATACGGCTTAAATTCGCACGTACTGCAAACCGCCATCGCGTTTCACCGTGTTTTAGTGAATCTTATACGCTGCATCGTTGTCTCGTTTGAAATTTGATTTTACAACAGAAACAATTTTTAAAAAGTAAAAAATGTCACAGTACAGTAAAAAGTAAAAATCCTCGTTCATCCTTTAATCCTACGCTGTATATCATGGTTTTACGCATTTTGCGTACTGATAATCTGTTTTTTTCAATAAATTTATGTTTTTACCACGCAAGAGAGAAACTTGCTAGTATGTAATAGCTTGTGAATATGAAAAAGCGTAATTTTAGGATTCTCGTGATGTTTAAATAAGCGAGAAAGCGATACAGAGGGAAAAAGTAATTTGAACCGCGTAAAATAATCCTTTCAAGTTGGCCATGCTACACGTTTAATAATGGCGCACTTAATACGCGGCAATGGCCGTACCTGACGCGTGTATAAACTAACCACTTTGTTACGAGCGCGTCGTTAATTAGAAACGCGGTGAAAAAGAGAATACTTCCCAGGCAAAACTCGTGTGATCGGTAAACCAAACAGGACAAACGGTCGCTTTTATGGGATAAATTCAAGGATGCTGAATAGTTCGCTCACATTCCACTCCTATTCTATTCTAGGGAATTATCGAAATGATCTCTTACAAACTTCACAACATATATATGTTAAATTTTGTATATTAAAAAATAAATTTTCGTTCAATATTCAAATAATTTTATATGAGATAAGGAATGATAAAAAAAGAATGTCTCTTCCTACCAACAAAAAATATCGATTCGACGCGTTTCTTTCATCTCGAGTATACTCGAAGATTAACAACCTCATTAATGTCGTTAATTAATTTGAAGCATTGATATCGTGTATCGAGTAGTATTTAAAGAAAAAAAAAAAAAAAAAAAAAAAAAAAAAAAAAAAAGAAGAAGGAGAGGGAACGGAAAATCCAGGCGCGATATACGCACGGTATAATCCGAATACAACTGTATTTCTTGAAAACTTTCGAACGCTCGTTCTTTTCGCGGTATAAACACGAGGGCGTACCAAAGATTTCGTAACTAGGTTAACCCTGACAGAATTGAAGACGCTGGCACAACCAACGCCACACAGATTCGCAAAGCCGTGCAAGAAATGACTTAAGCTCCCGTATTTACCCGCGAAACCGCCAGCGGGAGCAGAAAACGCAATACGAATATTTACGTAATTTGCCCTTTATGCCCGTCCACGCTGAGAGAACTCAGCGAGGACTGTTATCCTCGGTTGCTAAATTAGGTAGATTTAAGCGCTGCATAAGTGACTGCAAAACGAGACTACTTAGACTAAAGTCTATCTTGAAACTGTTTTCGCTTTTTCGTACGTTGCACAAACATTAAAATCGGTCATGTGCAACGCATATCTCATTTTTATGCAAGGACAGTTCGAAAATTCGTAACTAGGTTAATCTTGATAGGTATGGAATTCCCCTTGGGATTCCTACATCGGTAAAGCTAAGAGAACACCGATAGATCGATAATTTCACTCACCCGCATCGACTGAGTTATATTCACATCAGTTATGAACAGAATTCAATTAAAAGAACGACCGTATAGTTAAAACGCGAAAGCAATCGTTCCAATCCACTTTTCTTTTGCCCGGCATTTCAAACGCGTCGCATTTTCGCGGCATAAACACGAGGGCGTTCCAAAAGCAATGCAACTAGGTTAACTCTACCATTCACAGAGATACGAACAGTCTCGAGCAAACACGAACGAAATTCATATAGAAAGAAAACAGAAATGTCGTCTACTCACCCGCGAAGCAGCTGATTGAGATTGACGACGACGACGTCGGCGGCGCCGATGACGATGGCGACGATGACAGGTTATAACCTTTGATTCCACCGTGATCGAGGATCCCTCTCGACAGATCGACAGCTCGAAATATCATACGCGACTGTGAAGAATTCTATGAAGAGAGGCGAGGACGCGATCCGTACCGCGTATCGACTCGATGACTAGGGAAATACCACTCACTGCACCGTTCGCCACGAGTGTGTACGATGAAACGAGAGACAGACGTACGATGACAACGACGATGACGACAACGACGACGACGAGCAAAGGGTAGAAAACGTTTCCCTGCTTCCACCACCGACACCGCCCTCGCGCCTCGCCACACTGACCGCAGTATTGCGCATGCGCGACGCCGCCTCGATTCTGCGCATGCGCACGCATTCCATCCCGCACCTGTTTCCAAGCTTTCACAGCAAGACACTGAATTCACGAAACTTTCGGAAGCACATTACATTCCCGTTACAATGTTTCACAACGTGTTTCTGTCACCCATATCAAACTCCTCTATGCTATTAGACATCGAGCTTAAGGCATCGTCGTTTACGTGGCTTCGATGTTCTAGCGGTCGATTAATTAAACGATTTCGCAAGCGTACGACGTTTACGCTCTTAATTTTGTTCCATGAAATTTTTGTATTTTTCCACTTCTTGTTGCCTTCTTTAAGTACGATGCACGTAGTTTCTGTTCAAAGATTGGCAGATTATCCTTAATTAAATCTGACGAGAATTTTAAAAAGTGATGTTTTTCTCTTCCAGTTCTTAGACTCGATAGCCACGAGAATGCAAATTAGGTGTAATTTGAAGTTAGCGCGCGCAATAGCGGAGCGCGTCGGTTATACGTGATTTGTTACGATAGTATTCTATGTTTTTTTGCATACATTACATATAGCGAAAAATAAATATTTATCCCTGCTATTTTTTTTTCGTATCTCTCGCTAATATTTGGATATCTCCACTATTCTGATTTTATTTATCCATGTATCATTACCGAATAAATATCAAAATACAGATTGTGCCTTCTCTATAGTTTACCCTCCCTGCATAAAAACGTGACTTTTTAGAAAATCAAAATTGTATTTACTTCACATTCACTCATATTGCTAATGTGTCAGGAGATTAAAATAAGCTTTTCAAGAAACAAAATATACGTAAATGGAAGTAAAATTTGCGAAACTTAAAGACGATTATTTAAATCAAGAAAATATTTGATAAATGTTTAAATTAAAATTTAAGCAATAGTCTAATTTTTTCCCAACAAAGTATGCTCTCTATCGTATATTTTTTTACAATAATGATTTTATAGTAAATGAAAAATATATAAAAATTTCAATCAAAATAGGAGTCGTTACGGTATAAGTCTTAAGACAATGCAGATTCGGTAAAAGTTCAAGGTACGAAAAAGTTTTCCAATCAGAATGGAACGTATTTGGATGAACCTTTCTTTCCTCGGTAGCCAACTAGCCAGAATGAAACAATCGACGAATGGAACGGAGGAAGAAAGTTGTCGAGTGTCCACAAGATACCTTTCCCAATGAATTCTTCAATCGAGCTTTAACATGGAAGACTATCTATAACGCCTGCAGACTGCTTAACAGTTCTTGACTCGACCTTCTGCCGCAGTCTTTCTTTCTTCTCGGTACTTGAAACTTCTAGCGAAGGAAATGAACCACCTATGGCTGCAATTAATAATAGTTCTCGAGTACAGAGAATACCTTCCTACATTTATGCACATTTCTTATAATATTGGGTCATTCCGAAAGTTTCTGCAATTTTAAATCGTTCACTTTGAAGAGATATGACTTCACAAAAAGTCGAGGGTACTTATTCTATATGAACAAAGATTCAGATCTTTAAAAGCCAAAAAAGGAATTGGAAGGTGCTTTAGACAATTTCCTGTTCCTTTCCAGGAGAGAAATTTCAACATCTTTCCAGTCGTTAAATATTTCTTAGTCATCCAAAATTTCAAATTTACGTCGTTTCAAAGAGCTCTAGATTTATCTAGAAATCATTCCTACGTCATTTTAAAGTATAATTTCAAGTTCACCTTTTCGTCATTTGAGATCACTTCATTATTACTCATTGTCACTTTAAAATCATAGTACAATCATCGAATCATGCGTTAATCCTCATGGTATGTTAAAAGATTGTAGTCATGCTTTTCTATAACAATACAAATTTATAAAGACAAAGTGTTGCTAAAAGAGAAATAAAAATTATTAAATATTTAAAGATTCTGGCATTATAATGAGTATTACAAGTACAGTCGCGCCTCAAGGCGTCCTAACGTTCGTTTCCAGGGGCAACCTGCACCGATGGATCAAACCGTATCACGTGCTTTAAAGCTTCGCGAACCAACTTTATCGAGCAGCATTTAGTTTCGCCAAAAGTGCGGCGTATCATGATTAGTCTTATAGCCATGTGTTCAACGTTCCTTTTATGTATGTTGATTAACTGGACATCGGATCTGTAGTCTTTTCATCGACGACGTTCGCAACTTTAATTTAGGTGAGAGCCGAGAAGTAAGTAAACCGCAACGTGTTCCGTTAATAGAAAGAAAACGATGGAAAGAAAAAGATGAAAGAAAGGAAGGAAAAGAAACGATACGATAATTGCGATTTTTATCTTACAATTTAGCCCTTCAAATAAGCAGTTGACTTGCATGGCGCGATTTGCATTTAAATGAAATTTGAGTTGTTTCTAAACGCTGTAAAAACATTTCGCCTATGATTAAATGCGGTCATCAAAGGCAAGGGTGTAACTATTGTTCCTTGATGAACGAGATAACTCGATTGATAAATGAAAATACAGCGGAAGAAGGGGCGAAAGGTTGCAGATAAAATCGTAGCCACGGCATATCGTAAATAGGCAATTTCATCTTTTACCTGTAATTTATAAAATAGTTTAAACCGAGCTAAACTTGAAATATCTTCTTAACTTTAATTTCCTCTCGGGAATTAATTGTTCAGAGCTCGACGATTACCAATTTTAGCTCGGCTTAAGAAGTTTTCCTAAATTAATTCATCGTGAATGTTAAAAGGAATATACGACAAAATTCAATGTGCGAAGATAAAAAGCGAACGAAGAAGGTGCAAGAGAACTACGACGAGGTAAAAAACACGGACACTCAATGGCTACGCTCGCGGCAAATGGTTCTTCACGGTTCTCCCCAGCGGAACGGCCAGCAATTTTAGCAACGCTCGAGGAGTTCACGAACGCGCTGGCCATTTACCACAGTACACTGCGAAAGCCCGCGGAACATGATAACGATATTCTCGGCGAGTGTTTACCCCTCGATACAGAGTACGTTATGCAATGATATGTCGAAATTTTAGCGAGAACTGTAAATTAATAAACGCGGCGAAAAGATAGGACACTCACCTGAAAGGATCGGACATTCGCATTATTCCTTTGTACGTCTGTTGCAGAGATTTAAAGGTATTGAATCCCGAGGAGATTATAAAGATCCAAGATGCGAAAGAACGAGCCATCTCCAAGAAAATTTACGAAAACAGGTTGGACCCATGCTATAACGATGGTCGTTGCGATGAATTTTTAATTATGAAATTTTATTAAAGATTAATGTCTATCGAGATCAGAAGTTCGGTGATAGAAAGATTTTATTTTGATCATTATACATCATGTCATCGATGTAGTCATATGTCTTTAATGTCCTGAACGACTTTAACGTTTTGTCGTTTAATGTCAGCTATTTTTCAAGACTAATAATTTTGTGCAGTTTATACATGAGAAGAATCATGGAGAAGCTGAAGGAAGAGATCCGTGAACAGGGAACGTTCGAGGTATTGACTAAAGAGATCGAAGAAATCATGATACGCCAGAAAGAAGAGGAGACTCTGCTCGAGGAGCAAGAAAGACTAAGAAAAACCGCCGCAGAATTGCAAAAGACAATGACTGAGAAGAAGTTGGCCAATGAACAGGAGAAAAGACGAATACTGAATGAGCTCGCGGAGGAACAGGTACTGATGCCATGTTTTTCACCGAAGACGCATTGAAATTTTTAATTTTGTGTTTCAAACAACAGCGTAACGTGGAAAAACTGAAATTAATCGCGGACGCGGAGTTGGAGTATATTACGGCATGGGGCAAAGCGAGATGCGAGCAGAATTCATTACGTTGCGACATGGAAATAGAAAAATTGGAGAAGATATTAAACAACTGGCGCATACGTGAAAAAAATAAACAGCGTGTTCATGCTGAGTTGACGAAATTTCTGACACAGGACATAGCGGTAAGCACCGTATTATTTATGTTATTCGACGTATTATTGCATTATTCTATTAATGTATTATTTAATTACGCATCGCAATCTTCCATATATCGAATAATTTTTCTTTTATCTGAATGTTCGTATTTTGTAAAAACGTTACTTGCCGCTCGCGTAAGAAAAGGAAACGTTAGAAAAAGAAGCTTATTTTTTAAATCAACAGTCGCTAGAGAAAAAGACGAAAGAGTGGGAGGAACGGTACGCTCGAGAAAAAGAGACGTACGAGAAGGAGATCCGGCAGCTACATATTGAGATAGAAACACGTCGAAAGGAGTTGGACGAACTTAAAGAAGAGGTAGCTCGGCTTTCATTCCAAACAATAGAATTTTACATTTGTTTTCCCCGAGACGAATTCCAGATTAATCAGATCTATCGGAATTATTGATTTTTTTCAAACTATTCGACATATACCGTGTGCAAACTTTTTTTTTTTTACTTTGATATATATTTGTACGAATAAATCTTGCAGCTATTTTTTTTATTCGTAGAAATTTATTTGACAGAGAGCGAAACGCATCGGGGGAGAAATATTATAAATGCAGCGAATGCAAACGTATAGAAATGCAAATGCAGTGTCACGGCTTATTAAATATTCTGTGCGACTGATTCACTGCATCAGGATCACGTTAATACTATTGGAAATCAAGACTCGTCGAGTCTTGCTTCTGTAAGCGTAGAATCGACGCGCAATGCGAAAATTCCACTGGGGAATCGATAACCCATATCAAGAACCTATTTGTGGCTATTTTAAATCATGTGATATCTCATCGATGCGAAGGGAAAGGAGAAATCATTGATCCCGACAGTTCTAACGCTTTCAAAAACCGCTTGCAACTATTAGAAAATGAATCTTTCTGTTCAAGTGGTTTCTTCGCGTTGCGTTAAGCTAATTAGCGAGAACAAGGCGAATAACCACGCGATAGAAACGAGCTCGTAAGTCATTCTTACTCGTTCCTTTTCTCTTCCTTTCCCTTTTCACTCTTGTTCCATTTTTCCCTATTATCTGATCACCGAAACGATTGCCATTTCGCCGCCTGTGTTTAAAACAGTATCGTAACGATGTTGCAGTATCGTCGTAATCAGGAATTCATAGACACGTATCTCGCGCAAAAGGAAACGCTGCAAAGAGAGGAGGAACGACAGGAGCTCATGAAAAAAAGCGCAATCAAGATTCAAGCTTGGTGGCGAGGTGTTATGGTACGCCGGAAGTTGGGGCCGTATCGACCTGTGGAGAAAAAGAAAAAGCGACAGGCTAAGACAAAGAAATAACTCGCCTTCCGTTTGACCCACCCTTTAATCCCAGCCGGCACAAATACATGTTCCGCTCCTTTTCGAACAATACTCGGCTGAAAACAACATTTATTCTTCCTCTGTCGTAAAGTCCACTTTTGCTTCGTCTACGCTCCGTCTCTTACCGCATCTATTATAGATACGTTGATTGACTAGATGCGTCAGTTTGAGCGTATAAGTATATCGCGCAATTTGTAAAGGACGAACAAGAATATCAGTTTCGAAACATACGACTGAAGGAATATCTTACGAGAGATTCGAATCCGATCAACTATGAGAGTAGAAGAGAAGAAGAATCGTAACGCGCTAGACATAAATCTTTACTGCATAAAAATGGAAATTCTAGATGTCGTTTGGAAGGAAACTTCATCTGCAAGTTGTTTGAATTCAATTCATTGGTCAAATTAGTTTCTAACACGAATAGAAAAAAGAGAAGAAGAAAGAAGCTTGTAACGAATGATCCAAATGAAATCGCGATTTTACTCGCTCCTTACGTAACATAAAGCTAAAGAACGGCCACGGCGGAGTATTGTTCATGCAAGAACCTCATTTCCTACACACTGCTACCTTAGATTCTGCCATGTTCGAGAACACTGCATGGTACACCATAATAAGCCTCTATTACACGTAACACGGAATTCCTACACTTCACTCTTCTTGCAGTTTCATGAAATTTATGAACATAATCTTATACGTATATGGATACACGAATGATAAAACGTAGGTGTATTAAAGATATAAACGATATAACCGAAGGAATTTATGTAAATTTCTCATTTATTGAATTATTAATTAGAATCCAGAAATTCTGTTACCTTTGGCTGAAACTAAATTTTTCATTCCTAAAGAGCATCCTACCTTAACCATCGAAGAAATAAATTGTTCAAAGTGGAGAATTTTAAAATATTTTAATATCGAAAAGCAGCACAGTTACCCCCGAAACGTAGTTAATATTTCCAATTCTTTAATTCCCTTTGATCCTCACAAATTCAATCATTCCAGTTCAATAATTCTTCCAGGTTAATCTGTAGAATTAAAACGAAATAATCTACATGCATCCATATCCATGCAAGCGACAACATTGTTCAAGGCAAACGCATGTTCGCTAGTCGCGCGATAGAATTTGATTCCAATGTAGTCGAAGTGCTTGGAACGTGGGACGTGTGACTATAGTAAACGACTAAAAATTTTGCCCGAAGTTTCTCCTTTTTTTTTTTTTAGCTGTCGGGATAAAAGCATGTAGAACTTGCACGACGAGGCGGCCGTTTCGAAGGCTTTTGGTTATTTTGTTAGACTTTCATAGTGTGCAGGCAGATTGCAACTATGTCGGATATCTCTGTTCAATTGTTGTTCCTTTTGCTGCGCGTTAGTCCTCTTTGGATTCCTTTGAATCTTGATAAATGATATTACAGTTGCTTCATTATTTTATGCAATTCCACTTTTGTCCTGAATTATCAACGTTTCTTATCTTACCAATGCTTCTTTCTGAAAGTGATCGATACGAGATATTAACTAATCATTTATCAGGATTTGTTAACCCTGCCACGATCCTCAAGCTTTCCTATTTCAATCTTGCTCTCGTTTTGACAACGCGCTTGCTATGATCCTCGAATTTTTATGTTTCAATCTTGCTGGCATTTTAAGAGATAAAAAGAATTTGCAACGTTTTAAAAAAACTCTTAGCATAAAATCGGAAGGAAAAGTCATGCGTAACAATAAGACTTTGTTCAGGCCCCGAAGATGTTTTTTTAACGTTAGAGGAACATAACTGAGTCGAAAGCGATCGAAAGAAAGTTGTAGGGCTTAGCACTTCAAAAAAGTTGGCTTGCTGAATAGATAACCCCAATAGGGAGGTTTCCAGTAATATTGAATGGCTCCTCAAAGTGGAAGTAGTGTCATTTAGCTTCGCCGAGCTCGGAAACACCATGACGACACCCGTCACTTTTTCGTGGTAGAGTGAGTTTCTGAGTCGACAACGAACAGCCGTGCATTTTCCTTCATGAGAAATTCACGAACTCCGTAACCTACTCTGTTTGAAGGCATGCAAGCTTACCGCCGTGACCGTGCGGCCAACCACCTCCTTAGATTACGATATAAGGAATGGTTTAACGCGATGTGGCGGTGCACGCACCCGATAGCGCAGTCTGCATATACATGCTGTATGTATGCAACGATTTCTGACCTACCTTTCATATAGGTTGCATCATAATTCATGTCATAAGCGAACGGGCTGGTAACGTTTCACAGCGAAATAAATCGAAAATGGAGAAATTCTCTTGTTCTCAGAGCTTCGACTCTCGCAGGAGAAATGAGTAATTTGATTTTTTATTTGATTTGAATTGAATTTGATTTGATTTGATTTGATTTGAGTTTGATTAAATATGTTAAATAAAATGAGACCTCTTTTGTTGTTCTTTAAACGAATATATATCTGGTTATAATGTAACACGATATAATATAATATAACGTAACATGTAATTGTCGGTAACTTAAAGAGAAATTTAAAATGGTTCACTTTCTCGAAGTGATTCGGTTAAGATATGTATAGTAGTGCTTGGCTAACTGGCCGCGGGTCAGAATCTTATCTAGCGAAATCGAGAGAGACATATTTCTGGCAATTCAGCAATATGCATTTCTCTCTTTCGAGTACCAGTGAAATGTGGTTACCTGACACATTTCATTATTTTAAATATGTATGTACGTGTATAGTAGCAGAAGCTTATTTCATAAAGTCTGCTCATTGTCTAAATACAGAATAAACCTGACATTTCGTGGCACTTCGTGTTTTATGTTCTGAAATATAGTATAAGGAAACACAAGAATTGTATTGAACCTAACTACACAATTATATGGTGTACCACACATTGCATCTCACATAACACAAAACAAATACATAGCACATAAGACATATAAAGATTCTCAAGTCTGCCAATGGGCCATTAAGGAGTCAGAGTATAAAGAAAAATAGAATGTTCTGAAATACTGACCTCGAGAAAAATCAATGTTTCTTACGACTTTTGCGATTTGCTACGGCGAATATAGCAATTATAATTATTCAATTGGAATTACCTTTTTATCTGATCTCCATTCGTAGCAGAGACGAAATCTCTGTTTTTTCTCTGTTCGTAGTTATATTTTGCCTATTTGACATCTGACCATATAAAAGGAATTACAATCATTGAATAGGTGGTACAATAATTGAGTAACTGTACTTCGTCGGTGCTGTCGCATGTGTTCATTACCGTTCTATGTTACTATTAAGAGATTTTACGTATTGCATCATCTAGAATGAATAGGGTACATATGTCATAGTTATGCTTAATTATCGACTGCTGGTCCATTTTGATATTTGACTTTACCCACAGACGAGATACAGAATAGACATGACATGCAACGCTTTTTTGTGTCCTACGTTTTGGGAATGGTTTAAAGGCTGATTCTCTTACTAATTTCATGCCACATGTGACGTTATTGACTCAGTATATACATACGGTATACAGTATAATACTCGTTTGAATTGAAGCTACATAATAATGAAATTATAAATAAAATATAAAACAGGATATCCCATAATCATAGAATATATCTCACAATCGTAACGAAGTACAGAATTCTATACTTCTACAATACTTTAGCAAGCACGCTATCAAAATAATAAAATACAAATATTACGAATATTGCACATGTACATTATACACTATCAAAATAATAAATTACTAAAATAATAAATTTCCTCCATGTTAGACAGTGTGTCTTCGTACGAAAAGTGCGCGCAATGGTCTAGCGCTTCAGTAAAGATTGCAGCGCCAATGAAACGGCGAAATATGCAATTATATCTCGCGATATTCAATCATAATCGATACAAATAATTTCTCGCAATCGATCTATCATATTTGGATGTAAAAGAGTCAGTATTAGAATAGAAGGCACAGCAAGAAGAAGCGTTTATTGGTAGTTCCTATTATGAACTTTCAAAAGAGTAAGTCTTGATTATTGTTTCGTTTCTGTATAATTTATTTCTTTTATACATTTATTTGAAAATTTTGTTTTCCTTTTTATCAGATTACTGGTTGATTCTGAGAGAACCTTCGAGGTATTCAGAGGACGTCATGAAGTTCAAACAGACGCCATAAAATTCAAAAGGCTGCCATGATGATTCACGATAAAACCGTTAACTTTTCATGAAAATGTGGTAAGATTTGATTTATTTTAATTATCTAATTATTTAAATGCATAAATATATTTGTTTCGTCTTCTTAATCGGTAATATTTATTTAGTATTCAATAGTATTCAATAGTATTTAATTTAAAACGAAGGCGTTAATAATTCTTTATTTCTTTTACATCTTTTTTTTAATTTGCTTTTTCGTTATTGTTAGAGTTCTATCTTTTATTATTTCAAAATTCTTAAATAATAATCATTGCGTTTTCAAGGACGAATTATAATATCCTACATTTTATTTAAGATTGTTCATAGTCTCTACTTCGAATCTCTTCACAGTTTCGCATTTTGCAAATTGTACCTCACTTAATTCTATAATTAATTTGTAATATATTCTATCTATTCTTTATATTCTATTATTACTATATAGCATTTATAATGTTTATCCTTGTATATTTCACTAAACTACCATTATTTAGGAAATAAAGCTTATATTAAAAGTACCATCATATTGTTGAGATTAAATTGTCTCATACTTCGTTACAGATTTTCTACATCTCTTAATTCCTCTACGGGATTCGATGGTTCTTTCCCGATAACTACCTTGCCGATAACTTTGAACTACTGCAGTATCGATTGCAGCGTTTCCGCATCTTATGGTAAGTCACACACCTTTATGTTCCTCTGGTCATCCAGTCATACCATAAGACAAAATGTGCGAATCGACGCGGATGACTGGTTGTATTATATAGAACTTTTTACAAGCACAGTGACCCTGTTGATTATATCCGTGAATAGTAACATTTCATGTGTCTTATTTATTAGTTCAGGATTTATATGAATGACACAGCTTTGACGATTATAGTATTATATCAATAATATCAATATCATGTTAATAATTGAGATGAACGACATACGACTGACAATTAATTTGATACATACTTATCATTGAAAATGTAATTGCATGTTTACCGTAACAAATTGTAGAGGGTGCAAGCATTTTGATTTTTTCGAGGTCGGTATTTCAGTACGTAAGACACGAAGCTCCATCTTAAGTGCGCATGGAGTCAGGAGGGGTTTGAAACGTTTATTGTCATTAAAAGAAGTAAAATCTCCCTTGTAAGCTTGGGTCATAGGGTATATCGGGTCTATTTTGTATCTTTTTATCACTGACGAAGCATAGAACGTTTGTACCATGTTTGTGCATATTTAACCATTGGTATAGGAGAGAGCTGGTTGTAGCTGGTAAAGTAGGGAGTATAACCAATTCGAAACTTGATAAATGCACATACATATGTATTAACACATTACCCGATATTAACTTTTATTACTGTATTAATAATTTGTTAAAGTCGATCGCTTTAGAAGTGCTTCAGTGTGCATATAATATTTATTTGGTAACTAGTACATATGTACTTATAATACTTTCATATAATAAATATATTTTATCTATACATACAGATAGAGCTAATACCCTAAAAGGTCGATAAAATAGATAGTTAAAAAAATGAATTAACGAAACAATCTGTTCAAGTTAATATAATACAAAGTCTTATTAAATGTTATTTTTTCATCAAATATCTGCACTATATCTTATTTGAGATAAAAGCTTGCGAATAAAAATGTTTTATGTAATATCTTTTATGTAATGTCTTCATGAAAAACGTATCTTATCGAAAATATTTATTCGACGTATTGTAACGCGCAATGGAAATTTTAATAATTTCCGTTTTTCATTATTTCGTGTTATTAACGAGCTTCTAAATCAGGGTAATAAAATATCTTTGTGTGTTGACGTTGGATAGGTGGTACCAGCTGCAACGTATTCTATGTACAGTATTGGGAGCAAGGGACACCAGCATATAAAGAGAAATGCTATACAATAATTAGTAAAGACTGCTGTATGGTGTTTTGAGTTTCTCGCAATTAGAAGTGCAAGTTGGTAATGTTACCTCCTTAATATTCGACCATATATTTCTTGACATTATCGCTGAAAGTACAATACTCGTGGTTATATTATTCGAGATATTAGTTCGAAACTTCTTAGTGTGACATTTGGACAATCATTTCAAATTTAATACACATACACACACGTATGAAAGCAAAGTTCAACCAGAAGAAGAATTTACTAACGATACGTTCGATTCAATTGAATTCGTTGCAACTTATAATGTCGCAACAACGTAGAAACACTGCTTCACGCAAGTCTTGCGCTGGCGGTTTTGAGATGGACATTTCCGAATTAATTTAAAAGATGGCTAATAGCTCCAGTTCGTTCTCTTTTCACAGGAAATTCTCATTGGTTTCTCGTTGAATGTACAAAGCGATGGATATTTTAACAGTATTTAGAGCCGTTGATTTTGCGGCTGAAATCTTTCAACCGAGATGGAAAATCGCGAACCATCTTTCGTGATGCATACAAGGGTGGCCAGCCGGTTCTTCTCAGTTGCGGCGTTGTTAGAGTAACGTTTCATTCATCATTCCGGGCAGCGTGCAGTTTGCGGATTCTGCATTCGTTTCCGGGTGGCGAACAGTGGCACTTCATTCTTACGGGTTACACCGAATGTGTTGAGAGACAGGTCAAACCAGACGCTGAAGCATTCGAAGCGTGCCAGCTTCTCCAGTGTTCTCGCTTCTCTATTTGTATTTGTTAGAATTTCATGGCCCCGATTTTCCTCGTTAGTCGAGATTCTCAGCTTCCTTCTTTTCCTGTCAGCTCGTCGACGGCGATGAAAAAGGAAATACATCTCGCGTCTCTTGCTTTCGTCGTGTAACGAAGCAGCGTGCATAGGCTTTCATAACGCCACTTTCGTACGCAACACAGAGCTTTTCGTAGATCAACTCGTAGATCTTACGTGGAACTAGCTAGAGCCGAACAATCAAGAATATATTCGCCGAGTATCACTTGCCAAATGTTTCTTTCTCGTTGGTTAGTTGCTTTATATTGGTGGTTCGCGCGAGAAACAGCACATTGCGTTTCCCAAGGAATAAGCAAAGTTTCAAAGTCGGTAATGAATAATTAAAGTTTTCCTGTACAAAGAAACTTTTCTATATTGTGTATTCCGGTAAGATATCTCTTTTCATCTCTTAACTCGTGATTCTTTTCCATCTAAGAAAACTTCCGCAGCTGTTTTATATATATAAATAGCAGAAACGTACGATTTCGACCAAAAGCTTAAAATCCTGTAAGAGGAAAGAAAAACGAAAATGATAGTTTCTTCGTTCTCTCGCTGATTAGTGAGACTCGAAAATCTAATTTGATTAATATTTCGGCTCCGTCAAGCCGAATGAATGGGAGAAAGTCGATCCATTGTACAATATTTCGATATTATTTAACCGACCATTGTGACTCTCTGTTCATTCGGTTTCCACGTTTCATCACAAAGGAGAAAAACGTGATAGACCGTTGTCATCAATCAGATTCCCACGTCGATGTGCTATCGCTCGTTGACGAATTACAAGGAGAATCTTGTTGCAATGCCGGCATGTTGCAGTTCTATTCGATATGACTGTCGAAGCCGCGACAGGAAGTTGCTTCGCATCTGCGAAATTTAAAAGTACCGCCGTCCGTTGTCCAGGATAATTAAATGTCTATTGGAAATTCGTCGCGGATGGCGGCCTTGTCTATCCGTCGACAGTTGATTGAATACCTCGGCGTGATCTCGTTCACTATCTTGAATTACAGGTCTGCTACCGGCAGATCCATTTTATCATCACAATGAACTACTTTCCAGTAGGTTGGCAGACTTATCGTCGCGTACTTAATTAATCAACCGGTATCAGAGCCTACTATACCTATGCAGCGATGTTTTTACGATCAAGGTCTTGCGGAACGCGAATCTGCTTCTGACATTTTGTCATTTTGATTGGTTTAGGTATTTGCTTGCTGCCATGAATGTTAGGCGAAACTTTTGCCAGAGGATTTTCTCAATAATTCTCAGACTCTCGTTTCGTTTATCTGCTTCTAACGCGTAGTTCGTGATTTTCAGGATTTATCGTACAGTTCCACGGCTATCCATGATTTCACGATTTATGAATTCCGGTTGATAGCCCGACGATTCGAAAATAAGCCACTTTTGCAAAGCGAACGTTCGTTCAACAGGGTTTGACACGCAGGACCCTGAAACTTTTCAAAATTCACCGCTCAAGATTTCTTCCTTTTTAAGAACTTTTTCCCCAAAATACGCTATTTCTTTTGGATAGAACGCGTCTGTCGCAAACAATGTCTTTCAATGATTTTCGTTTCCATGTTACCGTGGTAATAACTCGTTTTTGTATCTTTGTTCGCATAAGATATCTCGCACGAACCGCAGCTATTTCCACGGCTACTTAAGGGTATTGTTCCATACAGTTTACACATATCGCAGCTATGAATAGAGCAACTTGGCCAGCAAAGACGCAAAGCTGCTTTCCAGGGAAAATATTTATTGTTAAGCAACAGCAGACGTGCGACGTACGGTATCGAGAGGATTTCCTCGCTGTAGTCGCTTTTGGATTACTTCGACGTAGAGAGAAATCAGAAGAAGCGTGTTTCTATCAATCCTTCAACGTTTCGGTACTTCGTTCGTCCAGCTTTCGCCGCGCTTCTCGGAAAAATTGTTGTGCTTTACGGCGCTACGACGAAACGATCAAATTTTCACAGAATTACGCGTACAATGGATCGATTCGCTTTATGATCGACGTGTCCGTCATACATTCTGGCGGGTAGCTGACAGGAAAATCGTAAAATGCCGAGGTAAGGGTTACACGTAAAGCCACCGCCGGCATTGATGAATTGTTAAAAGCCTCTCTGAATATTCCATGGTAGAATGGAGAATACATGTTTTGTTCTGGATGTGCAGCTGCACCTGTCGAAAACGTGCCATGACAGCTGATTCTGCCTGGCTTTTGCCGCGATTTAAAATTATGGTCACCCGGTTGCAAGCTAATCTTAAAATTCAAGACTGTGCACGTCTCTGCATCGATATAGATATTCGCGTCGTACGTAGTCGACGAGAACGATATAGCAACGTTGTTAATTGCAACGAAGCGCGGTAACGTAGACTAGAAGTCGTAAGCCTCTCGAAACATTGAAACCTCAGGCAGAAAAATTTCTATATGAAACGTGCGCATCGCGTAAAGGATAGAAAGTTACGTGTTCTTAGAATTTGCTTCAGGCACTGTTTTATTCGATTATCAGTACCAACTCGAACGTCAGCGGCGTCTGTTTTTGTTACACTTACGTTTGAAAGTGCTGTTTCGCTACTGAAAGCATCTAAATTTAAACACCTGACTGCTTTTATGGCCTCGTTATAGCTCTTTCACCGACTCTACGCGTTCGTCTATTTTTGCCAGGTCTCAAGATATTTGCTTATCAATGCAGGAAGTTTCGCTATTCATCGTGGCAAAAATTATATTACTTGGACAGGCAACGCTCGAACGCAATTCACCGATTTGCTCTGGTTTGCATTGGCTTGGACCGTATCTGTACAGAGTATGCAGTTTTATTAAGAATCGAGTTTTATCTTGATAGCGTTGCAGCCAGGGGATCAACAATAATTTCGCTGTTCTTGATAGCTGTATCCCAACTCGTTATAAACTCGTTCGTTCGTGTTTATTGTTTTAAAACGGGAATCAGTTACGTAGCAATTTCTACTTCTCATTTATTTGTCTTCAACTTTACCGCTTCTTGAAATTACGAAGATCTAACGACTGCTCGAGAATTCAGTTCGTTACGATCGCTGCAGGATAACGAGCGTCTACGAATAGCGTCTATTATGATCAAGTTTCGAAAACAAAGTGTCATTGCTTTTGTACGAACGTCTAATTCTGAAACTTTAATCACCAGTTTCTTTAAAATAAAGTTCGCAATCTCTAGAATCGATTAAAAGCGTACATGTTGCTTTGCATGTTCGTTTCTTCGTGGTGTCGATAAACTTCTACGATCGTGGATGAAGCAAATACATATGTACCAATAGGTCAGTCTGAAAAGTTTCCACTCGTCAAGGTCTGACTGACACTGATTTGGCCATAAAATCTCGTGGAACAAAACGCGAAAATATCCAGTCTCTCCGAGGTTTTACATGGTTTCGTGCATGCAAAATGGTCTGGTGTGTCGAGGTGTACGATGATTTCTGGAACGAAAAAAAAAAAAAGAAAAAAAATACAGAGAAGGGTGGAGGCGGATCGATCTCTCGACGTTAAAAAAGTGGCGTAGCCGGGACAGAGGCGAAATTGTTGAAAATTGCAATTTCATTTGAAGTACGCCGATGACCGTAAAGGAACAGTGGTCGGAAAATGATCGACTCTAGTCCTTTTCTTTCTAGAATTCACGCAACGTAACGCAGTAAAACGATGCACTCGAGCTTCATTGTTCAGCCGAGTTCTTAATGTCATATAAACTCCAACATGCATTCATAAGTTAATCTTGGTCCTTAATCTCGTATAAGCACCATTCGTATTTATGGTGTACGAAAGCGAGTATATGCTTCTGCGAGAATACTTGCAGAATTCGCCGGTATGTTTGCACGGAACATTATTTCAAGATTGAAATGTTATGAACAACATAATCTTCACGCAGAAGATTGATCGATATATACAAATAACAATCAGATAAAAACGTGATTTAACTTGATTTAAGTGATTTAACTTGTGCTAAGTTATATTCGTTGTTAACTATTTTAATGTATGAGACTTGAAATCCGTCCTTCAGTTTCGTGCAATCCCATAGAATGTGATTTAAAGGGGATAGGTCAGATGACTGTGAGACAGAGATCATGCAATTCTTCTTATCCATTGACCAACGACCCTACATCTTATTCGACAATTCTATTACTATTCTATTCTAATTCTATTTCTAAGGTCTTGCACAGGGATGCCATCGACCAAATGAATTTATACTTTTTAATACTTTTCGATTATTATAAAGCGTAACAGCTATAGAGAGAAGCAAATCGTCTCTAACGGAATGAGAATATAATCGCCTAAATACCTATCGTAATGCAGTTAAATCGACCTATTGTTTATGTAATATTTGTTGTTCGGAAAGATGTCTCAAATATGCGGGGAAAGATTGTCGGCTTGGTTCTCGTTGAAACGTACTAACATTGAAACATAGTATGTACGGGGATATTCGTGGATACGAGTACCTATAGGATAACTGTCGAGTCTTTTACTCTTTAACGTTCTAGCAGAATTGCATACTAGCAGCGAATTCATCGGTTAGACAATTTTGACCCAGACCTTTTAAACGTAATACAAGCTCGGTTATATCGATATTGAAATCCGTGCAGAGTCGTTTGCTTCTATTTTTCGACATTCACGTTAAATACTTGTATCGTTTTTCTTTTTATTTCGACGATATGCGAAAACTTATTGTTCGATAAAATATCGAACAGACATAAAGATAGAATCACGCAAGACGCTGTTAACTGTCTGTATTTACGGGTGAATAGTAACGAATGTAAAAGCAGAACAAAAAAAGTGGAAAGAACAAGCGCAAGCGAAAAAGTGTGTAGATGGTAGAGCATTAAGTATGCATCCGAGCAAAAACAAATTTCCTCCGTAATGTTCCGTGCAGCATAAGAGGCGAAGTTAATTTCTTGAGGTGGATGTAGCCTTTGGACAGGAATTTTTGTTGCAAGACACGCGGAATAATAAATTTTACGAATGCGAGGTATAATTTGACAGCGGCTAATACCGTAATGCCTGTTAAATAGGTGAAACAAGTAGCGCGTTACAGATAAACGTTGTACGTTCGAAATTGAAATTTATTATCAGCGAATTACGCGTATTGTTAGGGAATCGGCTACCTAAATCGACGTTTGTTAATTTCAATTTATAATTAAATTCTGCACAACGCGAACGAATATTTATGCGAAAGATACACGGAATTTCTGTTTTCGAATGTACGCTCAACACGACTACGGAATTATTATGTCCAGAACGAGTAAATTTTTGCGAAACTTTGATTATTGCCTTGAGTTATTATGATCTTTCGAGTTTATATTCGCGTTTAGAGGCAGACCGCGAGATGCTTCGGAGCGAATATCGCCATGTCAAACTGCAGGAAGTGCCTACTGCTTTAACGCGACTAAATTGCATCCGGTGCGCGACACACGCCTCTTTCTTTTTCAATTTATAAATATCGCGGCACCGCTGCATGCCGTGCCAAACATTTGGATCATAACCAACTGCAGTTCATTCACAACTATTTCACGCAGTTCATTCGAAAACTCCTATATCCAGGAAATATCTTCGCCTTAAATCCGACATCGATAAAATGAGAATATATTAAGGATCTATTAAGGATCTATTTAAAAGGATTCTAATTGTACCTATTATTTTTATTACGCGAATATTTCAGACATATCGCTATCGCTATAGCATGAAAAACGTTAAATGTTTTATTCATAGCGTATGTACAAAAATTCAATTTATACGTCCTGTCTTTTGTAACCATGCAATTTTTTCATCCTGAACACTGTTGCTCCCGAGCATATTAAATTCAGATCAGTTTCAGCGCGACGATGTTTCATATTCTGCCTGTAATATGTCTTCCTAAGTATTGGTACGGCATTTTTAACGCGTGGAAAAATCATTGTAAATTCATGGACCTTGTGAAACCCATGGAAATTAAATAGAAGGGGGCGAAAAAAAAAAGAAAAAAGAAAAAGGGAAAAGAAGAAAGAAAGGAGAAAACTGTGATTCGAACAAAAGTGACATGTATACGCGCATAGGATTGTAATAGCGTTACTACGTAGCATAGAATTTCCGGGATAGCGTATCGTTGATGTTTTATTGCATTAATTCTGTACCAGGTCCATGCATCATAACGCCGGCTATCTGTACGTATCACGTACTCTGTATCAGACTGTAATTTTGTCGCATAAATTTTATGTCAAATTTACGATACGCTGTCCACGGCGAGGAGAACTAAATCGTCTAATGACAAACTGCGTCCGTTATCGGCGCGACTTTGCTCAATTATTTGTTGGCGATGTTCACACGTGTATTATCGAAAGCTGCACGAATTTATTCTTACACGATCGCCTTTATGCCGTATTTCGTCGATACGGCTTCGCTTCTTCTGGTTCAATTAATTTAACGTCGAATCTTCCAGTCCAGTTCGCAGTCGTGGCGTATGAAATTAATTTTGAATAATAATTTATAAGAAACGATATTTGAAACTTAATGGGAATGCGGTTTGACCGTAAAATTTATTCGAAATCGGTTGCAGTTATTTTGACAACGCGTCGGTGTGCGTTAGCGACAAATATACATTTGCAGAATGATAACGACAAAACGATGGGCTTGTTTTCAATGCCTTACAATTAGTTACGGCTTTTACACCGAACGAAAATGTTTTCGAAATGCTCAGTTTTTCCACACAGCTACAGTTTTACACAAATGTTTGGAAATTAAACAAATCGTTTAAAAATTAATGGCACGAATATCACGCGCGCTTTTATTTCTAAAGTTGGCCGTAGTGACCCAGTTTCATCCATTTTAAACGAAAATAAATCATCGATATTGGTAAATTGGATAATTAAGCCAGAGGTTAGCTGTAACTGCGATTGTTCCTTTTCATTGCCAAATATGGCACAACGCACATGACGATGTAACGAAGCGAAGCGAAGAATTGGAAAAGATAAAACGTCGAAATTCGTTTGGATGTTCGGGCTGACAGAATCGTAACTGTTATAAAATAGCTTGTACTACAAGAGCGCAGCGAAACGGATAGGTTGTAAATTAAAGTGAATTAGTTAAAAAGAGCGTTAAATCGGCCAACACAGCCAACTATGTTGTTACTTTATGGTTTTCGGCTTGTATCCATGATCACGCGTTCGGTTCATTGCATCTGGCAATAACAGCTGATGGAGCATAGCGATCACACGTAGTTCCACACTTCGGTTTAATACTGGTACAACCGGCTTATAACGAGAGCAGTCCGAGTTGTATCACGTTCGTATCTGGTAGCTGCTTGTTTCAGACTCGTTTTGACTTACGACGGTTAGTCGTTGCTTTACGGATTCGTCGTTATCGGGCACTGCCATGACAATGCAAAGAATCCCAGGTGTCGCTCACGCCGTCTTTAATTTTTATTTTTTCATTTCCTATTTCAATTTGCACTCCTTGTTACGATACATCCATCGTTATCGGTAGTTCTCAGCGTTTTAACTTACGATCTCGCTGCCTCGGTTTAACTTAACCGACTACGCAGGGAACAAGTTTCACGACCCACTTATACCTGGTCGCAGAAAATATCGTGAAACTCGATTCTGAATCGAGAAGAAGCGCGAGTCGCGTGCAACGATTCGCCCTCGTTTCATTTGATCTGATTTTTCATAACTTTCGAGCAACGCGCAACATATTTTAATCAGGGCCAATGGATTGGACGAACGGTTGTGAAACAGTAATAAGTAAAATAGGAAGGTAGCGCATGTATCTGGAGCAATAGGTGTGTAAGGGTGGGAGGTGGCGGTGCTATCAGTGTGCCACGGCGCAACCGGACAGGCGTTTCACGATGGGGGTGGCTGGATAGAGGCGCCTAACAGTAGCTGAGTCGCATGATCCCTTCACTCGGGTCCGCACGGCTACCGTCGTCTCTGCTCGGCTCTCCGATCGGATCTCCGTGTTTCAAAGAAGCGCCTGGCGAGTTTACCGAACCATTCGTGCCACTGCGCTCGCATTCGGTTGCGCGAACTCTTCTCGTATTCGCGCGTGCAACTATCTCCTCTTTCCTCGCTTGTCACTCGCTCGTCACTTCGTCACGTCGTTTACCGCGCTCCGTTCCGGCCGCTTCTATTCGTCACGCGGCGAAGACGATGACGTTCGCCAGCGATCTCGCGGATTCGTGACGATCATCGCGTATCGGTTGCACGAGTCGACCATAACCTTGCGCGCACGTACTTTTGTTCGTTCGGTAGAATCGAACCAGGAACATAAAAATTATCAACAAGTGTATGTAGTGTTTCTGTCGATATTCTGAAAAAGGAAAGTGTATCGCTGTTGCGTCACACGTCGATCTTCGCGATCTTGCGACGAATCTCGCGACTCGTGTTAAGAGTATTCGATTAATTCGATTCTCCGCAACGAATATATTGTGAAACATCGGAGAGAAGAGAGAACATAGTGTGAACAGTTTATTAACGGCTCTGGGTGGCTCGTTCGCTTCCATTGGTTTTCCCGCGATTTTCACAGTCATCATCGAGGACGCGAGCCTCGTACGTTTTCGACGAGCGTAAGCTTCCAGTGAAAGTTCGTAATCGTTAAAACAGGACCTCCACGCTGATCGTTAAATTTTAGACGAATAAGGAATCTGATTGCTCCTAACGAAAGAGAAACGGAGCTTCGATTCTACGATCGTAAACCGCTGCCTAGTTACCACGGATGATGTACATCGGAAAGGAACTTGAGCGTGAACACGATGTCGTTTGTTTCGAATTGGTCATGATAAAGCAACGAACAAATAGTTAATTTTTCGCTAAACGCTAAACGAATCGTGAACTGACCGCGAGTGAGTAGCATAGACGTTATCGACACGAATCGATATTTGATTTCGATGATTCGAGTGGTAATACGTTTCTTCAAACCACACCTGTACCTGTTCACGTCGTAACCGAACATTTTCCGTAAAGAAGAGCT
This sequence comes from Bombus confusus, assembly GCA_014737475.1. Taxonomy (NCBI): domain Eukaryota; kingdom Metazoa; phylum Arthropoda; class Insecta; order Hymenoptera; family Apidae; genus Bombus; species Bombus confusus. The sequence goes on from JACXIV010000153.1 coordinate 1,418,844, forward strand.
TCGAAACGCGAATAATCATCGAATGGAAAATACAACGAATCGTAATAACTAAGATAAAAGATACTCTTAAATATCGCGGCAAGTGCTCAAGATGTTCGATTCATTAGGACCGACTGGTTCACTGATTAGACGAAGCTGTAGTAGCGGCTTAAAGCCAAAGAAGAGTATGAAGTCCCTTTGCTGAGCGAAATTGGCTAATTAAAGCAGTTCATTTAGCATACCACCGTGAAATCGGTTAATGTCGCCACGGTGGAGGGATCGAAGTAGCTACGGTTATCCGTCTGAGTGGTGTTTGCGTCGGGATATACGGCTACAGATCTGACGAACAGCTGGCAATCGATGAATCGTTCTTTCCCTGGCTGACGTTTTCTTGGCACAGGGATATTCGTTGAAAGGGGGAATGAAGGGCCATCCGGACAGCACGTAGGGACTGGCCCTTCTCGTTTTCGGAGATGTGGCGCTATCTGCAGTACACTATCTTCGGGCTTACCGTCATCCTGCTGACGATTCATGAGATAGTCCTCGTGCGAGCTGGCGAACAAGGTAACGACAGTATATACGTTGTATCTTTCGTTGCGAAGACGGCTAATTTTTCGGAGAGGAAAAGGACAATTCTTGTCAATATTCCCCTTCCATAGCTTTTAATGGTATTTTGAACGACACGTAATAATTTAGCGTAATATTAGACGATGAAAAATGTCACGCGATTACTTTCTTACTGATTTATTTTGAACGAGAATATAACATTTTGAATGTTTTCTACAGATCAATAGAAAATGGGATATTAAGGTCGGAAATTTTCATCGATCAAACATTCGTGTTTGGTGCGTTAAAACGTAATCAAAGCAATTTACTTAAAATTTATTCGACGTAATTACTTTACTCATAAGAACAAACAGCATGCACGAGTACCTTGTAAAAGATAGCTGTCAAAAGAGAAAAGAAAAATAGATTGACCGAATTTTAGCGAAGTGAAAACAGCCAGGCTATGAATACTTATTTTACTTCATTGGTCAATAATTGAACGTGTACCGAGGGCCGTACGTTTGCTTTTCGACGAAATGAGCGACGCCTGTACGTCCGTGTGCGCTTTCAATTACATCCCATCAAATAATTCTATAGCGTACATTTCTGCTGTGAAAATTTTTTTTATTGTCACCACGCGATTTTAATTCCATAACGTGCAAAACTGTCTGCGGAAAAAACGGCACCGTGATTGAAAGCTACGAAATTCGAATATTAATCTGTCCATTATAAAATTTATCGTGAAACTGTGAAATCAGGAAAGAAGTATACATAGAGCCGAAATTTATGTTAAGGAAATTTTAGCGAACTATGTAGAATTAGGACAGGTGTATTTGATATAAAACGTAGGGTTCGCTACAGAAAAGAGATATTTCGAGAAATTTAAAATAAACTTTGAATTGAGAATAAAATTTGAAAAATGAGTGATTAATTAGTAAATAATAAGCTCAATATTAGTAAAAATACCTTAGGTATTGTAATTACCAAAAATGATGGTTTACTTTCTTCTACAATATCTCTTCGTGCAATCCTCGCGTTTTTAAATATTTCTTTCGCGTGTGTTCAGTTTTATTCAGATGTTTTATAATAATACATCTTTCGAGAACTATATCAACGGATGGGAATGTACTAATTAAAGCTTCCGCGTAACAATTTTATAAAAGTTATCAAATGCCACCGAGAAAAGTAATTTATACGCTTATATAAAATATATTTCTACGTGACCTGATTATGCAACGCGAAATGTACCACGGGTAAACTTTACCATTAGTCTTTTTAACTTCCTTTCCTACCGTGGATTATTTTAATTTACTTCCCATTCTCTGATAATTATTATAATTATTATTACTAATTGTGATGACACGAACGGTTAATCGATAAACTTGAATTAGTTCTTGTAATTGTTGCGAAACTTCCGTCGGTTGATCGAACGATTTCCGATATTTCACAGTCTACGTTTCGCATGTATAGTTATCGCGAGGTGTGTAAGACATCGACGGTAATGCAATTTCCTTCTGTCAGGAATGCTATTTATCAGAAATTTCTTTTTCATACTATAAATACGCGTTACCTGTCCTCCCTTCTTGACACAATAGATGAGTATTGTATCGTTGATTTATTTCTTTTGTCTTGCTAAGTGGAACAGTTTTTAGCGAAACAATATTTTCCGCGCATGATGCTTCTATATAAAATTAAATTCTTGATTGTTCGTCGTGTTTCCGTTTTTTTCTCGCGTTGCTTTACAGTTTAGATGTTCCAAACTTTCCATCAGCAGAAACGAAGTTCTGTTACGCATCGTAATTATCTCCAGGCGTCGAGAAAGAATAGACAGACAAATTCCAGTTTTCCTCCGATCTTTACTGTATGTTTCTGCCTGGTCAAATTTGCAATTTCACCAACAGAATTAGCTGTAAATCCCTTTAATATTTGAACTTGCCAGTTCGCAGTAGATAGGTATGTTTGGTTTTGATCAACCACAATGCGTGAACGAGAGTATGCACAGTTTCGCATATGCGCATATATATCATATATTGACGAGTTTTAGTAGCGCAATGCAAATTGTAATGGCTTTACAGTTCCGTAACAAAGTTACATATATGTGCAATCTATTCAGTTTTATGAATTATAAGTGCTCGCCTGGTGTGTGCAGCGAAGCTGAAATCAATGTTTCCTTTTATCAATTTCGCTGGAGATTTCCAATTCATTTCTGCGTTATTCAGCCTGCTCGTATACCGTTCCCTTTTTTCTTTCCTCGTTTTTCAATGAATAAGGAAGACGAGTAACGAAGCAAGATTTTATACCGATCGTTGAAACATCGGTTTTCCGTAAATCGCATTCGCATATATCCTCCTTTCTTCGTAACGTTTTCATAACCATTTTGTATTTCTATCAGAAACCATTTGTTTGTTACATTTACTTGTTCAAGAGAATTCTACTATCACCTTAGCAAAGAAATTTATCTTTCGTACTGCCTTTTAAATTTTCGCCAGTTTCAAACCGCACGGTATCCATCGTAGAGGCGTTGAGAAAATTTTGTCAAGTTCTCTTGAACTCTGTCAGAATTCGCTGCTGAGCATTCTCAACTCAATTTGTCGTAACGAATACCGTCCGTAACAATTCTTTCGCGGCCGTGTAGTAGAGTTAAGCGAGTAGGATCGTTTTAAGCTGGTGAATTTCACGAATCGATCAAATCTGCGATACGTTCGCCATCGTTTTGTTCGTTTATCGATACAATCGAATCCTATTGTGAAGCTGTGACCGCAACATCACACTCGGTTGCTACAAGATATACGTATTAATCTGTCGTTTATTTCCATTGTTTTCCAGCAGAATGATCTTTCACGTTGATTATCGTTGATCTCTTATCTTCTCCTGTTTGCGATTGTAACACGCGAGTCAATGTTGCACGTGCGATCGATGATCCCGAATAACGTCGAACTTGTAAATTTAATACTCCGTTTTGCAAGAACGAGTGTTGTTTCGGCCAACGAATATCTCCGAGACTATAGTACACAGCTCGTGAGTCCAATGCGATGACTAGTATATCTGTGCGAATGCTCGCACTAAGTTGCCGAACTCGCGTAAGATCTCATAACTCGTATTTCACATAAATGTATAGAAAATAACGTAGTGGTGGGAAGCTTTGCAAACAGAATACGAGTAAGTTTTGCTCGTACGTATCGTAGAGTAAAAATTCTATTTCACAAAAGAGTTTGTCCTACATATTCCGTGCAGTATCATTATATCTCATGTACCATGTGACAATTTATGTTATTGGCCTTGCAATGGTGAAATAAGCAGCATATTTTTGGGAGACGTGTTTACACGTTGGTACATGGCAATTACAACGTTGCTTGTTTATGATTTTTCAAGACTCGTAAAGTGTTTTCGTACCGTTGAAACAAATACGGAATAGAATCGGGAAGATTGGCCCTCTGAAATATTACGAACAGAAAATGTGAGAAAACGATTTTACTAAAATATTTCTTCGATCGTGTTTTGTTCCGAAAAGCTGCTGTCGATTTATTATTTAAGATGTTATTATTAAACAGATATGGCGGAAAGGATCGATGTAAATTTCGATTTACTTTCGATTTCACCTATTCACGTGGATTCGTTGGTAACGCTAATTTAATATTCATATCGAACTGGATTATTCAAATTAAACATTACGTGCACCCTATTAAACATAATTGTCGCGTTAAAATGTTAATCTCGATACACGTAACGCGTAAAGTGCATCGATAGCCATCGTGACGCGGAAAAGGGAGAAAGTTATCGGCCAAGCTGAAATTTCACGATGGTTCATGGCTCTTGGACAATTAATTTCCCTCCATTACACGAGCCGCGCGGAAGATTAATAAACTTCATCTCGTCACGCTCGTAACGCGGTGTGCCAGCTTAGTTTACCTTGGAGTTTATCTACCAACGAGCATAAATGCTCGCAATTTGTTCACGCTTGTACCAGATAGCGAGGTAATAGAAACTTCATCGTGCAACTGACGCCGTTGCCATTGTTTGTGGCTTAAAACTAGCCCTCGTAGCTTTCCTCTAATCACTCGATTAGTTGTAATATCGTGAAGTAAACCAGCTAAACGCAACGAATTCGTCACGCTACTTACATGTATACAACGCGAAGCTGACTGGAAAAATTTCCCTCCTGATACCGTCTTATCTCCGAAAATTAAGCCGAGCTCGAGTACGGTCGCGAGGAAGGGGCTGCATTACGTCAAATGAAAAAAGTTTTATTCCGGAAACTTTGGGTAGGAAAGTTTGTAAGGAACACATTTGATTATATGTCACGGTATCTCTTTTCCCTTCCTCTGTCACGCAGATATTTCGCTCGTGAGTTTCGAACTCTTCTTTTTCTCTTTTCGACCGTTTTCACAACGAGTCTCGCGTGCCAGGAGCTTCTCCTTTCGTTCGATCGGATAAAGATCGACAAATATTTTTTCGACGACAGGCGAAAATCCGATCTCGTTCTACTCGCGAACGATATCGCAGAGTGTTCGACAAGATTGTCAGCAGTATCTGAACAGTTGCCGAGATTCACGTTCACGAGAACGTAATGTTCCGAGAGATCTCAAGCAGATAACGTGTATCCAATTGTTTGAAGTAACTGACGAGAATCCTGGGTACAGAGCCCGGGTATTACACACTGGACACTTAACCGTCGCGGAGAACGTATTTCCGTGTACTTTATCGCAATCGAAACAGATTGCGGGGTAATTGAATTGGATAACGATAAGATGAAAGTAATATTTTACAATAATTGGGCAGAATAACACACGGTGTATTATAGAAGCGAAGAATAAAGCTCCGCTCTTGAGTTTTCCAGTTTCATTTTTAATTACTCGCCACTTGTTTCTAGGATGGTTGGTAGAGTAACGACGAAAGTTGCGCTGCTTTATTCTTAGCGTACTCTAAGCGATTCTAAATTGCCTCTATTTGCCAATTTCTAATATGAAAAGAGTTCGGCATAATCTTTGATGCAGCTAAATTAAAAAGTTGTTCATTTCGTTACATTTTTTTTTTTTTTTTCGAAAAATGATCTACCTCTTACAAAACGCATCGCTGCTAAATAATTTGTCACGATATTTGAATTTGGAAGACGTTCGTCGTGGAAATAAAGGTACGGCCTCTACGCTTGTTCGTTATCTATCAAGTGTCTGTCTCTATTCCTTTAATTTGCCATCGTCCCCTCCGGGACGAATATCTCGGTATTACATTCGATGCAAGAAAAGAAGGGGAGTAAAACATTCGTTTCGTAAGAATTGGATATCCTGTTTAACCAAATTCGTTCCAAAGAAATCAGTTTTAAAGCAATTTTATTTCTTTCTTTCCACTGTCAGTCGACCCTACCGTTTCAATGTTGGTGGAAATTAAATTAATCTTTTTTATGGTTTAATCGATGGAGAGGGGCAGTTTACATTTGAAACAAATCGTAGCAATAGAAATTTTCTTATATTCAACAGTTTGCTAGTGTTATCTTCTATCTTGCATTCAACGTTCTTTCAAGCAAATGATCGATCAAGTAAATGAAATAGCAAAATTTCCGTGAACAAATTCAGCGTACTTTCGCGTGCAAATTTATGAAATCTCGTAGAAATGCAAGGCGAGAAAATCCGTTAGCCTGCGATCTGTACCGATCCTTCGGTATTTATACTCGTGACTGTATACATTTAAAAAAGTTGCGAGATAATTTTCTGCAGTCTTATTAAGCGTCTTTTCCAGAGATGGCCTACGAGAAAGTAGCTTATTAGCGAGGTTCGTAACTTGTTCAACTTTTTTTACGCAATGATATCGCCAAGACGACTTTTCCAGGACGTTCTGAAATCGCGCGCGTACAAATTATCCCGTATAATCCAACCTTGCCGGCCGATTTTCTTCCAAGGGATTTTGTACTTCCTCTTCGCGCCAGAAGTTTCCGTATATCGATAACGCTTAACAAGCTGTGTCGTAAAAGCGACTTTGCGTCTCCTCTGCCTTTCATTTATCTTTATTCCATAGTAACATAGCAAACGGTGGCTCGTCGAACGAAATTCGTCGGATAACGAGGATTTATGCTCGTAATTTCCATGGCCGACTTGTTAATTCAATTTCTACCAACAATAGTACAGCTCTATCCAAATTTTTTCCCGCTCCATTTCAATAGGAACGGCTCGAGCACGGACGCGCGGTCGAATTTAATGGAGAAAGATAACCGGCCGGTCTACTCATGACGTTACCATATTTTTCCGTAGTAATTGTACATAATGAAGCGTGCGGGCTCGCGCTGCTATACTCGTGCGTCAGAGATAAGGGGTGGTTCTGGTGGATTCGCTCCATCTTGCTAGATCCTTTGGTGATTAGAGGGCTACACACGACTGTATGAAATCTGGATCGTACATCGTTCGTAGTACGTAATCTGGCCGTAATCTGCTCGTAATCTACGGCAATTTCGAGAAGGCGGCCCGCTACTTGTACTTAACACACGTCCGTGGCATAAGAATCGTTAATTACGGTAGCCGATGAGAATCGGTTTATAATTATGAGCTTTCAGTACGAGGCGTTTAATGGTTAGCAGCGTGGTACAATTAGAAGCTTCGGTACAATCTATCGCATCCGTGATTACAATCTGACCGTTGTACCAGCGATAATGAATATACGTGTACGAGTGGTACGTTTATGGTTTGCGGGTGTGTGGCTTTTAACGCTCGCGTTAGGGCCAGATCGTAAGGCATTAAGTTTTGCAATTATACGGAGTTTTGGTTTGTCAAAATTTTCCATTTATTTCCCAGTTGGTCCGACAACTTTTGTAATTTCTCGCTGTAAATCGTGACACCGGGTGCTGAAGTTGCTGCGAGTGAAATGTTTAAGGTGGTAACAATCCTAGCCTTATCGACTAGAAGGTAATTAAAGTTTGCAACAATGGTCATATTCTGTGAATGAACATGCACGTTTCAACCCAATTTCTCGTATATGATAAGGTATGACAGAATGTACGAAGATTTCCTCTGTTGCAAGTTATGTATTTCTGGTGATATGGGTTTTATGAGAAATACACGTGACACTTTTACGCCGTTGAAATGTACATTCACATTTTACCGGAGAAACTGTTCGTATAAATCCTTCGCGATGGGTTTGATAGCGCGTGTTTTTGTATATTCTCCATACTTGAGCATTCAAATGTATCTTACCCGGAACGATTATCAATTTCCCGGAAATAACACTTAGATGTTCAGAATAATACAGATGCTTTATCGAAAATCAAAAAAATTCGATAAACGCGATGTCAGTGCATTACGAAAACTATCCTGTATTTTTCTCGTTATTTTTACGATGCGACGATTACGTTCTTCCTTTAAGAGTATAAATAGCACGATTTACATGCCGCGTCGTAACTCGAACATGCCAGGCAAATTTCCTTCATTTTACCTTTTTTCCATTTGAACTTCTTATTCCGCTTGCGTACCTAGTCGCACATTCGCTTTGAACCTATTCGATTTTCAGCCATACGCATTTATCGATAATTATTTTGCCTTTGACGTCCGCTAACGTTAAAGATTCATCCCGATGCCGTAATACGACGTATATTCGACGTTACCGGCCGTTCCTTTTGGTTTTCATTTAATCTCCATTAGCAATAATGATCGCAGCTAGTCCATTACTGTAGAGTGGATGCAACGCGCCACATAATTTTCATTTTGTTTGGCTTTTCCTTTTTCTTATACCGAAGCTTGTGTTCTTCTTCCTTTCTTCTCTTTGCGTTCGTTTTGAGGACGTAGGTGGTCGTAACCGAGGCAAAAAGATCGTTACGGGTAATGGGGTTGGGCTTAGCTTTTATCTCTTTTACCTTCTTCATCCTGATATAACCCGATTTAGCTGTCTAAGTCACGAGTAGTCACGGGATCTTCTCGAATACACCCTTTCGTGACGTTTACTCGAGATAATTATATAGGTATTACGCTTCTACCCGATCCAATCCAGATCGTGTCGTTTGGTTTTGTAATATACCATGAAATGAAAGGAACCCGCGGACTGTTCCATCTTGATTCGTGTTTATTCGGCTGAACATATTTCGTAGCGGATACGTTACCACGCTTGCGGAGATAAATTACCCGATGAGGGAAATCGGCTTGCTACATCCTGCGAATACATGATTATTTTGAATGGAATGTAATACCATGATATTAATTCCTGCCCATTGGTGTGCACATTGGTTGTATCATTTGCCCACCGTTTCTGATGATCTCACCAAATCAGCTTCAAGTTCGAACCTGTAGATTGCACGAATTTCCGCATACGTGTTTCATTTCAAAACTTATGAAATTTTCGGATTATCAACTTGTCATTTCCAACGTGTACGAAACATCGTTTACGAGAATCTATCGAAGTTAGAATAATTACAAAGATATCGTATGGTTTCCTTATGTGCGCCACCAGAGTCGAAGCGTATTAACGTGAATACGTCCGTGACGAATGACACAAATTACGTTACGTGCCTGTTAGAACACCTAAGTGCATTCAACCAGGTTCACGTTAAATGCCAGATTACCCTCAATTATCTTAGCAATGTAACGTCACTCCGTTCGCGTTGAAACAGTTGATAATTAGTTAATTAAAATGGTCTAAGGAAAGATTTAAATAACGAGACAATTGTTTAATTAACTGTGCGATAGCGTAGTAAAGTAGTTGGAAGATTTACTCGTGACTTTGAATGGTAGGGGGTGGGATTTTCATCATTTATGCATTCCGAGTTCTCGAGAAGTTCCAATATGACGAGGCTATTGAGCGACTCGAGTTTCTTCGCGATACATCGTTTTCATTCTCCTCGCTCCTCCTTCTTTTCAAAGTTGCAGCATTTTATTCGCGCTCGTAATGTCATCCGTACTTCTTCTTCTCCTAATCTTTCGCAAGAAACTCGGTTACTTGTTATGAAGTTGACCGTCGATTGTGATACTTCTTCCTTTCTGGAACGCTTGTAACTTCTACGACAGACCGTTGTTACCAATTTTCCCTCTGCTTCCCGCGCGTTTCCTTACTGTTTAAGGGAACTGAAAGAAGAAGCGAAACTTTCCTCCGACGTTGTATAACGTACCTACCTACGAGTGTTTACCTTGTGAAAAAATTATACACGATTTTTTTCATCCTTCTTCCTATATTATGTACCTCGACCAGACGACGCGAGAAAGAACGGAACGCAAGAATAAAAAAAGATACGCGAAATATATAAAGATACAGGACTCGAAGGCGAGGCTTTTCCAAGTCAAAGGGAAATCTCGCTCTAGTTGGTTCGGCAGGAAATGTACCAAAACATTTCATACTTCGGTTGTTTTAGGTTACGGGTTGCGTTTACTTGTACGTATTTTCCCTCTTCTTTTTTTAAGTCGCGTTAGAGCAAGAAAAAATTCATTTAAAAATCGGGCAACATCATATTTACTCAAGGATTTTAAAGAAATACACGCATTCTTGTTCGAAATAGACGCTGTGTTTTCCATCATATTTCTGCTTTTTCTTCCGTTGTCGCAAAATAATTTTCACCAAAATTTGGTATTTTTGAATAAATAAATTCCTCGCGTTCCTTTCGACTGGTTCATAATCCTCGAAGCTGAACAAGAGTGCGATCGATACGTTCAGTAATTTCTGATTTTCCATTATTTTGTATCTCGATTTCGTATTATTTCGCAACTACTTGTCGATATCACGGAAAAATGCGAAATGTGAACATGACAGGTGAATTTCGAAGAGTCGGAATACCTACTAGATCCATTCATGCGAGTAGTTGCTTTTCGTCATCATGTAAAAATCGTTCTCCATTCGCCGCTGTTTTCGCGTAGTGACTTTCTTCAAACGATCGTATCTTTCTCTTCTCTTCCACTAAACTTCTCGATCAGCCGCTCGTATTAAATGCTTCCTCTTTCTCTGGTAAGTTTGGTTCTTCACTGTGAAACGTTTCGAGTTTTGAGCAATATTTAGATGTTGTTCGTTCAATTTTCCTTTAATGGTTCACCGATTGAGTTAGCAAAGGGATTAAAATACCCGATAAAAGAAAGCTTTCATCGTAAATAATGAAGCGTTAGGTGCCTCAGATTGGTAGCTAATTACCTTGGGTTTCTTGCAGAAGACCGGCAAGCTTCTTCGCGTTCCCTTTGCGTGACGTAATTACTCACCGTCCTAATCCAGCTCTGTAAATATTTGCGCTATCGCGAGGGCGAATCGCTTCTATGACTCCGGCTGCCTTATTCCAACCAGCCTCTACTTCTAGTGCCGTTGAATTCCTAGATTTCGTGATTACGCGTCAGTCAAGATTAATTGGCCACGCGTATTATGTTCTCCAAGGATGAGTACGAAATAAAACGTAAGAATGGCGCATGAATACACAGTTATATCTAGCTGATCTTGTAGCAAATTTAGCCGATACGAGTATTTAAGTTATATACAAAATGCTATTATATACCAATACCCGTGAAAAGATCGCTGCGAATCCTTCGTAAACGCGTTGAAGTTAGTCTTGTTCGACGAAAGATAGAAAGAAGTTTTAACGCAGCATATCGTGCGCGTGCAACAAACGTACGATATGTTTGTGATTAATCGATCGTATCGTGGGATTTGATTTCGCGAATGATCCTGTCTTTGTGACTAAACGATCCTAATGTCACGGTGTTGTCAGTTTTAGTCTCGTGGGATAATTGGTTTAGACGCGCATGGATCTGGGAGTCAGGTGACGATGATCTTTGATTTGTGAATTCAGCGTATGTCATACATTTTTATTACTATTATGGATATGTATGCCAACCCAATCACTTCGTTGGTTCTAGCGCTCTTGAATATCGTCAGTGCAATTCGTGCAATATAACTTGGCTCGATATAAAAGATCAAACAAAAATGGAGAAGCTAAAGTGTCTTATGGGTTGTAGAAATTTCATTATCTATAGGAATAGAAGATATTTCATACCTATGGGAACCAATAATCAGCGACATCGGGCAATGAAAGTGAATCTGTTCAAATCTTCGCGGTACTGTATCGATAATTCAAATATGCTTCTGGATATCAGAAAAAAATCATAAATCCAAATCTCCAGAATCTAGAGTCATTTATAAAACAATTGTTCATTTATCGTAGAAAACAACATTACTGTACTCTGATTGTATCGCGTTCTTTCTCATCGCTTTAGTGTGTTCTCCGTTCAAATTGTTAGCGAAGAATGAGAAACATTCGATGCAGAAATTGTCACAGCGATGTAAGCAGACCTTAAGATGGTAAGATGTATCTCAGGTTCAGGATTCAGGATCAATTCCATTAGGATGTTTTAACTGCCTGGTCGCGTAGGTCAACAGCGGAGACGTTGTATGTATGTATATCGTTTCCAAGATTTACGACCCATTTGCGTATGCCATTTATCATTGCGGTTAGCATTTATGTGCCATTTCGACATCTGAATTTTTATCTGTACCTCAAACGGAAACAAATATATACGTACCCGATAGATCAAAGAGCAGCGTAGCTTCGTATATATTTTTTTGTTTTCGAACTATGGGTGCGCGCAGTATATCACACGATCGGAGTGCACGGAGCTTCGTAATCAATGGTGACAAAGTTGAATTTATTATTTCGCGATATTGCGTGACAGTTATTTTAAGATTCGCGTAAATTTATTATCGCGACGCGCTCCAACGTTGCAGATTGATAACCGCACCGTTTCTTTCGCGTTTGTTTTTTCTCGACAAACGAAGTTTCGAATTGATGGAAACTTAAATCGCTTTCTTTATGTGCGCGCGTTTCTTCGTTGAAAAATTACAACCCGGGGGATGTTTCAATTCAGCAATTGGATAAAACTATCTAATCGTGTCTTTCCTATCACTTGGAAATGTTACATTATTGTTAGAACACACGTTTCTATTAGTAACACGTGGCACAATTTCTGATTTCTCTGATAAAGAAAGAGTAGTGTGTATATATATATAAAAACACACATAAAAAGTACAATCGAGGAGCAAGTATGCCAGAAAGCAAAGTCAGAAGTGGCAAGCGATCGCCTGTAAGTACATCATCACCAGAGTATACGCGGCGAGGAAGGAAAAGAAAGAAGAAAACCACGTTAAAGACTAAAACGTACAACGGAGTCAAATTTTGTTCCAGTATTTTTGTTAAGAAATATCAGGAGCGTAATCGGGTAATATTATAAGCCGAAAGCGTGCCAACTTCACGTGCAACAAATTTTCTGTAACAAATTCCCGACAAAAAGGTAAACGTTATTTTATACCTTCCGCGATACCTCCAGCAACGAGAAAAGTTATTTAGATCTCGAGGCTTCTATCCATTCTTGCATTGGGTAAAACGAGTTTAATTTTTCCAGCGAGAAAGACGGGCTGCGCGACGATAAAGAAGCGGTCGAGATATCGAGCGAGAATTTATTCGATGCAAGTTCTTGCTGCTTCCGTTGGCAAAGAAACTTTCTTCTCGGATATTTTCAGCACGGTATGGCCAGGGTGCTTTTTAATTCCCCGTGTCACGCGAAAAGCGTTTCCCACTTTGGCACACGCTACGGATAATCATTATCTTGCTTTGGAATTATTTGACACGCGCCTCGGTTAACGAGCGCGATTTTAAATTCACGAAGCTTAATTAACGTGCATCAGGGTTTACGTAGTGCCAGTTCGATATAAACTGGCTCCGAAACATGTAAATGCCCGCTCATCCCGAAGAGTTTACCCCGTTCCAGATAATATTAGTTCGGTCCTCTCGGCTCGGCGCTTATGTCACTGATATACGATGCAAGCGCCTATTCGCATTAACCCCCGGCTCGACACAATCCGCCATTTCTACGTTCTGATATCGCGCGTCTCGTACTACCGCGACAACTTCAACATTCCGATTAAAGTTTAGATTTATTTAGTATCGTTATGCGAATTATGCTCTGCCTGTCGTGACAACCAGCGTCATTATTATCGTCCTCCTCCATACGACAGTTGTCCTTGTTTATTTTTCATTTGTGATTTTTCTCGCTCGAGGCACGAGCGTGTAATTTAAAGCGAGAGATGCTTATTAAAAGCGCCGTTTTCTTTGCAGAGACGCGAGCGTCCTTTCCTCCTAGGATTATTGCATTCCAGCGTGGATTTTTTGAATGAAACGAAAGACAAATTTTATACGATATTCGTTGGGGCGTGATATTACGATACATTCGCTATCCTTTTTTAGGGTAAGCTTTATACAAAGATATGAAGTTTTACGATTAATCGGTAAAAACGAGCGTTTCGTCATTTCTGGTTTTCATAGACGATCTTTCATTTTTTCTTTTTTTTACACGGGGAAAATAACGAACCAGTCACGAGAAATGCGCGTGACATCTTCGGATGAAAATATTTGTTCCTTATGCTAGCGTCGTGACATTTAATAGCTGCAACTCGTAAATATCTCGGAAGTGGTGTTTCCACAGCAACAGACACAGTCACGTACTCGATTTACGATTGGGCATTTTGCTATAGTGGATTTTCCATCGCTCTTAGACTTAGCCAACTTGGACAATCCACGCATCCGTATAATAAATTGCAGCGATATATGTCGCTCTAGAAGCTTAGAAGAGAAGTTAATAAAAATTAACCTCCTAATTGCAGTTTAGTCTGAAAACGCCGTTATAAAAACAATACGCGAGAATGTTCACGCGTAATATTATGTTGCGTTCGTGGGATGAACTTTGGGCGTTACGTGTACGATTGTGACATGCATTGAACATGTATTAAGGTGAATTTTGTATCTCTTTTGGACCGAAATGTGTTTGAATCGAGAAGCAAAAATGAAAATTACATACTTAAATCAGGCTATATAAACAGATTTTTATTTGATCGCATTATATCTGAAATAATTTGAAACAACAAGCAAGTTGTTTTATAAAATCATCTATCGCAGCGGAGGTATAAGCGAAAAAGAATGTTTCAATATGCATGTACGGTTAATTAGAAAAAATACACTGTGTACTATATTTCAAATAGCATCAAAAAGACACGCATAAAGCCTTTTGTAGAGCACGCATAACGCGTACTCGATTCAACAGATTTGCAAGCGTAAACACCGAAGCAATGAAAGAGCTAAATGAAAGGATTCGTGAAATTGATGAAAAGCTGGCATATCGTTATTGAAAGTATTCTATACTCACGTAATTGTTCTGTTACCGTCAAATCGAAATTACGCATCGCATTAACGATGAATTTTATTTCCAGGGATGAAATTGTTTTTAAGGTTTAATCGATTTGTTTATTTGATATGCCCGACAGTGTAATTATTCCGGTTCCGTTTAATCCTATTTTCCAAACACGAAACCAGAGTATACGCGTATACAAATAATTACTATGAATCGCGATGAATAATCCCGCTGTGTGTGCAGCATTGTTCTAAGTATGTATAACAACGATATGGATTACCTCTATCCGCAAAAACGAACCAGGGATTGAACGCAACTTAAATAAAGAAAGTTGCGTAAACTCAACGAAACTTTGTTAGTTTGAACGATGCAGCTGGTCACGTTCTCAACTTTTCCGTTGATTTCCCGGGCATTCCGTGGCTTATCAGACCGTCTAGCTTACGCGCTTTTATTGGTAGCCGGTATAAAAGGAAGTGGCGCTGCGTAAATCATTCGATCGAGAGGAAGTTAAGTCCACTCGTCTTGGTGTTGAAGTTTTCTTTAGAGAGAGAAACGGACGTAGAGAGGAAAAGAGATAAAAGAGATAGAGCGGCTTCCTCGCACCATCCACGCCAGCTATTGAAATTCGACGTTGGCCGAGTAGGATTCGATACAGCGAACCAACGTCTTTTTCCGGCTTTGTATCCCTTTTATTTCACTCGAACGAACCATGTCCGTGAGATTGTCCGGGTCTAGGTCACGTTTCTGGTTTATGGATCGACCACACGCCACGTTTTCTGTAACAATTTATCAACGGCCACGAGAATAAAAAAAAAAAAAAAAAAAAAAAAGAGAGCTCGTAACAGCGGGCTGGAAAATAATAAGAGATAATTATCCGAAGCGAACGGGCAAATGCGAGGGACGATTTTCCTCTCATTTCTCGTTTCACTGTTTCCATCCTTTTCTTTCGAACGTCCTACACGTACTTACCGTGCACCGCCTCTTTCTCTTTCTCTCTCTTTCTCTCCCTCGTTCCCACTGTTCTTCTTTCGAGCGTGGGCAACAGATTAAAACGAGGTAGATTCGAAACGCTGGCGCGCCGCACGAAGAAAATTATCGCGTTAAACGGACCGAGGATTTTCCCAGGCATCGATTTGCATACAAATGATCCCCGCGTCTGAAGTAACGCGATAATAACATCATTCTCGCAGAGAGATTTCGAGGACAGGTACGCCGGCATTCTCGTAGCCGGCAGTAATGCTGAAACGGGAACATATGTAACTTGTAATCGGGTCGTGTAAATTAATATCTCAACGGGACCTTCGCGGCAGCCACTGAATGCTGTTACACGTATCTACGTTTCTAGTGCGAATATTGCGCCAGCCTCTGAGTCTGCATACGTCTAAGTTTCGAGAGTAGACGCGACGTGCTTCGATATTAAGTTATAACACGGAAGCGCGTGCAGTTTCCATTTCTTCAGATCGATGTCTTGTAATTACACTTGTGATTGTATGAGTCCAGCAAGTTGTTTAACGGATAATAGCGCTAAAAACGATCCACTTTTCTTCTATAGAGTGGTTCATCCGACCCGTACTCCACGAGTAGTTTGTAAATTGTGTCGCCTGACTCTGAATTTTGTTTGCTTCTGGGAAGAAGAATCACCAGAATTGATTACATTTCTTCGCACGAGCATGTAATTGTTAAGCCACGTAACGTTCTATCATAGAAGATTGGAATTCATATCTAGAGGAACGATATAAATATGGTATTTGTTCGTAAAAGAGAGAAAAGGTCTGCGCAGTGCCAGGAAAATTAAGCGATAGTTAAGTAAATCTAGGAGACAAGGAATTATTATCGACTGACAATCGAATGCAACGTGAAACACTCGTAAAAACATAGATATCAAGACGGATGGATAAAAACCGCTTGGGGCGGATCACTAAATCTTGAATAAAGCAATTTAATTAAATCACTCCTGCCCACGCGCCTACGATTTTCACAACATCCATATTAATACCGCAGATCGACTTTGTCGAGGTGACGGGAGCTCGACAGATGCTGCACCATATTTTATCCTGGATAAATTGACACGTGACACTCTGTTAAATTGAGCGTACGCCAACTGAGATACGCCGAATTTCGGCAATCTGTGTTGCAGTAGCCGTATCGCGACGATTCGTATCGACAGCTAGAGGAAAGCTCGCGTACCGTTTAAGTGGAAAATGGGAATAGCGAAGCAGCGAGACGCGCAGTTTTCGTTTGCAAGCATAAGTCTCCATTGTAAATTCACTTCTCCAATCGTCGAACGGAGACGACGTACAGTGCGACATTTTCAGCGAGCATTTGGCACAAGAATCAAATTCGAGTGCCACGCTCGTAGGCAACGTCGCGATTACGAACGGATTTCACTGAGAAAATTAAGAACATCCGCGAACGTCAGTGCAGCAGCTTGTAGCAGAAAAAAATTCTATAGCAATGTAACACAATACGATGCCTTGCAGACACGGAACGATCAAAATTACAGGGTGGTTTCAACTGTTTTTTTTTTTTTCACTAATACTATATCGATTTTTGAGGAAATTATTCTTTACATTTATATTACTTATAGACTGATAATATCATCGAATAAGATCAAAGCCGAACAACGATGATTATTTCGTATATCGTATTGCGTGCATGCCGTGTATTGTGTCTCGCTCGATTTTAAGGAAATTCGCGCGTTTTCGCGTTGATATTTGTTCCGCGTTTTACGCGAATTAGAATCCATGCTTGATAGTGTCGTAATTTCTTAAAAAGACGGCGCTACAGAATTTTGCACTTATCGTACAAGATAAAATATCGAGGTAGATAGAACCAAGAGTTAAGAGTAATGGCATCCAAGGTTTTAACGTTAACTGCTGGTGACAATCGGCTACTCGACAAAAGGCTACTCGATGCGAACTATCTCTGAATTTTCGCTTGTATCCCGTTAACAAAGGAAGTATATCCGCTGAAATTAATAGATACGTTTACTGGCGTTTTGTTATGTGTAACGTAGAGCAAGTACGGCTTGAAAATTGCAAATTTTGTTAATTTCAATATATAGTTACAGCTTCGTGTTCGCGTTAAAAACGCGAATTAACGAATTAAGAGGAATAAAGAAGGAAGAAAAAGGACAACGAAATGCGAATAGAAGATCCTGACTAATCGGATGTAAATCGGAAATTTTAAAACCTACTGACATTCTCGATACTATTCCAGCGGGTAATATCGAAAACGACGAATCGAAGATCGACGTTTTTCATTTTCTGCGTGGGACGTTGGAATGAATATTGTTACATTTTTTCGGCGCGCATATTCTTTTACGTTTCGTTCTCGGGAGCAGGTAATTTGATGATTCGGTGCAAGCTCTTCGACTAATATTTGCTCCTTTTTACTGACCACCCGCTACGTATCTTTACCGAAATATTGAAAGTCAGAACGGACGAGATGCGGGTTAGCGATAGCCGTGCGAGGTTTATTCGTAGATGTATTCTTACATTCGTATGCCGAATGGCGCATAAGTCTCGCGGTTGAAATTCCCCGTGGGATGCCTTCGGGATATTTTACCGATTCCCTAAATATCCTGCGAGAATATATTTCGCGTCGAGTGGAAAGTAGGTGCGTTTAAGAGTTACGGCACGTTGTTGTTACGCCACCAAGAAATTCCAATCTGAAGATCTAGGAATCTTCACGCGTTTCGGAATTCGAATTTCAAATTTTACGATTTCGCAATCCTTGTATCGCATCGAATCGGCGCATATTTAGCCTTCGTCCAAGAACGTCGGATTTTTTTGAAATCTCTACTAGAAAGTCGAATTCATTCTGAACCAGCTCTGTGAATTTCCAGATAAATTCCTTTCCATCGTCGCTTCGTTTCTCATTTCGGTAAATTATTTTCGCGGTATTCCGTGATTCTCGATGATCATGGCTTTAACAACTCCGTTGAGAAAGAAATAAAATCAGGAAACTGAGGCGAACTGTTGGCACTGGAGGATTAAATTTACCGATTGGGTTCTTCCTCCAGCCGAGAGTGGTTGCTCCGGCTAGGCGAAATACAAGCTAAAAAGGAATTGGCAACATAATTGAGCATGGACCGACGCGGTGGAAAGTTAATTTGCAAAAGTAACCGAGCGCGGTATAATAAAGTTGACGGTGCAATAAAGCTGTTGCGTGCAACCAATCTCGGTTTTGTTCTATGTAGTTCGCAACGATAACGCGACGACAGTAAATAAACGGCGGCGGAATCCGTGATCGTTTCGGAGCCGTCGAATTCAGATACTATCACGGTCTATAAATTCTTTTTTTTCCCGCTGCCTCCACCAATAGGATTCATGCCAGACAAAACTTTGCACGACAGGAAATAGAAACGGGTCAGAATATCGGTTTCGGCGATCATTACTATCATCGATCGTGGATATTTTACGTGCTAGTCGGGGAAATACAGTTGCATGCAACTCTTTCGATGCCATCGATGGCAGGATGCGCACGAGCAGAAAGAATTACATTCACCTAAGGATTTACGATACTATCGGACGGTATTGTTTCCTATCGATTTCGAATGGTCTGATTACGCAACTATTCGCATACTGCATGGTATAGCCTATTTAGCTGATACCGCAAAGTTTTCCAGGAATCTCCTAGGAACGAAACAGGTTCGTGTCAGAGCAAACTTGGAAGCAAGTTGGCGCAACTTGATCCCGTTGGCGAATATTCATTAGGACCGTATTAATTATGGCCGGCAAAGTGTTTAACTAATTAGCCTGTGTTCACGACTGTGAAGCTCAAAAGGCGGGATTGTTCAGGGCCTTCGCTCATACCAATTACCTAACGGGAGACAGAATTCTTGATAAGACCATTAGCACGAGAAAGGTTTCTTGTAACGCGAGTCACGCAGGCTCGGTTCAAATTGGAGCCTTTGAAACAGCACGGTGCCAATGTAGAAAATACGATGCTCCAATTTTAAGTATTAATTCAACCTAGTGGAATTTCAATTTTCGCCTAACTCCAGATTAGATATCGTATCAAAAATTGACGAAGAAATGCACGAACGCGTAGCAACGTGCATTATGCGAGTACCAACCTGGTTCCATGTAACGTTTTATTTATAATCCCACTGTCCTTTACTCTGTCTAATAACTCGCTGTAATAGCGAACCAAATGCCTGCCGTCGAAATCAGTCACCTGCTTCAGAAAATTCAGGAAATTCCAAGGAATTTCGTTAATAACGAAAGAAGCACGTAAATGCAAATTAATAATCCCAATCGATCGGTTTTTTTTTTTTTGACTAACTTCCGGATGAAAGTGTTGGGCTCATCCCGTTAAACCGATCTCGCTTGAAGCAATAGTAACGAGAGGCAGTAAGCTCGGATTGATCGCGTAATTAAAATGGCAGGTAACCCTGTATCAGTTCGTAAAAGGCGGTGAAAGAAGGCTGGCCGTGATAACGATATTCGCATCCGGTTCCGTTTTCTCTCAAAGAAAGTAGGTTGCACCTGGGGGTAAGCATCGACAAGAATACAGTGGCTACTATCTGCACCATAAACTACGGCTGCTTGTCGCAAGCTGCTTGCGTTGCAACAACGTGTGGCTATAATAAGCCAGGACGTAACTCATGCCAGCCAGCCAAGGATCTCGGCAATCAACCACAAAGTGGATTTCTTCGGCGTTAATCTTCCAAGGAAATTTCCGGGCCGCGTTGATCGTGCCGAGATCCACGGAGCCGGAAATTGTTGTTTGGTCGCGAGTTTTTCCACGAAGCTCCTCAAAGAACCAAGATAACATCGTTGCGCCAAGTTTTTCCCGCGCTTTCAACGCATTATCGCCCGAGCTCATTTTTTTTTTTTCGATCGTGCCGACGTGCTTTCACAAGGAGATGTACATTTAAATACGGTACGTTTAATTTTAAGGTGGCAAAAAGCGATATTCTTTGGCCGGGTATTGGATTAAGTATCGTTGGTTGTTCCTTTTGTCACGTACTTTCTACGTGACCACTTGAGAAATATATGTACGTAGATGTGCGAGAAAGGTACGAGAACGTTGGTACGAGGACGATGGTACGAGTAAAACTGTATAGAAGCTCGAGTCGTCGAAGGGATAGCAGGAAACGTAAGAGACGTAACAGTTGAAAGTGTCAAAGTTGAAATACTACGAATTTGTAGCTTTAGAACGTTTGAGAGGTACGCGATGAAGTTAGAGGATGTCTGGCCACGCGATTAAGAAATTTTTATAGAGGAAGGAACTACTCTCTCGATGTAATTTTAAGTTTAAACGAAACGTCGAACGTTCGGTTTTCCAGCTGGCCGAAGCTTTCAATCTACTCTTGGTTCGACGTTACGAATCGTATTACGGAGCAAGTTTTAGAGGTTATATAAATTTGAATTGTTTCATAAGCTGCGTTCGGTGCCCGTTAAGAGGTGAAAGAGAGGAATAAGTTTAATCTTTGATAAGTCGCTTTTAGCGGGCAATCTTTTCAAAAATTCATTTCTTCCTTCTTCTCTGTCGTTATCGTCTATTTTATCTTCGTATTAGGCCTTTATTTCAAAGAAACGTGTTAACCCAGGGGATCATTCTATTAAAACCATTTATCTGCTCTCTTAGAAGTTCTCTTGGGACAAGTATTGTACTTTCCCAAAGTTATCTCAAGTTCCCAGCGGAGTCTTTCGACGATCTCCTTTCATCTTTCTCTCATTTTTCAATAGCTCTTATCAGTATTAAGTCGCGTTACTAATATCCCAAGGTTTCCGCCATTATACTTATACAGTTACCGTTTGCATCTTTTTTGCAAGTGAAATACTCTCTCTCTCTCTCTCTCTCTCTCTCTACATGAATATCCATATTTTAATACTTTTTATCATCTCGCGCCTTTTGCCAAGAATCTTTAACGATATTCAACGTTGCAGTCAATTTGTTCTATTAATTTAACTCCCATAATTTTTTGCAGCTTATACTCTCGTTACGATCTTTTTCTTTTCCTAATTAGTTCTCAAGCGTGCGATATTTTATAATTCAAGATAAAGCGTATGTTAATCGTATCGCGTGTAGAAAAGGTAAAATTAGGTGTCCGCAAAGTTTCTATCGATTTCCATAACTCCTGCTTGAAACAACTTTCAAGATGCTATCGAACGAGTATTGAAACGTATAGAATGATGTAATGTCTATTACATTGGATGCAACGTGTGTCTGACCACAGACGGACCTATATCACGCGAACCATCTGTCCTCTGCATTGGCACGTCTTCGATCTTTCTTTCAGCGATAAATCAGGCGTTCCTAGATCTTACCATACAATTTTTCTTCCAGACGCGTTATCTCGAAACTTTCATCTATGGAAGTTTACAAAATCACAACTGCATTCGTCTCTCCGTTTCTATGGTTCTCTTATCGTTTCGTAGACGATTAACGATTCCTGTTTTCTGCGGCTTAAACGATTTCACGTTATCAAAACTATGCTTTGTCGTAATTAGAAACACGAAAGCTTCGAAATTGCCTGAAGCGATCTACGTTATAACACTCGAGCGTTGCGTATCATCCGGGAAACTACAGCTGCAGATCACTAACCTGACCGCGCACGCGAAGTCTTGCTAATTAAATTTCGATTATACCGATGTAGCTGCAAACTAGCAAACGCACGTGCGCCTACTACACCTATGTGACAGCGTCAGTTTCGTCGATCACTGACAGGTGGATTTATTTATGAATATCTAGTCCATGTCTGGGTACGATTCGAGCATCCTGAATAGACTCAAACAAACCGTACTGGTATGAATCTGCGCGCTCGCAAATATTTATCAGGAACTCGTAGGAAAATAAATTTCGGCCCGACTCGTGCGTTTCATTGATTCTTGACTATCATAAATCTCTGCCTCTGCTCTGAAAGCATCAAACCTGCGCGATGCTTGGGTTTAACGCTCGAGAAGAATAGCTGGAAGTGCGAATCGACAGCTAAAATATTTGACACGAATTGCGTTGAGGTCTCCGCTTTCATCGAATCGATCTCGCCAACGTTTGATATTTCACCGATAGAGTTTGCAATTTTTCCCTCGCCAACACGTGAATATGCCATTGTATCTGTGTAATTCACCAACGTTCAATCAATTCGAACTGCTGCGTAGACATTGTGTTTCTACTACAATGCCGATTACAAATTCAACGAGCTATCGAGTATCGTTTGACAAGGACACGCGCGAAAATTAATTGCAATGATTAAAGGTATTTCGAGTGGAGAACATGGATGAGATTCGTTGGCAATTATATTGCGATAAAAGGGTAGGGAACCGCGCGCAACCATAAAAAAAGGCCTGAACGCGACGATTAGAATCGGTGGTTAAGCGTTAATATTTAAAATTGCAATGATATTTACGAAACATAAATTTGGTTACCTCGTTTTCCAGCGGATTAATCGAAACGAGTTGGCATAGTACACCGGTAAAACCGCTTTTGCCGTTTCAACTGTACGCGAATCCGCAGATTTACAAAATTCATATCTCCAACGATGCCCGAGATTCTATTTGCGCCTCGTGTCCTAAAATAGAAATTAAACTTCGTTACCTGAAATTTCATTCGTTTTAATACGACGTTATATTAAATTTAAATTAATCATCCCGGCACGAATGTGTTTATCAAAAATGTTCACCACAGGACATACGACTGATATGTATTTGACAATGTTATAACCTATACAGATAGTATAGGTACCTCTAGATTTCGCGTCACTGTGATTTTGTTCAAACTATTTTGTAGTCCTTTTGTTGGAAGAAAAATTGCATGGTTTTACCCCCACTATTTTTTTTTCATTTCTTATCTAGTGTAATAAATATACATATACATATCAGTGAACTGGCCAAATAATTTTTTCCTTCCTCATTCATTGTGGTATTTGCATCGCGATATTAGTGCAAAGTTTTTCAAAGAAGGAAAATGAGTTACATAATGAAGGGCCAATAGAGATCGTCGCTTTAAATCATTAGATCGTCCCAAAAGTTTCTGTCGTTTTATAAGGAAATAAGGAATGCACATTTTCTCTTTTATATTATTTCCAATAGAACAAAATCGATCATAAAATAATATCATAATTCATAATTCGATGAAATAATACAAAACAAAAAGTGTCGTGCATCTACTATTTTCTTATAAAGCGGAGGAAACCTTTGGTACAAGCTAATAATTGATAAGTAAAATTTCAATATAAAACGGTGCTTCGAAACGCTAATCGTTGAAACAACGTTAACATAGGTAACGTTGAGGCGGATTTCCATGGAATTAGTTCTTTCTTTGACGCAGCTTCACAGTAGATACCTGTCTCCAAAGGGAGATACGGATTTAACTTTGTCACTACGACCTGTATCGGATCCTGCTTTTATGGAAATACGGGTTCGGCCAATATCGCGACACGATATGGCAGTTTGCTAGCTGCGGCACAGCTTAAACTTACCCATTAGCGGCTACTAGTCGGCGATGTGTTTCTAGGCAAACCGTAACGGCAAGATCTTCGACTAGTGCAGTTTGTAGGAAACAGTCGTTCATCCTAACGCGCTTCCGGCAATGCAACCGCCAGGCACCGAATGAAATCGTCGTGGATACAAATTTACCAAACTTGCTCTGTCAACCAAACTTCGTATTGCCAGTTCGAACTTCTCTAAACACGACGTTTTAACGATTTCGTCAGGAACGTTTCATTTGACGGTATCTGCAACGTTTAAATATCTGTCCCTAATATTTGCTAATAGGAATATAGCGATCTTAAATACAAATTAATATTAGCATGTAAAAAATAATACACAGACCGAGCGGAAAATAATCGAACTTCTTGAGACTAGAAAAAGTCAGTGGTCAAAAGTCAAAGCATTAATTATCCGGAGCAATGTGTTTTGAACGAAACAGGACATTTTCCTCCGAACGATTCCTCCGCTTTCTTATTGTCAAAAAGTTCGGTTATTTTTGGCACGGTCTGCGTATTATTCGAGGTATACTTAGAAAGCGTCACACATTTGATACGCGTGAAAGCCTTTTAGCTGGATCTAGAAATGGCATTTCAAGTAAGCAGCAATCTTTGTGGTTCCTCTAGATTCTGCAGATTAGATGGAAATTCAAGATGTCTGTATTATAATCCTCATAAATATTTATAGGTCTTAGTAATAGATGGAAGAAATTTATTTCCAGTTAAAAAGGGATAAAAGAGAGAGAGAGAGAGAGAGAGAGAGAGAGAGAGAGAGAGGAGGAAGGAACAGTTTTACAAGTTCAACGAGCTTTCTCACTTGCTTCTCAAGCATAGCAATTAGTGTCGACGTTTTTATTCTTTCGAACTGAAAGTAAAATAACTCAAAGTCAAAGTAAATTATTCGTATCGAAATTTGTGGCTCGCACGAGATCGTTTGCGTGGTCTCTGTACGCTTCTCGTTTTCGCTGTGCGACGATCTTTTTTGCGAGTGTAACTGCAGTAAATGACTTCCCAGGAAACAGTTGGACTCGTCCCGTTTTACCAACAGATTCAATTAAGATATCCGGTCCCTTCGGCAACATTCGAACAGCAACCGTCGTTGTCCCGGGGAAACGCGGTCTCAATCTGCAACATGACAATTTCAACGAAACCGAGCTTCCTTCCGGGAAGGAACGAGATACTTAGAGATTAGCATCATCGTGACTGGTGGTATGCCTCTGGAGTGTTGGCAAATCCACCTCGGAATATAATAATTACCGAGCCACATTTCAGTTTGCGTTATCGAGTAGCTTTGTTAAATACCAAGTTGCAAGAGGAAAACGCACGTAACTGGAATCGTGTATGCGCTTCAAATATTTGCCAGAGAATATTAATTTTCATATTAACGAGTCCCAAAATAGTTCTGGTGTACTCAGGCATTTCAATTTGAGGAAAATCGGTGAAACTGTGTTAGTCTCGTCGTCGTCGCTGCTGTGTTTTACGAAGATGAAACCGTACGTCGTTTCACGTTCATTGAGCGATTATCGTCGTCGAATAGTTGCCCCGGTTTATTGGCCATCGGTAAAAAGTAAAGAGCGTATGGCTGAGCGCAACAATTCACTTCGAAGCCTTTCACGTAACGTTATATCCCGTTACAAAAGAGTTCTCCTACACATCGCCGGCCGCTCAAACATCTGCCTGTACACGCGACAACAAAGAACGATAACCGAACAATACTTACGGCAAATGCCGACAATAATGGTCGATTTTCTCGGGAACGCTTCGAGACTATAGATTCAATTAAGATAGGTGTCAGGCTGGCTGCCGTAGCGGTTACTCAAGCGGGAAAAATTTCTCTTCGCAGAGAGGGAGATCTGGTATGAGGCAGCGACACGCGCGATCGAAGCCCGTATTCGCGCGTCGGCGGCAAGTTCGAGCGTCAGCGGGACGACGCCACCGGGTGGTGTGGCGCGGGGCGTCGTTCTCTTCGTCGGCGACGGGATGGGGATGAGCACTCTTACGGCTGCGAGGATCCTCTCGGGTCAACGTCATGGAAACACGGGCGAGGAAGCGCAACTCGCATGGGACAGCTTTCCAGCCGTTGCTCTGGCAAGGGTGAGTTCTCTTTTTCTATCTTTTTATACCTCTCTTTCTTTCATTGCGTCTTCCGTTCATCGCCGTAGTCGTTTTACCTTCCGTGTTTCCCTTCTTCCCTTCCCTACTTGAGCAACCCACCTCTTTTCGTCTATTTCCCCTATGCCCCTCTTACTCTCAATCCCGTACGAAGAATGCAGAACGTCGAGAAAATGTTTCTCTCTGGAGAGTTCCTAGTCCCATCACCGAGGCAAGAGTTCGAGAGAACGTTCTTGATTCGAGATTTGCTTATTATGTAACCGACTGACTCGATTTCCCGCCGTTCTGTATCATTCTGCAATTCGTTCAGCTTCTCGCGATCACAGAGAAATGAATCACGAGCCCGCCCATGGCTGTTCTTGGCGGAGAAGGATATTTCGTGGTGCACGTGTTACCTTGCTATCTATATTACCACGCAGTCGATATACTTTATTTTTGGTGAAATTTTCAATCTTCCGACGAAAACGTTTCTCGCGAAAAATCTTTTCGCGTTAAATATCTTTTAATTCTCGGTAGAGAAATTCTTCGAAAACACGTAAATAATCGTATTTGTTGCGAAGCATATTTCGAAGACGACGTTCAAGATTGTCGATACATAGAATCATCAACGTACGAGATTTGTGATCCCTCGACAGCAGTTTATCCAACAAGAGTTAGCCTTTTGAAGCTGCAAATGCATCTATAATACGCACTGCAGCATTTCCCATCATCGTATTATTAACGGCGTGTATTATTCCGTGATACATTACCGTCCTTTGTTTTCACGAGAGGAGAATTTCTATATCCCCGTAACGCGGATAGTTCGGAGAATATTAAATACACGTCGCATCGAATGATTTTTCCTATCTTCGCACCAGTTGAGTCTTCTAATTAAACGCGATGGAATCCCCGAAACGAAATTTATTCGATGCTCGTCGAAATATTTTACGCGAGATGTAATTGAAATATAGCATCGATTTCTATTAAAGCGCGGTAATGCATGCAGGCAAACTTCCATTCAGCGCAGCATTTATCAAAGGAACGAGTAAACGTATTTCGCTAGTATATTTCAGATTCGTTTCACTTTCGCCTTTATTCATTTGCTTTTATTAGCTTTCCTTCCGTACAGTAACCTTGATAACAGCAGCGTTGGAATCGGCATTTTTCACAGTCGTGCTTTCCAAAAGATTCAGAGCTTCCACAGGTTATCCTTGCGAATCACGAAGCTTCGCTCTTCCATCCTTTACCCGGCACGGCTTTGTCTTTCTCTCGACGGACGCGAATCACGTTCGTTGCGTATCACCAAAGTAACTCGTTAAATCGCGAGGGATCCGTGAAATTTTAAGGAAAAGAACGCGTGAGCCGGTCTCATTTAATTCGCTCGTTCCACGATGCTACACGTAACGAAGTACTAAATACCAACTTAATCGTTTAATCTCAACCCTTCCTTTTCGCCGTGTTTTTCACGAGGGGCCACTTTCGCTCTTTCGTCTTTTTTTTTATTTTCCCTCTTTCTCTTATTCGTCGTATATTCACTCGTTGTACGAAGTAAGTGTCAAAGACGCAAATTTCTCAGGGAAATTTCTCTAACACGGCTGCTTGTGGAATCTCGAGAGGCTTCAACGACGCATTCAAGCGTGTCTTATTGCCGCTTCGATGTAAACGGGCATCTTGTAGCGGAGGAGGTCGCAGGGAAGTACCAATATCCACATCTGCCGACGCCGCTGGCTTATCAACGTTATTTCATGTAGTTTCCTTCTTTTCCCGATTGTACTCTCATTCAGTCGAGTTCACCTGCTCGACGTCTTTCATCGAATCGCCGTGCACCGTCCTCCGCCTCATAGACCGGCGATAATATTACGATCAGAATCTGTTTGTTCGTCTAGAAACAGAAACCATGCAGTTAGCGCATCGCGTTACTTCGAATATTTTCAGATCTAGAAATTCCGTAGGTCGCGTTTGCATTAGTTTACAGCGTGTCGCGACCATTTATTACGGATTTGGACGCCAGTGCAAAGGGCGACCAGTCGCAGTATAGTTCGACTGGAATTAATTACAAGGAATACGGACAAGAGGAACTATTTGAATATTCGTGTAGAACTAGAGGGTAGCGGTACGACTGTTTGAGAACGAGATCGGCCAAGAGTTGGTCAATTTAGAATCGTCCGGATTGCATGGACAAGTAACAAATTGCACGTGTACAGGTGATCTCGGCTTGTTTCACTTCATAATTACTCGGATGCAATTTCAAACAACCGTCCCGGAAATGAGAAACGTAGAAGGCACGATGCACGAAGAGAAGCGAGATAAATCGACCCGGGATAATAATTAAGAAGGGCAACTGGAAATCTGTTCGTCCATGACGCTATGAAATTATCGAACCTTTATGAACGTTCCCTTTAATTACGTTTATCACTATTGCGTTGTAAAATGCAGCGTCTGCGACGACGGTAATTAGCTCGCAAATTTCGCATCTTCCTTTCTGCCTCGCCAGAGGCGATTCTTGCGTTATTGCGTGTTACGTAAGCGCGATTAGAAGTTGCATCTCATCTCCAACATTCTTCGAATTCGCGTTTATAAAACGTTCGTAATTAAAATTCTTTCGGTGTCCCGGTATTAGCGTTACGTCGTGTAACGCAGACTCTTTCCTCGCGTCGCTCTTTATTTCCAAATTTATTTCCTTTTTATTCTCGTTATCTTTCTTATCTCTCGGCTGTTACTTTCCCTCTACGAACGGAGAAATTTAAATAGCGTCGCTTTAAGTAAAAAAAGTTTCTTCGCAGCGAGAAACAATTACAAATTATTTCTATCTTAGATCACAGACTAACACGTAGTTCTATGTACTTCTATTTATATCACGCGAAATTTCGTCTACGTTTTTAGAATTTGAATTTTCATTCGTTTCGCGCGATCTGCTGATTGCAAATTCTTTTGCAAACCAGCATGCACGGACACAAATAATTCGTAGTAAAAGTCGAGCACGACGCCAGCATAATACACGTTCCGCCGCACTAAATTCTCCTGTTCGACATGTATTCGCACGTCGCTGCATTTATTTCGCCTCGCATAATCCAATTTGCATTCGGTTCTCCCTTTACGCGTACGTCTACTTTGCACTACGCGTTCTATCCAAAATGCGCGTTCTCGCTGGCGAGACCGAGTTGGCTCGATGAAACTTCCCAACAAACTCTATCGGGATTTCCAGGTTTCTCCCAACATCGGTTACAGACTTCCTTATTATCTGGTCGACGTAATCGAGCTTCCTACGCGTGGACAAACTCCGTAGTGAATCCGCGGTTCGCCTTGCCGGGGCAGACTAGCTTAGAAAATTTACACGACGACACACCGCCGTCTAATTCGAATATTCCTAATATCGGGATGCCGGTTTAATTAGCGAAGCTAGTTGGTCGCGTTTGGTATTTTATATCATTATAGTCAAAGAGATCGACGCTGTCAAACATCTCTTACGTATGCATTTATATACGTATATATACCATCGCTCGTAAGTGTTTGCACTCGAATCTATACGAATTACTAGTGAATTTTCAATTGCAAAGTGCGTTTACTAGTTTCTCCTGGAATTAGTAAATTATAAATTTACTTCATCTGTTAAAAAATTTGCCACACCGGTATCTACGTAAATTATATATAAATACCAGATATAGATTTTTTTCATAATTGACTCAGTAATTTAGGAATCGAATCTGTATGCGTATTCATCTAGTTCGAGCAAAGAATAGCAAGCATGTGACGGTGTATGTAAAGGCAAAGATACATATTTATCTATATATACATCGTCGTATGTATATACATTTAGACATAATATGTGATCATTCCTTTTGTCCCCTCCTTATCCTCTTGTATTTTACGAGTGGAATCCTTCTTTTACTGATACTTTTTCCTAGTCCTTGGGGCCCTCAACCATTCTCTCTAGATCAGCAGTTCTCAGGCTTTTACCTCGGTAAAGTCCTTCGTACGATGTGGACGACATTGGACGGTGAATCGATCAACCTACCGATCGATGTATCCTTTTTCTTTCTGTTTTTGCGAAAATCCCTCTGGATGTTTTTACGAGCGTCCACTCCGAGTCCTTTGCACGTGACACACGCGAGATGGTCGCGTGTTCCCTTCCCGTTTTAAATTAACAGCTGATTTCTGAGCATCGCTCGTCGAGAGCCATTCAACGGCTGAAATCGAGTCGAGATCCATTGTTTTCAACCGCATGACCAATAGAATGCTCGCCGTGTAAAAGTTCGATTTTTCACTTCGATGCGAACAAAAGAAAAAACAAAGTTTCGCATTTGAAGAAGTTAAAGGATATTATCGACGGTTAAAGCTCTTTTCGGAGAGGGAGGAGGCAAGCCGTTGCAAATATTTTACATTCTATTAATTTCAGGTTGGTTTTTATCGTTTTCTGTGGAATCTCGAAATTCAGAAATTCGTGCCGAACAATCCCGTCAAGTTTGCTCGTTTCTGAGAAATCAAACGTTATTTAAAAAATTATGAGACACGTAGTACTTCCTGATATTGGCTTCCCGATGTACAGCATGTCGCTCGGTCTTTCAGGAAATCCTCTTCTATTTCCTCGACGATGTACATCGAACTTAGTTAAACTTTCAATGGCAGTCCTGCTCGTTTTCGGAAACCGCTACTGCCGCAGTTGAAGAGTTGTTTATTATCCTGTTGATGTAACCAAGTTGCGCGTGTTTCAGAAGGAAACGCTACTCAATCGATCTCCAGCCTTTCACGCAGCAGTTTCCAACAACCGACTAAACTACGTTTTCCTATGTTTTGGCAAATTTACTAATATCACCACTGTCGAACGTTCCTCCGACACTGATAACGCGATTTCCCTTCATCGAGTAATCGAACAGTTTTACCAAAACGGAAACGCGTAGTACGTTTACGTCTAATCTATCTCGTTAAGTGTCGTTCGCGAGAAAAATTAAACAAATGAAGCAAATCTAAAATAGGAGAATCGAGAAAAAAATATCTAAAATCTTTTGAAAAACATATCGATCCTTTTGTATTATGAAAATCTTAAAACATCGACTGAGAAAACTAAACAAGTACCTGCGTTTTTCTTTCGTTTGAGAAAAGGGTTTATCGCAATAACGCTACTGCAAGGTCTCCTGCGACTCTCTTTCGAATCTTTTTTCTCTTTCTCTGCCTTTTTTTTCTCTTATTTCCTTTTGTACTTTTGCATTGCTTTTTCCTTCTTAAAGCTTTCGAGTTTGTGGCTCCTTGCCGTTGTAGTACGTAAATAAATAGGGTCGGAAAAAGTTCTCGTGCAATCCTTCAGGACTCGAAGACTTCGATATTGTCCATGGAGTTGCTTATTATTCTTCGAGAGTAACCCGAACTTTTTTGATCCAGGTAGTACGTAATGAAAAACGAGCTTCTTTATATCTATAGCTCGCAACAAAACATCTTTAACTGTATTTTTAATGTATTCGTATGAAAATGTTCTTTTAGTACGACAATTTGGTTTCGATGTTAGGTGCTAAATATTTTCTCGATATAGAAACCGAAGGTAACAGAAAGAGGTAGAATCCGAAATAGTTTTACGATGTTCCAAGTTCTTCGCCTCCGATGCAAACCGGTCTCTGCTTATTAGTAGATGTAACCTATCTTCCCATTTCTTTCAAGAGCTACTTTTTCTCTTTCGTACCTACTCTTCCTCTGTCCCCTACTACATCCATTTGTCCTGCTTAAACTTTCCGGCTAGGTCCTTCGGGATTTCAAGCACTTTCCAACGCTGGCCGAAAGTCGGTCTTATTATCGTATAAATGTAAGTCTTTCTCGCAATAGGAAAGGTGAATCGAATTCGATAATGTAGAAACAGTTTTCGGAAAATCCTCTTTTCGCATGATTTACTCTCTATAAAAATCCATTCTCTGTAAAAGCTACAAACTAAAGCTATATTCCAGTTTTACAATGTAGAATATAGAATATAGAATTGCATTCTCCATTTCATAATTATTCGCGTACCCAACGCCTTCGCCGTTGACTTATCTAATGCTATTTTGGAGGATCGTTCAAGTAGAAATTGAAACTAAAGGAGAATGATCGAGACGCGAAAAAGTACTCAAGAAGCTACCATACTCCCTACTCGAAGGTAAAGTAAAAGGGATGGTGATAAGAGAATTAGCTCGGTTATTTTATGGAGAAACGCGTGAGGCATTAAAAGTTTTTCTCAAACACGTTCCCGAGCACAGGCGTACGCCGACAACGAAGGAAGGATAATAACGTAACGAATACAATTCGTTAATTACTCGACGAATGTAGTTTATTCCTTATCAAAGAATACTTTGTATCGCGTATGTCTCTTTTCTGAAACACCAACTGAATCATGCAATCGGTGTTCACACAAACTGAGATTGAATTTACCGTTTAGTCGATTCTGTATCGTTTACAGTGTATTCTATTTGAATTATCACCGCAAATTTGATAGCAACTGATGCACGCAGGACCAAGCTTAAAATGTATCACATGGCGTTGATTTTCGCGTAATTCTGCTTGTTAACTCTATCGTAATCTATGTTTATATCGTTTATCTGGTAGCGTAACGCGATATAATAACGTTATTTGATGCAGAACTTTTATTCGAAATTCTATATTAAAAATTTAAGCCAACGGGCGTTAACGATCAAATATTTTATAAGGTTTTTTTTCACTTTTTAGCGAAAAATTGATTCCTTACTCGGAATTTTGCCAAGGGTATTTAATTTCAAGCTCTTTGGATAGAATTTCCGGAAGAACTTGTGATACGTAATCACGTCGGACATATTTCACAAAAAAGGGAGGATTTCATGAGAAATCCTTCTTATCAGCGACGTGACCGCTTAATTTGTGCCTGTCATGGCTAATCCTAAATGTGCGGAAAGTCTGTGGCAGTCCGTATTACACGAGATCGCATGATTTTCGTTGCAAGCGACAGCACGTCACATTACGTTCTTCCTATGCGTCACTTTGTCGTGAAACAAAATACTTTTTCATTCTCTTCCGAACACGCAAGAACGATTCAGCGCTTTTTCCAGTAATTAACCATCCTCGTTAAGTGACGAATTATATGTATCTTCGATGACGAGGTATGCCTCGTATTTTCAGTACCATTCATAATTATTCGAACGATTTTAGAAGGCCTCGGTCGCTCGACCCGTTTAAATTTCGTACAGGAATGCAATCGACGATACGTAAAAGAGCGTGTGGACTGCTTTAACGATGAATCTTTAACGATGAAATTTAGCTGTCACAATGAAAGAAAAAGTGCGGTATAAACTCTATAATTCGGACAATTACGAGCGGAACTGGTATATTCGATAAATTTCGCTTTGTAATCGAATCATTCATCGCTCGTCTTGAAAAACGGATCGCGAAATTTCCTCTCTCTCGTTCCATTGGTCTTGTTTTCACCTTTACACTTCGGAGCTTACATTTCGCACGGTTTACGTTTGAAAACTACGGTCTCGATGCACTCGTGTTTCAAAGTTTGCTCGATCTTTACGCTGGAAAATTCGGCCCATCGAAGTTCGCCCATCAATATTCATGCAGCGAGGTTCGCAATCCATAACGTTAGCTGGAAACGTCCGTACCGACCGTTTCGCATCCCTTCGAGTGGCCGTTCCAAAACCGTTCAAAAACGTTAGCCGGTTAAAACTCGTTGTACACAGCATTATGTGTACAGGCTCGAATAAAATCCGCTGTTTTACACGAGAAAATCCTAGGGTTTGCATTAACGTCTCGCGTTATTTTGTATTTAATCCAGCATTAGCGCGGTAACGACGATCGACCGTTTGCATACGGTTTATCGCGCGCGCGTTTCAACGGCCGATTATTCCCATTATCGCCGAAAAAAAGTATTTCTGCCAGTTAATTAGTCTGGCGATGTACGCGCGATCAATTGCACGTTTCATCGGTTACGTGCATCGCTGGAATAACGATTTATCGAGGGAACGCACGCTGCGTGACGTTTATCAGGATAATAATTAATCGAACGTTGCTGTAGCAAATGAATAATGAGTGGTCGGAATTAAAATTACATCACCTGGCCGAGATCGCTTCTTTCAGCCCTGTCCGCGTGCTGGTTGTGCGCTGGTAATTACATTTGTTTTGTTGTTTCGCGTGGAACTATGTTTTTGCTATACGCAGGATCTTTGCATGATTTATCATTCTTAATGATACCCGTGATAGGCGAATCGTTTTAGTATAGGGTCGAGAAGATTAAGGGTAGATCGTTTTATCCGGGAAGGTAATTAATATGAAGTTTAGGCGAAGCATTTATCTTGTCGAATTATAGGATTCAAAGTTAATTCAATGCGTATCCGAAGACGTTTTAAGGTTGGTTAGAAGAAGCGTGGATTATATAGTTAACCCGCCTGCTTCCGTAAGTATTTTTAATTTTAATCTCTCGTATGATCGATAGAAGAGAATGGTTAAACTTGAGTCGGTGAATGAGATTCTAAGTGTAAGTCGCACTTGAGAGCGTAATTAATATTTATGGGATTCGAGAGAGATTTTCTTCGCACATGACGGTACGTAGCAAGAATGGAAGCGATGCCAGGTTAACAGGAATCAAATTAGCAACATATTTTGGCCGAATTCCTCTCCTCGCCTACATATGTCCCGTTTAATTCAATTTCCTCGAAAGAACGACACGGTCTTTGCGGAAGAATTACGTAAAAATCTCTTCCCTTTGCGCAAGAACGAACTAAGATCGCGATATGTCAGACGTGCTTTCCTGTGAATCTTCCGTGTTTTTCGCCCTAATTCGACGACAAGTAAAAACACCATAAATCAGTACAGTTGATATATTCGGTGTGAGAAACGTGCCGTGCATATTGCGGAGATTTTGTTTTTCTACTGTGCGATGTACGCGTGGCACGTCGTGTGCATATTTCAATCGTACGGGCTCCACTTGTGCGCAACAGAGTCACGATCTCTGGCCGGTCGCGTTTACGAAAAACAAAAACAGGTTGGGTTGTAACAAACGATTCACTTCCGTTGTGAACGGCTCGAGCCTCGTCGACGAACGAAGAAACGAGAAAAGAGAATTAATAAACCTCGGAATGGGTCACGTGCTGTGAACCGAACGATAGTTTCGCGACGCGATTTCCCTAATAAGTTTGCACAGTCGTCCTTGTACGAGCCCCTGAAGAACGAGCTCGTGATATTGCGCGCGACGCTTTTAATCTGAGAGTCGATTTAAATTAAACTACTCCTATGAATCAACAGCGATAGAAGCCATGATTTCTAAAACTACGCGAATCTCGTTTGGAACTAATTTCTCGTGCGACGACTAAAAGATTGCAAAGCGAATAGCGAGCGACATTTATCAAGAAATTGTTTAACTTTCAAATTATACGTATAATTCTTTTAAACGAGTACTTTCTACACTGATAGGCAGGCTATCGTGATTAATTCGAGCAATGATATACGAAATTGACAAGTATATCCGCGAAACGTGCTTTTAACCGTAAGATGCTGTTAGTGAACATTTCTAATTATTTCACAGAGGACAAATAGTAGAATCGATAACGTAGATGGAAAATAATTTTCAACGCGGTTAATATATTAGAATCTTGGAAATCTCGATTTGGTAAGAGCGACGCAATAAATTACTCGCGTTTCGGTCGAGTCTAGCACGTGCTGGAAAAATAAGAAAGAAACGTACGAGCGTTGGAATTAATAAAACGTGGCAAATCGGTCACGCGCTGCTAGCATAAACCCGATTCATCGAATAAGGAGTTTTGTACTTCTGTAATGAATTAGGAGCAAGGAAACGAAATTTACGATAGCTGTCGTTTACAGTCCGTTGCCCTCGTTTAATAATTTTATGATTAATGCAGCCACTAGGACGCGGTATAAGTAATTCATATCTGTAGAAACATCGTCGTCGTCTATATCGCACGTGTTACTATTCTTTACTTCTGTTTGTTCGCTAAGATCATTTTTCTCTAATTTATCAGTACATTTCATCTAGCTTCTATCAACAATCAAGTTGTGCACTTCTAGTTTATGCAAATAGGTATTCAAAACTCCGTGACTGATGGTTAATTATAATTGCGTTTACATCATACACTCCAAATTGTATTATTTAAGCTCCCTTTCCTATTCAGTTTCCCTATATTGGCCGGGTAATTCGAATTAATATCCTCGAAATTATATATCATTTCGAGAATAATGGAAAAGGAGGCCGTGCGCGAATATGAATGCGGCATTTGAGCCATGCGCAATACATTATGGCAAAACATTTTGTGAATTATTGGCAAGGCAAGCCTGGGCGACGATTTTCTTTAAAATACTACTATATATATCATTGGTACAAATTAGCGAAATGAAACGAGGTATTTCGTCGTGCTTTGGAGGTTCATTATCGTATCAAACCGTTCGTATTCGTTTTAAAGATGAATTACAGAGTTCCTTTCATTAAGTACGTTTATTCGTTACACGGAAAGTTTGTATGGATTATTATATGATTGATACTGCATGTGGAAAGAAGCATTTAATTTATCGTTTAAAATAAATTGGCCGTTCATCAGTGCAATGAAAATCTTTGATTAATGTAATAAAATAATAACTCACAGAGCAACTTAGTTAATATCCAAAGTTATATACAGTTATATTTACAGGGATATTGGTCCCTTCATACGCAACATAGAAATATTTTATCGATCGCGTTTTCGATAATATTCCGTAGGCTATGTACATAATTTGTAGTAATTAAATTCATTGTATAGATAATATTTGCTATCGGTATAAACAACGGATATATAATTATATCGACAAAATTACTTTAAAAAGAGCAAATATTATTTGAACGGATTCAGCTTCATCCGAATTTTTATAACATCTATTAAATATAAATTTAGACCCGATTGTAACACATCTTTCATAATTAAATTCGTTCGAAATACCGAGAAGAAGTACAAAATGATATTTACGTAACGCGAACACGGAAACCTCCGTAGAATCTAATGTTTGTTTTTTTTTCGAACTCTTCAGATTCGTGTGTTTTACTGAAAGATCTAATTAAGCTCGGTAAACATCCTCTTCTATGTTTGTTGACTCGAATAGCATCATGCAATCGAATAAATACAAAAGGGTATTTCTCGCTGAATTTAATAACATGCAAGTATCTTGATGATTTAAACTTTGAAGCAAGTTCTCATAAATATATATATAAAGTTTTCTGCTCCTTTGTGTAGCCACGTGTTCGATTTATCATGCGAAATGTATTAACTTCCTATCCTCTTGCTTCTAAGTTTCTCTTCTTTGGAAAATGCATTCATATATAAGTGAATTGCGTTATGAAACGAAAGATGAACGAGAAAATTCAATATAAACGTAACGACTATTATACCTCGTGCATTATATTTCATTCGTAAAATTTCTTGTATTGAAAGAAACTCATTCGGCGCATGAACACGACTTTTAACAGAGCTCGCGATGCAATTATTCTTCCACGAGGAGATAGAGGTTCCTGCGGCTCCACGGGGTTTTCAAGACAATTAAATCGCGCGAGAAAGTATATCGAGGTAAAGATGCCTATTATTTGATTATTAATTGCAATTAGACGAGCCGCAGGTTGCACCTTTAAAGAAGGCTTTCCTCAAAGCGTAATTTTTCCTCGTACTGCACCCGCCCAAGTAAACAGATCGCGTTCCGAGGAAAACCGCGTTCCGTTTCCAGAAACCGCCGGCGGATTTCCAAAGTAAAGGTACACTTCGCATTAATTACTCGGCTCATTCTAATTATTCATGCTACACTCTCGCCGGGATGAACGAATTGCGTACTAGTCGTCGGCGTATTCGATAAATTCCTTTAATTCTGTTGGTCTTACGCGAATGCAGCGAGGCAAATATTCATTTTCCGCGAATAAACGTTTATTTGTCCATATATTACGCCATCGTAAACGCTGGTATGTCTTAAAACATACCGCCAGTATATCGATTTGTTACATAGAGATTGTATTTAAATTTTATACGGTTCTTTCATAGAGTTTCTTTATCGCGCAAACGCGCAGGTGGAGCTTGTTTTTCGACGATGCAGCTTCAACTTAATTATACAAAAGTTCCATATAATTTACCTACGGGAAGGTAAGCATAGCGTAGTCTTATTGACACGCTTCTCCCTCTCGGTCCCTGTGCTAGCCTCGTTGCATTTTCAAAGAACCAGACCCAGTGTTCCTTGCTAATGACGTATTAGCATAGTGTTTACTCTTAAAATCTTTAATTCGATACAATTTCTCTTATGCCCTCCTTTCCTCTTCTTCTTCTTCTTCCTTCGTAAATCATTTCTCTGTTCTTCTTGTTCTTGCTGTAGCCATCTGTTTTTTCTGCTAATTTCATTCGCTATTTCTTAGCGACCTCTTTCCTTTCTCACTGTGCATTTTCCTCTGCTTTCTTTTTGTCTCGATTTTTTCTTCTCTCATCCCTTTAGTTTTATTTCTCAGCGTTATATTTTTAGCCTTATCTTTCCCCTACCTGTAATTTTTCATTATTCCGTTTACTTTCCTCTATCCCCGTCGCTCGACTTGTTTATTTTTTCGTCTTTTTTCTTTCATTGCTTCCTAGTATTTTTTGCACAAATGCCGACACAACTAGTTCATATATTCCGCTTCCGTTGTCCTTTCGGCTGGTAGACGTAAAATGTAAGCCCCAGTTGCCGAGTTACTTAAGCGTGCGATTTGTTGCATAACTAATCCGCACTCTCGGGATTAAAATCGTTGCGGTAAGAAACGCGTTAACAATTTCACAGGTCTCTGTACGCGTATCGCGCATTAGCGCGACCGACGTTTATAATTAATGATGAGAAAATTATATCGCGGACCACCGACGAGCGTGGCTGTGTTGTTGCACCGAGCCAAGAACCGAGGTTGGTTATTGTGCAATTAGTGGCCGTAATATTCGTCGACTTGCGCGGAGAAAACGATCTATTGGTCTAAGGAATGTAATTAAAATTTGCCAGATATTTCCACCGCGAGCCGAATTGTCCTCGTTATTCTCTCGAGAAACTGATACCCGTTGCAACTCCCTCGAGAATTTTCCTCAAGTTTGCTGAAATTTTCGTAGATCGCGGTCGACCGATAAAAACAGAATAGATTCGGCTACAGACCGATTCCACCGATCGGAATATTAATTACTGTTTGCAGCTCTCAGATATCGCTTGCATATTCTACGTCATTACGAAGTAAAAGTTTGCTCAGGCAGTTTATGCATTCAGCCTGCAAGAATATCGAAAATCTACGGTATTTAATTATACATTTCTGTAAAAAAATAATACCAAATAATTTCGTTGTTGCCATTATTTGCAAGTTTCATTATTAATGCCTTTAACAACGAGATTTACATTTTAAGAAGATACTTGAACATTGAAATGTAGAAACTTCAACAGCACAGCAGCAGTACAGAGCAATGATTACAAAAATATTTCCTGCTCGCTGACGAGCTTGTTATCGCTGAATATGTTTTACTTTTGAGAGACCACTAATGCCCAGATTTTCTCGTTGCGGAGTTCCTTTTTTACGAAATTACCATGTGTACATAGAATTCGTCGAATAAACGTACGTACAACTGCTTTCCTCTTTTGGAACGCGCTCCCATATGTGGAATGGTCGGGTAATGAAGCTTGCTATCGTCTATGCCTTTATTTGCCTTCTCTTTCTTCGTATCCGTTCGTTGGAATATACTAATTCCCATGTTGTAGTAATTTCTCGATATTTTGCGAATACACGAAGAGCTGTTTGCTCTCTGGTAAAAAAACCTCTGTGTTATCGATTTAACTGAAAACGAATTGCCACGATTAATTGACGCGTTGTCCTAAATTCGTACAGTGTGACTGTAGGCGTAAGCAACGAGTTGCTTCAAGAGGAAATTTCCACCGCGTTTCATAGAATCGGGCGAAAGGGTTCACGTTCGGTCAAGGGATTGAAACAAACGTGTTCGCTTTTGTGATGTGCGATTGAAAAAGATAGATCGATTACGATTGATTGATTGGGGTTTTTCAATGTATTTACGCACAGTGTATTGTACGTGCACGTGCATGGGTGTGCGCAGAGACAGTTGTCACGATACTTAAAATTGGTCTCGTCACGTGTCAGGTGATTTACAGAGAGATAACGATTTAACTGGTTTTTGCTGAGGAATAATTGCGATTCTGCTGAAAATCCGTTGTCTCGGTATCTTTCCTTCCATTACTCGTTTTACCCTTGGAAGAGGGACCGAGGTCGAATGCTATGGCGGTCCTATGGCGAACGTACAGGCCTGTGAAATATTTGGGAGAGTCCGAGCTGTGTCGTGGGAATCGTTAGGTTGGTCGTTAGAAACTCCAAGATTTACGACAGGGTTTCGACTGTTAAACTGTGGGCAAAGTGCGGCGAAAAAGTTCAAAATACGTGGTATTGCAAATTCGTTAAATCACACGCTTGTCATTTGAGTATTAGAACGCAGATGGTCGTAGCGCTGAAATTTGATTTGTCAAAAATGGAGATCGTTCTTGACCCCGTTGTATATACCTGGCCTAAGGAAAACCCTCGGTACATCGTGTTATAACACTCAACGCGTTTCTTCAGAGATACGATATATATCTTACGTGATATCTGATACTGCAGAGAATACTGTATTACATAGACAATAACATATTGCACACTCGGTATAATAAATCTCAAACAACGTATCTCGTATATGGATATGATTTTAGGTTGAAGAGACTCGACAGATGATCTCACAGAAACGAGGTATATTGTTCTATCCTCGTTGTCAGATTAGTAAACGTTGCATGCGGACGATCTCAGACTCGTGGGATCTGAGGAAATGACTTTAAACGGTTTCGGAATACCACTGGTGCCATAGATTCATGCGGTCTCAGGAATCTCGGCGTTTCAGAGATATCAGGTGTTTTAGGAGTCTCCGAGTGTCCAGGATCGCCGCAGACTTCCGTGGATCTTGATGGTCTCAGCGGTGTCTGAGGTTTCACAGCTGTTTCATCGACACTTCGTCCTATTCCTCCGAGATTCGCGAGTTAACATCGAGCGTCGAACGCTCGAAATCGTCCATATTGATTTACGATTAACGTCCTTTTATTAGCATATTTACGCTGGGCTCGGTATATTTGTACAATATGCGCACAGTAAATTTTACGATCGATATCGAATGTCACAGGTCTTTGGCCACCGAGCCAGGTTCCACGTATTCAATGCCACCGATGTCAGATTTCACAATGATATAGTTTCCCTCCTCTTACTATTCATAGTCGCATTAAGTTCGTTCAAGAGCACAGGCTATCTATTCGATTTCACGAACCGTTTATACACTTTAAAGAAGATAGTACGAAAGCTTGACAACTGGTTAAGGCCTGAGGAAGGCTCTTAAGGTTGCCATTAGATCGCGTTAGGAAACGCTTTAGATCGTATTTGATACGAGAGACGATAGGGTAAATATCATTGGGCAAAGGTAAAATTACGAAGCGGCTAGTCGAGGGGTTAACTACCCTTTACGCTCTCGGCGACGTTAACGTT
This sequence comes from Bombus confusus, assembly GCA_014737475.1. NCBI lineage: Eukaryota > Metazoa > Arthropoda > Insecta > Hymenoptera > Apidae > Bombus > Bombus confusus. The sequence continues at coordinate 1,460,533 of JACXIV010000153.1, forward strand.
TATCCGAGAATATGGAGCGATGGTTTCGCCGTTGGTATAAAGAAACGGGATCATCGTTTAACCGGGGAACATCAGTTTTAAGTCTGGCGTATTACATAATAAAGTCTGTCGTCGCTATTCGTCGGTACGCCGCTGGCAGACGGCAGTTATAAAATTGAATGGGCCAACTGCTTTATATTCATGAATTCGTCACCTTGCCGGGATATTTGGCATAGCCGAACTTCCAGCCGGTCTTCGTTTTGGACATTAAAATGATAACGAGTCGGATAATACGGGAATAGGAAAATTTACGGCTCGCCATTTTCGTTTCTGGTCTGGCCCCGGCGGTTTCGCGCTTAACGAACGAGTTTAAAACGTTTAACACCGTCACGTGCGTCGGCGGTCGACGCCCCGCATCCCCCTGTTCAACGTGCTGTCGTCACGTAAATCAGAGCCGGTGGTAACTGAACCACCGACCGGATACGAGTCCATCGATATGATACTTCGGTGTTAATGCTGCGGCAAGCGTTTCGCCGCCGATGCCACTGGATTAGGGAAGAGGATTTCGGTTTCGGCGTTGTTTACCGTTCACCGTTCACCGATGCGGCTCCTGGCGACTAGAAATGGCCTGGAACTGCCACCAATAGTCGAAGGCGCAGTTAACTTTATTTATTCGGCCGTTACGCAGTCTACCTTGCCTTCCGGCAACGGAATTGTAGGAACGTTCCCATGCTTCCTTTTATTCGTCGTTTCGGATGCTCCCCCTTCCGTGCGTCGCTTATTTACTCCACTCAGCCGATTCGAATCCTATATGTTCCGCATCCCTTTGCTCGTGTACGACGTTCCTAAAGAATGACCGGCCGTGTACTGAACGAGATGCGCTCGAATTGGACGTGTTTCAGGCAAACCGATTACAGGGTAAACTCGGTATTTTTATCGCCTTTCAACGGTTGGGCGTGGAATCAAGAGAGTTTGCTGCTTCTCAAAAGTAATTTCGCAGAGCCACGGCTGGGAAAGTAAATTTCAAAGCGTAGCCAGGTAGCTGAAAGATGCCTTTCGTTATTTAACGACTTGAAAATTCGACGCAAGTCGAAATTCCAAGAAGTTGAATGAATTTACGATGGTATAGGAGTATATATCGGCGAATGCAATCTCCAAGTTATCTATTTCTTTTATTTTTTATTTTTTTTAGATATGATTTTCTGTCCTGTATGATACGGAACGGAGACGCAATGATCTCTGCGTGTAGTAAAATTGTAAGAGCCGTATGAAATATGGTTTCTTACGGAAAGATGTGTATTACATTAAGGATGTAATCGAGGTTGATGCCTTTTGATTTATGACACTTCCATATGATGTATGATTATGACTTTGCCAAGTTATTTATTCTAGAATATAGTACGACCTGCGTTTGTAATAAATCTGAACCTTAGTTCTACGGTGTTGTACATCAAACATCGACGTTTCATACGTTGGATGTGATAACGATATATCGGACCGTTTATGCCAAGTTATGATACAGTTTCTCCTTGGTAATCTTGCAGCATCGTTACGATCTTATTAAAAACTTGTTAGTTGCAGGAAAATAACACCGAGTGTGGAAGTAGCGTGAAATAGATAATGAATGATTTTGGAACGATTTGAATTTTCAATTGGACAAAGTATCCGAAAGAGAGAGAGAGAGAGAGAGAGAGAGAGAGAGAGAGAGAGAGAGAGAGAGGGAGAGAGAGAGAGAAATTGTTCCTCTGGCTGGGAGAAAGATTCCCGCGGATATTCCTTTATTAATTTCCAAGAGAAATTCCGTATTTATTGTTGCCTGAAGATTGCGTTAGGAAAGAGACGTTCGGGTTTTAAAGTAGGTGAGAGGCTTTATTACAGCGACTCGTTCAGGTCAATCTTGGTAACCCTCTGCTCGAGTATTCATTATAAATTTTCCGATAGTTCTTGAAGTTCCGATAAGATGAAGTGGGGCCGAGTATCGGAATATTTATAATGCAACGGACGCCTTTCACTTGAATCACGAGCGATCCTTATCGATTGTAAACGTGTAGTAACGTTGGACGAAACCAACTTTCAATACGTTCCGTCAATCGCGAAATCTATCAAATTCCTCACATTTTTATAATTAAAAATTCCCAAGTACGAACGATCAGAATCAAAAAGAAATAGAACGACAACACTCGTTATTCGTGAAATGATACTCATTACGTGGCAAAAAGATTCTTTCTCTCGCAATTAAAAGCTTTCCATCGCTACAATCACGGGGAAAAGATACGTAATCCCTGAATAATAAATCACTTCTAGGGTAGCCACTGATTTTACACGGTGTTATTTCCATGTAGACGAAGGTTAGTCGAAGCTACAAAATTTAAAACTCGAATGCAGTTTTGTCAGTGCGATTGAAGAATTAAATTGGAGCTATAGAACGCTGTTGACCGTAGCAGAAAGGAAGGTTGGAGAGAAAATTTGTCGTCGAACGTCAACGAGGACTTCGTCGGCGCTGCAAGAAGACAGAAGCGTTTGCTTCAATTTTATTAACTACTATCCGGTTCTTCTATAACGATCCAACAACTTTCTTCTCTGCTTGAAACAAGCAGAGATGCTCAAGAGATTAAGGTCAACCACCGAGCATCCATCACATCGTGGTTCCTGGCAAAATATCTCCTATAAATCTTTCGCTACCCCTAGCAATGTATAAGAATACCAATATTTGAAAACGTATAGCGATTCGTGGCAAAATAGTGTTTACTCGTTTCTCATATGTCTATATAAAATTGGATTTTTCTATTTGGCGATTTAACTTCTTATATATTCGGTTTATCGAGCCATAATGCACACACGTTTACTCCTCCTTCCAGTTTTGGCGGAACAGATAGGACGGTCAATTTTCCGAATAAATAAGATATAAATATATCGAATGGCCATGCATTCTGTTTTTCACATCCTAATTTCATACATCCCGTCTTTATCTCCGAGGCGTAGTCACTCGCTATAAATATTCACATAAAAGATACCGTTCCCCAAATATTTTCACGATTCAACACTCTGCCCGCTTCGTTTTAGAGCATACCAATGTAATCTGTCGTGGGAAATTTTATCGAGACAGTGACACGAAAATTTATCGATTACCCGGTATTCGAGCGCGTATGGCCTTTTTGCCAGGCTTTGCGTAAATACGTAAATAACTCCGGCTTGTTTACTGCGACTCTATACACTATACATTATGGTTAAATGCCAATGAAGTTAATCGATAGCGGAAGCTGTGTAGAATTTAGGCATTAAGATAACACATTGCGCTCGGTGGCCGTTCGGAAATCAATCGTTCGTTTAACTTAACTAACAAAGGTGGAAAACAAAGCGACGCCGTTCATTGTTGTAATCTCGTTGCGGATTTTCGAAAATCCGCCCGTCCACCGTTTTACGAGTATCTGCAATTTAGTTTATCGACATAAACTCCTGGTTAAAGTTCCATCGAACGTTAAAACTAATCCCCTGCTTGGTCGCTCCTTTTTGCTCGAGTATTTTCGATTCGAACCGTCGCGTCTATAGTCGCCACGAGTCTCCGACTCTTCAACTTTTTAAATCACCCCCACTTTGACTCGTTGTCGGTTGGAAATTAATGTTGCGATCTATCGACTGCTGCACGGCGCATCGCTCACCGTCTCTGCTAGTAATGGATGTGTCGCGATTTTTATTAATGATCCAACAATGAGTATGGACTTTGACAGGTTCGCGAAAGTTGTTGAACGCTGAATGCTTCGTGGAATAAATATGGCGTCGAACGTTCACGACTATAGCGCTGCATTTACGTATTACATTTTGATCAAGATCGTAGGACGATATTATTAAGAAAAAGGACATTGTAATACCGTAAATAGGGGAAAAAAAAAAAAAAATGAAACGCGGAAGCAAGAATTGCAACGATTTTCTTTCTTGCAACTTTGATTCCATTGTGAGCTTCGTGTATTCGGTCGGTTTTGCAAATCTCGATGCACGAATCGCAGCTTTTAGGATTTGATACAGATAACTTTTGGAAGTTGATAGTCACTTCGTACAGGTGTGCAACGCTATTTTGAAAAATATGTTTGTATTTCGTGCGAAATATGGAAAACGGATATCTTTCCAATCATACCGGCAGATAAGCTCGAAATGGTCTCTCATCTATCAAAGCAGATTTTCGTGATAACGAGAAACTGTCCGCAGGTATAAAAATTAAGAAATCAAAATTGTCGATGACACGCTGACCATCCGCGCGGAAAAGGAACATCTCGACGGTAATTTCTTTGTACTTGAAAATCATCTGTACGAGAAATGGAAATCTTATTTCGTTCATTCGTTCATGTTTTATGCATAAGCCGTTTTTCTGGCTTTTTTCCTTCGTTTCAATTTGCGTTAACAAATCCGACGATCTTTCTCCCTGGCCTTAATTGAATTTTGCTGTGCCGCTGTAAGAAGCGAGCCTGTTCGTTTAATCAGTTCTTCTTATTCATTTGATCGAATTTTTCTCGACGCTTCGTTAGTCTAATATCGTCCAAGTGTTTCTCGCGTTTAATCCCTCACGGGACCGTGCATCGTTTTCAAATGAAAAGTATATGGAAAAGAGGAAGATTGAGCGTAAGTGACCAACGAAAAGTTTGCGAACACCGCTATTTTTCAAAAGCTTTAACATTTCTTCCTTGGGCTATAAATTACTCGACTCGATTTAATTTCACAATTCGAAGAATTAGAACTCGTTATCCGTCATTAAAAGTTCGAATGTCGGTAGCGACGATATTCGCAGAATGAATATGAAAAGTTGGAACGGTGTGGCAATATTTTATACCCTTCGAACAACTTCACTCGAATCAATCATTTAAGCCAAGCACATACTTATCAATAATGAATTCTCGGAGCTTGCGCGCCGATCTCGGTTAATAGTCTTACAAAACTTGATCTTAATTACTGGTGTCGTAGAAGCTGTATTAAATTAATTTCAAATTAATTAGACCACGCTGCCCGTTTCGGCTCAAAATCATACATTACGCGTACGCGTTCTACACCGTTTGACTCACGAACTTTTAATTAATAATACCAATCGAGAAATCGATTTATCACGGACAATTTTTACGAGGCCCGCTCAAAGTGTCAACTGGTAACGATCATTCGAGGCACTTTTACGGAAGGCAGTTAATTTCTGCTCGATGCGATTTTATGGAGAAACTCTGATCTCTTTTATGGAAGAAGTTTCGTACGAAGCTATTTTTTATATACGATGATGATACCTGCCTCTTTCTCCTTTTATTTTGTTTTATATATTTTACGTGGATATAATCTACGTAACTTATTCATGACAAGGAAGATAAAAATACGAAGAATGAATCAAACGGAGTTTCCCTCGCGCTATGTCGTATAATAAGTAGATGAAGGAATTCATGAGATGTAACTTTCATGTAATCTTTTCGCGTAATTTTTCACGTAATTTTTCAATAGCTCAAAGAAAAAGATACTCCGCAAAATTGTAACCAGTGAAATACAACGATACTCTTCTGCAATTTCTAAGTGAGTCTCCGCGTTGAACCGAAATGTCTGACGAAGATGGAACACCGGTAATATTTTAATTTTTCCAGCCAGTCAGAACGTTGTGGGCAAGATCCACGTTTCTTCTCCTCAATTTTTTGTTTGATCGTTTATTCATTGATAGCTTTTTGGTTTTTATTCATTTTCGTAATAATTTATTTAGATCTATTTGTTTTCGCACAATACGTTATGTACGGTTAATGGAATGGACAAGTTTCAGACCTTTCAGATCCATAAAGCTTTTGCTGTTACATGCGAAAGCTCGTACAACGTCTATCGAACTAATTAGAGGATAATTAGTTAATCACGGAGTTAATTATAGAATGTGTAATTCGCATACACATATGGATAAATTTTGTTTTCTTCTGAAACAACAATTTGTATGAAGTGTAATTAACGAAATTTCTATCGCGAGCATTCCTACGGTAAAACCTCGTATAATTAATTTAAATAACAAATTGAAATCGTTCCTTACGCTGCTGAATGCCATTTTATTGACTAAATGACAACGTTGTAAATTATTTTGCTCGTCTCACTTTTATATCTAGGGGAAAATACATTTCCCATTTTAATTCAGCATTTATTTTTCTTAATTCGTTACACAAACATGTAGATTCCTAAAAGCGAAGTCGCTTATCGCGCCGTGTCAACAGTGTACTAAACGAGTAATCGCAGCGGTAATTAATTTTATATTTCAGCCAGACTTCTGTCGATATTCGAAGTTCAAGCAGGGAACGTCGTTTAATTAAACGTAACTCGACTTCCTACGTTATTAACAAACTTCATGACATATGCGATATTGAAAAATTCTTTAGATACGCCGAAGAATTCTTTTTCATATATTACGTGATATTGTCTATACGCATATCTTATCGTTACTTTACATCCAAATGCAATTCACTTTCTATTACGCTTTACACTTGTCTCTAATATAAAGATTATTCAACCTCAACGCCCTCTCTTTTCCCTCTCTTTTACGAAGCTTCTTTCAACAGACTATACAGTCGACTAAAAATATCATGCTTTCATCACTCTATTACATCGTAACGCCCGTTAAACAAGTATTTCCCCGGCGAATTACTTAATTAATACCGCGTAGGCTTTACCCCGAGGAAAATAGCCTCAAGATCCCTAGAACGAAATCGCGAAATGGAGCTATATTTTCCCTTACTTTTTCACGTTGCTACTGAGGGAGAATGGTTGCCTTAAGTCGCGGCTGACTAGTCCAACGAGCTCCTAATTAGATTTTACATCATTGGCTATGTACGCTCGTGGCTGTTATTAAATGGAGTGTGTTACGCGGCCTGCCGGTGGTTAGTTCTTTTTCATTTCCAAGAAGATACGACAAACCTCCAGGTTAATGACCTCCGCTTTTCTTTTTATCGTACTAGGTGAAAACCGTTTAAGCGTACCAAAGAAGATTGTGGGCACGGTTTACGGCTAGCCATATCCGTTAACCTACCGGATGGCTCTTTTTTTGTCTAATTAAATGTCACATATTACCACCAACTGACCTGCCTGTTACACAGATCCGCCATCCTATAGAAGTTACTTACCTGATACTGAGCCTTGGTTAATAGATAGCAGTTCGATAAGTATACCTAAATGGGGCGATGAAACCGTGGTCTCGATTAAAACGATCATTCTTTTCCATACGTTATCATCGCTTTATTACGATATCCATAAAGTTTGATAGAAGCAGATAGTAACCGACATGGAAAAAGTTCAACGTTGGCGTTACACCATTTACGACTCGGTGATTTACGTTTCGACTGGTCCAGTCGTGTAGTAAAAACCGTCAAATAAAATCTTTGGTAAATTCCTTTGCCTTTATCGGCGCGTAAACGTCGACCAGCGTGAATAACGATTATTGCGTGTACGCAGATACTCTATCCACCGTTTAATCGGTGCAGGGGTTGCATAGCGATCGCGCCGGTGTAATTGCTTCTTGTCAACGGTTGCAACGACCGATAAATTTCCGTAGATCTGCAGATTATAAAGCCTTCTTCGGCTACCTGTGCCGAGTACGAATCTTGAGCTTTCGTGGTCGTATACGGAAGTTACTGCGCGCGATTTGCATTCGTAGCACACGAGATAGGTGAATTGATTATGAAATAGACGCGTAAAAGTTTAGGTTCGAAATAAATTCCGTCAATGTATATAAACGCAAAGATTTCAAAACTTCTCCGATTCTGATGAAACAAATTTTAACTTGCATTTCTTTAAATAAAAATATCGTTATTTATACTTTGTCTCTGTTTCGTTCGCGAGAGCAGTGATAACAAACGGAATGATTTTCCTTCTCTGCTGGTCGTACAATTATGCGACAGTACCGCGTTCAATTTAAAGCACGAAATCGCTTGACACTTAAAGATACTGGGACATTTTTAGGAATTTTATTCTAACCTTATTGACTGAGGACAGAGCGTACAAAAACGAGAGGACTCGTTGAAAAAATAGGTAGCAGTTGACGGTGTGACGCAGCCACCGTACGGCGTCGAGAGAATCGACGGTACAAATAATTTCTTAATGATCGAAGTACTCTGTGTAAAAGCGGAGACGGTTTCACTTACGAATTCAGTGACCGTGTAATCCGTGCTTTGGAACAAGGAGACTGATGAGAATGGCTCCCTGGAGATACGAATGAAGTACGATAGCATTGGTAGAAGTAGCAGGGTAGCATGTTAGTAGGAGAGAGACGGCAATTTAAACAGGAGGACACAGAGAAATCTGTCTAATGACTAATCGATCTTTGACCACGATTCCTCCTGTTTCTAAGCAACGCTCGAAAACTGTTTTCGTATTCGAATCGCCACTATGTTAAGGATTACACTGATAAACGTTATTCAAGCCAGCTACTTTGCGCTCCAGTTCATTTCGATTCACAATGAGGACGTCTCTACCGAGTTCTATGAGCTATCGACTATTTATCGAGCGTTCCACTTAAGCGTGCACGACCAGATACGTCAAGGCAGCTCGCCCGTTCTGTTGAACGCGAATTTCCGATTCTAGCGGTATCGGGGGTATTGTTGCAGCATTCGCATTTTATCAGCCATTGTTGGTACATAAAAATACCGAAATATAGTCGAAATTACTATGTCGTCGAAGCTTCGCTTCGGAGAATTCATCGATAACATCGTGTTTTAAGCTTTTGTTAATTTCGATTAAAAATTAGTCGTCGCTCGTCGAAAGGGGTGGGGATATTTCTTTTTTTATCAATCCGAATCTATAGTTCTCTGTCGTTTGTTTAATACTTTTATAACTATTTCCGTGTACTCTTTTAGTTCATCCAGCGACGAGAACGGTATATTTCTATATTGCGCAATTTTAATATGCTTCCGCTATTATCTCTGCGTGTGTTTGGAACATCTCGTGATACGAATGGTAGAAGTAGTTGTAACGGATCGCATGAATCAGCCGAGAGAGCTGTACATCAGGCCTGGCAGCCGGCAAGCCAAGTAGCAGTGGAAGGAGACTGTATGGATCAGCCATTTCTCACTGTACGTCGCCACTACGACCACTGTATCTGCGGCAAGTAGTACGGGAACGTAAGGAGTCAGACGTGAGATCTAATCTAGGCAATTTCCTAGAACTCCAGTTAGAAATTTACTTATTAACAGTATTAATGGCAGCTATCTACGCGAGTAACAATACTGCGAGCTCGTTATCCTGTTAAACTCGTGCGATTTTATTCAATTGAAATAATTTTTTCAATTTTGCTTTTTTATTTTTTTTTTTTTTTTTTTCTTAAAGATAATAACGGAATGCATTCGATTCTTTTTTCCTTCGTTTGGCTGCAATTTCTGACAATTCTGTACAGAATTTTCAACAGCTGTGATAGAATTTCTCTCGAATTAGTCGAAACATACATCTGTAATCCTTCCATTGGTACGGCGGAATATCGACACGAAACGAATTGCAGTTGTATTACCCGTCGGAGGCGTTAGAATCGCGGGAAAGTTGGCACGTATATCGATGCACCAAATATCAAGCGATAACTCTCGAATGTACATTTCCAAACTTCTAGAAATTGATTCCAGCTCTTTTCTAACGAACACTTTCGTCCCTTTCAACGCGCAGAGGAACGCTCTGTCGCGCGATTCTCCTACAATTTATTATGGCTCGTTCTTAGAACGTCACGTCGTCGCTATTTTACGTTCCTCCTACTTTTTATTAGCGTGATAAAGTTATCCCAGAAGTTTTATCAGTTTAAAACTTTAGGGTCGGTCAAATGTCGGAAGTCGACGCTTGAAATACTAAAACAGCAAAGGGAAAAGGGGAAGGATGGCGTGAAAGCGCGACGTTCCTTTCAAAGAGTCGTGGACTGGACCAATGAAAAATATAAGCGACTTCATTGCCTTGCCGCAACTCCGTCCAAAAACAAATATACCCTGGGAAAATTGACTTCTTCTCGCATTCTCGCCCTTTTCCGCGATAGAAATCTTTAAAGAAACTTTTCTGCACCATCTTCGTATCGTTTGACTTAAAAAATACATCCAACACGCCTAGTCTCTGCACCACCGTACGTGGAATCTACCATTCCACGGAGCTATATCGGATTTCGTTTTGATAAAATTTCCTTGCCCCTAGGGACAAAGATTTACCGGTTGTGGCTGTTGGTGTTTGAATCATTCTAACGCGTCACTGTAACACAGCGTAGCATAAATTTTCTTCTAAAGAGTTGCAATAGATTTACGTTCGCGAACGAGCAGGCCACAAAACACTCGGAGTTATTACGCGAAGAAACTCTTCCGTTAGTTTTGCCCTGATTCTCGTTCCCGTTCCACACGCCTAAATACGGTCGCTGAAATTGTAATTAATAGAGGGGACCAAGGAACGTAAATAACCGTGACGATATACAAAACGGTCGGTCTCCGTAGGCCCACACGCGATAGAACGGCTGGCAGAGGTCCAGAGTAATGTTCGATACGAATTTCAGCTACAGTGGTTCATCATGCCATATTGTGAAATCCATGTACTGGTAAAAAATGAGTCAACGGGCTGAGAAATAAATATCTCCTGGCTAGAGATTCCTTTGGGTCGAATAGGTACGAAAGCGGGGAGAAAGATAGAAGAGAGAATAGGAGAAAATGAGAACTGGAAAGGAAGAAAAGTACAATAGAAAGAATCGACGGAAATTGCCGGTAAACAGATCCATCGATGCAAACAAAGGAGACGTAATGCGATAAAATTATTGTTCATCGGACGAAACGGAAGTTATGGAAGAAAAAGTGCATTCCTAGGGCGCACCGGGCTTTTATTACCTCCATTTAGGTCGCTAAACATATGCGGCAATATCGACATTATCTATGTGAAAAAGTGAAATGCATTTGGCTTGGCTTATTTATTGCGTGGGTGCGCATTGTGCGCGCCGGAAATATTCTCATAAATAATATTATAAGTGGTCGTAGTTATTCATATATCATCCTACGCATTCACAAGCCAACGGTTTATTACGCAAACGTCTAAATATTACTGTCCGTAAACTAGAAACGAAAGACGTATGATTCTACTGTAGAAATACACTCCGCCAATTATCACACGCTAATCCATCAAGTTTTAAACGGCCAGACGGAAATGAGGTATACTGCTATAAAATGCAGCGTTGGTAAGAAAAAAAAGTGAACAGATCCTATTGTAGAAGTTGCCTGTCGTAACGACGGCGTAATTGCAGAAGGCAGAATGAAATAACGTAAATCGGCTGGCTCAACTTCGACTTTAGTTCGCCCTCAATGGGTTAACAGTCTTTCTGCTGTTTCCGTTGGTCCTCTGCTTTAAAGCGGAGCCGTTCGAAATCGTGACGAGCGAATCGATCGAGTGAATCCGCGCTTCTGGGTATACGGAGCGTATTCATGGGGTCGTGATAATCGTGAAAGAAGGTCAGGAGGTAGCGAGCTTGCCAACGAACCTCCGCCACCGCGGTTTCTCCGTGAAACGTTCGTTCCACGGTATTTCCGCAAGTTCCGATCTTCTCTCCCGCGGATTAATCCCTTAATTTCTTTGATTTTCAAACTTGTGCCGCGCACGAAGATTACATCCAAAGCCGAATGGAGGAGTTTCGAGTTTCGTTCGAGCCGTTCGGAAGATAAACTCGGTGGCGGAAGTTGCAAACGCGCCCTTTGTGCGGAGAAATAATTGTTCGGTCGAAATCACAGACTAACCGCGATACCAACTGGGACGCGAGCATTTTAAAGTCCTCGTTAATAATTTTCGGGACCCGGTAACGAAAGAGTCCCCTTATTTAGGAAGAAAGATGCTTTTTTAAACGTGTGTCTAATCGACTAACTGCCAGTTATGAGGGATTTTTCTGGGCGAGAGAAAGCACGACAGTAGCGGAATCTGATATTTTTCAAACTTGAACGAATAAAACTGAAGGATACGCGGCCCGGAGGCTGAATACTTTTCAAATTCAGATCCCGCCGCTTTTCACGACGAGGCGAAAAAGAGAATGATAATTTACGTTAATAGAAAGCTACCTCATTTTTTTTTTATAATAATTACAGTATTCTTTAAAGAAGGGAAAACCGTACCGATTGATTTATGTTACGATCGATCTTACTCGCATTATTATTCGGTGCATTTTAATTACCCCTATGATTACACTGGTTGTTAATCATACCTGCTATTACTCGCCGTTACTTTTGGATATTCACGGTACAAATTTCATGCAAATCCGCGCTTTGTAACAAAATGATTTGACTAATGAATTTCGCATGTATCCTGTTAAAGATATTAAAATCACAAATTGAAATTGAACGCGAATGATATTTCATTCATGAAAGCTAGCACAACTCGCCGCGTATAATTTAATCTCTTGCAGAAAGAATTCGTTACAGCCGGAAAAATATTGTGTGTATTTCCTATCTGTCAAATATAATTAATCCACGTAACTCTGACAGGGTTCGCCTTTGCATATATCTCGAGATCGACGATTTTTTGAAAGTGTCACTTTCTCACCTAGCTTTCTCCATTCTAACGACTGTGTCGATAATAATTTATACGACCTAGACGACCATTGAATTAGACATTCAATACCAAGAACTTCCCATCTTCCACTATACGAAGCGGAATCTCGTTGCGCTTGTGCAAATTTCCAAACGGCTCTGTCCCGATCAAGGATAAAGGGATCAAACCTGTTAACGCAACAATGACACACGCTCTGCTGAGCCACAATAGGAGGTTTACTTTCCCATCGAAGCTCGCCGGGGATTCGCGAGAGAAAAACTGCGAGACACGTATCGAGGAGAGCTTACAGGATTGAAGGTATTCCGTGGCTCCCAGGCGGGGACTCGTTCGACCGAAAAGAAACGTTCCGTAGTACATAGTGCAAACACGTGCAACTGCTTGCTAACGCCTTTTCTCGCCCATTGAAGGCGTCGAAACGGCGCAGAACCGCGGTGCCTGAGAAATAAATGCCCACGATTTTCTTTTCTACCAACCCTTACCTGACCTTCCGCTTCACGGCATGTTAAAAATTGTCGCCAACTTTCACGTGCGAATCAAACAAACTCGTTTGATGTTTCGTAAACGTTTTAATTAAATAATTGGGAAAATTACGGAACCCGTGTTATCGATTTATTTCCGGCGGAAATTGCAGAATCTTCTGGTACGGACGTGGCGAGAAAGAAAACCAGATTTTAAGAACCATTATAAAAAAAATTCCAGCAGATCCAGGTTAATAATATCGAATCTGCCATTCGTTCTAAGTACGTAATATGTCCTTTTATATGGACCTTCTATTAAAAGCAATTACGCAAAACGAATTTTTGATTGCTTTGAACACGAGGAAATATTTAGATTTCTTTGAAATTTAAAAGTTGCAATAACGATACATATCGGTGAATTAATAATTAATTAACGAGTTAAACAAAGGAAAGGGACTTTTTCGTAATACATTTTGTTGGTCCTTGTACGGATTGATGAAAAATATCGTATGTACTTTGACGTTATAACGATTTCCATATGATTTATGTAATGTACAGGATATCTGGAGGTGCGTAATAATTCGCATTTGGAATATAACTGAGACTGCGTAATCGCTTGATTTATGACATCACTACGTGCAACGCGTGTGATCGTGCAGTTATTATTTTGATAAATGGGCTACATTTACTGTAGTAATGTATTTTATATACGGTTTAAAATATTCCGTTAAAATTTTTATCGGCAGCTCGTTGAAACGTGGCCTCAGTTGTAAGAATTCAAGAAATTGCGTATTTTAAGTGAAATATGATAAATTAATGGGGAATATATGCGACAGAGTCATGTACAAAGTTGCGCAATTGCGAGTATATTTAAAAATGTTAATGTCGAACATGAAAATATCGATGAATCGAAATTATACACGGGTCGTGAAAAATACGAGGAACGTATTTATACGTGATAATCTCCACTTTATGTCGCGCATCTAAATTTCATGGCAAATAATAAACGGGATTGTGTTTTACATGTATGTAAATATCCCATAATAAACATTGTCAAACTCATACGTCAATTCACGTCAATCTCAGGTGTATTCGAAATTATTGAAGCAAACTGCTCCGCGCGCTTCTAAAATTTAGTATTCTCGATACGATATCGGTATATTCCTGTAATACGTTTATTAAAGTTCACGAGAACTGAAAAGCAAATACCTGATAAAAAATAAAATTTGAATAAACGAGAAGCGTACGCGTGATTTAAAATCCTCCTCGTTACATTGTCCGATAAAAAAAATAAAAATAAAAAGAAATAAAAAAAAAAAATAAAAAAAGAAAATACAAAAAAGAAAAGAAAGGAAAGAAATAACGATATCCGCGCTCGGCCTTTATTGTCGCTTTTGCCCCTTATATTTAGGATAAAATACAACGGACAAATTTTTATGATAGCTCTTATCAATAGAGGAAAAAAATGAGGATAGTTTATTTCTTCGCGTTCCGAATGTTCTTCTACTTTGCTGACCGAACATAATCGATTCCAACCTAACTAACCCTTCACATATTTCAGCCAGTTTCTTTTATATCGCCCCGCAGCGTAACGTAAGGAAATTTGTCGCTATTTCTTCGGTAGTGCTGCGAAGTCCTCGTCCCATATTCGGAAATCCACTTTGTATCGAGAAGCTGACTCCGACAATTGCAGATTTCTCTTCTTTTCTTTCGTCATTGAGATTCATAGCTAAAGGATATACGCTACGATACATTATGCGTATCTCTGCAACGATTCCATACAATAATTTCCGATCGCGTTTTAGATGCATACAAACTCGGTAACATGATAGCCATAGATTGGAATACTGTAGAAGTGCAGTGGAGTTTAATACCACGGTATTATTGCTGCACTTGCTCTCAATTAGTCACTGATCCACAAGTTCCGGAATTTATACTAGGTACCAAGGGCTTCCAACTATTCTCACGTGCAAGTAATTCACCAATTGGATGAATGAATTTCTCTAATTAATGGACTATAATACAGAGAAGAATTATATAATTTTGATATCCCTACGTAATATCATATTACTTGGCAAATAATAGTCCTGCGAGCCGACCTAATTAAATATTTGATATAAAATCGCAGCAGTTGATTTTAGAATATTTGATATTTCACTTTTTGCTTTACGTCTCCATCGAATTGTTTCAATTAGAAAATAGAGAAATCCTTCTCTATTTTCTCTCTATTACTATATCTTTTAATTGAAGCAGTAGAAAGTTTAATCGCTAAATTACTGGAAAACTCGAAATATTTTACATGTTATAAACCTGTTTTATGATGATGTATTCCTCGTTCGTTCGAAGGAAACTGTAAACTTCTCGCAAGTTTAAATTCTCCTTAAAGAGTAATCCTAGATTACTTTACTTCGAAATTGATGAAAGGATATACAGAAAAGAAACCGTTGGGATTAAATTGTCTGTAACTATAGACAACTACAGCGGCTACGTACACACGCGAAACGCGTCGGGCTTTTCGTGTCCCAGATTTCATTTGAAATTCCTCATGCATATACATATACACGTATATACATATATTACACATTACAAGTTCATATTTTTCATATCATTTTATTATATTCAGCTCGTCGTATCTTCGAAACGTGTTTGTCGAGGCAAGTTGAAAGTCGATTTTTACGATATTAAAACATTTTTCAATATTTTCCGCGCATATCACGAATGAAAGATCAGCGACAAAAATATTGTAATTTGCCACGCGATGCGGAATATTAAAAATGTCCATCAACACGAGAAAATACATTTTTACACGATTTTCTTTGACTTCCGCGGATTCTGAAACGCGCAATACGGGACAATATTTCCTTCTCCGTTCTCATTGCGCCACTACTTGCATCTTATCTTGTTTGCATTCACGGGAAAACCCCTGTGGTTTCAAGACGAAATAGTGGTGTTGCACACACCGTTTTGTTACTCCTGTTTGTTTATCCGGATCCAGGTTATTTGCAGACATTCGTAATACGAGATTGTTACTTTCTTCCCTACTTTCTATCTAAACAAAGCTGATGTCTGACCACAGTGATATTTATGGCGGATGCACCTTTTATTGAAATCTTCTGTGGTGTAACCTCTGCTGGACGCTTGCATATTCATTCGGATACGCTATTGTTCTTATTTGTTCGCTCTTTATGTGCAAAACTACGGTACATAGATTTTTCTTTATCGTTTAACCAGCCCAAGTGTTTATATCATTGGGGTGTGATACGTTGCACGATATATGTAGAATGTATTAGATCCTTGCTCCACTAATAATTACACAATAATAATTACACGCGATAGTTAAATATTTTTAGTTTAAGAGATAGTGGTAATTCGTACGGCGGTATACTAATAATGCGCTGCCACCAAAATTAAGCTCAAAAGGATGGAATAATACAGCCTAAGAATAGAAATCTAAATAAGTCTACGAATATTATCATAATATTATAAACGGACACTGTTTCGTAAATCGTAGCACGTAATCTATTAATTACTACGTTCTCCTATAATTCGCTGTATGATTAGGTTACATCATGATTTAATTAATGCTAGTTTATAATCAGCTATATTACACAAACAGAAGATTATATCAAACAAAGAGACTAAATTTCAACAACATATTCTGTTTATACTGTACGAATCGTACCGGTACGTGTCTAATTAAAAGTACATTTTAATGTAACAGACATATATATTTCAATCATGTCCCTTAATTACTGTAGCGTTATACCATTGTCGAGATATTCGTATCTTTATTTATTCTATATCATCCTCGTAGAATAATTTGCACCGCTAAAAATTGGTGTTTAAAAGTCATAGAATTCTTCGCCGCTAATTTCGGTAATAATACGCAATTAAATCCTAGATTTAACATCGCCCAGGTTGTCTAATGAAATCAAATATAATTACACAGCAGTTTTCATGGCAGCAGTTAGTCATAGAACTGCTTTCATTGCTGCGATTCATCGTGCTCATTATTCTGTGGTTACCGTATAGAAACTCGAGCCATCTCGCTCCCTATCCCAGGCTCTATCTCTATTTTATTTGAGCACAAAAGTTCTCCATTTAATTATACTGCCAGGGAAAGCGGCTTTGTAGGGACGCACAACTTCGTTAAAAATAAATTCTTCCTCGTTCGTTTTTCGATCGACGAACGTTTCACGGCTTGGCGGGACCCTGACACGGAACCCAGATTAACGATTAAATAAAGCACGCGCTGGGGATTGTAATTTTCGTCGTTGTTCAGATAAAACCGTTAATGCATATATTACGATAAAGCCGTTCGTGGTTGTTCGTTGAGCTTACTTAAGCTTGTCCGACAACAATTTCCAAGCATCACGCATCGCTGTATGAAAATTCCGGTTACCAATGTTTTCTGGTACATTTATCTATCGACCAGAATCTGATTAAACTCGCGACTCCTGCTGATAGCGATCCACGAACGAGAAAATTTAATACTTTGAGTGGATAATTGAAGTATTACGAGACTGTTGCTCGCAGGAGGTAGCAATATTCGAAGCGGAGACACTCTAGAGGCGAAATTGCGTGTGTGTCTTTAAGGAGATTAATGTTCGTTTATTATTAAACGAAACTTACGAAATATTATTATACTTACAAAATTACGAAATATTTTAACAAGCACGTTTTCAAGCTTGGCGATGCAAGAGCTCCGTGCCAAACTCCGAAGCAACTATAACGCGTGCTTTGGTATATTTTTACGCGATATTTTGCGCTTTCCGCTGAAAAAGGATTAATCGATATCTGCTTGTTTGCTTTACACACACCCACCTTTTTTTTATGCAAACAGTATACCGAAAGTCTCCAAGATATAAATTAAGCGGGATTAACGTGGAATATATCGTCGCTTCAGGATCGTTCTATACAATTTTATTTATATCGAACGATAAATTTAGTTTTCGTTCGTTGCTCTAGCCGAAAGAATAACAGCACGCGATTCCAAGCTTCTCGACCTATATTTTTACGATCAACCATCTTTCAGTAGCAGTTCGCTATTGACAATTCTCATCGACAGTTTACGCATTCACTTTATTACGAATAGTTGTTTTAACGCACAACTCACTTCGCTATGAAACACGGATCAATAGACTTTAACGTACGACGTATTAGAGTAGCTTTCCGGCCGCCAGGCTGATTATGTTTGCAGAAGCATAAGGACAGAGCGCTATTAACACCTTAGAATCCCATTACAGCGACGCTCTGTATCAAGGGAGCAATCAAACTGATTTAAACAGTTCATGCCTGACTGTTTACCGATGAAATTACACCTGACATATTAAGTACACCGTTGAACAATGTGCGCGGCTGCATCGAAATTGCCTCCTGAAAACACTCGGTTAATTGTCACACCGAAATATTACGTTTAGTATGACTTTAATAGTATACTTTAATTATTTCTCTATTATACGCGCATACATACAATGCTACATACTTTGGCGAGGGAGCCAAGGATGAGTTTCACGAGTTTTTCCTGTGTTTCGTTCGAACGAAGGAAAAATATTCGTCTGCGATAATCTCGAGTTTTAAATTTAAAAGTAATCGACCGCATCGTTCTCTGCTGCAGCAATAGAAGTATTTACCTTTATGACTGAGAATGGAATTAAATTGAAGAGAATAATAAGGGAAGAAAACCAAGGATTTTAGAAAAGCTTCATTCAGAAGACCGTTGCGCGTTGCTTCGAGCTGCATAAAAGATGAGCGTCCGTTCAATTCCAGATAAAGTTGTTAAAAAATTGTTTCAATCTAGCGGCATGCTACCGTATTTGACACGCTCAAACTCTTATTTCTTTTTAAACAAATGCGACGTTCCAGGCACTTGACTTAACGACTCTTTTCACCTTTCAAGCGCCTCGACGCGATGGAGAATGCTTTCTCTGTATTATTTTACAGACTAGCTATTTCTACAGACGTTTATTGTTATATGCCCACAACACGAAAAATAGATGCATAGGATAAATTATTTCGGATCAAACGTCTACTCTATTAGGCAAATTTATCGTTATTTGGATTAGAAATATTTGTTTCGATTATAGCTGAATTCCCGATATCTATTTGAAAAGATTGGCAAAGCACTGTCGTATATGTATATCGAGTACCCGTGTTTAGAGGAGAAAAGGGGCAGAAAGCTCGGCCACGGCCGCTTAATATGTGTTACGTCGGCGTCGGTTCAATAGGTATCGGTAAACGTGGAACGTTGCACGCAGCGGCGAGTGTCGCTGCATTAATCGATCTCGCTCTGATGCTTTAATTTAAGACCTCGTTATATCGTGAAAGCTACGATATATTTCACGCGGCCCCAACTAAGGTCTCGTGCCTTTATTTTCTCAAGTTTCTGTCAATTCGCTAGCCAAGGCGGTCGAACATTTTGACACTCGACCGATTTTACGAACTCGCTATATATCGCCGAGGCATACATCATCGTCAGCGAGGCAACGTTGCCAGAGACCTCGTTCCGGATGTAAACTACATCGGTCGGCAGGATATTTTATGCCGGACGGTAGAAACTAGCGTACCGTCGTCTCTTGGCCTCTTTCGGGGTACTGATAAAATTGTATTTCAGCGGATACAGCCTCAAATCTTTCTCGCGCGTACATCGCGACGCACAAAAGTATAATTAACACGACGAGCTTAAAGTGTAATTAACTTGCCACCGCGTTTTTGCTTCGCTTTCGAGCGAAATCCTTCTATTGTAAAATGTCACGCAACGTATTCTACTTTCGCTGTTTTACCAAAGGACAGGATGAAAACATGCATACGCGGCATCCGCGACGTCCACCGTTCGTCGCATTATTTACCGCGACATTGGTCACACGAACCGTAATTCTAATTCTCGATTACGAAATTACGCCGAAACGTCGGCATTCGAAACTTTTATCTTTCGCGACTATAATACGATTTTTACTTGCCGATTCTTTTTTTCCTTTCATCCCACGAATTGTCATGGTAGCGAACGTCGTACAATCGCATCTGGTATCAGTGTGGCTGCGCGAGATGAAAATCGCGCTCGTGAATTCAGGAAAGGCTTGTAAGAAATGAAATCAGCGATGGTAAAAGAAGTTGCTAGTGTTTTACAAATGTACTTTTCATAAATTATCTTTCCTAGCAAGAAGCGAAACACAGCGGGATATTTGCTCGCGCTAAATCCATCAGAATTTTGACGAACATTTCCTGGACGTAATTTAACGATACTCGTGTTACATAATCGTCGCATCTCTTTACGTGGAATAACCACGAGAAATGTCGTTTAGTAAATTTCAGCGTCAGAAAGAGACGGTCGGGGCACTTGCTGTTTGGATTTCTAGGGTCAAAATTGGTAGAAGCTTCCTGGGTGTGAAACGTATCCTTTTGGGAAGTAATTCGGGCATGTTGCCTACATTGCAAGTGGCTTGGTGAAAGGTCCGTGGTTTAAATTGGGATCAGTGTGTCGTCGCATCTCTGACGGGGTAGCTGTAAGGTTGGTAAAGCGTTGGAATAATTTTCCATAAGGATACAACCAAGAGTCTGAATTTTCTAATTATTTTAAGTGCGAATTGGAGTATTCCCGCACAACGCGAAATGAAACTAGAATTTAAGACCAGCTCTACCCAAAACAAGTGGATTTATCGTTTATTTCATTAACAAGTCGTTAAAGTATAATGCCGCGTATACGAAACACCGTATATGATTCGCACTGCATTTACTACTAGTAGCGAAAACAGAGTAGAAAATAGTCCCCATTAGTTTTCACGAATATCACTTTTCGATCATCATCAGGATTATTTCGTTCGTAACGAACGAAGGAAAAATGAAACGAGAAGAAGTGGCTGTATCAAAGAGAGGCTGAAAGGGACTTGGTAACCTATCTATTAACATACTCTCGCAAAGAAATGAAATTCCATCCGGCCCACGGTCCCGGCGCAAAGGAAAACCCGATTACTTTCAATTCAGCTAAAAGTCTAATTAACCTATCTCCCTGCTGCTCGGCTATTTATCTATTCCCAACTTCACCGCAAGCTATTAGTCGCAGCGACGTCATTTTCTCCTCCTTCGTATTCCGTCCGCTAGGAATCGTTCCTTTCTTCTCGAAAAGAGGAACAATTTCCGATACCGCGTACTTTTACAAGGCGCAGCGAGATCTCTCTTGCCCGATGTCGGTAGCCACTTACAACGACCTAACCCAGATTTTCACAATGCGCGTCGATCCGATTCGAACAGAGGCGGACATAGAGGAGGAAAAAGAACGATTCTCGATGCTGCGACAAGAGACCTAAGGACGGATTTCGTCTAAGATGCATCTACTTCGCCATGTTTCTACTTCGTCGTGTTTCTACTTCCGCGGCCACCATCTCTATAAATTCTCAAGCACGTAATAAGGATGTGCATCTCTCATGCATCGTAGCGGGGACAAGGAGGCAGCGGCGCGTGTAAAGTCCGATGCCTACGATATCCTCCGCTGCAGGTTGCTGCTGCTGCTAGGGATCGTAAATCCGGTTGACCTCGTCGACGGTTAAAAATTGTGGCCGAGTTTCGAGAAACCGCGTTGTCTTGCCTCGTGTCCCCGACCAACATCGGGCCTTCCGCTACGCTACCCCGCAACTACCTTCCGTTTCGGTGAAAATCAGATGCACCGTCTTACCGTGTACACCGTAGTCGGTAGCGGTCTCGGTCTCGGTCTCGGAAATGCATGGGGTATCACGCGTAAATTATTTCGGGCTGATAGGTTCTCTCGGCGTCACGATCGCCTTCATCTACACGCCTGTAGGCTGAAAAATGCTCCCACGGACAGCGGACATTATTCACGGCTTTTGCATATCGCCCGGTGAAATATCGAGCACCGCACGAAATTTATTGTTTCGCCCGGTCGTCGTGGCACAGATTTGCGGCCTCTTTCGCGACGCTTCGCCGTTCTCTCGGTGAAATTCAGTCTCGACTTTTCTTTTTTTTTTTTTTCTTTTTCTTCCTTTTCTTTCACCTCTTCTTTTCTCTCTCTTTCCTTCCTTCATCTCGTTCTATCCTCTTGTTTTTTCACTCCTCCGTTTCAATCGTCGACGCGAGTTGACACACTTTTATTATCCACGGCCGATGATTTCATCGGAATCGAGGGCTCCGCGCAGAGGAGGGTAAGTTGACGATTCCGGCCCTTCCTTTATTCGTTTTATCCCCGGGTGTTGTTAAATACCCCGCCGCCGGTTGATGAGACGCACTCGAAAGGGAACTCCAGCCCTCGGCCCCGGTATTTGGAAAATATCTGAATGCGAGCCAAAGAGAATGGGAAAGCTGTTTGGTTCCGCGAGTTCACCGCCCGCGCTCTTCGTTATAACGATCTTTAGGATCCTTCGGATCGCTTGAATCGCCGATGTTTTCCCGCTTTTGTCCACGGAACTTCGACTTTTAGGAAATAATTCACCCGTCTTTTTGTCCCGATATCCTCGAGTTCCTAAGATTTATATCTGTCCCGCGGTGTATTTTGAAGCGCAGGAATTGGAATCGACTCCGTTCCAAGATATACAAATTGTTATATTCCACGAAATATTTGAAGCTACTTCGGTTTGTTAAATACGTCGCTGGAGTTATGTACGCCGCGCATTTACTATAAAAAAAAAAGTTAAAAAGAGCCGCAAATTTATTTAAACGGTCGTGGGAGAATGCGTTTGCGAGTTTGCGAGGGTCAAACAAAACAACTTGGAGAACGTGCACAAATGTTTCAGCAGTTTTGGAGGGTTTTCTCAGAAATCCGACGGTTTCAGAGAAGGGAAGAGTGAAAAGAAGGGATAGAATGTGAGCAGAATTTTTTCTCGATCCTGATGAAACAACGCGCGAGCTGTGCTCGCTCAACTGACCCGTTCCAAGAACTCAAAATAGAGTTTCTGAACCGGTGATGTATGCACGGCCGTGTTTTCATACGCGTCCGTTTCGCATCGTTCCGGAATTTTATATTCAACCCTCTAGCGCGGTTGCTCGGCAGCCGCGTTGTTTCTGCGGTTAGAAAACTTTCCTCCTTATGAGGCGTGAATACGGCCATAAAGTAGCGAGTCACTCCTCTCGCCCGCTTTTCCCATCGTATTTTCGTTTCTGACAGTCGTTACTTCATGCAATCGTATCGCCTCGTACCAGTACAGCGTATTCCCGCGAAAAAATTTTATTTTCGTCGTGTTTGCAATGTCGTTGCGCTCTCGCAATCGGAGATCTTTTTCAGCCAACGAATAGTATTTTTTATAAATGTAAATACGACAAGTGTACATTTACGTACATTTCCGGTCAGCATATCGTAGAAATATGTCGGCAATATCGCGAGTATTAATTGTATTCGGGCGCCGGTATAGGATTTAGCGGAAAGAAATTAGGATACCGCTGATATAGATTTTATCTTTCATACGAAATAAAATTTAGTATTATTTAGTATTATATATTATATATATATATATGTATTTAGGTGAATAGGTCGTGGCGATTCACAGAAGAATTTAAGTCCATAAAAACGTTTCATGTTCTTTTCTGTAAGTCATAAAGGAAAGGTCCAATTCTTATTAAAGACGAGTATCTTTCTGCCATCGTTGAATTACTGTTATTATACGGCAATTTTCAACTTGTTATTTAGTCTGTAATTCTGTTCTTTCCCTGTGTTCCCTGTAATCTTTCTTTTTTTTTATCTTTTATTTCATCCCTCCTGCGGCTTTCGAAGTTTTTTCGCCTCGACCCTGCCATTCTTCCATTAAGCAGTCGACTAATTTTAAAGGAAAACGATTATACCTTAAATATAAACTCGAAATAGAAAGTAACATACGCCAACAACTTGTCTGTGCTTTCGCAATTATAAATGTGGTTAACGAATCGAAGGAGAATCACGTTCGAGAAAACAATTGTTCTCCTTGGTAATTACAGAGGATATTTCACGCCGGGTCGATCGTGCGATTTAATAAGAACTGCACGTAATATCACACAGGAAGTAAATGTCGATCGTCGAGCATCTTCGCTTTCTTGTTGCGCTGACCATTCAGAAACTCGTTAAGTCGCGAAGAAAGATCGTCATACCGATGACCTGGTTGCTCGTGGTATACACGCGCGATTATGCGTCGAGTAGATACTTCTCGATGTTAGCGGATGATCAGGCAACAAATAGACGCCGGTCTGATTACATCTAAAAGCAGGTAACTCAATGCCTAGCCGGTAGTCGAGGGCATGGCTCCTACTGATAGCGAGAAGGTATTGCCGGTATCCGGCACAGCCACTGGAAAATGGTTAGACGGTATTAGATGGTGTGGAAACTTCGATTAACTCTGACCTTCGAGAACGTAACCGCGTCCGTTCTCTCTGGGGTAGACGGTGCAGTAAATACACCGGCCGATACGAGCCAGAGGTGTCTTATGGGTGGAGAAGTTAATCCGGCATGTTCCTGTGTATATACACGGTGTGCTGTCTTCTTATCTGATGTTACGTACGTTTACAATGTTCAGCTGGTTATCTTTCGTCTACCGGTGCGATAGAAATTGGACTGGGTAGACCTCGGTTTTTCATCCCTGTTAATTAACGGGCTACGTTAGAAGGCGTGTGACGGCCGTTACTATCGTGCTAGATGCATGCAATTTGTCCTTTCTATTTTTTCAGACACCAGATACGAAACACAGAAAGAGGATATTATTCTTACGGGTAGTATAAAAGTTATAGGGAAAAAGCAAGGATATAAAACGAGTTGCAGAAGAATTTCCAGCGAGTCATTTTTATAACGCGTTTTCTCGCGACGTTATTACGCTACGGTTTATTGTTTCAATTTTTAAAGCCATATCAAAAGTCTGCAAGCGTTTCAATCGGCCAAAATATATAGGTTTGTATTATTCGTTCGCTGGATGGCCCAAAGGGTAATAGAAAATGTAATAGTTGCAGATAGTTTATCGAAATAACTAGTTCCCACTATGAGCTAAACTGTAGGTTACACGGATTAATCATTTATAACGGAATGCTAAGCAATTTTGTGGCTGTAACGTGTGTCGTTCTATATTATACCATCCCTTTGGAGCAACTGGTCGACCGCGATTGAATGTTGTATTTATAGTCTGATGAATGATGAATTCATGACCGTGCTTCAGGCGTCGTATCGAGGTCAGTTAATTGGCCAAGCCATTCATTATTACGTTGAAAATGTTATCTTTCAATCAATATTAATATTTCCTCGAGTCCCTTCATTCAAGAATTATTTAAAAATATTAGACCAAGTTTTACGGTTTCCTACAAAGATAACGTACAAATAATTAGTCGTCGGTGATAATTATTCGCCAACAAATTTTATGACAGCGCAAATTTAATCACGTTTTTGACGCGATCAATTAATCGATGGAAGCAACATTAAATCTCAAATATATTTCAACGTATTTCCCTTGGTTAATATTATCGTTAGCGATCATTTCATTTGCCGCAGAGAATTTGTCAAATATTACGCGTTTCTTCCGGCAGTGGCTGCGTTTTATGAGCCATATCGCCTTCTGACCGTTTAATGACTTTCAGGAATTTCAATACGCGCTACGCATTCGAACGACCTCGTTGTTCTTCGAGAAACCGCGACGTATTAACTATTCTCCCAAATTCGCCCATACTTTCAATGATTCAATGCCCATTAGATTAAATATAGTACCACTGAAAGGATGAAATTCCTCCGTTTCACAAATTGCTGGCAATACCATTGTCTTTCCCGAATTGTCCAGATAAACAGAGACGTATGGTCGTTGTTAGCGTTTAGCTCGCAATTCCAACGATTAACGTTCCTGTTGATTTTTCATTGCGTCTATTTCAACCACGTTGGAAACGATCTTCGCGATGACCGGACGGGTTCAGCGTTTGGGATATTTAAAACGCAGGGAGAGTTTTAATTTGCTCTTCCAATTTTTTAGTTAGATACCTTTACATTTCTGAACGTTTCTGCCGGTTCCTGTGGATTCCACTATATTCTCTGTGTGACAGAATGATCGCCATAACAGTTACAAGCTGAACAACTTGTATCGTGCTCATGGAAACAAACGTTCGGTTGAATTTTGTATAAACGAATGTTGCTAACAAATTCAATTAATTTTCCCGTAACGTAACGTAAACAAAAAGGGGATCGTGAATAAAATGTGAATTAAATGGTCACGTTGTATCGTTTGAATTTTTCTTTGAAGATAGTCGAATTAAAATATACCGAGGAACAGCGAAGCGTGTTCTAATATAATGAAGTTTTAATTGTCCAAGATATAACGAGGTTGTCGGATGATAACTTTTGTTAGTCGATATGACATACGTAGAGACAACGATAGTAGGAGATGAAACTCGTAAAGTTAAAAAATATGGCGACAGAAGATATTCGAACGAGAAGAATTTCACGTACGTTTGTCCATTTCGATCAGCGAAGCAATTTACTCAGTTTTATTTAATAGTTCCCTTTAAATAGCCTCTTTCAATTCTTTAATAAATAAGTATGTTTAAATTGCGTTTCGTATTCTTATGTATTTATATTTTACATACACGTTAATATATTATTTACCGTTAGTAGAGTCTATTAAAATATTTGTTAAATATACCTTTTCGTTTATTCACAGGTTTAGTCGCTATAGAATAAATAAAAATATCGTTGGCTACATTTCACTGTCACTCTGTTATTTCGATAAAACGAAACTTGCAGAAAGACAAATCGAGATTTTACACGGAATTTTTACATCAATTTAAATCAAAATTGTTTTTTCGACATACCTTTTTTTTTTGTACGTTCGAATTAACTTTCATCGACCGCGAGGTTCAACGAAGTTCGGCAACTTCGGAAGTTCATTTCCTGGCAGGAATATTCTAGCAGCATTTATGAAAAAATTTTAATTACTTTCTACGATAAGAATGTTCTTAGAGCTTAGTAATTTCAGCAAGGCGAACTCATGCAATTTTGCCACATTGCGATGCAGCAATACGCTTATGTTATAATAAACTTTGATTCGCTTGTCTCGGCTGGGAAATTGCTAAATTTTGAAACGCATTAGCTATTACAAGCTGTTACTTGTATAGCTTACTGTACGCGCGAAAATAAGTGAACTATTGCGAGATTAATAATAACTCGTCTCCGTTATCGATTGACGAAAATTCCCTGAAATGTTTTAACCATTTAGCAAAGAATATAATGAATATCTGCGTCAGAAGATTATTTTGCAATTTTTCTTCGTATTATTCTATTGCCTACGGATCTAAATCACGACGAAAGAGGAAAAGTCCATTGTTTTAAAAAAATCTGCGAGAAGTTGTTCCTGAAATTTTCATTTAAATAACGCACAGTCCTCTAATACTATTATCTCTGTTTCCCGATAATCCCAATTAGCTCTTTATAAATCTTTCATAAAAGACGATTCAGATCATGGATTTTCGATTGAATCTAAGTCAATTGTCGTTCCTATTTTAAATCCTCCATTCCGTAGTCGATCGATTCTTCGAATAACAAACCAGTTTCTCCAAAATTTCCCAGATCAGATTAATATCTGACAAACATCCATTCGAATAATTTTAAACTGTTGTCTATTCTTTTTTAAAAAGATATGCAAGATGGCCGACTGATACAAGAAGTTGACCACGTTTTCTCGTCGAGTCATCCCAATTTCATCAAGGAACTCGATTTTCTTCCAACGACTTAGAAAGCAATTTAGGCGAAGGTTATCGTACAACGAGCCAAGTCTCTTTGAGTTCCTGGCTACTGTTAGCTCGTCAAGTAAAATGCAAAGAGGTAGAAACGACATTGATAAGGCCTCGAAGCGCTAGCACGCACACGGTGCTTGGCAGTACGGATGGTATTTATGATTCATAAACGTACGTAGCCTACATTTGCAAAGCCGAGGGCGCTTTGCCCTCGAACGTTGTACGCGTACGTCTTTCTCCAATTCGTCGCTGGGAGATTTTAACAATCCCAAGAGATCTCCACTTCCGACGCATTCTAAATTATTCTCACCGATGGTCGCTATCCGCGAAATCGTGTTGCATCGTCTCGAGCATCCAGGGGAAAAGTTGTACAACAGCTTTTAGCAAGGAATCTTTTTTAAAGACATCTCGCGCTGCTTTAATGACGCTCGAGGAACGTTCGGGGAATTCTCGAATCTTAAAAAGATGCCGGCGATCTTAGTATGCAGAGGTGACAATGACGTTAGCCGATTGAGAAGTTGGAAGACGGTCTGGTAAATGAGTAAACGGAAGATGCGAACGCAGTTTCGTGCTTCTTTTTCGTGTATATTCGAAACGGGACACATTCAACACGGATGCAACACGATCATCGATCGATGCTGGAAACGGGGAAAAATGGGGTACACAAAGGAGGAATGTATGAATTATCGATTCGATAAAGGTAAACTTTCGGCTAGCGCTCGATCGTCTTGTTTGCACGGTCGGGGAAATCAATCACGTCGGATTATCCGCTTTCGATGGAAGCTGTCCTGGCGTTTAAGAAATGAATTGTGAACCGGACCCCGTCAAAGTGATTTACACGTTGCAAAACATTTGCCGCATACCCGCCGTTCTCTACGCGACATTGCCGTGATTTACTTTACAACGTGATGCGAAATTTGTTCTTCCGAAAATATAATAGAAAAGCTACATTTATCAACGGAAAAATGCTTTTCCCTGTTGACCAACTTCTACCCAGGTTTTGCGCACTCCTGCTGGAGGACTGCTGCGTTTGAAAAACGCGATAGTCGTTACTGAAAATACAGCAACTCGTATATCGTATGCTTAAACGCGCGGGCATGGTGGTATTGCCACGTTGCTCGTACGTTAAGGAAATATATGTATTTCTTGGTCGCAATTCATTCCTTGCAGCGTCCTCGGCGTTGATAAAATTTTCATCAACGTGGGAATAAGATCATAGATCAACTTTCGCGTTTCCAAGTCTACCTTGTTCTCCTACCCTCTCCAATATACTCATTTTCTGCTAATAATGAAATGTACATCGGAAGCGATCTTGAACGACAGTATAAAATCACACTGTAATGTAAACCTAGTGTACAAACTCAACTAACGGTACGTGTACTAACTTTAGTGTAACTGGTAATTTAATAAATCAGTAGCCATCCGAAGATCGCTGTTATTCCACGTTCCCACCTCAGGCAAAATCGAAACTCCATTCTGTGATATTTTCTAAAAATTTGTATCGGAAGAAGCTTATAGGAGTTTACTATCTTGTTTCTACGTTATAGCATTGTACCAAGTGTGCCTCGTCGCCTGAGAATTCTCAGAAATTTCAAAGTAATTTAAACGCGTGGACACGCTATTCTACGTGTGCCGTGATACGATTGATTATATCGCGAACTGATAAATAAATTCACGAAACGATAACGTACAATTTATTCACATCGAATACTACGTACGTCTGATGAACCGTCGCATTGGTGGGTAATTTCCCCACTGTTCCATCAGGGTGAATTATCCGTGTACAGCATAAACCGATCTAGCAAATCGTTGTCCCGAGATTAAACGTTGAATTGAGCTTAAATTTGTGCTCTATTCTGCGGGTTTATAGTCGGCTTCTGCGTTAACAATGCTTGGAAGCTGACACACCGTTTTGCACTGCCCTTGGTACCGTCCAATAGCTATATCCTCGCTTTGTTGATGCTACACGATCACGCATTGTCATTGTTTCTGGGTAGTGTGTAATTAAATTCTCAGTAAGTAGTACCATACGAAAATTATATTTCCTTACGTATATCGTTCCTTAACAAATATCTCAAATGTTTAGAAGTATATCGTTCGTGTAGTGCATACCAAATGAAGAAATAACGTTTCACAGATTTAGTCTTTGAAAATGACTGGATCTCGTTATCGGAAGCTCTAAAATCAATTTGCAGTCTTTTTCTACAAGACACATTGTGAGCTTGAAGTATGTACCGATATTATCGATATCTCTCTTTTCCCCCCATTTTTATCGATATTTATAATACCGTGATAATATTCATATTTTCAGATAGAAGCTTTCAAGGCACTTACTCATACTCGGCACTTTTTGTTAATTATGCAACGAATCTTCGTTTTATATTTTTATCTTTGCGTTAGGTATTATGTTAATAACACTCAGATTTTAACTTTATAATTTTCCTTGCTAAATATACTCTGGTAATTTTTTTTACTAATGTATTGACGTGAAATTTTGTAGATAGTTGAACACACTAGTTGAGAAAAAGGCTTTCAGTGCGCTATCCTCTGGTACGATGGGCGTAGTTAGTTTCTGAAAGCTGTTGTTTAGTTTCATGGGAATATGTGTACGCATTTCGAAAACGAAGCGTCCCGAAACAAGTAGAAGCATTTTGTGAAAAGTTACGTACGAGTCCGGCGAAAGAGAATTCTACTATGAAATATAACTTTGTGCCTGCAATCCCATAGCTGAAATTAATCGAAACGACTTTGGTGTGCTGTAACTTTTAATAGGAGCGTAATTATGGCTGATAACATGCAGAAAATGGTATAAAATGGTACGAAATGATACAAAATGTGAAAGCGCAAAATGATTAATTATCGATTAAATAATTTTGGCGTGGAATTTTCATTTCAAGCCTTCGCCTGTAAAATCATGCTCGAGCATGTTTCGTATGCATATCGCCAGAATGTTAATTCAACTAGAAAATACCATTTTTAAACGAATATTTCGTAGAATTCTGCATTTCCTACCAAGCTAGAATCCACTTGGATGAACTTCGCAAATCGTCGATGGTAATGATATCGCTATTGTTCCTCGTCCACATCCTCTATATTCCGCCCCTTGTTAATGTACTTCTTATCCTTCTTGATCTCCTCCTTCTCTTTCCATCAGCTTCTTCTCGGGCCGCTTTATTTCCTCCCTTCTCTTTCTTCCTCGTTAGCGTGGCTGTAGCATTTTCCACGTGCAGCACATAACACTTGGAGTTAACGAGTCTTCCGTACCGTGGCGTAGAGCTGCGTGGCCGCCATGAATCAACCGAAGAACTTTTGTTGACTGTATGCAGTTCAGGTCGATTCTAAACAAGCTTCTCGGTATGGACGTTCTCTCTAAAGGGTTGGGGGATTGGCCTAAACAATAACGCGAAGAATGCTTATTCGATGGAAACGTTTTGCGACCAAGTTCATTCGCGTATTTGTTTGCCACGGTAAACGGAAATAT
Organism: Bombus confusus; assembly: GCA_014737475.1. NCBI lineage: Eukaryota > Metazoa > Arthropoda > Insecta > Hymenoptera > Apidae > Bombus > Bombus confusus. The sequence continues at coordinate 1,491,643 of JACXIV010000153.1, forward strand.
CGTGTCTGCAAGGAATACTAATTTCTGGTAGCGAAAATTCAGATACGAAAGAATCCTTGTTCTACGCTTTTGATAAGCACGAAATTTTCACGGATTTAATTATTTCCTTGAAAATCCGAGCCAATTATCTTTAGACGTTGAACAGATCCAAATATTCTAAAACTCATACACGATGTTTAACATTCGTGTCATATATTTCCAATTTTCTTTCGTTCTTGATACGCAGAATCGTCGCATTTTTCCTCGGACGTCGTCGTTTTCCAGTGAACCGAGATAATATTTGCGCCTGTCGCGGTGGTTCGCTCTTTTCTGCAGAGGAAACATCCTGCGCAACCCCCTTCTGTATTATACACGCGGCTTTTATTGGAGTATGCAGCGGCCGCGACCGCGAATGCCAGGGCGTAATCTTCTTACTGGACTTTTTCCCATTGTTCTGGCTACGTGAAATTTTAATATCGCGTTTACCCGCTCTAATGAACGATGCATCTGTGCAGCATCGACGCCCGCGCCAGATTTATCGAAGTTTTCTCGTGTTCTCGCATTAAAAATCGGTTAACACCGTTCCGTTCGAAAATATCGTAACATTCCGTGCCAAGTCGACTTTACGTTTCTCTTTGTGAAAGAGGGATTCTTCGGATATTCCTCTGTTGGGAAGTAAGTCCTTCGAGGACCGTACTTAGTCCCAGAATCCATCTATATTTTCGTCGGCATTGTTCGTTAAGGAACACGAGGATGGATTCAACAAATGGTTATAACTGACAATAGATCCATAATGGAGGCAGCTGGAATCTCCGGGGCGGACGATATTCAATGTTCCTGTGTTTGTCTGTCGTTGGTCCACAGTGCATACTTCCGGAGCATTTTGAGCACCTAGGACGAGCTTCGCTGCAATCAATACGATACATTGTATTTGGTAAACGGATTGCAGCCTTGTCTATATATTTTCCTAAACAGCGGGAATAAGGTATGTTGGAATATGAACAGTGCTACGTGAAACATAGAACGCTACGATAATAATCCGAGCATATTTCCAAGAAAATTTTTTGATGAAACGTATTATCCGTAACAATTTATGCTTACATTCGTACTTTCTCTCTCGCTCTCTTCCTTTATTTCTCTTTCATCTTCACTCGATGCAGACATTCCTACAAGATATTCAGCCACGTTCGTTCCAAGCTTCGGATATTCACGGCTCTTCGGTCGTGCTATAATCCCAAGCATTCAGTTCGAACATTCTTCTCTCTCACCTTCAACGCTCTACACTACCAATAAGCAGATTCTTGAAACATAATTATCCTTGTAACAATTTGGGGGAAAAAGTCGCGAACGATTGTAAAATCTTCGGGTTAGTGGATCGCGCGTACTCTTTTGTTTTCCGTGGTCTACGTTTCTTCTACATTTTTAAGCATCTTAGGGGAATTTGTAGGATACGGTGGAACACAAAGTAGATTTTTATTTCGCGGTAATCCGTAGGGCTGTGATAATATCGAATATTCCGGCTGACGCTTGACACACTTCCGGGCCGGAGAATAAAAATGTATGTCGTACACTGCGCTCATTGTTGAACAGGAAGTGCTGATTGCTTTTTTCTGAACTGAACAAATTACTAGCGGAGTTCCGAACTCAAGCGATCAAACTGTCTACCGAAGTTCCACCTCTGTTAGCGGAAGCTTGGAGACACATGAATGCAATTTAAAATAGAACATTATGCCGTGCGCACTAAAAAATATGCTGAAAAATTTAATTTATTCAACGTAGAATGTTTTTACGCACTTTATCATTATTTTTAACCAGATTTTCTTTTAATTTTATGTATTGGTAAATTTCGCTATCCCTGTCGAACGTATCTGCTATCGAACAAAAAGCTAGTAATAATTTAATGCATAACGTTTTTATGTATTTTATAATCAATTTTAAGCAAATTTCTTTGTAGCTTCGTGCACGTTACCTTTGTTTAATGTTTTTTTTTTTGATTTTTATTTTATTTTCTTCTTCTACAGAGTTTTTAGCATCGAATTCTACGCAAGCGCTAACTTTGAAAGTAGGATGTTATAAAATTCCATTATTATTTATCAAAAAGTGATTCCACCCTTTGCTCACAGAATTCTATAGCCATGCACCGGCAAAAAATCTGATATGCGCATACACTGTGTACGCTTTTAAATTTTCAACTCAATAAACCAACTGGTACATTGATAATTTACGCACGAGAAATCGTGTTTCCTCCTTTAATTCTCGATTCATCGATCGGAAAAAGTGGTTCTTGATAAAACATTCCATGAATAGGTATGTTTTTCCCAAGCATCGATGGAGACAGATAAAGCTCGAATACGAACCTGTAACTTAACGCGGCCTGTTGGCCATCAATACCCTTCGCGTGAATGGCCCCTCTGCGGAACAGCATCGACATTATTAGCCATCAACCTACGAAATATTGCTTCGTGGTCCGCGTTTTTTTTCCCCTTTTTTTCCCCCTCTATTCTACGTAATTACGCGATAAACAAAGGTCAAGCGTTACCCTCTAACAGCAAAATACGCCCCCGCAGAAAATTATGAATTATTTGAAAAGCTATTCTACACAATCGCGCGTGTTTCCGTGTTGTTTTTGTACATGTAGACGCGTAAGCCCTTTATTCATAGTAGCTCTGCTCGTGTATGTGACACGCTACGAGTTTATTGGCTACAAAATGGCAGCAAATGCAATGAATTGAACAGCGAACGCAGTAGATGGATGCGTTATGCTTTGACAAATAAAAGTTGATATATTTTTTGTACGTATATGCACTATCTTAGATTTGGAGAACTTCGTCAATTAATTTTTATCGTTAAGCGTGTATCGATGGAATTTATTACGGATGACCATTTTATACTAACGGAGTATTGTACAACAGAGTACAGAATTCGCTTTGCGAAGGCTAAAGATAAAGACACATGGAAAAATCGAAGGGGAATAACTGCATTTTAAATACGCGATACGACGCGACGGTATAAAATTTGTTACGATAAATATCGAGTTATTGCATTTTTAACAGCTGTCGCGTTGTTCCAGTTTCCATTTCATCGTGCGTCGTTTCAAGGAATCAATTCGATGACGTTCGCACAGACGCTTCGAACACACCTAAAACATGTTAAACTGTCATTCGAAACTGCCCTGTTTTTTTTTTTCTTTTTTTTTTTTTAATGGAGTAAAATCCAATTGCGTATCTTGGACGCGATTCACTGCAATTTTGACTTACTAATCGATTTTTGTAATTATTTTTCGAAACACATATTTCGCTGATTTTTACTATTATCAAAGTGTCAGCGTATGTTCGGACTTTTTCTCGCGGAACGACGAAAAGTATTGAATTCTATTCGCCACATAACCTCGTCTGCAAGTTTATTGGCACGTCCTTACGGGCTTCTCACTGGTGTAAGAACTTTTATGAATAGAGGGATATGGGTTTGTTAAATCCGAACTTCTGTTCGAAACTAAAGTTTGTGGCGAATGATTAAAGCAGAATAATTCACCAGAGTAATGATAGTGATAAGAAGATTGTACGAATTTTTAAACGTTTAAATATACTGCCATATAACATTTATCACGGATTAATTTAAAACTCGAAGAGCATAAAAGGCGAGTTTTAACTGTGATGATGAACGAACGAATGAATTTTTTTCTCAAGCATTGTTTGTCTTGCGGCTTTTTATTATACTTCTTATTTTATTTAATTTAATTACGAGAAAAACCTTCCTTTTGCAAATTTCTTTCTTTTTCTTTTATCATAGCAATAAAACATTGCAAGTGGAATATATTGTTCAGGTTAACCACACAGGTAACAATGCTTGTTAGAGGTACAAATTAAATTTCGAGGTATTTAAAAACATTTGTTTCCCTGTGCTCATTTTTCTCGTTGAAATTCTTGATTAAATAAGGAGGCTGGAATTTGTTGTGCTTAAACTACATAGAATTTAAATACAACATTTGGTTCGCAAAAATGATAATGAAAATGAACATTCTTTTGTGTAATGGGAAAAGATCGGGGCAGAATTAATACAACGCAATATTTCCTGTATTTATTTAATGTGTATTATAATGTGGCACTTATTTATTAATTAGGATAATGTATTGGTTCAAACAGAAACCTCTGCGTTCGCTCCATTTTCGTATCGCTCTACCTTCGAAAAATATATCTTCATATTTGAAGATTTAAAATTGTATGGCCATTAAATAACAGAAAGCGGATACTTCAAAGTTACCACGCCCAACGATTATAATTATTACTCCTGCTTAATTTCTTTATATAGCGAATGAAACGCATGTACAGGAATTCCGTGAAATTTTCAACGTTTAAAAAGACACTTTTATCGAAACAATTTTTCTTTATCCTGGGGTATTTCCCATGAAACAGTACACGAGAAACGGTACACGTACAATGTTATTAACATTAACGGTGCGGTATCGTAATAGCGTCGAATATCGAAAACTCATGACCGTTGTTTCAAACTCTAGTTCGTGAATTTCTCGAAAACGAGACGTCCCAGTGAAACCAGACTGGTTTCCGACTGCACAATCGATCGTATTTACGAGGTTGCAGCAACTTCGCCAATTGCTGATACGAGGTACGACGACTAATGAAATTTATGCGGCTGGATATTACTCAAATTAGGAGTGTTCGCGAATTTTGCTTATCGCAAATTGAAAGTAAATTGGAGAATCTAACGAATAAATTTGCACGTATATGTACCTATGTATAATTTATCGGGACATATTTTCCTTGTACTATCTCGTTCGCCGCGAAGCACACTGCGGCACAGCGTTTTAAATTAATATTTAGAATTTCGTAGAGTGGAAATTTGTAATACGATCTCAAGGAAATTTCTAGTAAATACATTTTCAAACGAAAGAGGTAATCTCACGAATAAAATCTTATTATTCATCAGTATCAAAAGACCTACCATCGCCGATATTTCACAAATACTTTATCAAATGAGATTCGAATGAATAATTTCGCGACGAAGAGAAATAGCGGAGGATTGGTGATCTCTATAGGCTTCTAAAAGTGATCAATCCGTTTAAATACCGCGTCGATTAAGCGTACTCGTTGACAAGGAGCAGCCGTGCCTCCAGCTAACTTCGATGAAGTGCACTCGTTGCTGAAACGAACAGTCGACTGAAATCAGAGATGTAAAGCGTTCCAGGATAATTGTCGCCGGAAGGAGGCGAGCTTGTATCGGTGTGAAATTGAATCACGATATTGGGTAGCGGCTCGAATTCTTTGCTTCGTTAAATCATGACCAAGATATGAATTAGAACAGTATGCAAATCAGCGACAAGATAAAGAGTCGAATCGAATTCTTGCGAATTTCACGTCGTTCATCCCATTATCCGTTTACTGTCGCGCTTTTCGTAGATTTCTGACGAAGACTCCAGGTTGCAACGATATCACTTATATAATATTATTTATCCTCAAGTTGGTTAACTTATTTATCCTAGTTTTTATTCTTTTTAATAGTACAGGGAGAATAGGTAGTTCAAAATTGTTTCAAAAATTATTGAAATTCATAATTTCCCGAGTATGCATTTCTAAGCGAACTAAAGCTTTCTTGGTATACGGGTATTTTAAGTTTAACAGTTTCTAAATATTATTTCGTTACGAAGCTCCAATATCTTCTCGGCAGGGAATTTCTTACAGCAGTTAGTTCAAATTTGTAGTTACAAGAGTTATTGGAATTTGTAAGTTCGTCGATAAAATACTTCATATATATTCATCATTAGATCATCGATATGCAGAATTTAATATGATTTATTAACGCCCCTTTTCTAGTAATACAACGTACTAAATCAAATTTATTTGCTATTATTTCACTCGACAAACTTTTCTCAAACGCAACATTTTTTTTTTTTTTTTTTTACCAATAACTCTATACAGTCACTTCATACGCATAACTAAAAATAGTAAAAATGATTTCCAACAAGGATCGCTAATAGCGGATCGATTCCTATTCAGTTTACGAGTACACGGTCCAAATAGAGTTGTAAAAGTGTCGCAAGCCCTATAGTCGCAAACACTGTCAACCCTTTCGATATTTTCCCCGCGATCGTTGAAAAGAAGAGAGCGTCGCGAGGGTGCCGAACAGGGAACCAGTTTGCAGCTTCGAGAATCGAATATTTATCGATAAACGGGGCCCGTCGATGCGGAAGATGAAAGTGTCGGCGAAACTGTTTACGCGGGAACATTGTAAAAAATGCTCCAACAGGGAGAGGCGAGACCCGGCGAGATATTGATTTATAGATAAAACGCGAAACCAGGACACAAGGTTTATATTCGCGTAAAGATAAAAACCTTTGCCGGAATTCGTAGTGCAATCGTCGTCGAAAAATCGCGCGTGTGATCATGCTTTGACCACGCAATACGCAACTACACCAGCCCACTTTTACGAGCTTCCGTTTTACAAAAGATCTTGCGGGTCTTTACCATTTTTACATGCCACCAATAAAACCACGCGTTCGTAACAATTCTTCTCGTGTTGGCATTGCGTTAGAATTGCGTCCGAGAGGAAGTCTCGTCGGTGTTAATCGAGATAGTCGTCGTATTATAACACGGTCGATTCCCAAGAATCAAGGTCAGGTATCGGAAGATGTAATTTCTATAGGTTTTCAGAGAATTTCGTTTTTTGGGAATTACTGGAAATGGTGATCGTTTAATGTATCGATTACATATCCGACTGTGATTACTTGCATCGTTTGGGCAGTTGACAATATTCACGCAAACGATTCTAATTTATTTAGTTTGCATGTCTTTAAACGCGGAAGAGCTTAATGGTTTGTATAATATGAACTTATTGAGATGCTATGCAGTATAACAATATATTTTCCCAAGTTTGCCTTTAGCATGGCGATACCCATTGCTATCGGTTTATTTTATACGTTTCGAATTATCTACACTTAATCCAACTCAACCAGAGTTATTTGGCCGTTTTAATTGTCTCGTTTGGTACAGTGATAAATTGCAATCTTTGTAAACTGGCTGGCGATTTCATAGCGCCATAAAAATTAGCAGACTAACGAATGTTTCGAATAAAACAGATTCATTGGAGATTAATAGCGATTATATGTTATTATTATATATTACTATACGGTATTCCTTTCCTCGCGACAAAGTTTCATGGAAATATAAATCAGCAAATACTTGTAACGTTCTGATACGAACCAGCAGAATTTCTTAACTCTTTTTATTTCTATTTCGCTAATCTGCGTTATTGGCGATATTAAAACCCGCTGTAATTATTAAATAAAGAATGTAATTATTACATAACCGACGACGTCATATCGAGGAAAATTGTACGTCGTAAGGGCAGGCAACGATACAAATGGTGACCCGAGTCTTTTAAGGTTCCACGAACATTCGGCAGGAAAGTAGAACGAATAGCGTTTAAACAGCCACGCTTCCAGATTTTCAAGTTGCCTTAGTCGAGAGTTTCAAGAGAACAAGAGTTTCCCGGCTACGGTGCTTCACTTCCGGCTGAGTTAAATATACAGCATTGGAAGTGCTGTTACTTCGCCGGCCAGTTTTCTTCGCTACGGCCAGATAATTACTTGTACCGGCAATGATAATTTAAACGGCCGTAGTCAAAGCAAAGCGCGGAAGTCGACAACGAACGGTTACGCGAATTCACGCTGCCTCGGTATTTACATCTCGAGGCACGGCTATACAAGAAATTATCGTACGCCCTGCAACTAGACGGACATGCACATTCGAACAAAGTAAAGCTTGCAAATGAAATCTGCCTGATGTTAGCAGCCACGTGCTGACTTAGCAAGTATGCGTTGCATCAGCGGCCTCGCAGAGATAATTTGCAACGGGTTGCCAACTACTTTGGCAACAAGTCGACAAAATCGAATTGTAAGTCGGTGTTAATGTTAATTTTCATCTAAACTCGTTACCATCCTCCTGACATTGCTGTTCGCCTTCGAAATCGTTCTACGGAATATTTGATTGCTCCTCGCGTTAACAGGATCTCTTTTAACTTTACTATAGAAACAATTCGATTTCTCGACACTCTCGCGCGATTCTCCTGCGTCAAATCCGTCAGACGGTTAATAAATAATAAATAAATGATCTGATATTATTTTTCCAATTTTAAATGAGGAAACAGCTGAGAGATATTCTTGATCGCAGAGGTATTTGTATCGATAGATTTGTAAAACGTTTTAACTGATCCATCGAGATACACTGATTTGATAGGTATGCAGTCGGTATCGAAAAATCGCGGACGTCGAGCGACACGGCACAATATTCGACCAATAAAAATTCCTATGTAAAAAGATTCTTCGATCCTATTTAATTTTTATTTTATTTCAGAACCTCGTTAGGTCACGAATTCTTTATTAAAAATTTCCCTGGCGAACTCTTTGCAGAAAATTATTAATTACTCTTCGAGGTATTCTTTACATTGGCTCGCGAGCATTAACTGACCTCCTTTTAAAGGCTGTCATGAAATAATCACGTTAGTGCGGCTTGATTAAGCCCGTTTTTTGCCTTCGAGCCGAGTGTTCCTCTCGCAGAGGACGACATCTAACCATTTACTGATGACAGAGTCGGGGTAACGAACCCTTATCTTTTTTATATCCTGCCTTTAACGTTGCCCTGCCTTTCCGATAATCTTAGTTAGTAAAAGCGACTAAGGTTTCCTAGCAACTAGGAGAAAACTTTGCATTTCAAATGTAATATCGATTATAGTCGATGCATAGAAAAACCCATAACGTGCTAAGCGGTGATCGAATCGATTTTTCATTTTCTTCTGAAAATACACTCTTAAGCAGATACTTATCGTTACGTGGTTTATAAATATTCCTTGGTTGAACATTTCCGAGCAAGATACCCTTAAAAGCCATTAATAATTTTACCAACAGTATCGTTTTCGCAAGATTCTTCATCATTTCAGCGCGGAGATTCATTAAATTTTATCACGCATTTCACGAGCGTGAAGACGGTTATCCCAGCGAATTTTTTAAACGGATACTACGAATTTTAATTTAATGCCTGGAGATGAAAATTTATCGCGGAGCGAAACTACATTCGAATTCGTGTTCTATCAACTCGTGCTCCGCTTTGATACTTTCAGAGAGTAAAATAATTATTTCACGCGCGTTTCCACGAGAGCGAGACGCGACTTTAATTAATCGTTGTTATATTACATCGAGAATAGTTTTCCTTATTTTTTCGCTCTCTCTCTCTCTCTCTCTCTCTCTCTCTCTCTCTCTCTCTCTCTTGGTTTTCGTTTTCGAAAATCGACGACTCGACATAATTCTCTTCCCTGTCCTAGATATACAGCGAGCAAAAGGAACGAAAGAGGGGAAGAAAGGAAAAGAAACTCCTGCAAACAGTTTGCTCCGTATTTAAGTGTCTTTGACCTGTTTCTCGCGTGTTTTTATTGAGCGCGCACATTGGCAAAAGAATATCACAAAGCCGAGATTCGGCCGAGCGATCTTGGTGGCGTGCGTCTGGAAATGGCAAGGCGTTCGCTCGCTTTTTACTTTTGATGCTCCGCTGCTATTTCGTCCTTCAGTCGTTCGACGCTATACGCTGTGTCGTTTCAAAGGCACCAGGCACCAGGCATTTCCCGTGGCTTGGATAGTCGCTCGTTGCTTTGCCCACTTTCCAATATCATGAGTCTTGTGATTAACTTTGCATCTGTCTCTGAACCGGCGACCGAGAGAAAGGTGTCGTTCGTCATTCCTTCCCGATATCGCAACGCACGATTAGCCACAGTTTAAGTTTCGTCTCTTTCCGCACATTCTCTCTTCTTCGTGGACTACAGTTCGAAGATTTTGTTTTATCGGAAAGACGCGAAAGAGCGTTCATTTTATCGTATTAATAGAGAGAAATGTGGAAGGTACGATCGAATATTTTTCATCTTCATATTATTTGCAGAGGTAATAATGTAACTTGCGTTATATACAAATTTTGTTGCTATTTGTAATGGCCTTTGAGAGAAGTGTTTTTGAAACTTTGTACGGGTTACTTTGCTGCGACAAGTTTTTCACGGACGTACTTCTTTTCAAACTTCTCCGTATGAAGAGCCTTTCACGTCACGTAGAAAGAAAACTTTCAAACCCGTTTTAATAAAGCAAATGATGACATAATTTAAAAGCCCTTAGCGAAAGCCCTCTTAAATTTCTATCTCCTCTCGAAGATAATTCAGTTAATTAACCACGCTTCTATTTGATACCAGTTTAACTCGGTAGAACGTGACGTCTTTTTTTCTGTACGAAGAGTCCACCGAAGTCCCAGACGATACAGGATCGTCAACCGAGCCGAGCTCGCCAAAGCAAATATCGATCTTAGATGTTTCCTTTATCGTTTGTCCACGCCGTCCGATTTCCGCTCCCTAGCAAGATAGACAAAATCGGACGTAGCATCTTAGCAGTTTCCGTTTCTGCGCAGCTAGTTCTTTCCATCAATTTCACAGCGAATTTACTCGCATAATGCGGTTTAATGCTCTTGCCGGCTGTTGCGTCCGACAAAGGCGTAGGAACTGCATAAATTTCTATTCGCCAAGTTAATCTCTCGTCTGGTTTCGGGCCAGCTGCGACGTCTAGTCAGCCGTTGGTTTTCGACTGGCCGAGACTCGAGAGAACGGAACGCGTGAGCTCGAAACCCGGTGTCGTTTACCCGGCGCACCAGCGCGTCTGGAAACGGCAGTTCCCCCGTTTTCAACGCTTGTCTCGTACTTCATCCCTCTGGTTTGCCAGCGACACGCCACTCTGCTTTCGGACCCGCGAAGTTTCACCGCGATATCGAAACGCCTTCTTAACGCTTCGACGACTACCACCCCGTTTTTCAACTTGCCGCCTCCCCGTCCTATCGTTCGTTTCTCCTCCCTTTGCTCTTTCATCCGCCACAGACGTCGCTATTTTGCTCTACGACCGGGAACGTTGAGCAGAGAAACGCCGCGCACAGCCGGAACATCGAACGCTCCCGTCGTTCGCTACGGCGGTGGCGCGACGTCCACTTAATCCCAGGGTCGAGACCGAGACACAAGAACGAGAGGAAGTTGCACGGTTGTTCGAACTCGTGTGCCTACGTTTCTTCTTCGTTTCGATGTTCCGGCTGCTGTTCGTGTTCGCGGCGCTCAACTAGGGATATTAGAAAGTTTGCAGGCGCGTTACGCTCACCGGGTAGCTAACGGTGCCACATGAGAGCAGCTCGGATGGAAATTATATTCAAGATTTCTCATCGATCGCGGTGATTCCGTGACGCTGGATCGTGCGAGGATCCGACGACGAGCACAGAAACCTGGATTGTCGAGTCTGGCTTGATAATCAGGATTATGCGGGACGGCTCGTGGCAACTCAGCCGGAATTTTTGGCGTCCCTTTGCCCCAGTTCCCACCTGATTTATGGAGTTACGATGAGCAAGTGACGAGTACGGAAGCTCGATCGCGTAAGATCATGGCGACTGCGCGAAAACGTTCGATCGTTACGGCGATTGTCAATCAAGAAGATATGTACGCCGTTTATTCGTTGGTACAGGTTAGGTTGTTCAAGCGATTACGGAAACGAACGGCTCGTTGCAAGTGCGGCACGAGTGACAAAATTATTAATTTTGAGAATACTGCGTGCTTCGAGGTGCTACTCGTACACTATATATATATATTTTTTATACGTGTTGCAATCGTGTTAATCGTTTTAACGAAAAACACGAAGATGAAAAGATATGTGTAATATTAACACGAGGATTGCGTATTCTAACGACAATGATGTTTTGAACGATCCATTAAGACACTATATTGACATTTCACGGAAAGTTTATTTGTACTCTTTACGAGAAACATGCTGCGAGATAATGAGAGTTTCGAAACTTAATAAAGCATAGAAATCTTAGCTCTGCCCTGGTGAACGTAATACCGAGAGAAAGTCTGGAAGGTGTGTCTCGAGCGAATGTTGGTTGCGCGCACGTACATTTGCCTAGGTCAGATTACTACTGCAATCGAGCTCAACATATATCCAAGAATATCCATTTTGTCCTGGAACGGCACGGAAGGTCTCCTAGGAGTACAATGAAAAATCTATCTATTTTATAAATGCTTTAACTATACCATAAAGCGAATGATTCTGTGAGCCAGTTTTTGGCGCATTTAAAAGGAGCAAGAGATGCGTACGTCGTGCATTTAGGAATGGTTTGAGTAATCCCATTTTTTAAAGTTGTCGTACTTCGATATCGAGAAACATCGGATCGATCGCCGCGACAGAATCAACTTGCAGTGTTTGATTTAGCGTCCAATTAGAGATTTAATCGCGTTAAGTTTTCATTCTAGCCAGCCAGTTCGTATACAGATACGTAATTGGCCGACGCTAGAAAGCATGGTTAGGAGATCAACACGCGTACGAAGCAATCTCTTTGATGAGTAGCATTGTGTAATAGATAAACGACACTGTAGCTTTTTTATGCTTAAATGGAATATGTCGTACGAAGAACTGAAATCAACTGGATTCTAGATACCTGCTATATCATACGATATATAAGATCCTTATTTCTGAAGAAGAATTTCCTCAAATTTAAGATATCGCCATTTCCCCCCTCCGAATCCCGTGATTTTACTAGAAAGCACTTGAAGTATTTCACTTTTCAACAGCAGCGGTCGAAAATCGTAGTGTTTAAGTTAAAAAATTGGCGAACATGTATTCCATTCGAAACACTCGTGTTTCCAAAACTTTCGACCCTGTACATTTACGAGACTACGAGCACTTTATCCCACCGCTTGGAGTTTGGTCGCCGAAGCGGTACCGAGGGGACTGGAAACTGCGGAACGACGCATTTCTCAAGCGTCAGGGAAATTAATGCCGAGGTATTGCTGCCTCCTTTTGATCCGATAGGGACCGTGGGTACTCGAAAAGCGAGCAAATGGTAGAAAACAAGACCAACTCGGTGCATTGCCGCCGGTAAAATGTCGAGGATTTAAAAGTTCTTCGAGAGGCCAAGCAGCGCGCGTCACTTTCGGTGGGAGAAAGCTCGTTCCACGGCTAAACAACGGGAAATGTACCGTCCATTCCTTTCTTCCTCTCCTCTTTATTCTCCTTCTCCTCTGTTTTCTTGCACACGGACTTTCCAGCTTCTTTCCCACCCGACTACCAATGCAGTGCTAGGAAGGTTGGGAAGGAATCGCAAATAGTTCGATTTTCGACCAGACGGCCGAGACAAAAGGAAACTTCGCGAGAACGCGGTTGCTGACAGACTCAAGTGGAAAGAGAAATCCATACACATCGATATTGATCGATTCGTAGTGCTCCGTCTCGCCTTTCTCGCCGATTGATTTCCACTAGGAGGAGACGAATCTTTCCAAACGATATTCGAATATCGCTCTGCTTTACGTTCGCTTTGTAATTTTTTTAGTCGATGCCAATGCTCGCGCGAATGCGGCTCGCGGGTATCTTTTTTGCACGGGAAGAGGAGGAATTTAATGAAAACCAGCGTGCAAAATCTCTGAATGGATCACAAGCGTACAATCTGCAAGCCGCGAGTTCATATTTCTACCGCTATTGATTTTCTTTGAATAATGAATTTCGCTATTAAAGAGCACTTTGCCGCGTAGAATTTAAAGCGAAATGTTCTGTTGTTCGTTTCCTGAACCACCTGCAGCGAAGAATGTTTCTGATAATTGATATCAAAATAAGATCTGAATGGCGTTCAATCGGTCGTAATAGACCGAGAATAATTCTATCTGTAAATGAAGACGTGAATATAGACGGGCCTTCGATTGAATTGTAGCCATTTTTATAGACTACTCCATGTTCCAACAACGAGTGAAATATTTTTAAGTATCGCTCGTTCTCATCTTTCGCTGATTGTCACCGATAAATAATTCGACGCGTGACAAGTAAAATTTTTATCAAAGCTATCCCACACACGTCTCGCGGAAACAGCGATGAATTTTTCATTCAATGAAACTCATTCGCAGCCGATCGTTAATTAAATCTCCAATGTTTGACCAACGAACGATATTGTCGCTTTGAAACTCGAAAACCCCTCTCGTGGAAGCCTTTCAAACTCCGTCCTTATAATAAATCACCGGTTTCGATCGATCGATCGGCTAGGTAGCGCGGTGCATTAAAATCAGTCGTCGAACGTCCAACGGCGAATCTCGCGCGTTGAGAGATTAGACTTGTAGGAACGATCGTATAGCGAGCTGTTTCGCGCAGATGACTTCTTCCTTCCTGCCCCGTATTCGCGGATGCGGAAGTAAATTCAAAGTTGGTGAACTTCGGATATGAGGTATGCAGGCAAAATGATTTCGAGGGAAACTGTGTCGCCGGATCCGGGCGCACATACTGTGCAGAACTTTCGATATAGGGTGCATTGTAAACGATAGCGGAAGGATTCCGTGCCAGAAGCGTCGTAGCCCAAGAGCATGCGAAATTCGATGAACGTGCACGTTACCCGACCATGAGAAAAGTCGAGCTCCAGATAAGTGTGCGATCGAATATATTCCATATTCCGGTCCTACCTTGTACGCTCAATTATTTCTTTGGCTACGTGAGATAATAACGAGGATCGCGATGACTTCTGTTTCGAGAGATTGCTTTGAAAATTGGATATTTCGGAAAGATAGTTGCGATATTTGTGGCTGGACGTTACGGCGATAGAATTTGTCCAATGGCTTGGCTTGGCTGTAGTTGTGCATGTGCGAATGAAGAGTATTTGGTATAGATCGATAGAGGTATAAACGTAGAGCGTTTGAAACGAATATTTGAGATTGTGATGCGAGCATGCAAGGTTTTTGACAGATGTGATGGAATATTTTCTGGACGAGAGAGCATCGGATACGGTAAAAAGGAATAGTGCAATAAAGAGAGCGAAGGATATATTCGCGGCTTACTCGAGGGCCATCGTTTAATTTACAAAAAATGTTTCAAAATACGCGAAAAAACGAACGCGTTCCAAAAGGGGTATAGTTTTATTCGAAGAAACGAGAACATTGCCGGAACCTTCGTAACCAACGATCTGAAAAGAAATTATACTCTAAGATTGCACACGCTCCTTTTTTTGGCCGTATTATATTATATGTATTCTCGAGCGTCGTTCGCAGTCTGAAAAGATTTCACCTTGGCTCATGCAGAAAGGAAACGCCAGAGGTATATACACTGGTTTTTCACATAGAAAAAGGACAAGCAGAACATGTTTCCATAAGGAATGCGTTATGACGTGAACAGATATGAGATTACGAAGACGAAGACTGATTAACGTAGGAATGACCGCGGTAATGTATGTGTATGTAAAAGATGATTAGAAAACGTATATTAAGTAGGATAACGATGGACTTGATTAAAAAAAGACAGGAAGAACGGTGATTGATGGAGAATGGAAGAAAATGGATATCAGTGAAAGGAAGCGGCGTTTTCCATAATTGGTAGGAAATTTGATTTCGTGAGAAACCTGTATGTTGATATTCGATGCCAAAGTATTGTTCGAAGCGATGCAATTTCGGACGATTCTCGTCTTTTACAAATTATCGTTTATTTCGGGATACTCCGCATTACGTATTCTATCCGCTGTTGTAACTACTATATGCTATCCCGAAATTCTGAAATTTCTCTGCCGTGTCACTTTCAACAGTGGAACACGCAAAACAATCAGCGTTTCAATTCATTCGGAACTGTTCACAGTGACCGAGTAAAATTGTCGATCTGACGGCGAAACGAAGAAACGGGCCATAAATCGCGTCCCTCGCGCCCAACCCTCCGATACAGTAGGGTGTTAATCGCAAGCTCACCTACTGACCGAGATGTTAAACATTTCCGCGCTGCGCGCATTCTAAACTGTTAATCACGCGTCCAGCCCAAAAGCACAATGTGAATTACACGTACCAGTATCTGACTCTCGTGTGCACCCCGTAGCCGTGCTGTTATCCCATGCATGCGCTAGCCGCCCCGAAATTATAGTCGGTAATTTTCCCTGGTAACGGTCGCCGAACGCGCTGCAACGCGCGCATCAAAAAGTGCTCGGCAATTTGCGACTTTCCGAGCACTCGCGCCCGAACAATTTACCGCCTGTGGGAATTTTTATTTCCGACGACACCCCTGGGCCACTTTTAAACGCGTTTCCACCTGCTCGATATAGAAAATTACCTCGCATTTTCCTCGTTCGACCGTACCAGCCTAAGCTATCACTCCTACGGGCTGATTAAACAACAGGAAATTAACGCCAGTCATTCTACATCATTCCAGCTACTTATTCGCGAGTTATGAGTTCACTCGGATCAATCTCGAATAATTTGTTCGTCAGTGGTTTGTTTCGCAGTCGTGTAACGTTACAAAGTTTTCTTCTTTTTGCGAATCTATGCTTCCTTTTCGCTGTACTTTCGGTGTACTCCTGTAGATGCAGATATACTTATAGTTTAAGTATAGTCGCGCAATGATATATTTGTAGATTGGACGAGTCAGAAGAGCAGCGGTGAGCTGTTGAGAGGAATGCGTGTTTCACCGTCACTGGACAGGTGTCTGCAGTAAAACTATGAGTGCAGTAATTACAAAAGTGCGGCACAGTAGATGGTAACAAGATAAAAAGCGCAGAATATACGAAAAAATAAAAAGTTCGTATAGCTCCAAATACCAATAGTAGCTGTACATATACTTTGTTGTTAATGGGTCCTGTGTGTCCCGTTAGTAGTCTAAGGGTTAAATACCTCGAAATGGCTCGTGATCAGTCTTATTTAATCGTACGGTTTTATCTTTCGGCTCCTTCACCGCCTCGAAATCGCAGGATTCATCGACCCCTCTTGGCGTTTTCGAAGCCACGCGCTTCACGTCCATCCGTTTAAACCCTTTTACACCCCCGAAGTTTTAGCGTGTAATTCGGCTACGTTATCAGCGACACGCCGCTGCCAACTTGCACGAAACATCGTGTTAACTCTACGTAGCACGATAAATTTTTCCTGTTTCGTGCGGCCCGAACCGAGCGTATTCGGGTATATAACACACGCTGTGGCGAACCTGGCCGCGGCCGGGCGATAACTGTATTTTAAAGTTACGAAAATATCACGAGGATCGGACGTCTTTATTGGTTGGAAATAAATTTCGGAAAATTCCCGAGACTCGATATGAGAAAATATATACGTAATATAGTATATAAATATAATAGATTTTGCGGCGCGGAATGGAAAGTATTAGGTATTAACTTATGCAAGATACCCGTTGGAGCGTGAAATTTGTTGCGAATGACGCGACTTCATTGTTGGGGAACGTTATTCTGCGTGAAATGTTTGCTTTCGTGGAAAGTTGTTCTGCTCTAAAATATTTAATCCGTTCCCATTGTGAGACGCTGGATAAACGACAGGAGAATGGTCGTTGATGACGCTTGAAAAAATTGTTCAAAAATTTGTTAAACGTAATTCCTCGGGGTTGTTCGTTAGCCGGACGACAGAATTTGTATTTTAAAGCTACAGTATCCAGGAAATTTTTTTTATCTGGTTACGTAAAAAATAGGTTTACCAGAGAAGATTTCAAGCGTAACGAAAGGAGTCTATCCCTCTGTCCAAAATACGTTAGAGAATTCGTTTAATTATATGGAAAAACGTGAAATGAATATGCATCTGGCAGATAGAGATCGTTAGAAGCGAGTAATGAGGGAAGTTTTGGACACTTGAGTTGGAAAATATGGGACGGTGAATTGCGGAGACAAGGCAGTCGCGATATTTTTCAAATTTATTTCTACGAATTAAATATCCGCGTGTCTTATTATTTTTCCCTATTAGATAAATACATCAAAGTGCTTGCCTATCACGACACGACAGACAGTGCTATCACTATTTTCACGAGCTTTCAGTTCTCTCGAAGCGTTCCATAAAGCCAGAAACAAAATATCCGGAAGCTCGAGTTTCCAGACAGCTCGACACTTGATGTCTCGTCATATTGAAAAGTGTCGAACCGCACATACGCGAAAATAATCGTGTTTCACCGGTAAAAAAAAAAAAAAAACCTCTCGTAGTATCAACCGGAAATTCAGCGCCGTGACAATCGAGCAACGATGCGCTCGTAAAACCGAACGTCCGTATTCCCATTCGAATTATTAACCACGAATTCATCTGTCCTGTAACGCGTACGCACACGCGTGCAGATATTATCTGGCTTATTGCACAGACGGACCAATACGTTTGTTTTCAAATCGATCTGTTAATTACGCGTTTATCTTCTCGTATTTTATCCGACAGAGAATCGTGACACGACTGCGTTTCGACACGATGCAACCGTGATTGTCTAGCTACGGCAACCTGTTACTATTCGGGCGAATTTTACGGCTTTTAGCCCCGCTAAGTTTCAAGGGGGAGACCTCTTTCGTGTCCGCTAGACCATCGAGCGACGGGCCCTTGTTCGTCATGGGAAATTACGTTCGCCTGTCACTCCATGTTTTCATAACCTTTAGCCTGGAGAAAAGGAGCATGTAACAGGGAATCAAGCTATATAGGGTGGCAGAGAGGAGGGGAAGGGATATTCTCGATCATAGTTTTGAGGGAATGATGCGAGGGAGAGTGTTCGCGCACTTGTCAGCCACAGTCGAGACGCGAGTGACGCGTTTTATTACGGACGAATGACGTTTGAATTGTTGCTAGAAAGATTTGTTTTCTCTTGTTTATTTGCGCAAGCAATGAATTTACTTAGAAATCGAGAGCAGCGTTGCACGGTGATTTATTGGTATATTCTTGTCTGCAATATATGTGCAATGATCGAGTATCGGAATATTTGCACTCTACATATTTATTATTAGCTCCTGCATGAAAATCTGTCCAACGAATGTTCTCGGATTATTTAATTATGTGACGATTACATAAAATATATAAGTACATTTTACACTTCATTAATGTGATCAATCAGAGGAAATGAATATTCATGGAAACGTACATATTTAAGGGAAGTTGTTTTGCGTCCTATATTGATATAATATAATTTATTTAATAGCTTGTACGTACCCACGTGTATAGAACGATCTTTAGTATTTTAATAAATTATACGGTTAATAACGTTTCAATGTACTTGTACGTGTCGTTTTCACAGATCGGTTGCGGATTTGCTCGGGCCCTCTCAAAAATATTCGACTGTATACAATAGCTGGGATAGTTTAGAGAGGTTAAAGAGTTTTTTTCAGAGTGCAAAGTGAAACACATGAATTTTGTCAATTTAGGATAGGCTCTAGCATTGTAATCCCCACAGAGGAAAATCTGTCGTTTTATTTGTTTGATTCGATACCCTGTATTAAATTCTATCAAACGCTGTTCTCACCCAGTTTCGAAATTATTTACAGTCGAAGCTTCACGCTTTCATAGAATGGCAGAAGTTTTTAATAACGGTGCACCAATTCTCTCACTTTTTTCCGGGATGAAAAAATCTCATTTTTTGTTGTTAAATCCATACATTTAGGCATTAGTTCCCCAGAGAGTTAATCTTTTATCTTGCAGTTTATTTAGCAGGGTACATTGAAATTGGTCATACCGTTGAAAATTAATGGAAATTGCAAGACAATTAATTTTCTACGATATGCGTTCGTACAATTTTTAGTTTAGGGCCATTTAGTTTCGTTCTTCCATTTCCCGGGAACGTCTCGAACGAGATTGGCTCGGTGATTGTACGCGCTTCCTCGTCGTTGCAATTATCTTAATTCGTGAAACGACTCACGCTTCTCTAGTCTCGCGTTACGATCGGTTAATACATATTTCGCTGTCCTTGTCCTAATATACCTGATCAGCCGTGTTAGTAAGATCACTATTAGTAAGATGCACTCGCGTTATGTCTTCATTGATATTGTTATCTCGGGTACGCGTCTCACGTTTAACGGCATCTCCACTTCCAAAGTTTCAATTCCTCGTGTCTAACCGACCAAGGACAGTTAACGATTCGCTCGTGAAACGGTGCTGTTGTCTGACAACTTTTATTGCTGCTGGCAGGCGACGTTCGAGTTTTCGTTATGCTTTGACAATAAAGTTTCATATCGTGTACCGTATCTTTGTCAAACGTCCCGTTTCTCCAGACGAGCTATCTTCGATTTTTATTTCCCGAAATTTATTAAGCCCTATTTCGATGAATTATCGTTCGAATATATTTGTCTCCTGATATGGTAATATCTCTCTTCAAGAACTTCTTCTCTTAATTAAAATGTCAATGTTTACTGAATCTTTTAATTCATTAAGAAACTGCGAATTCAGTGTAAAAAAATTTGTATAACGATATCATCCTCGATGACGCAAGTAACGTTAAATTTGTACCCATTCGGCGTTTAAAAAAGGAGAAATACAATCATAGACTTCTATAATAACAAAAAAAAAAAAAAAAAGGAAACGAAAGGAGCATGAAAAAAAAAGAAGAGAAGCCATCAATCGGATTTGGTGAATTTATTGAACGACGTTTCCCCATTCTCTAATGCCACGGTTTCGGATTGCAAGTTGAAGTTAATGAGTTAATCCAACCTTTACCAGGAAGGATCAATCGGTAGATACTCGTTTGAAGTCACCTTCGGTAAAGGGATTATAGCGCACAGAGAATGAATTCCACGGCAGTATCTGACAAAGAACGAGAGTTACAAAGTGGAATTTTCCGGAGAAGAACAAAGGCCATGGGTATATGAAAAGTACGCGCGGTCGAAAGAACCAAGAACGGATGTGAAAGTTTTCACCGTAAAGTAACGAAACGAATATGTACATCTTTGAAAACGCGTTTTGTTCCGCCTAAACGCGAAGTCGTTCCGGAGTGCTGTTGTATCGGGAGAAACGGGTGATGCTTTGTGACTCGCTTGTAACCAGGAAGAGATATGAATCTGCCATACTTTTACCTATAATGGAACGAAGAATCTACAGTTCGTGCTGAAACTGTGGGTAGGAAATCATTCTGAGGAATGTGCCCTACGAATATTTGAAAAATATCGAATATCCAAGGGAAACGTGCGTAACGACGATGATATAATAGCAGAGATCCTAAAGTATAGCTCCATCGCTTTTATTTCATATCAATTGATAACATTTGTCGTGGAAAGCTTGAATCTCCCTATTAAAAGGCTGAATGATATATTGTTTTCATAATGTATTGCGCTTTTGCGGATTATCTATCCATTGTACATACAGTTTTTCCTGATGTACGAGCTGTTATTATAGAAATTCATGGCTAAAAAGTTTTTAATTTCGGCATAGCTTGTGAATACAAAGGCACGACAGAATGTGGTATAGGAACGTCTATTAAAATAAATTGAAAAGGACATTGAAATATTTATAGGTTAAAATTGAATTTCAGCATCGAACTGAATATTACATTAGCGAATTTTTGCCTCGCGGGTGTTTCACGTTTGTTCAATTATTCCGTCCCAATTATAAATCTTTTAACATCTGTAAAATTAGTTTCTCTTTGAAAGCCTCAATAACGAGGCTAATGTGAGTACATCGAAGGTATTATTGGCAAGTGATTTCTTGGCACGGTTCGCCAGAGGAGATGTGACAAAATTAGATTTTTCCATTTCAGATGCATTCCAGGTCGAATATACCTTTCGACGTCGAAAACGTAAGCAAGCATCTATCGACTTTTGCTCCTTGCCAAGCCACAAATTCGCGTTTCGTGTACTGCGTTCGTTTCAATCGAGATCGTCCTAATCCTAAACCAACAGCTGTGGTTGCTACTGAAATTGAACACTCGAAGAACTGAACGCGTTATCTCGTGTTCTCTGTTGAAGATATTGGTGCATCGATGATAATTTCGTAACCGTGAATCAGCTCGATGGTCAAGATTTCCTTCTGATTCTCTCAATCTCATTCGAAGTTCAATTTTCTTTGATACTTCAACTTCTGTTGTTTGTCCACTTTATATATTCCTTCATTTTCCGAACTCTGACATAACAGATGTTCTTCTTTCTTGATAAACTGAGGCTATTCTTGGACAACGTTTTTACACTTTCTGATGAAAGCTTAGCCTTCGAAGTAGCCTTTCGGTTCGTTTTAACGAGGAATTGAATGTTACTCCATCAGACGTTCAATTTCATGTCATTAAAATTTGTCATCTATCGTCTGAGCTGTTTATCTTTAAAGACTGTACAGTTTGTAAGTAGCGCCTATTCGCGCGATAAAATAATTTCTCCGTCACGGAGCTACTTCTCGCGAAATGTGTTCGAATGCTATCGATCGATTCGAGCGAACAGCTCCGAAAGTTCCGTACGAATGTTCAATGTTGCGTGAAATATGCAGATTGTGAAATTCATGGTGTCTACGTAGAAAAATCGGGCGAAGAAACGCAACGATAAAGGAACAAGAGTTAGATGACAAATATCCATTTCATTGGCCGCATCGTCCGGGCTATTTCCGTTCGCATCATGTCGTTTTACCAATGTTATCACTGTCTCTGGTATTTCTATTACCAAGGAGAAACATCGGAGGATCTTTGACGCCGTTCGCTCCTTTAATGACGTTCTTTAAATTCTTTCGTTTGTACGGGTTTTCAATTTTCTACTGACGCGAACATGGAAGCGCCGCCTCGAGTTTATTATAAAAGAGAAAAATTCGAGCGATTTCATTGCACAAGAGTGCACGCGGAAATTGATAAACTATTTTTGTATCGTAAATGCTCCTTTGGAGCATGTCAAGCGAAAACTTGTCGCGTCTTCGAAAGCGAATTTCTATGAATTCGAAAGGAAAAAGCAATCGAGAAAATTCTATCTATACGATTATAGATTTAAGATATTCTCGGAACGTTGAGCGTATAATCTGTTCTTACTTAATTCCAAATTGAAGAAAAAACACCGAGTCAACTGTTCGTTGTCCCCGATTGATCGGTTTCGAAACGGACCTTATTCGTTCGAAAATATTTAAGGAATTTTCGAATTTCACAGTATTCGCTTTAAATGTTACTAAATATCCTCAATTTTTCCTTCCGATTAAGTAGTCTCTTTCGTTCTTTCAGTCTAAATGTCTCTTTCGTTTTACCCAGTACCATCCTGCGAATTAAACTTCTGCAGCAAGGTAATAAATACGCTTACACGTCACGTAGTTACCTCTACAAAAGATTTGCTTCCCCTGCTCGCGAATGCTTCGTACCACTGTTAACACGACACACCGCCACACCTTACCCCTTTCTCTCTACCCTCCAGCCACATGCTCGATCTCCGGCGTAGTCAAATTTTTCTTCGCTACTTTTCACGCGCTACTACTCTCCTCCGCAACTATTTTTCTTCTTATCTCCTCCGCAATTCCACTTGTCAAACTTTATCGCTACCTCGTGTTTGACTATTGCGTTTTTCAATCGAATTACCACTTCATTCGATTCTCAAGGCGGCCGATTGCCCTGTTATTCCTTCTGTTTGCCATCTTCTTTTTTTTTTTTTTTGCCGATGGCTTGATGTTTTTCAGCTCGTGGGTTTTCCCCTCAACCACTTCTCGTCCCTTTGTCGATTCTTTGTGCCCGGGGGAATACTCCTCCCTCGATATCTTTGTTTGATGTACGTCTGTTTAATTGACGTGGTTTGTCTATCGTCTATTGCTTTCGCGTCTGTTCTTTTTCTTTTTTCTTTTTTTTTTTTTTTTGTCTCTTAGCTAACTTGCGATGGTTGAGTAAACTAACTTTTCAGATTATTCGGCAAAGGACAAGTTTTACAGCGTCTCCTTTTTATCTGTCGTGCTACCTCTGAAGTTTGGAATCGACAATTCTAAAGTTAGTATTTGTCAGGTGGAGAAGTTGTTACAAAAATCAATTATCTTCGAGTTTGACTTATGGAAGGTGCGTATTTCGAATTCTATTGAAATTGAGGACGTCAGGATTTTTTCGAAGGTATATTCTCGATACGTCCACGCAGAGAAACTCATCGCGTTATCTACATCTGCTTCCGATTCTTCGCTAAATTTCTGTCAATTCTTCGTTCCGAAAATATTTCCTCGTAGTAGCAGTAATTCCAGTGATAATAATAACGAAAACATTTTTGCAGCTGTACTTACTTTTTGGTATGTCTGTTTTCCCAACTTTCGCCAGTTTGTCAGTTTGGGCGAACTTAGCAAACATCCCCAGGAAAAACTCAGTGACAGCCGTCCAAAATCGTGGCAGATCGCGCTCTCTACTTTCGCACCCTAATCGCGTGCACACAGTCCACATACTGTTCTTCCGTGTCTCCAATGCTCGAAACTTTGTCACTCGCTATAGACGCGCTCCCGTTCTCAAGAGACGCTGAACTACTAATTCCGCTAATTCACATTCTTATTTATCTCAATTTATGCAGTTATAATAACTTTTGCACGTGTGCACGTTACCGAATTTAAACGAACCTACGAATATTACCAAACTTCGAGTAATATTCTCAATTATTAAGGAAGCATATTTTATTCTAGCGAACTATAGGTAAATTTAAGGACTAGATTAATTTAATCACCCGCAGTCTACGATATCTCCAGCGTGAAATTATCTGGCCGCGAACTTAATCTCCTCAAGATTCGTCCACGAATGAAATCCGTAACCACGTCAGATTCGAGAAGCGACTTCTTTCGCCCTTATCATTCGTCCTGTTGTCGTCTGATGGTCCTCTTCAGTCGGACGGTTTTCGTGCAGCGTTTCGAGCCTCGCATCCGTCCTTGTTCCAGACCAGTCTGGTCGAGCCGCCGCTAGACACCCTCGCGTGTCTGCACTCAAATTAGAATCTCGAGGGCGTTCCTTCTGCTTGCATTGTGATATCAGCTAAACAAAGATAACAGCCGGATGATACGGCTACGAGAGGGAATCTCCTTGTTGCCTGCCGTTTCTGTTTTCGCGAGCTCTTCCGACTTTTTCCTCTGCTGTTTTATTCGCGCTAGTAGCGCTGTATTATTAACAAAAAGAGAGCCAGAGCCAAGAAGAAGCAGGATCCCTCGCTCCTTTCAATTCTGCGCGCCTAAGGGGGCGCGTTATCTTTCATATCTCTTTCATCTTTCCTTGGAAAATCGTGGATGGAAGGCAGATATGGCGGTAACTCGTTCCTTTTTTAACCGCGGCAGAACGTTGGTGTTTTAGTCGAGGGTTGCGGTATTGCAGCTAGTCATTAGAGAATTATTACGTTTCACGTACGTTGTACGATTGTAACCACGGTGGTTTCGTTTATAGATAATTAGAGAGTTTCTGTCGTAGTTTGCATGTAACTAAGTGTATGAACGTGTTTAGCTGAGAATGCAGCTGTGCTTTCGCTTCACTCGACGTACGTATGTGGACGCTTATGTATTTTGATCACACGCGTGCCATTGTCGTTTAATTCTCTTGAATCTTATTCCCTTTACAAAGCAACGTATACAGTTATGTTTCCTACTTACATTCGTGAAGTTATTATTTATTCATTGATTTTATAATAAACATTACTGTTTACTATCCTATCTTATCCTATTTCAGCTACTTGTTTCGACCATTACGTTTCAATATCCCACTGCTTTCACCACTTCGCGCATCTTCTAAAGCGAATTCGATATCGATTAATCCAAAACGTATTAGGAACGAAAGATGATCTCCTCGAACGGACTATTTTTATCAATGCCGAGGGGAAGAGCCAGCGGACGAAGAAAATAAAATTTTATTTTCTGCCGGGACGTGGTCGATCCCCGAATAAAGACACAAACTACAAATGTGGTTGATATTCGTGCTCGTAGAATTTGCGTCGAACGCAAATGTCCCGTAAAAGATCCAAGAATGATTCTTTTGCGCGCGCGAACAACGTGCCCGTTTGGAATGAAATCCCAGTTTCAACATAGTTTCGCCTACGGACGAAATTTCTCGAATGTTTCCGACAAGATGTGAGAAAAGGGACACTCGTTTGACAGATCCTGATACTTTCACCGTCAAATCCTGCTTTTTACCTGTCAAAACGTTCTCAGTTCTATATGGATTTATCGACCAGTTTCGTTGCTCTCGATTTCCAAACAAAGCGCGTTATTCGATTCGTCTAGATTCCGAATTTCGTTTGTAGATTACATCTTATCGTGTCGTGCGCAAAGAAACGTATCGATTATTGACTCGGCCATGAAGAAGCCCGGTTCTATGAACGCGAACGAAAAATCATGCGTACAATCAAACGACGTGTCGTTCTCGTTACTCCCATCGCTTGCTAAACTATATCGACTTCCAATTCGAGGCACTCTCAATCATCCGCTGCACACATTCACCTGAATACCGACTAATCGAAAGGTTTTCAAGTTTCGCGCAATTTCAGAAATGTTCCGTGTCAGCCATGTTCGAAGCGTAACGAAGTCCCTCGAGCATTTCAGTTTCAAAATTTCCGACGCTACAAGCGAACCTGAAATCCCTCAATTTTATGCTTATTACACCGTTCGCGATCTTTTCTACGCGTTTGCGAATTTAATCACGCGGCTACACGGTTACACGTCGGACGTCTGTCGCGAGGAAACACGGTGTCGCTTCGTCTCCGATCCATCGGGGAATCTCGAGATTGCGGCGAGGATGTCGATTCCATCGACGTTAGCGACACACGAGAGAGGAGGAGGGGGTGGTGGTTGGTTGCCGAGCGATTTAAGGGCGTACAAGTTGATGAGAAACTTCCTGTAGCAACCCTTACTCAACGATGTATGGCGTCCATTCCCCGAGGTATATTTAATCTTTCGTTTAATTTCGATAAAAGCCGCGCCACTGGCGAACCAGCCGACCAACGATATCGTGGCACGCGATGTTTGTTTGCTAATGTGCATCGAGCATTAATGAATCTCGACGAAACGAGGCGAGATGCGCCTGGATCGAAGCAGATGGATTCCTTTCTCCCTCTCTCTCTCTCTCTCTCTCTCTCTCTCTCTCTCTCTCTCTCTCTCTCTCTGTCTCTGTCTCTGTCTCTGTCTCTGTCTCTGTCTCTGTCTCTGTCTCTCTTTTTCCGCTCTTTGCAGTACCTTCTCAGGGATTAGGGACGTGCACTTTGCAACCGATATTGAGGAGACTGGTGGCCGCTTTCCTTCGAAGGAGCCGTTGAACGTGATCCAGATGAGGGCCAGTGTCTTACCTTGTGTCAATGTTTCGCGAATTTAAAATTAATAACGCAGTAAGCGCCACGACATTAATACACGCGCTGATGCTTCATACGATGTAGCGTGTTGGTAAAATGATAGGATACAGCAAAAGTATGCAATTTTCTACAAAGTGACGCAAGTTACGGATACGGAAATGGTGTTATAAAGCACTCGGCTATAAATTTAGTCGAGAGAGTTCAACTGAATCAGCCAATGTTCAAACGCAATAAATATCGCCGTTATACAAGTCGCTTGTGCGCAACGTATGAAACATGGTAAAGTTCATTAAAATGATATTACGGATGGCGCACGGTTCCGTAATATCGCGGACGATTGTGATTTGTACATTCAATTTTTCGAGACTCGTGTCTCGGCCGGTTCGTTGGTCTCGTTACTCGTCGCGCAACTTGCCCGTTGCATTCGATTTTATATTTTATGACTACGGCTACGCGTCGATTGAATTAAAACCTTGTTTCAGAGGAGCAAAGGATGCACGGTTGGATCACGCCGCGGAATAGTCGATTTGGAATATCGTCGTCTGGTTTATCGACGAGCTCTCGAGCGCTCGAGATTCCTGTCCCCGGGTACAAAGTGTGAACCTGCATAAACGAATCGAATTATTAAGAGAAAAATCTCTTGTCGTGACGTTCGAAATAACCGATAATTTGCCGTGATGGAATAGTGGAGTGCGAGGTACGTGATAGGCGAACGCTGAGAACAAAATGATAGCGTTAAAAAGAATAACAAATTGTTCAACTATTACGCGCGATATCTATTTTGCTCGGATATAATATTTTCCATTTATTTCGCGATGAAAGTTCTTTGTTCGCCGTGTCATAAACGTCCCGCAAACCAGCGGACGCACGGAATTGCAACAAAACACGCGTTGTTCGCGGAAAAATTCAATGCTTTAACCATCGAACGTTCTCATCAATTCCATACGGTAAAGCGTTTTTCATTTAACCACGCGTTTCAAATGACAAAAGGTTTGTACACTGTTCTCGTTGGGATTTTCGAAATTGAAGTCACCAACGAGCCGATAAGTTAACCGGTATCATCGACTTAAAAAGGGGCGGGGGGAAAAAGAACAACGGTAGGAAATGAACGATAAAACGATGGAATTTATACGCTTACGAGGAGCGTTCGGTGTGAGTTGAAATCGATGTAGGGACGTCGTTGAGATAAGATCGACATGGAGGTATAGATAAAAGCGTCAAATAAAGCGTTCTATCGCTGATGGTCTGGTATTTAATTCGTAATCTCGGCGCTCAATTTTCTGTTTGTTCCTGATGAAAAAAAAATTTTCCACGAACACAATTCTCTCTATACGGAAATACGAAAATATTTCTGCGGAATTTTTAACGATGTGACGAGTCCTTTATGATATTGTGTATTCTTTAATTTTTAAAGGCCGACAGGCTCGATTGCAGGGTCACGTTGCATGAAGAATTGCTTTGAACGGTTTAATAAACAACAACGATTGTTGAACTTCGAAATAAAACCAACGGTAACGTGTTTTACGATTTTGTTTCGAAGAAAATGAAAATATTTTATTAGCGTATTTTACGGCCAGGGAAATTTGTATTTCGCCTTTTACGTTCAAATTACACGAGAAACGAGAGAACACGTGACCTGGCCCTTTTATCGTTAAGACAGGACGCGACTAGTCGTTTTGAATTTCGCAAAACGAAATCGATGAAAGAGAGCAAAGACGAAACGGCCACTGTAAAGGGAAAGAAATTACTCTAAAACGCTGACGTTACCAGAGAAGAGAAAGGAGATTCATTTAATTCGACATAATTACGCATTTCTTTATACTCCTGAGTTAGTTGATATTCAATGTTTGAATCGTAAATTGAAATGATTGAAATTTCTGAGCGACAAAATTGTTTGAAAATAGACAACCTTCTAGGAATATTTATCAATCGGTGTGATAATTCCTAAAAATTCCAAAATATTTGAATAACGCGCTTTCAAAACTTCGATAAATATTTTCCTCCTATATTTACTTTGAAGGAACTGGCTCGATGAGGGGTAATAAATTTGTGTTGCGTTATGAACGTAACAAGGCGCCGGAGCGCATTTCGAAAACGATTAAACGCGTAGGAAATATTTACGAGCAAACAAACGAAATAAATTCGCATCACGGCCGCCTGTAAACAGCGCGTTAACGAAACATTTCCCCTGTATGTACAGGGAAATTTACGTTCATTAGCGAGTTCTGATTTTTCATTTTTGGGACGAGCCGCAAAAATCATGATACACGTGCTTCCAGGCAATTAAGAAAAAACATGAAAAATTACGGCTATAGTTACCGTTTTATTGAATTAGGTTCGATTAAAATGACATTTTCATTTTCCTTGGAATTTTCATTCAATATAAGTCAAATTCAAGAATCGCCTTCCTTTGTAAAGATAATTACAACAGGAAGAAAAACTACATTCGCAATTTTGTTACAATCGAACAAACGTGGAATAAAAATCAGTCTGCGTTGAATTTTATTCGCCTAGTCAAAATGGAAGAGATCCTAGATAAAAGGAAGACGCCATCGAGACGAATCGGTCGATGGGGGCAAGTTGTCGCGACGCACGACGATGGGTACTTCTGCAAGAACTTACGCATGTCTTTTTATGGTAATCGGAAGTGGAAAAAATATATCCAACGGAATTATCGAAGTCGATGTGCTGGCAAGGAGATTATCTCCGTGGGACGGAAAAATACTGACCATGACGCGATAGTCCCGGAAAATCGTGGCTTTCCAACTGGTTGAAACTTTTTTATATTATAGATTCGTCGACTGACTGATCCGCGTCATCGTTATGTCCCGAAGGATATTCAGGGATCAAAACGGATTATATTCGAGAATAGAGGGTGGTAGAGCCACGTTTCGTACAGTTCGATGAAATTTGCACCGTCAAAGTATAGGTTGATGGCGAGAGTGACGGTATCGGAAACCCGATTCAAATATTTCCTGCACCGAGTACGTTGACAATACGCATCCTTGACTGAAGAATATCCTTTGAGGGCGATGAGAATGAAATTCTAATCTAACGATGCTTACAATAGTTTTAACTTGTTTTTAACATTGTCAAGCGGGTAAATTCGTAAATTGTCAAGATTTTCGCGTTTATAGCAGAGATTCCAAATTATCTTCCTATACGCGGCTTCCTTACGTACAACTTTCGTTTGAGATTTAGTTACTCGTTGTTAAAATTGACTTGGTATTGCTGGTTGTAAATGTTTTAATAAACCGGTATATCAGATACGGTTCGTATTTTTCATTATAGGATTTCCATATCCATAAATCGTATAACATTCTTATTTTTATGATTTCGTACGCGTTTGTGCATACAACGATTTGACTTTAAGCCAACTTAGAAATCGTAAACATTCGTTTTATAGGCATCGCATAAAGATTTATTAAGACGCATAAAATTCACGCGAGAGAAGTCATTCTTCCAACTGTACTAAGTCTCTTTCTCCTTTCCAGAATTTAGCGAAGGCTGATCGATCATCTCGGCATTGCCGAAACCGTTTCCTATCAAAGATAATATTATATTAACAAACGTTGACATCGATATTTCCTTTCGCAAATATAAGCTTTCCCGTACAAACTTTTACGAGCGATCGTTAATAGCATTTCAGATTTCGCCAACTGTGATTTATCTTCGGAGGGAAATAAAGACGGAAAAGGAGGCAGGAAGCGAAAGGAAAAGAAAACTCTTGGCCAGATCAGTTTCGATAAAGCAACAAAATGTAGTTGAATTAAATTTAGCGAAAAGTTTGAAAACTCGCGCTTAAGACAAGCCACGCAACTTCGTAGTTAAATATCTTGGTTAAAAAGTTTCTGCCTACTTATCCTCCATCCCCAAGTGGAGATTAGGACGGATTAAAAAAATTCAATTACTTAATGGCGGAAGAAATTGGACCGCGAGAACAGGTTGAGGGAACAGGTTGCCAACGCGTTCCATATTTCACCCTTCTAAAGGGTTCAAAGTGAAAGGGGATATCGGGTCGAACGGTCATGCGAGAGATACAATCTTTTCCTACATCAGAAACAAATATCTCGTTCTTTCTGTGAATCGCTCCGTGTTCCACGATTCGTCTTTTCTTTATTCTCTTGGCTCGAATGACTTTAAAGGATGATGCTGCTTGCAGGAAATCTTAAGCCAAGCTTTGTTTCTCCTTCTTGCTGCTTCCGTTTACCATCGCCTGCATAGTTCGCGGTCATTTTCACGCTAATGCATGGATTTAACGCGTCGAGTTCGTTCGCCTGCTGCCACAATTTTCTTTTTCGTTCTTGTTTCTTTCTATTATCCGCCAGTCCGGAAGAATTGTACGTGAAAAATGATGCTTCGGTTAATTTTAGAGACTCTGATCGATATCGTCTTCGTCTCTCAGTTTCTTGCGTCCAATCTTCTCCGTTCATCGCGCAACAAATCTGCCGTTATTGGTTACGATTCGTTGGAGCAGACGATTTACGAATATCGTCGAGAACTAAGCAGCTTCGTGACAGTATTTGGAAACTTAATCGACGTTACGATCTTTAATACGGAGGACGGAGGAAAAGTTTCTTCGGAAAGCTTTGAAAAATTTGTCCCTTGTTTCACGGTAGCACGTTAACGCGGCTTGTCACGAACTTACACAGTAATGTAATAATAAATTAATAGTGGCCTAGGTACTTTTAAAATTAGAAATTTTCTTCGAAATTCGCGGCCGAGACATTACGTCGATCCCCAGTTGCTTATTTGCATACTTTGTACGGGAGAGTTTCGCGGGCAATGCAAGTTTGTATGCAAAGTTTCGGAGACCGTGCAAAATTCATATCTACGTCATCGATTTCGCCGGCCTCAAGCTCCCGACCGTGTTCTCTTTTGCAGAAAGAATCGTCGGACTGGCTCGGCTTCTGAGATCAGTTTCTTAGAATGCGTCTTAAAGAAAGGCAAGCCGCAGTTTCAAGAAGCTTCATCTGAATTTCCAAGTAACCGTCGACTTTCTCGTTGCTAATTTTTATAGTCTTTGCCGCATTAAACGGTTCGATGCGTTTCTCTAGGAAAGCAAAAAAAAAAAAAGAAAAAAAAAGAAAGAAAAATATTACCTAAGACTAAGTTCTTAAGAATACCTGCGTCTTTATATTTCCACGTATAAATTATTGTCGAGGGATAAACGCGTCGCTTGCTCGCTCTAGACGAGATTCGAATGCTATTCCAAGTAAAGTTCCATGCAAATAAACGTAGCGGAAAGTTCGCCAGCACTTTCTGCTCGTCTTAGTTACAGTATTTACTTGTCTCAAGCTCGAGAAAAGACGCCTGTCTTCTTGTCGCGGATCGCAGAAATAGATTTTTCTAAGTCTTCAAATTATGTTACTTTGTTCGAACCGCCTGGCGATTTGTCAGGGCGAAATATTACGTCGTTCTTGCGTAATTCATAGAAAAATACGTAACGTATCTGACTAACTCAAGCTGAAGCTACTATTTCTATTATCTCTACAGTAGAATTCGACAAGTATTCTAATCATCAAATTCACAGATCAAAGCGAAATGTAATACACCGATCCTAAGCCGATTAACGAAAGCGGCTAATCACTCGATCGATGTAATTGGAATTACTATTCGGCCAACATATTTGCATCGGAACATAAAACAAACTCACGGGCAGTCGTTGCCGATCTGGGATACGATGTCGTGACATGGAAAAAGGCTGCTTTCAAGCAAACCGATGTAAATGTACGTGACGTCTATATCCTGGCTTCCCTATCCAATGCCATTCCTGTCGCAGCACTTTCCTCCTGCACCACCGTTCATCCGCGTGTTAGTCTCTCTCTCTCTCTCTCTCTCTCTCTCTCTCTCTCTGTATGTGTGTCTGTGTCTCTATACGTCAGTCTGTCTCTGTCTATTTCTCTCTCTCTCTCTCTCTCTCTCTCTCTCTCTCTCTCTTTTCCTCTCTAGGACGCGCGCTCGCATACGTCTCCAAGTTCTGG
The DNA here is from genome assembly GCA_014737475.1 of Bombus confusus. Lineage (NCBI taxonomy): Eukaryota > Metazoa > Arthropoda > Insecta > Hymenoptera > Apidae > Bombus > Bombus confusus. The sequence goes on from JACXIV010000153.1 coordinate 1,524,587, forward strand.
AATAGTAAAAATACGATTTGTCAGGGCGACAGTACGGTAAACGTGCAATGAAATCTGAATTCGCTGGGCTCCGGTGACGGTGCACTGAAGATTTTGATAGCGGAATAAATTTCGTCTCTCGCATGTCGGGAGAACGATTTCCACGTCCGTTCGGACCCCGTTTATCAGAATCAACTCTACGAGTAATTTCCCCCTCTTCTCATATTTCAATAGCGAGCATAATTCAGTTTCAGAGATTAGAAATTTCCTTAGATACATCCGCTAAACCACAGACATTTTCCAAGAGTTCGATTTAACTTCCACGGGGAAAATGTTCGTGCGTCCATCGTTGGAATTTTTCACTTTGCCAGTTTCGATGTGTCACCGTCCATAAGTATCCACGGTTTCGTCAATTTTCTTAACCGATCGATGGGTAAACGTCCATCGATATTCGTACTTTCCATAGAACTAAGCATAAATGACAGTAATTTATCGGCTTGAAACTTCTATTCCGACATTCTACCGTGCACGCTTATTACAATAGAGAAAAACGGACAAATCGCCCTTAACGTTCGAATTTGATCGACATGCCGCCGCAGACAAACGATCGTCCGAATGTTTTCGAACGCGTCGTATATGATTCACCGAGAGATTGACCGGGATATCGAAGTTAGAAATTCTTTGGACAGCAGACGGGGGAAACGTTTCACGTCAGTTTCAATATCGCCGCGGAAAGACAATATCCGGGAGGTGAAATTAGAAGAAGCAGAGAAAACGGCCTGTTAAAGGTCTCGAGGATGAAACGAATTTTATTATTTCCCGTCCGCGTAGCGCTTCTTAATTTCTTTCTTATACAACGCGTCTTGTTTCCGTCATGATCAAAAGTTCGCAATTCCTTGAAAAATAGAAACGAACGTTTCTCATCTTCCTCGTTCTCTTTTCTTTGCCTTCTTTCATCTCCTCTCCTCGTGTCACTTGTTCTTCGGCGATTCTTGGTCCCGGTGCGAGTCTGTCGATTGTAATTCGGCATAATAGCCGCTACAATTAGAGAAATGGAGACGGATCCGGTATCGAAAGCGGCTGTGATCGTTGTGGGAAAATTCGAAAGGCCGCGCGTGCATGGACACGAGCCCCGGTACAAACACGAACGCGAACACGAAACCGGTTCCTCTCATACTCCTGACGAATCACATTTCATTATAGCTGCGATTCGATTATGCAGATGCGAATTTACCGTTCCTAATTCGCCATTATTCGCGACAATCCGCGGACGACGACGAATAGAGTGGCTACGAATATAATTACATTTCTTTTGTCGCGTGAGTCTTCTCTGCCTGTATTCTCGTCAACCAATCCCGCTCGAAATTCACGGTTCAAAGCGGGCCCACCCTTGTTTCTCACCCTTCTGCGTTATTTTTTTTCCTTTTTCCTCGCCACTGCGCGAGTATACTCGTCGAGCACGAGGTTTAATAGAATTTTACGAGTATACAAAGTTAAGTAGGGTGGAAGTGGAGTTTTATTGATCGGCTAGAAGCGAAGCCGTTCCGCGTATTCCTTCTTCGGCGTGCTCGCAATCGTGACCGATTCCATTATGCCTTATCGCGCAATTATTTCTGCAGGGAATTTCGCCGACAGTTAGTATTCCATGTAACTTCGTACTTACTTCTACCGCGTACAGAATATTTTTTTTTTATCGTACAGAGCGAAAGAGAAATATAACCGACTCTATAAAGTGATTCTACCTGGAAAAAGGAATCGAAGGTGTAGAACGGGCTTTTTTTCGTAAGCAGAACTTTTTTTATCTTTAAAGCATAGAGCGTATCTTGCGGCGAAACCTAAGTTCATTATTTAGAGTTTTCCGTGTCTCGTTTTTCTCGACCTCGATAGAACACCAAGAGCTATGCCAACATTAAAATGTTTTATCGATACTTCAACAAGGAATGCTCTTTTATCCCGAGAAACAAAGCGTCGTCTTTCACGAGGAGGATTGCTCATCCGTTCATCACGTTAACGCTTTCGACTTGCTTTCGATTTATTTGCTCATCCCCTCATAAATCCGATTAATCGTTCAATTTGCAATCGAATACGCAGTTATCTGACCTTAATTGTCGAAAGAAATGGAGGAAACAAACGAGAGTGTGATACCGGAGGAATTACAGTTTTGAATAAATAACCAGATTTCCTTCGCTCTCCGATCCTCGTCCACCCTTCTCTCGGTTGATCTTTCCGCAACGTTAAATATTTTCATATCCTCCCAGCCTTTCAAACAGCATCCTAATACAATGAACTCGCCCACTAAAATTTCTTGATCCGTTCACCGTCTATCGGTCGAATACTTTATTTCCCTGTGAAACGAATCGTCGAACGTTTTCGAATAAAAACACATCTGCCACGAGGGAACATTGTAACGATCGTTGCAGTAAATACGTTGTAAAAGCGGAGAAAATGAAATGCATCGCGATGCCAGGCTTCATTTCATTGAAAGCTTCTCTTGGATTAAAAGAATCCGTCGACGAATAAAATTTCCAACGTTCTTGAACGCGACGCACGGATTTCGAGTAGATGGCGGCGACGCGCGTCGTCGCGTGCTATTTATCATCGATCCACGGAAAATGGGTCCTCGCATCGTCGTCAAATCTTTATTTTATTATTCGCGCGGTCCTCATTGGCGATATTGCAGGGACACTTTTCCGCTCGATATCAATATTAGACCATCTGGCATTCCATTAAAATTCGCATCACCAAGAGCACTCACGCCGTGAATCTATTCCATATTTTCACGTTATCGATAGAGGACGATTCCCGAGTGGTCGACCGGAGCCAACTTCCACGCTACAAGACGTTGCAACTGTTCCGTGTACCGACGCCAAAACATTTCTGCCAGATTCCAAAACTTGTTCCTGATAAGTTATATCGACGATGCGTCGCGACGAACGATTACCGACAGCGTAGTCGGCGTTAGGCGATAATGAAAATTCGATCGCATATGCGAAATAATGCGACGTAAACACGGTACGAGCTTTCCGATCGAAATTTAATGAAATACAAGTGCGACGGGGAAATGAAATTAGCAACATTTAATATTTACTGCGTCGTTCGTATTCGCATGACGATCTTGATTGAAATTATATTCGATATTAATGGATATTTTTGGTCAGTGCACGGCTGACTCGGCAAATACAAGATATTATTCTCGATAAACAACGTGCGATCGGACTGAAACAATTTTGTCGTGCTTAGTTGGCGACTCCACCATTTACATACTAGTGCCGTTTGTTATCTCTGTTTGGAACTTTTACATCGTCAAATTAAGTGTACGGGTTGGTTTCGAAATTACTCGTACACGTTCTCCATTACTTTTATTTTTATTTTCTGCTAGTCGTTTGCTTGCTTAAGAGAGGCAGCAGGGAGAACCAATGCATTCGTGGGATTTCTCCAAGCAAGTTATTATTTCGGCTATTCTCCAAGTGAATTTAAATTAGATGGAGGAAGTTAAGGAAGTATATAAAGTAGAAGTTTCGGAAAAATAAGGAAAAAAAAAGACACAGATTTTTAAATAAGTATAGTCACGGAAGAGTAAGTGTAACGAAGTTTTAATGCTCAAAGTAATGTGCTACTCTCCCCATGAAAGTTCCTTCAGACTTCACGCGTTACAGTGGTTAACAGTAATAATCTGGAGAGTTTATGCGTAATAAAACTAAAAATTTCCTTGCTATTAAATATAAAGGCGATATTAATAGAAAGTTACGTATTGAAAACGATCGATGCGTTATTTTAAAAATTATTCTTCCAATTTAACCCAGATTACCGTCGAAAGAACGATGCCGTAGCTGACGCGAGTATCGTTCGTCTTCTCTCAATTAGTTTTGTTCTTGCGACTTATACGCTCGCTCGATCATCCTCTTTATAATACGAGTGGTATCGAGTGCATAAATAGTTTACGAGCTGCTCGTAAGTTTTTTTTTTTTTTTACTGCGTTGCTCGTTGCTTCTTTCGCAATTTGGCGTAATTGCATGAAAGCTGCATAACCGTATGAACGCTTATGCTTTAAAAATCGATTTATCGGTATGTTTGGGAATTCCTGCTTATTAATCGCTATTGCGATATATTAATTATCGATGCTTCCGTCCTTCCGCGTAATTGTGCATCTTTTACGACCAATGCTACTGAATAAACATATCCGTAGAATATCGTATTGTAATTTCCTTTAACGTATACCGCCTATTTACTAACTACACCTCGACGATGTTAATGAAAGAGCTGTTTCTCCTGCGATTAAAGAAATGAACCTGTTTCGTTTTGCCTGTCGTAGCTGTTAATCCTTCTCGTTAACGTACACGTTTAAACAACTATTTTGAGATACCTTTTTAAACTCTTATTTCCTTCATCGACATCGCTCTTGTTTCCAACGTCCTTCCGCAACATTTTCTTTTCACCACCACCACCAGCACCACCACAAAGTACCTTCGAACTTGCTTTTAAACGGCATGTTTTTATACCCCGGGCTCGTCGAAGAACACGTTGGCATAACTCGGTTGTTCCATTCGCAGAGCGAAAGCTCCGGTATAACGTGTGTCTGCTACTGAAGCACAACCGTGTGATCTTCTTGTCTGGGTAATTCGGCGAACGCAAGCTCGACGCTGTACAGGCACGAGAAGCTTTCTCTGTGGTTCGAATCGAAACGCGTCGAGTCAACGTAACGTCAGGGAAGGATTCGCGATATATCTATTACGTCTTCAGACTTCTGCAGAGCTATGAAGTTTCTGCGTGCTTGTTACGCTTCCTGCAGATAAATTACTATCGGAAAAAACGTGTTTGCACGTATGAACCAAGGAATAGAACTACCAACGATATTTTAGTTGATAAAACGTCAAAGGAGATGACAGTTCTATGGATCGTTATACGCTGTATAGCGCACAATGCGCGTGGTTACGTTTGGTCGACGAAGACAGATTAAGTTTCACAAGTTTCTAACAGCAAGAACCAGTGGTATAAACCTGCGAACATGATTTAACTTAGTTCTGAGGTAGGTTAATACAATACGACAAAGTTAATAACGTGTCGTCAAAGTTGCTCGAAGATACAAGTGATCTCTCTTCCGCGTTGCTTATATTTTACTTTCTATCAATGTTCGTTTAAGTATGAATCGTTTATGAAAATACTCGAAATCAACTTAGCTCGAACAGATTCGTTCTCGTTAACAACTTAACGAATTTTCTAGCAGACACGTTTGTTTCGCATCTTCGCAATGATCACAGAGGAAATAAAATTGCACGTACAAACGCGAAACGATAAGATCTAAACCACGTATAATATCTGTATCTCGTTGTTGGCATAGTTAAATTACTGCAGAACTTTTACCTTATCTATTCTTACACTTCCATTACGGGACAAACTGCTCTTTTAAATTTATGTTACTTGTGATTCCATTGTTGGCAACAAAATAATTCTCCCGCGTAAAGTACAATCTAGCGGGTAGATGTTTTCGTTCCGTCGCGTCGCTTCGTCAGCATATATTATCCATGACTGGTCCCAGCGAAAATGAAACAATCCGTCGTAAAAGCCGATGCGCGCTGTTTTCATTTCACGGTCGAATATAAATATAATAGCTGTCTAACATATGCGCAAGTCGAATCGTCTGTTTCTCGACCAGAGAAGCCAGGCATGGAAAAAAAAAGAGAAGAAGCTAAAAGGGAAAGACAAGGAAAGGAACGAAACGAAGGAAATAAGCGGGAAAAGAGACGAGAGCCAGGTCGCGGATATTTTTCAAACAGGCATCATCTACCACTTTGCGGCTCGTATCTTTTTCGTACGTTCATTTGTAAACATATATGTATGTACATACATCCATAATGACGAACAGCGCGTACAATCTGTAGACATACATATGCAAATAGAGATTGTTCATCCGGGTGTCCGCGCGGCCGTGCGCGCTCGTACGTCCCATCCATATGGAAAAACATTGCAAGTTTAGATTGATGAGTATCTCGTTCGTTTGTCAGTCGAGTATCGAAGCTCGCGTAGATTGCGTTACAAATAGATATATACAGTTGAGGAGGGAAGAAACGAAGGTTGTATCATACAAGTTATAAAATCTCGATAACGAGGATGATGTAGCGCGCGTGATCCAGCGTGGCAGATCTCTGGCCGTGAACGGATTTTAGAAATATCTAAATATCGTAACTGTTGCGAAAGCGCGATCGACGATTCGAAACAAATCTGACATTCGGTCAATTTACGGTCTATGGCGTACGCACGAACTCCGTTTGCTAGGTGAATCGAAATAAGGGACAACTCGAACGTTATAGATCACGAACAAATTTGTATCCTTCAGGAAACTAAATGGAACTAAGTGGCTGCGTTTGACAATCCTACGATCGTTGTTAACAGGCAAAAGTGCTTCCGACTGTTGATTTAGTTGACAAACTTTATGCGATGTTGCTCGATACGAAGGTAGGATAGAGGAGAAGTGAAAGCGCATTGAAGTTTCGGGCAAAGTTTAACTTATAGTAGAGTCGCGGAGTTCGTAGAGCTGATTGGATAGCATGTAGCTACGTTAAGACGAATTACATGGCAATCTTGTTATATTAAAATTCCGGGAATTACGTTTCGCTTAGAAACGAGTTATTTTGCTAGTATTGCAGGCAACGCGATATACAGCGAAATTTTTGATAGAAACTTCTATAGGATTGGTTGGAATTCGGATATTTTCCATGAAAGCCGCTTCCGCCATATAGAGACCGATGTTTTCTCTCTCTTTTTTTTTTTTTTTTCGAGAAAAATAGAAGTTTGATACCAGTGTAAAAGGCGTACGAATTAAAAATCGTAATGCAATCTACTGGAAACATCAACTGGCACGAGTTCTCTTTTTTTCCTTTTCGAAACTATGGCAGTTATGCCGCGAACAAAGATCGACGAAATTTTATTTCAAACGTGTTGTTCGTATTGTTCGCTATATTCATCCGGCATTTTGATAACTCGATTAAGTTTTATGCTTGCAGTTAATTTATGTAGTACGAAATATCGTATAACAGTTTGATATTCCTAAATGTAACGATTTTTTCCTCTATTCGTATCTAATGACCAAATTCTTGTAAAATGTTGGAACTCGAATCGTCGTATTTATTCCGCGCACTTTTCCAGGGAAATTCCTTACTCCGAAACTTGATTGATTGCGTACACATCGCGTGACGTGTAACTGCAAAAATACTTTACCATTTTATGGCCGAAAACCACCGGTAAAAACGGATTCTCGCTTGTAAGTTACATTTCCATATCGTTGATATCGTCAAATTTCCATTATTCCCTGGTTAATTCGCGTTCTGAACGGAAACATCGGTTCGCTGATACCGAGCAAACAAGTTCACCGTATTATTCGCACGATACTTTAGACTGCTTTTAAGAAAGTAACTAACAAGTATAGTTGTTTAATCGTTTCTACGATGATAGAATAAATATTCCTAACAGGCAGACAGTGACTGAATATATTCGTGCAATTGTCTTCAAATCACAGCTTAGGAACAGTTTCCGATACTGGTGCTTTTGAATATCATAATGGAAATTATATTGCTTGTTTTCCAAGCAATCAATCAAAACTGTCTTCCCTTTACCTTGTTAGGTGCGTTGCATATAGCCTATAAGAACTACTGTTCTTCATCAATCAAGCTTGTATTTGTCCCAATTAATCATACTAAAATACAACAACTTAATCCTCAATTTATTAACGGTAATAATCCCGAAGCTGAAATTCTGTCGCACTAATTACCATCGAACGCAAATCATAGGAACTCTAATTACGTTGTCACTTTTTATACGAGGTATGCCAAATTTTGTACAACGTCCTTTTACGGGACTAACGAAACTGCCCTGCTACTGCTAATTTTGCGAGCTATAACGACGACTCGTACGAGATATCGCAAAGCTCCACTTGGGTATTTTTAGACTCGCTAACCGATAATTTCAGTGCAGATCGACCGATGAAGTATGCGGTTATCGTAGCTGGTAGTCCTCAAACACACGGTTTCTCTAAGTACCTCTTACCTAGATCTTCGTCCGATCGAGCGCTGATCGATGAAGGGACAGAAGCACCTGCATCCTTTGACGAAGCGAATCAGTGATCCGCTTAGTCTCAAGTAGTTCATCTTCGAGAACGTACTTGTTCGACGGCTACGGGGACCGAATGCTTCGACTTGTTGCCAGTTCGCCAGACGAATTATCGAATTGAAAATTTTGCTGACCGGTGATCAAAGCTTTTCCACTCGTATTCGATGGAAAGGTTCGATGATATGCGAGCCAGAAAATCCTCGATTGTTTACCGAGGCGCGTTTCGGTTTCTTTACGATGAAACGTTTTATCATCGCGACAGCATCGGCGTATTGGTGTCGGTGCGAGTGGTACAGCGTATAGCAAACGACATAGCTTAATTCCATTGAAAAGTATATCCATGTTCACCACAGCGTGTTAAATATTGAAAAGTTAGATATGCCAAGAGAGAGAAAGAGAGAGAGAAAACAGAATGGACGAACGAAATTACGTATGTCGATGTTAATCCGGATTCCTTAATACGTTCGTAGCATTATAGATAGCTCGCCTCGGCGCGAATAATATGGAGAGTTAGCGGGATAATACATATTCATTAGAATAACAAAGTAGGGACAAACGAGTATTACACGGCAGAGCTCGTGTAAGCACTCGCGTGAAATAACAAATATCGTGCGAAGAAACGAAACTACATCATGGTGTATCGCTGAGAGTAACGTAACAGGCTTGTCAAATGAAACGAGGTATTTTACAAAAATGAGTGGTCAAATTTAAACGAGATCTTCTTACGAAATGATAACTTCTCGCCGATTTAACAGGTACAGAAATTATTGCTTCTAAATTTAAGTGAATTTAAGCGATTCGTTTTTCAGAATTGCGGGTCGTAGCCGGAATCGTCATTTTGAAAGTATACGGCCTCGATTGTATGAAAGGAGAAAATAATTTCCAACACGCGTGAATGAAATTTTGCTAAAACAACGTCGACGTCGCCTCGATACGCTTTGTCTATTGTGTTCCTTTACTACTCTGAAGCAGCAAGCCGAGAATTGTAACCCGCATAACGAAACCCTTTAACCGTGCCTCAAACGAGCCGTAGATCTATCGTGCTCCGTTTGCCTGTAGGATCCACTTAGCACAGTGGAAGACGGGGGTGAAGTGAATGAAATCGAATTGTCATTGCACGGTCAAACAGACGTCTGCATCTATCCTGCATGAAGGACTTCGTTTCCCTTTGATAGGAAAGTAGTTCAAGAACCGTACGGATCAGACTTTCAGCGACCAGGGATTTCTGACTCTCCTGAACCAGTTCGTGAGCGGTAGGCAAATACGTATTATTAACTTAAAAATCGTCCATTGGATTTGTATATATAGAAGCAACTTACTACGGTATCTCATTTTCTATAATTGATAGGAAAATTATCTAACTTGCTAATTCTTTAGAATCTGTTAGCGAAATACGATGTTTCATGGGTGTGTTCCGTGGATGCAAAGCAAATGTATTAAATACGATTAAGTTGATCTTTATTTTATCAATTTCCACATAACGTTTGCTGAAATAGCAAAGCCAGTTTTATTTGTGATACGAAGCGAATACTTGATACATATATCATTAATTCAATTTCAATTTATTGAAATTTATATTATTATTATGACCGGATATATAGCAAACGATCGCGATCGAAAGTGGCCATATATTCGGAGAGATGATTTTCCAGAAATTGGATCAAATTATCCCACTCGTACTCTCTCTCTCTCTCTCCCTCTCTATGGTATTCTACCGTACGAGTGAGACAGAATATGTAGAGGGTAATAAGATACTGTAGAACTAGGTCATCTCTCTCTCTCTCTCTCTCTCTCTCTTCCTGTCTCACTCCTAATCATATATTAGATCAGTTAATAAAATATATATTCATGTTTGGTATCATTTTGATACCAAATCGTACTTGTAATAAGAAATAAAGAAATTATATTTTTTTTTTATTCTGATACCGGGTAGAATTAAATCGATGCGGATCGTAGATGGAGGAATCGTCTCAAGTTGCAGGAATTGGCGCTGATAACACCTGGCTATATATCCGGACACTACATCATTTATGAAAATTCTTGATCGATCAGTGGATGACTCGAAGTTACGTAAAAATTTTATTTCTACCAATGCTTTTGGATTTATCTACCTGATTTTTCCGTATTTTCCGAGAAAATATTCCTTTATCGTGGCTATCAGTTTACTTTGATCCAATAACATCTTGCGTTCCGTAGTCTGCTGATGTTTTGCCACGACTGATTGTACAGGGTCTAGTCCAACATGTCTCTTATATTCCTCTGGTCGTTTGTTTCTTCCATATCTTCCAGCTTCTTCGATATGTGTGCTGTATATGTATTTCTCGCCGATGGTTTGGAAAGTATATAAGCGTACCATGCTCCAGCGGGAAGGTATATATTTATGAGGGTGTTTTAACGATGCGTGAACTGCAATTTGGTAGACAAGGTGCAAAAAAAAAAAGAGCAGAGCTCGTAAATGTGTAACTCGATTCGAAAAATGTTCGTATGTTTTAAAAGATTGCGAGAACAAACGAGAAAAAGAAAGAGAAGGGAAGAAAGACAGAAAAAAACGAGCGGGACAAGGGTGATAAGGATATTTCACAACTGTTTTTGCTTCGTTATTTCGTATAATTAAAGATATTCTGCTAGATTTTCGATTTTATACGCTCTGACAGTTCGCTATCTGGTTGTTAATAATGTAGTTAGTAATCGATACTCTATGCCTTTATGCAAATTCCGTCAAAGTTGTGATACAATAATTACGCTGGTAATTACAGCACTAATTACAGTGTTTGGCTTAACGACTACGATAGAAATAAGATATATAGGAAACAAGTGGCGTTAATTGTAATTTAATCTGATAACTTATTAATATAGAGATCCACGTGCAAATTATATCCGAATCGTGCAATTTAAGAAAATTGAACTGCCGCCATTTGATTTACAGTAACCAGTGCGGCAATCGATATTTACCTTGATAACGGATGATATGGTTGTCGATCGGTACAGTAGGTGTAATATCTCATTTTACTTTGAACACGCGCCGACGTCGATATTAATATAATAATATATAGTAGTAGTACTGCGCCGATATCGGAAATATTGATTCCAACACGAAACGTTTCTCCAAGATTTATTAACGACTTGGTATAACTGTTTATTATACTTCACAGAATATGGTAGCTTTCTTTTTGAGGTTCAATGAAACAAATTTCTTATATTTCCAAAAGGATTTTACGATGCACAAAATATATGTTATTTTTACACTGCACTAATCTCAAAAAATTACGTTTTTGGCATTTTAATTAACTCAAGTAATGTTTGTCTGAAAATATCCTCGGCGTAATTTATATGACAAAAGCCACGGACAGACGGTGGATCTTGTCACGTTGCTTGCAAAACACGTCTGACAATAAACTGCTGTTTCCGCCTGTTTTCTTACGTCTTCGTCTCTTCCATGTTTCTCAACCGTTCCTACGATTCAATTATACATTTTTCCTCGAGTATCTTCTAACGAATGTTCGGATTAATGTTACAAAACTTTTCAGTAGTTCCATTAAATCTGTTTAAAGTCGTTCGCCAACGTTCCATCTATTACGAGACGATTGAAAACTTTCTTTTCAATACAAGGCAATAATACGATGAGGTAATTATATATGATATGACAATGTATTTCACAAAGTGTAGCTTTCAATTACATCGATACACACCTGCAGAGTCCTTAGAATTCAGTGAAATAAAACTTCACTCACATCAATTCTATTATATCATTCTGACACAGGTAATTTATTATCAATTATAAAAATATACATATTTTAATTACGTATGATCGTTATTTGTACTTTTACTTAATTTGTCGAAAGCAGCAACTAACCGTAAGATATTAAAAGGATTGCGCAGAAATTTTATTTACCTTTACGAATCGCAATGCATCAATATTCTTCTTAATTCGTATATAGATTATGCTCGGCATAATCAACGATGGCAAGAAATTAGCAGAGAGATAAAGATATTTTCGCGTTGAATTTTGGAATGTACGTGCCCCGGAAATGTTTGCCTACGCTTCCTCGCGCTCATAAAGGAATTTAATTTTTATCGCCGACATCGTCGTAGAGATGTTCATCTTTATATAGCGCAAATGGTTGTTTACGACAAAACGCACGTCGGCATAAAACACCGAAGAAGGAGTACACGCGGTAAAATAATAAAAAAATATCGCCACGCATCCCTGCGCGACGTGAAGCGCGCTTGTTTAAACGCCGACCGTAAAGTGACTTTTAATTTGTTTAAAAACGGAACGAATTTCTACGGGGCGTATCTCAGAAAGCGAGTTATTTACTGCATTCATTAAACTCCGTGAACAGCTGCAAATGAAGTAATGCGCGCACTTCGTTATCCGCCCCTTATATATCGGTCTAAGGACCGAGGTCTTCTTTAAACTTGTACAACGAAAATCTACGGCCGGTGCTAATTAAAATTATACCCTCGATATTCCCTCGCGAGATTGAATTTACATTTTCACGCGGTTCGTTGCTCAATCACGCTAACTTTCCGGCACGATCTTTTCATAAAAATTCGACGTACTAAGGAAATAGCTACGGAAAGTTTAATCCGATGAACGCCAGGCAACCGAGAGTCGAGTAGTCGAGTAAAATATCTACAATATGCTTCACACGCGGTTCCTTACATACGTGTGCGTGCATAAACATAGAAATCCGCGAACTTACGCCTCGCTTCGACTGAATCGCTCAATAGCCGAATTGCTATTTTCCGCTCTTATTTTTTGCTTGGTATTCGAGTGGCACATCGCCGAAGAACAGCAACCGCGTCAACATGGAAACAAGGGATGGTACCTGCTTCTTCTGGTGGAACGATTCCTTGTGCGGTGTGAACGATTGATAATCGATCGAAACACGTCGGATCACGGCAGTCATCATCCTTAACAGATCGTGGGTTTTCCAGTTTTTATTCAGCTCTTGACAAAGAGCCTGTATGAACCAGGAACCATTGTCCGGATTTCGCCACGAGTAAAAACCTGAAATTCATAGAAGAACAGTTTTCTGATGAGAACGTGCTCTAACTCGTTTCGCTTCTCTCTCTCTCTCTCTCTCTCTCTCTCTCTGTATTTGTACACGTATATTGTACATATGTGTACGTACATTGTACATATGCGCACGTTATAGGCAGATGCAAGTAGAAAAGATCGCTTTACACATTTCCAGCAAAATCACAGAGTTTGTCATAAATGAAACGCTCGCATCAGAGCTATCTCTCCCCAAAGAGATGCTGCGGGTCGGAGAAGTGGCTTGCAATAAATAGCGTTTCAGAATTCGAGTATACTATTAGGGCTTGGAGGAGAGCATTTATGCGGAATGTACGATTCGGTGTTGTTGTATATCTTTGCGAATCGACTGCAGCAGCCTTTCGAATTACTTCTGCTAAACCGACCAGCCATTAAGGCCGATCTTTAGCCACCGGTTACGCGGACGTGGTTTATGAAACCAACTAATGACCTCATCAAGGACCGTTCATCACCTAAGAATACGGCATCTTTATAAACGCAATCAGGCAACAAAAATAAGAGAGGGGACCAAGTAACCGACTGCTGCTGCTCGTACAAACTCGTTTACAACTGTTTAATCCACGAGTTTCGTTCATGGCTTTTTCGATTTCTTGCGCGTTCACGACTTCCTAAGATGATAGTAGTAGCATCGGAACGAGAGCGAATTATCGTTAGCAGCAGAAAGGAATATATGGAGTGTCGCAAATGTATGCAGCTATTTAAATGGTCGAATACGAGGCTGATATATGAGAGTGATACAGTATCGTGCAACGTAGAGAATTTAAACGGCTAAGGATAACGATGTTTCGTCTTATACCATATATATTATATAATGTTACTTACATCATCGAAGTTTATCTGTATAAAATCTTTAGAAAAATCTTTGTAAATGATTCACGAACAAACAACGTCAGAAACCAGTTTCTTCCGACTAACCCGATGGATGGCGTCCTTTTTCATATACAGGCTCCAGCAAACTTAGAAATATTCCTCTCTTGGAAGAAATATTCTACCAAAAAATTTGGTGAAAAAAGATTTCCACCGCAACGCCTGCGTCCTATTAAATTCTTCCATTGCGTTCACTTGGAACGTACACGGAAGCCATTACGGCGGGAGCGTCAATTATGATGAACGAAGACTGAAAACGTTAGAGGCACGCGAAAGTTTCATCTCGCAGCTTATGATGGATCGAGCGTTAGATGAAAATATATTTTCTGCGGGGGCTCGAGTCGCAGCAGCAGGAAAATAATTGCGGTCTAACAATGGGCGGAAGCGGCAGAGACAAAGGGAAGGAAGGCGTTACCATCAGAACGCTAATGCAACGCGGAGAAGACGAGTAGCGGTACCATTGTCGCGTTCCATAATCGTCATCGTTCGCAAGAAACATTTTCGTTATGAACGTGCCGAGACACTAGCCATTCGCGTTTCAATGTATAACTGATGTACTCTGCAACCTACGCTTGCCGTACGTTGTTACCATATTGTTTAAGTGACAGTCGCACCGCGGATAGCAGCGCCATCAACGCTTTAAAGCAGATCTTTTCACGAGCGACGTGTTATTCGATGCTCGCCATGTCTGAATAATTGAAATGGTAAACGATGTAGTAAATGCGTAAAGAGAAGAAACGAAACGATTTTATGTTAGTAGGGTGTGTATTATAGATTCTACTACTGAAATATGACGAAAAGGATACAAGTTTAACTTTCACGCATTATTTTAGCGTAATATTCGAAATAACAACCCCTTCGATACTTCGGCGACCGTGAGACTAATTTTTGAACCATCAGTTGGGCCGTAGAAATCAATTTCAGCGAAGATAATCTGCGATAAATCCAATGCCATTAGCGCGTGTCGCTTCTAAATCGCTAATCGCTAATAAATCGGCAATAAATCACTTGCAGACAAATCAATTTCTTAAAACGATCCTTCTCGAGACGTGGAAGAATCGCAGCTGCAGGTCCAGTCGTGTCTCTTTATCATTCGACGAGAGAAGAAAGGATCCTGAAAAAGTTCACGAGATGAGCTGAAGTGGAGAGCAGCGTTCTTTAAAAGCAGCAGTCCTTCGCGAAGTTTTTTCGTCGCCGTACGACGAATCGTCTTCTCATCGTTATTCGCGGGTACTTTTCGTTCGAGCTTACCGCCTCTCCGCCAGGCACTTTATTCCTCGATATCGATCACGATAGACGAGGAACGAAGCGAATATTCTCTTAACGCAGCTGTTAGGCATGTGTACACGGTCTGACCATCACGCAAATCACGATAAAATAAACGAAGGCTTGCAAAAATCCGATAAGCTAGTGAACGTGCATGCCTCTCCATATATATTGTATAGCGTTCGAGATATATCAGATAGGTTAAAATAAAAATAGTTTAAAATAGGCTGAAACGGTGAAATAAATCATTGTTCTGAATAAAAGGATGAAAAACAAAATTTTTAACAGAATGTACCTCTAATTGGCGATAAGGTTTATAATGCTTTCGAAGAATGCTCGTTTTGTTCCTCTAAAGAATTCTAAAAGAATGTCCGAGGAATTCGCTCCACGTTTTTCGTAATATTGGCAAAAATGTCAAAAAGCTTGACTTTTACAGGAGACGATACAATTTTAGTTGGATGAAAAAGTGGATTGCTCCTCTGCAATTGCTGGTAGTGTTTATGAAATATTGATTTAATAAAATCTTGTTTAAAATAAAAAAGTAAATATTGACTTAAAACTGTGCGATACGCCTCTCTATAATTCAGCCATCTATTTCGTAGCCAACATTTTGAAGCGTACATTTCCACGAAATCCTATATTTATCGAAACACATGTCGTCCGAATTTTATCAGTATACTGCTATTAAATGATTGCATAATTGGTTTCGTGTAACGTGTGATTTTTTTCAGGAAGCTCGTTTGCTTCGCTAGTCCCATCATAGAAGTTCTTAAAGCAATTATATTTGAAACGGGATCTCATCGCACAGTTAATAGTTGTACAAATCTTGGTAATTCTTTGATAACTACGTATAAATTGGCAGATTTGCAACGTGACGTCATCGGAAGAGATATTTCACTGATAATTGATTCATTTCAGTAAATGCGAATCTAATTTTGCAATGTTCGATCGTACTTCAGTCACCTTTCGTACGAATCTGAAATCCGACTACTCGCATGGATACGATATTTCCCGTGCCATTCAACCGGACTTATATTACATGGAATACGATCGGTTGTAACGATGTAATTATGAAGCACGGTGGAGTCACCAATCATTATTTGATATCGCGACTGATATCGGTGCCGGCCAATTCACGAATAAACGCGCAACGCCGTTCGTGTAGCTCTATGCTTGTCCCGTAACGAAATCTGTAACGATTCCTGTTGTCGTCGGAATATATATAACAATGATTTACCACGCACCGAGCTATTTCAAAAGCAGCTGGACGCTTCTATGCGAGAACATTTCCACGCGAACGGTGTGCTGACACCGGCGTAAAATACATACAAAGCTGGAAAATGTTGTACGCCAACAACGAGCCGCTCGCTGCGCGGTGCTATGTGGCCACGTGTTTTCACCTCATTCAATATACACGGAACAATCACGGTTCTTTGTCACCAGAAACCATGAGAATGTTATCAAATAATTTCGTTAACAATCCGATTGGCCGTTATCCTGTTTGCAGCTCGAGAACATGCGTATTTAGTACCCGTATGTATACATATAAATGGGTTCCTATGCAGGGACTGAGATTATTATTATTAAGAGATGTTATTTTAACTGGCGCGATATTTCCAGCGCCGTGTATTATTTTCACGAATATTTTAGAGAACGGTTGAACGTGCATAGGACTGGTGAATATCGATCTCTATGGTAGATTTTTGAATTATTTGCTCGGAAGAATTTTTTATCGGCATGAAACATTCTATCTACCAAAAATACGCGATAAATTCATAAAGTCTGATTTTAAATAGGTGGAAACGCTAGGGCATAATTAACGTTGCGATGATCAAACGTTGAACGCGTTTAACGTACAAAGACCAAATACACTAATTTTCCATCTATCATCCACGCGACTATAGACCGTAGGTTGCACTACACGACGCTTTGTGACTAATTTCGACCATATCGCTGTCCGTTTTCCCGTCAATAGGATCCGTTTATTTAACACGTGACGCAAATCAACCTCGGTTAACGATCCAAAATGACGCGCAACTCAATATTTTACTCTGTCAATTCGATGACGCGGTGGAGGAGATCGATGTTCGGCCGGTGACGCGAGTCAATGATATCTGCGCCGGCCTGGTCGGAACAATAAATCTGTCGTATCGCTGCCGTCCACGAACAATCGCGACAATATCGCTTCTGTTATGGATCGTTGCCTCTCTCCTCCTTTATCGAAGAAACTGTCTCAACTATAACGGAACATCGTGACGTAAAGTTCCCGACTTTCGCCGGGGGACAAAATTTTAATCGCGCCGCCTATTCAATTACACACTCCCATAGCGATAATTAGCCGACATTGTCGAACGTCGAGCTTTCAATTAAATTCCACGCAACAAATTTTCCGGTTTAATTAAATTATGTTCTCCGCACCTAGTTATCCGCCGCTGTTCGCTCTCTTTTTTCGGCGATCAATTAAAGGTCCCTTACGTACGATTCGGCCATTCCGACGAAAACCATTCCGCCGATCGAACCATTTAAAATGCATCGCTTAAGTCAAACGGTTATTCGACCGTGTAAGAGGTTCGGAATTTATATAACGTATTTGCGAATATAATAGCGACGTTAAGCTCGAGTATACACGTAGCTATTGTTAGAAATAGTGAAGCAAGCAATTTCGTCGTCTTTGTTTCGGCATTCTAGGATTCTTTGGAATTTTACTTTCCAGGAGAGGCGGCGCTTCAATATCCTGATTCTCTCAAAAGGATATTCCATTACTTTTACGAAGAGATATGTGCGATAACAGCGTCTGCTTTCGATATCTTTCATTAAAAATTGGGAAATTTCCTTTCTTGTGCTATTAAATTAATTCCGTGCCATTGTGTCGATTTAATAAATTTCATTAAACGTAGGCCATCGTATTCTTCTCGATACAAAGCATAACTCTGTTAATCATAAAGTTCATTCTGTACAACTTCTTCCTTTGAAAATAATTTTTCGTAATTTCACCAGCGGAGGAAATGTTTCAGCCTGTGTATTGTACTCGAGCGATGATATAGTCCTGGGTAGGATACACGTGCATGTTTCACCGTGGCTCAACTACGCGTTCGTCGGATCACAAATGAAAACGCCAGCGACCATTGTATTACTTTAGTAATATTTAGCAGAGACCAGTTAGGTAATTGTTCTACGGATGGACATTTTCACTGATGGGAAAAATCCACCTGGTGGCAGGTCGAGGAAGGTCAAGCCAGGCTTGGCAACGGTCTCAGTTCGTCGTCGACGAAAACCAGCATTTTTAAATCCTCCTTCTTCGTTCGCTTGAAAATGTGCCTTGGAAAGTAAGCGGATTAAAGAAGGGCGAGGCATAAATGAAAATTATTTATGCGACATCCTGGTGGGTAAACGGCGAACAAAGACGCTTTGTAGCGACGAAATATCGCGCTTATATGTATTTATGTGTAACCAGCTCAAAGCAGGTTACACGCGATTAACGTGATAATTCGTGCATGCAATTTGAGTTCGGGTGCTTATTACGTTCCCTCCCCGATAAATTAGCACGAACGAAGAACATTGGTCCGGACAGCGGCGTGAAATATTCCTTTTGTTCTTTGTTGCCGAATATCCACGAGGTATTAGCAACTGTGGTTGCGTGTCCATTTGCCGGATGATTAGGTATTATTTAATTTGTTATCGGTGTACAAGATTTCGGATAAAATTCATGTCCCGTAATAGCGTACAGATAAAGGAACGCTTGAATTAACGTATGGACAGAAATACGTTTACGGGATCTGGTGGTAAATTAATTTTATATTTCATCTATAACACGCATTTCTGTTCAGAGAAAACGTGGATTACGAACGATAGAAATTTCCACTTGCGAATCGTCGCATTCAGACGAACAATTACATCGTAGCAGATGTTCAAAGCGGCTCTCGGTTGTGCCGCAGAGGGAAAGAATTATTCGATTGATTTTCTGGACCAGTTTTCAAAGCCGGATCTTTCGTTTGTCGGGCGATTGCCTTAACCAATTGAGCTATTCAGAATGTCGATAGATCGCTGTTCTCTAAGCTTAATATTCCAAATGACTGGCTGCCTACGATTGTAGGTCACCCACGCGCTGCTACGACCTATCGTTTAAATCTACATAAGCTAAATCGGATAAACTGATATTACCGGTTACGTGTATATCCCGCCAGGTTACGCGAGACGAAGATATCCGAAATTATTGCTAATGCCTTTGCGCATTGATTTCAGATTCTGCGGCAATTTAGAGGTTGCCGCGCGTGTCGTTTCGCGTTACGGCTTCGACGCTTTGAACGTTTGAACGAAAGTCCAGTTTGCCCTTCTCTCTCAAAATCGATGTCTATTTTGTAGATCGTGCACGATATTTTAGTAAAGGAGTTAATCGATAACTTTTCCGTATAAAGTTAAATTTATCTCGTTGTATCAAGTTTCTCCTTTTAACTCTATAAAAGCCTTCCCCATAAGTTCGTATTATTGCATGGGAAGGATAATAAACGAATGAGGGAAGTAATATCTCTTATGCAAAGCTGACACGATATTCTAGTCCCTTCTGAGAGACCTCTTTAATACCATTTGCACGAAACATTTTTTGCAAAATTAAGAATTGCTCAAAGAAGTTCTTTGGAAAAAAGAATTCTTTCACATCACCTTTGTTCTTCATTTGTTCTTTGTCTTCCTTCAAATTATCTTTACCGAGTTCGTTTAAAAGATAATCGTTTATAACTTAATTAATTTAATTCAAATTATTCTGATAAGAATATTCCTGCGAAATAAGTATAACTAACCTACGTATTTTGTCGTCATAAGTAATTTTGTTCTTTCTGCCTTTCTTACCGTAAACTGACCAATTATTCTGTCGTTCGTAAGGATTATCTTACGGTGCTGTATTCATGCACTGTTATCCGGTTTGCTGCATGTATGGTCGATTTAATATGGGATGTCGCTCTGACAGACCTGATCATATCGGCTGCTTGTTCATATTTTATTTTTACCAGGCGCGACTAACCACCTTTCTTTTATTTATACATCTGCTGTTTCTAGAAATGCACGAAATTCACATGTTTTCAATTATAAAGTCCAAAATGTACGTTTCATCCGTCCTAAATCATCTAATACGTTTGCATCGACTCGCCACACTGCGTACAAACATCCGCGAACATGACAAGGAAAGCCGGCGTAGAAATTTATAGTCCTTCTATTCTTTCCCGCTATTGACTTGCAAATGAAGACCCGACAAGAGCGTACAGGAGCGCGAACAGAAGCACACGCACGTTGTCGCGCACATCGAGGAGCCAAACATCCATTGAAACGCGAATTCGAGAAGACAATCTCCCTCGTGCTACCGAGAACAGGAACGTACTTTGCCCTCGTCGAGCACGTACCTGGCTCGAGCATTGTTGTACGTGTCGGCTCGTGAAATAAGGAGTTCGTTCACGCACTCGCCAACAGAACATCCACGCAATGCGTTCGTCAATGTTTGTATGCCTATGCATACCCATGCGCGTGTACGTGTAGGTATGTCGAAAGTGTGAGTAAAAAATGTACAATGCATGCATCTACCTACCATCGTAAGTGGAGTACGCGACCATAATATCCGCGTAGGCAGGGAGGCTGTAGCAAGTACCGGGCGTGGAATCCGTCTCATGAATAATTTCCACCCCATTGTCCAGTTTCGTTCCACGGCAAGACTGTGAAAAAGAAGACGCATACGTGAGTGGCCGAGTAACTTACGACGTTCTCTTTTGTACGCTCGTTTAAACGAAACACGATATTTTCCTTGAAAATGCTATCATCCCAAGTTGAACGAAAGCAATCTGTTAGCGATAGTCGCT
Organism: Bombus confusus; assembly: GCA_014737475.1. Classification (NCBI taxonomy): domain Eukaryota; kingdom Metazoa; phylum Arthropoda; class Insecta; order Hymenoptera; family Apidae; genus Bombus; species Bombus confusus. The sequence continues at coordinate 1,545,707 of JACXIV010000153.1, forward strand.
TCGAATTACGTTACTGATTCGTGATTGATATTGTTGTTGGTGTTTGTCAAGGTTTATCGATAGACGTTGATATAAAGGCAATTGATAAAAGATTGTGCCTAATATGCCTATAGCACTTGGTATAGGAAAGAAGCTCGTTACAGATCTTCCGGTCGAACTGGTTGCTGGCTATTCCGCTGTAAATCACGTTTTACTTAACTGCGGAAATAGCACAATTGGCGTGCAGGTTCTGCCCCTCGCTCGCCATAAAGCGGAATTGGCAACCGGATGTCATAAATGCTCTTTCCAAATTTACGACGGACGTTAGCCAGTTGCTACAATGTCGAGGCGTGACTTTTTATAGAAATCGATTTGTGACTTCCGACAATATGTGGCGTGTGTACGTAAGATTTAAGCGACTAATCGTTAAATTTAATAGACGTACTTTACTCGCTGAGCTAAATTCAAGTAAAGTGAAGCAAAGCGAAGTAAAGTGAAGCAAAGCGAAGTAAAGTAAAGTTGCCCTTTTGATTTTTACGTTACTGCTCCGTATACAATTTTTTTATCCAACTGAACAAAATTTTACGAGAATAATTTTCTTTCAATTAAGGGTAAATGAATGTTCGAGCTTTTCTTTTTACAGATCTTTCAGCTGTATAACTAAACGATATGGCGAGCACGGGAAAGAATTTGAATCGATCAAAAGTTATATCTGCTTTATTACGCATCCGATTATGTAAAAATCTTTCTCGGCATCGTTGAATACAAGGATTGCAAATTTCTACACCACAAGTACATCGTTCGACTACTCATCCCAAAGTAATAACCCCCAAAACCAATTCTCCTTAGCAATCAATACTCCCTTCAAAACCTGTTTGCCCGCTGCTTCTATAGATTTATATTACTCTTCTCGATACAGTTTTCGTGCAATGAACTATTTATAACCTCCGCCCAATCTCCTCTTGTTTCTTCGATTATTTCTTTTCACTTCCCAATTTTCAAATTGGCACTTTCTCGGAAGAGGAAATGTGCGTCACGAGCGCGCCGTCGTTTCTTTTATACGTCGTGGGCATGTCTTCTATGCGATCTTCCATGCGCGAAAGGGACAACATTATCGTGCGAATTTTTGTCACAAGATTTGCGCGGATCGCGCTCAAGATGACAAAAATTGCGATGCGGGACGATATGTGACAGCGGCCGGCTGAACACGAGTTCGGCGTGCTACAAATAACGATCTCAGAACGTTTCACGGGACGAGACGCGCGAACAAAGCGGTAAAATTTACAGATTTTCCGCGGTCGTTAGTCGATAAAACGCGCCCCGCCCGTTTGATTTATGCGGCTCTCGCACGACCAACGCCGGATTAAAACGCACGCTGAATTATTACGAAACAGGACTTTAAATAAATGCGCTATCTGTGATATCGTGGAACGCGTCGCGCGAAAGACTCATAAATATTAGGTTTCTCCGTCTGAGATATGGTTTTCTCGAATGAAGCTTTAATCGAAACGCGTAATTTGTTTCAAATGTCACCGTGTATATTTGTATTTTCGTATATTTATGTACACCTTGGAGCATAGTTATGTGCGTAGGACTACTGATATCTCTGGCATTTTCGAACTTTACGAAAATGACGTGGGTTGATTGCATGATGCGAAAATATATGTAACATCTAATCTAATTTCATATATATCCAGTAATAGATTTCAAGTGAAAATCATCGAAGTTGTTTTTGCATATATCAAGATATAACCGGAAACTGTTTTATCATCAGAGCGGAACAGTCGCGGCTTCTACACTTTGTACTTATTTCAAGCGTTTCTTTGCGAAGCGTTTAACGAGCACAAGGTTTTAAAAGGACCAAGGTGCAATTTTAGCATGTAGAGAATAAAAAGTTGTATTAAATTATTTACGCGATTCTACTATGAATGGGGAGAATAAGAATGGTGGACCTAAAAAGAAGTCACCTTCTCGTACTGAAAGACAAATTGTTAAAGTTGCGAACAACACATTAAGAAGTTTTGTAGAAATTGCGATAGAATACCATCTCGACGTTTCTGGTTGGACCGACCAGTGTGTCCCTAAATGTAACTCGAACATTGCAAGACAAAAAGTAATACCCGCACCTATACCTTTAAAATGCCGCAAACTAACCACGCTTGAATATGCTGATGAAAATATGAATAGGAATTGGAATAACGAAATAAGTTAATTTTGAACGTTCATAAATCGCGAGGCAGTTTTATGTTTAATATTCTCTATTTAATTCAGGTTATTTTCTCTGATGAAAATAAATTCAGTTTGGATGGTTCAGACGAATTTAATTCGTATTGCAGAGATATTCGCAAGCGTGAAATATACTTCTCTGAGCTATTATTTTTAAATAAATCCAAATTTTAAGCAAATATTTTTTGGAATTTTCTCCATTATGTACAGTGTTACCTGAACCCTTTCGTACGATATTGGTCATATTTAGGAATCTTCAAAACACTTGAAAATTACAGTGGTGTTATTCTTACGCTCCGAAAGAAATTACGAAAGAATAGAGGAACAAGGTAGAAAGAATAAAATACAAGAGCGTAGCGACTGGGTAGTTGTCACACCTTCGGCTATCAAACTTTTCTTGCTCTACCGAATTCACGTCGATCCTTCTCCTTGTCGTTACATGTTTATCGCAAACGTAATCACATCCGCACAGGAATTTCCGCGACTTAATGCCATGCATGGTACGTCCACAAGCGTGGTACGTATTCAAGAGCTCGTTAAACGAGTTGTGAAGTAACCTCGTCAACTATAAAACTCTTTCATGTTCCTTTGAAACGCCGTACGGATAATTAACTATGTCGTCTTTTCCACTTCCGTTAGCGAGCGCGCCGCCTCTCCACTCGTCGCGAAGAACCGGAAAACCCAAGCGTTAGGTGCCTCTTCCCGCTAGCGAGAACGAGCTTGTTCCCTCAATCCTTACGTGTCCCCTATCGTCGAACTCTTAGCTCTTTGTGGCCGGGATTAATTTCTTGTAACGAGAAAGTTTCTCTGTCTCGCTCCGAGCAAAAGGTAGGAAAACGTAAAAGGTAGAAGTTAATGAACGCGTGTTCTCGGATCTAACTTCGACTTCTTTCCCGGCGGCTACGTTGCTTCAAATAACGATAGAAACCAGGAAAGGATTAAATTCGAGCAATGGAAAATTCGACGGTAGGGAAAATGTGTGTTAATCTATTTCAACAATCGGGAAGCGTAAATTTTCGTTGATGGCGTTTGCGGAATTTTCGACATTTTTAAAGCGTCAGCTGCTTCACCTTTGGATTTCCTATTTTTATTGTCACTGTGAAATATTTTCAAACACGCCATTGCGATCCATCACTTGTAACAAGTACGTAACTTGCGCACCGGAATACATTCTAAATTATGCGCTGCTTGAGAAATTGTTGTATGCAAAAGTTTCATCGTATAACGTATGCGCTTTCCTCGTAAATGGGTGTATTTCAGAAGATCGACGGTTTTCAGCTTTTTCTATACAGGCCATTATAGTTTGTATGACACTGATCGAAAGAATGTAAAACTCCGGCCAAAACTTTCCTTCTAAATTCCATAACTAACGAGGTATCTCGTATCGCTTATCGAAAAAACTTTATCAAGAGACTAGCGTATACCTGTCATATCTAAAGAAACAAAATTCATACGGAAAAACCAACTTCTCCGATTAGAACACAGTGTCCATTTCAACGATTACGTACTAATGTCTTTCTCATTCTCCCTGTTTCTGTTAATTTCTCTCGCGTGAATTCAGACGAGCGATATTTATAGTTCTACACGTCGTCAACAAGTTCATCGCGTCAAATTTGTTTTGCGATTTTAATTTGCCCGCGAAATATACGTTGCTTGTCGTGCTGTTTATAGAAGCCGAGCGCGTCGAGTGTTTCTCCGTATTGCGAGTTTATTCTGTAGATTCCGTGGTTGGTACAAAAATGGCTCGGCATTTCCAATAACCGATTGGAACGCTGTTAACCCGAATGCGCATTTTCGCAAATCTAATTGTGGGTAACACGCTGTACCGGAAACACAACAAAACGTTGCGTTGCAACAAATTGATTTATGCCCAAACAGCTTGTTTTCCAAGTTTCATTATATCGCGCAAAACATGATTTTGTAGCTGCGGACTCGAACAGATGAAAACGATTTGAATGTATTGGTTTCAGTTAAACGGAAAGCGCAAGCGGAAGTAGTTTCGCCGACCGCATGAAAATTTATCGGAGAAGGAAAGAACGAAAGAATGGCGAAGATCGTAAAACAATAACGAAATGGAAGCACAATTTTCTCCTGAATAAACAAACGTTTTCCTCGCGGTTATCGCTTTGTCCCTTTCGCACGAAAGTGGTAATAATTATTCAGCGCATTATGCGATTCTTTCGCGAAAGAGTTCCATTATCTTGTGGGATACATAAGCTGTTTGCTTCGACTGGAAATGATAAAACGTTCCAAACAATGTCCTTACAAAAATATAATGTGCTTCGCTGTTGGTGATTTTCAATGGTCTCGAGCATAGAATTCATCAAAAATTTATAACTATTCAAGAAAGAATAGAATTGTTTCTTGCCTAGTGGCCGTGGATAATTATCGCGTATCTTTGAAAGGAGATTTGCAAGCAACAGAATGAAGAATTAAAAAAAGCTGTTAAAAATTATTGTTTAAAAGTATTGGAAGATTCGGAAAATTTTACGGTCTTCCGTGAAACGGAATAATTTATTATCGCGTCTCGCTGGATTTGTCTTTACGAACGTTATCATATCATGAATAAGAAATATGGTATTCCGTTTAAAAGAAATTTACGCCACTTCGAAACCTTTCTCGCTGCTTCACGCGCGAAAAGCTATATATTCTACATATTACATACGATATATCATACTTCTTTGGCATGTTCACGTTTTTCGTGGTTTCCAGTTAAAAGAGGCACCATGTATATAAGTGTTTTGCGACGCCCATAAAAGAGCTAGGAAACACAGCGTTTCCACGGTAATGCGCTTCGCGTTGCAAATCCTCGAAAGATCATCCTGAAGCAGATAAATGGAAAGAGAGCCAACCTGGATTACATCGCCAACGAAATCAAGATTTACGTTATCGTCGTGTGAAATATTTACGTTATCCTATTGTCTCCTCGTCGCTTTATAATTCGAGCTTTTCCCGTTTCCGTTTTGAAGATCAAATATAATTTCTTAATAATCCCGCGAACCTATCGCAGACATTCACAGATTTTTATACACACGAGAATCATGCGCGTCCTTTTTATTTATAAAGCTTCCGCCGTACGTGCTGTTAGTTGCGCACCCGCTTCAATTGCCAGCAAAATTACTCGGCAGCGCTGCTGCAAAAAACCCTAATGAACGAAGTACCATGAGAGTTGAAGAACCGAAACATTCATGGGAAGAATTTAGTTAGGTATCCATGTAAACCATAAATACACGTTTCTCGTTGCTTTTCCTACCATCTATCGTATTTTCCTTCTGTAAATACTGCGTCTCTGCAAATCTAAAACGAACGTTCAAACGTGAAAAATTGTGTTTTTTAATAGGAAGTTATTCAATTACTCGGCTATTGCGGATATTCATACGTGTGTGTGTGTGTGTGTGTGTGTGTGTATTTTCGCGATATTACAATTTTTACAATTTACTTAGTAATATCTTTTTAACGATTAATAAACTATAAAGAAAAACGAATAGTAAATTCAGTATGGACCATTATTGAATATTCTTCTACAATAATAACGTCTCTTTTACGACGTGTAATTTGAATATCGATTACTCAGCGACTGGACATTTGTTAAGGCCTAAATTTCATGCTCGTCGTGGGACTTTTTACAATGGGCGAATAATTTTCACGGATGAATATTGAATCGTGCGCGCGGTTCGGGATATCTATTAGCAATAAGCGAAGCACATTCATTAGCAAGGATTAAATTGAATATTTGCCATTGACAGAATGCCGATACTACGTTCTAAACGCTTAATCAAATAATCGTGTATCATTATAGAACTGTAACGTATCATTGTTTTGCACGTGTGTCAGCTCGTGCAAAACGGACAAAAGTTCACCAATATAGCACTACGATATTAATAGATAATCGATCTAAAGCTCGTTAATGGCAACAGACGATCACGTTGAAGGCTACATTTGATAAAAGACAACTGACCTGAATGAAAAATAATTTTGGTTTGCCTGCTAAGCTGGGGCATCGATTGCCAAGGAAAGGGCTCCAAAGCATGTCCACTGGATACACATTGTCCATTGCATACAGGACACCCGATTCTCCGTGCGACATAGCAGCTACGAACAGACAGTCGGCATCCGTGTGGTCTTCCGCAGCAGCTTTAATGAAAGGATTAATTAATTCGGTGGTACCTGCGATAACGGCCTCGGACTGTTTGCCCGAGCGGCTGATACGATACGATACGATATTGGGAAAGCGAAGCTCAACGCGACATTTCCATGTTAACTCTGGGAAATCGCGTAGTCTTTGGGAAGCTTACTATTTCTGTGGATTTAGATTATCCTACGTCTTAATACTATCGCGATACGTGTATCAGATTCGTTGACGATTACTGTCATAGACATTAGCGGCGAAGTAAGCTCTACAGGTGTTTGCAACTTGGAGACGTTGAAGGTATTAAGGTAACCGTGACTGTCGGATGTTGTTTAAGGCTTAATGTTGCTCGTTTTTCATCGATTAAAATCGGCGTAGCTGCGTCTGATAGAACAAAATTCTACTTCTCCGTTACAACTGGTTATTTTCACATTCGTAAATATTGGCTCAAACTATCTGGTCTATTCGTACCGTTTGATATTATCTTGTTCAAGTGGATAAATTGATGATATTACTACGAGCCGTGATATGGTACCTATGATTAAAACTATGGTAATAAAAGTCCCCGTGTTAAATTTGGAAACCGCACGGAACAAGTATGTGTCGTGTTGTAGATTCGAGCGGTGCACGAGTTTCCGCGCTAGATTTAATGAAAGGATTAATTAATTCAGTGTGGTCCACAATAGTGATGACCGAGCTGTTTACCGTGATGGGTCATACGCAAGCAAATCAAGAGGTTAACGACGACACGTATTGTTCGTTTAACCTCTCACCCTTTCCGATTTGACTGTTGTGTTGCCATAGCAAACACCGTCAGACTTGAAAATCACTTTTGCAAACAATTCGAACGCGTTCATCGAATCGTTCACCAAACGAACTTTCCAAACCTTTCGATTTGCTCTTTGAATTTCAAAGCAATTCAACTTGAACACCATTTTCCAGTCATTTCTCCCTTTACGTTTCTCTTGATTATTCCAGATTGGTATTTCTTTTTCCTTGATTTCAAGTAAAATATGTGCGATCTTTGTAATCCGATTTTCTTAGAATTATGCGTTACGAGAATTACACCTTTTTCTCTTTTTTTTCTTTCGTGCTAATCGATAGCTTTCTCGGATAAAAAAAATTTGAGAAGATACGGCATGGTAGCTTAAACAGCTTAACCATTTAATTAGCCGAATCTTCTTTGCTTTACATTTTAAATTCTATGGCGCACAAACGTTTCATTCTGTCTAACGAAGTTGCAATTAGTCAGAATCATCGAGTAAAACTAAAGCGGATTTCATTTTTCTTTCCGAGCGATGCTGCTCTTCTCTTTGTGAATCAACTTTATCGACTCTTCGCGAACTGTTTAGCTCTTTATGTAGCGATGCAACGAACGTTACGTGTGATTCGTTGCAAGATTGTTTTATATTTCATAGTTTGCACAGTTCTGTGTCTATCTTCTTGTAAATACGTAAACGTCCATAAATACATCCGTAAACAAAATTGTATCTATGCAAACTTTTGTTCTGTTCGCAAAATTTATTTTTAAGGATTATAAATATCGTACTTGAATATTCACCTCCATGAATATTCCTCGTAACTCCCGCACGCGAAACCTACTTTTTAATTTTGCTAGCATATACCGCGTGATAACGTGACTCTGAAATACACATAAAAGCCTGCAAAACTATTCAGGTAATTAACTTTTTAGCCGAGATTTAGAAAGGGATGGTTGAAATGAATTTTAGATAATACGGGATTAAAGTATAATGAGAAGAAAAGACAAAAATGCAACCGTGCCACATTCTACTCCTGACTCTACTTTAAATACCCCTAAAAAATATTATCCAAAAATATTATCCAAAAATACTTGCATTCCACTCGAATTTTATTCGTTAACTACTTTTTAATAGTTAATCACGTTATATTTCTCTTATCACTTTCTGTAAATTTTCGTCCTTTATGGACCAAAGTGTGTGAAATTACCGCCTTTTTCCTTCTTTCGCGTGACGCGGTTACAAAACTAATTTTCATCGTGGTTTCCGTGTATGATAATTCGTTTGTGTCTAGAAAACAGGCTTGAAACGACCAAAAGATGCGGCTGACACGTTCTAGCAATGTCCATCAGGACTACGGGCAAGCAAGAAAAGTTCCAGAGAAGTTGAAACGTTCTTTCGCACAATACTGTTACCTTTCCTCGGTACAGTTGTTTGGAATGCTACCGTTGGAAAAGGTACTTTGCGAACTCAGGGACAAACGTATAAACACTTCCTCCACTCGTTTCCTGTATACAATTTACCGCTACTTGCAGCGCTAGAATGTTTGCCGTGGGAAATTGTGAAATACCATAGGCACCTAGCGATACCGTCGCACCTATTAACTTTTTAGAATATCATATTCTTCACGGTTTCGATGGGAATGCATTTTTCGTGCGTTTAGATTTACTAGAAACATGGTCTTCCAGGAGAATGTTTAATCCTATCCTTAGGTACTTCATCGAGAGTTTTATATCTTCTTAGACGAGTTCTCAAGTTTTTAAACACCTTCGCATTGTTCGATTCTCAAATTTTCATCCAAATATTTTCCAAACGCTCTCGAATCGGCAAGTTGGAAATCTCAGATTTCCGATATCGTATTTTGGAAAAGCGGCTGAGCGTAGCAAAAAAAAAAAAAAAAAAAAAAAAAAAAAAAAAAAAAAAAAAAAAAACAGGAACAAATAATTCCATTACGAAATGGTTGGCGAAGTTAGCAATTTTCTCGGCTGCCTGCCAGGTTAAACAAATAAGCGCCGGGAGCGGAGAAGAATTAGCGCGGGGAGGCGGAGAAAAATCTCCGTATAATTCCTTCTCGAACAGCAGCGGCGATTTCACGCGCTATTTGCTTCGCTACGATCCTCCGGCCCGTGTATAAGCGCAGAGGACGTAGCAGCCGGCGAACCGTTCGCGTTCGAAAGAACTTGCTTCCGACGATTATACGCGTCATTGTAACCGAAGTTTGCTCGTTACTTCGTCGCTTGCTCCGTCACGATCCACCCGGACGCGTTAATTAATTCGGACGAATTAGTTCAGTCCGAATTAATTATGGAATCGGACGCGGTCGCTCGTCAAAGTATTCCGCGAGGAAACCAACTAGAACGATCTCGAGTAGACAAAAGGATGCGCAAACGTACGAAATAGGATGTGCTTCGTGGTAATTGGTTCGCAGCGAGGGTAAACGCGAGGCTGTTCCTCCCCACCGCATCTAATAACCCGATACCAGAGCTCTCTTACTAACAATATCCGCTAGCAACATCCACTTCCGCTAGGAGGAAACCGGTATGCTCTTTCTACTGATCAATACGGCCGACTATGCTACAAATTCAGAAGTTTATTACCGGTGTCAGTTGATATGCTTTCTCGGCGAATGCGAATCTAGTACTCTGTTGGAGGCGTGAACGGATATGTATGTGCATGCGAGCGTATTTATAGAGGGCGTTGCGTGATTTGTAGGAATGGCTTATGATCGATACGTGTCCAATGCAACGGAATAGGAACGTATACTTGGTCTCGGCGGCATCCGAGCGTGTTCTTCGCCTATTAAAAATCAAGAAGTTGCGCGAATATAAATAAAGTAATTTACATACTGCCTTGTCGGAATACCAAATGTGTATTAAAATAACCGATATTTTATAGAAAGCTATTGCGCAAATCGCATTTATAAGAGAAATTTCAATGATTCGGAAAGGGTATAGTACGTGTACGTGTATGTGTGTATGTGTGTGTGTATGAGTTTATCGTACTAAAAATAAAATTGACGAATATCGGTGAAAGAAGAAATATTAAATAAATCGCGGAATTTCTCAATTCAGGAGCTAATACTAGGATATTCGAACGTGTCTCTTTGAGACAACCGGTATAGCTGTGGCCATTCGCGGACGCATACGTCTCAGCAAGCTTGACGTTAAAGGCAACCGCTGAAACAGGGCTCTTGGTACGAGCAAACGAGTCACTCTTCGCACCGTTCGAGTCGAGACGCGCGAAGCCTCGAGCGGACAGGGAACCGGGATATAGGGTGACAGGAGCACACAATGCCGAAGAAGAGCGTGAGTTATAGGAAAAGGAATGCAAATAATTATCCGGTCGGTGCCGGTCACGTTTTTCCACGTGCACAGTTTACGTAATTTCCCGCTGTCCGTTCCGATAAACGTTCAAACGTGATGGGGGGTTACACGGTCCCTGTGAAATTCCTGTAATTATATTGCCGCCAACGAGGATCATTAATAGCTCGTTTCGTGTACGCTTTCCGTTTGCGTGCTGTTTGCTACTTTTCGTTATCAACTCGATCAAATGGGAAACGAGGCTCTCTCGGCGCGGAATTATTACGTTGTTTTACCCGCGTCGTTTCGCTCGAGAACGATGCATATGTATTTCACGTATCGTTGTAAAATGATGCGTTAAAAAGAAGTGGACGGTACGAAACATTTTTCACGGTACATGTGACGTTGTGCCGAGTAAAGTGGTCGAGTGTTGAGTTTGATGAATCTCGTGCAGCTTGCGAATGTATGAATTTACAGTACCTTCTACGAACGAATATCTCCAACGAGTATATTTCAAACGACGATCAAATGGATACTTGGTGGATTTTAGAAATGAATTTCGAATTTCACACCCGAATCAAAATAGCAACACATTCGAGTTTAAGTAAAGTCAGACATTGGAATCAAAGGAATTGGAATGTGCAAAGGAATTCGATTGAGTTCGAGAGTCAGAGAATCAAAGCATGGGAAAGCTTGGTGGAATGGTGCAGCGAGTTCATCTAATCGCGAATTCGAACAGTTGCAGAATTCAGCTGCATATAGATATACTATGTAGTAGACTATATGGAAGTTGAAAAATTTAGTGAAATGCAAGTGCTCGCTTCCGACGTGTTTAAAGAGGAAGCGCGTAGGATCAGACGCTTGAAATTTACGAAGTAACGGAAGACCAATTTCGCGAAATTTCTTAAAGACCAAGCAGGCGAAAAACACGCAGGAGCTGTACTATCGATTCTTGAAGCTAAAAGTTTAATCCAAACTAAAACATGTAAAATTGCATATGTTTGTATAGGAGAGTCTGTAGAGTCAAGAATAAAGTGAATAAAATGGAATTCAAATTTAAAAGGGATATATAGAGTACGAATACTATAACAAAAAGAAAACTGATTTCATTGCAATACGTAAAGGATTTCGTTCGAGTTTCTCACGTATTCGTTGAACCGATTTCACCTAACAATTCCACTATTCTTGCAGCAGGAAATTGAAACATTTATCACACTTCACATCCACAGTCACACCTTAAATCGAACTCTTTCATTGGAAAAATTCTACGTTTACGTAACTTACGATTCAGTGAAAATTATAAGTTGTGTCGAACTCGAATTACACAATCGTTTCAAAGGAAAGAAGCGAGTGATCTTTCGGTATCTAGCGAAGAACGAGAACTTCGATAACTGAAAGATTCTAGCGGCGAGTTTTTCCACATTTTTTAATGAGAACCCAGCACGCGAGATAGGCATCGAACGAACGGATGCGCATCCGATGCTTCATTTTCAGTCGTCAGGAAATCGTCTGAACGCGTGGCAAGCGTTCGAATCGAAAAAAAAAAAAAAAAAACGGAGAGCTATGTCTGACGAAATTCGCCGAAATCGAAGGGCGAAACGATATGTCGAATCGTACAGCCTCGATGGACGTAGATGATTAAATTTTTCAATGCGTGTCCAAGCCGAATTATACTCTAATACCAATTGAATATTTCGACGAGGGATATTCTGCGTATAAAAACAATAAAAAAGGTTCATAAATATATGCTCTGATCTTGTCTTCGAGTTACGTATAGCGAGTTTTTTTTTTTTATTTAACAAACTATATCTGCATATCTTCGCGAGAGATGTTCAAAATGAACAAAATTCTTCGCTCTCGAACACAAGACTGGAGACGTTTTATCACTGACTGTCCTACTCTTTCCATTTCTCCAGGTATCGTTCGGATTTTCTGGAAGCCCTGTTTGTAGATAAATAGGCAGAAGAAATTAATTCAACTACTCTCATCTTCCCATAGTATTATTCCAACGTAAAATTCCGACATAAATAGGGCATACATTTATATGAACGGTTTCTATTGTCGTTCTTTGCAGAATCCACTGTCGAAGCGGTTTTCCGATGCCGCTGCCTGAATACACGTGGAAACTTCTCTTTTGCTACTTCCGATAATCTCGTGAAGGACAACTTCGAAAAGATACTTGAAAACTGCTTTCCAATTTTTCCGTTTCTACTTGCAGAGTAAAGTTTATCCGAGCTTGAGCAGTAAAAATTATGCTCGATCGCCGGAAATTGTGGCGTGACCGTCGTGTTAAATCCACGAGAAAAGAACGAAACTGCAAAAGCTACGTTTCTCCTACGTTTTCGTAGCTCGACGACTATCTTCAAAGCGAACGGATAAGACCTATTTGCCTCTATTATTATATTTGCCTCTAATTTCGAATCGTGCCTAAAAACTTCAACACGAAGCGTTAATTATTCTCCTTTCCTTTCCCTTCAAATTTAGATAGAAATGCGTTCCCTTGCCTCTGACGTTTGACATTATTCAGTCTTTTTGATCGTCTCACGCCGGTAAAGCGTGACTTGTCAATTATAATTGTAGAAGCTCAGCATAGATATGTAATAACGTATGTTCATGAAACTTTCAACAATTACGGTAATGGTTAAACAAACCAACGTGTTGCTCGTGTGTTGGTGTTTGAGTAACACACACCGATGTACCCATTCAGTTGTCTCGTTGTTTCCTCATCAATATTACTCAAATCGTTAAAATTTGCGGTTTCAAATTATAACCATCAGAAGGGAAAATTGTAATTGTTCATGACATTGTTTGGTACATTGTTCTACAGTTCATTCGTTTTGTGTTACGTATTATCATCGCATTACATTAATTATACGATTATCGGTATTTCTATCTAATATGATTATCAAGCGGCGATAAACTCCTCGTGTTTGTGAGATATAACATTGACCGATAATAATAGAAATATTCCGGAATCAAAGGTTTAATATATGGTTGAGAAATATCGAAAGAGAGAGAAAGAGAGAAAGAGAGAGTAAGAGTAGTATTATCTTTGCAATTCAAACTTCATTCAAATTATTATTATTGAAAGCAGCAGAACATTATTTTTCTAATGATGTTTATCGTTGCGTTTTGAATTATTTATAAAAATGATCGTACGTAATATACACAGCTATTACAAATGAAGTCTCAGCTAGTAGTGTCGTTTCGTCATAAGCAACTTTAAACGAAATTTGCATCAGGTTGTTTTAATTTTTACTTCGTGGATCTTTATATTTCTTAAACCATAAAGTACAAACACTAAAATGCTAAACTTTGAAAGCAAATGCAAAACTGCTCCGGTTTACCTATAGCTCGATCAAAAATCAAAGCACAACCGATACATCATAACCCTTACTTCGCTAACAGCATTTGATCCATAACTAACCATCCATAACTTCAAGTATCAGATTCCCTACACCTCTGTTAAACATCCATTGGCACGTGGCCAATGTGGACAAGCCTTAACGCGTGCCGAGCTATGAAACAGCCAGTCGGCCGTGAACTGAATTATTAAATCGCCGCCGATATTGTTATGCGCGCTACGAGCAATTGCCTCGAACGTTTTCACCTCGTTCGCAAGATCGATTCACGTGCGTTTATCCTTAGCTTTTAAACTGTGTGCTTTTAAACTTTGTGCTTTTAAACTGCGCACCCTATAAACTAGCGAGGCGGCACGTCGATCACGAGGCCGTTTTAATCAGATTCGAGGCGCAACTTTCTTCTTTTCTGTCGCGGATTAAAAACCACCCTGGGCAAATTTCGCCGGGGATATTTAACTATTTACCAAGCCTGTTTTCACCCTTTCAGCCGGCGCTGCCCGACGAAGAGCGCCGGAACTGCTATTTGCTCAGCAAATAGAAGTCGCGTACACGCTTTTGTTTTTTTGCTTCCGATATCGAATCCAAACGCGACGGTACGAGCGCACCGCGCCGACTAAACGGCCGAAAAAAGATGAAACTGTTTATTTATTCCAAGTTTTATTTACGAACAAGGACAGACGAAAAGAAAAATAACAGATTCGCTCTAGTACTCTTGCCGACTCGTTTGGAAGAAGGAAGAGACGACGAAATTGATGGATTCGCAAATTAGTGAAATATCTCGAAACATTTTAGGTGCGTGCGTCTAAGATTTCTCCATTGTACTTTCATTTTATTTCAAACTATCTCGCAACTCCACCACCACTTGACGTTAATGCTTTTGTTCACATTCCGTTTCTTCTTGACCTGTTCCTTCGAAGAAATGTCGTAACTACGTATTTCCTCAAATTTCAGAATATTCTAATGATACAGAGGAAGAACATCTAGCGATATTAATATAAAACTGGAAAATTAAATCGTCATTTGAGTGGATGTAGGTACATACACCTACATACGATGTAGGTATCTATTCATTGCATTAAGATCTAAATTTGTTTTTATTTAACTTTTGTTCTAGTCGAACAAAACTCCGTTTGCGTGGCTTCAATGGGAGCAGAGTATACTCGAGAAAATTGGTATTCTTAAGATATTCATGAAACCGTGAAGCATTTTACTATTTGTTCATCCCTCCATTCTCGTAGCTCTATTAGATTTCGATACACAAAGATCTACATTTAATACTTAAAGTTACAAAATGTACGATGTATATTTATCCTTTATCTCAAATCGCTAGAATATGAGAACAATGCCAGGGATGAAAAGCATTCGCCACTTAAAAATTCTAGTCACAGTTCGATCAACGTTTTACAATAACTATCTGTATTAACGGAACGTACCGCGATTATAATGAGATACAGTCCAGCGTGCGATACTCGTTTTATTATCGATATCCCCATCGTGCAAACAGTCGATTCAGAAGCAAAAATTTCAACGTCGTCGAATGGCTAGATGGAAAAAGTTTCCGAACTCTTCAGAGTCCAATCGAATTCACAGAGAGTGGAAGCTGAGCTAACATGGCACAGCGCCAGAAATTGAAGCATTAAAAATAGCGACGGCAACTTTTATAAAATATATAATCGAGCAGCTTACGCAGCTACGCGTTCAAAACAGTTTCTCGCAACCCCGTTGCCCACCGTATCGTTGATACGTGCTACTGCATCCATACTACTGCACGATATTTAAAAATTAAATCGCTATTCGACCGAGTTACCTCGCTATACGTAGATATTTCTGTCGACATTCTGAAATATAAGTGTCCTACTGCTATCTAAAATGTCGATTTTCAAAATCACGGTCTCGGGAAAAAAAAAGATGAGGTCCTGGATACCGCGCGTTCACATCGCTGATTTCCTGTACTCGATTGAAACGTGTTCCGCATGTACGTACATTTTACACGCTGGTTACTCTTTGTACGCTCAATTGGGAAATTGTTTTACTGCTCAATTATGGAAAGAATGCAATAATTGCAAAACAGCGTAAAACGGGGTCCTTTGTAGCTTTCGACAGTTATAATTCGGAAACATTGACGATATTCGCTTGAATTTAACCTAAAGAGGCAGTAAAATATAATATTCCATTTGAAATGCCAGTAATGTATTTATTATCATTAGGCAAGACACAATCAACATAGCAAATTGCAAGAAACAGCTCATCGCCCATTTGGAACTAACAGTGGCCGTATTTGCGTAATGTTCCGATAATGTTCCGTTGGCGACGGTATTATCTGGCGACATCGTGTGAATAGCGCAATGGCAATTTTTCATTCGCACAGTCGTGGCCAACGTGCGCGCGGTCGAATAAAACAGCGATCATTAAACCTGTTTAATTACACGCCGTTTACAAAACACCTGTCGACCGGCCAAAAAATTCCCCGATAACTGTAACGACACGGAATAATTGAAAGTCCCGTTCTGCCGCGTGAAATGGAACTTTTTAGTCGCTGATGAAACCGCGCGAAAAAATGTCTGCGAACGGCAGCAACATACATCGAGGGGGATGGCAATTTTTTTTTTTTTTTTTTGGCCTGTCATCCAATACTTCTACTACATTTTTCTATGATTTTTATATATATTTCGTATTCACTCCTTTTTTGTATGTTTCAAAAGTAAAAAATCAAATATTGACTCGAGGCATCAATTTAATGATCCACGTAAATTTTACACGTGTCGGCAAATTAAGCTGAAATCGAGCAAAATCGAATAAAATCGAGAAACGAAGTACGTAACGTGGTACGCGTTTTCCGAACGCTCGTAGCTTCGAATACAAATTTTTCGTTGCAAATATTTTCGTATTTACAGACTACGTTCATTTTTTATTAACCCCATACTTTCAAACATGTAGAACGCATAAACTACCTAGTAGAATTTAACTTTCGTTCTTCGCCTTCGAAATTGATAAAAAAGAAATAAAAAAGAAAAAAAAAAGAAAAAGAGATCACACGAAAACGGACGACGTCGAAAGCAAGGCAGATAAGAGGCGAAACAAGAAAAAAGAAAAAGCTAGCTATAAACGGTACACGGTATACAGTCGGCGGCAGAAATAAGTAGACAGATAGTACAAGTACTAGTATCTGTATTAGTCGTATACGCACATTCAAGTTTCATTTACTATACGTGTTTATAGTAATACATAGGTTGTTTAGTATATAATTGAAATTAATATTCACATTTTTCTATAAACGAGTCGTACTTAACGAAACCTAGTTCATACATATTTCCATTGCCTGTCCAGTTATACTTTTGTCCTCGACTATCTCTTGACGCATCCCAGGCCGACGGAGTATGAAAAGTTTCCTCGCTTATTATAAAGTTCCGCGATCATCCGACTTTCCGCTCCACTACGCGCATACGGCCATATATTTCGCGTGATTGTCTCTACTAGTTATACCTTGGTGGAAACCGGTTACCTGGCTGGCAGAAGGAAGCTTAATGAGCTCGTTTCATTGTAAGATGTTTGTGCAACTTCTCGTAACGTTCATTCATCGGCGTCATCATTATCCATGCTCGGACAATCGTGTTCAAGGGACGACAGACCCCGTTATCCTCCCTTATTTTCCCTCGCCAAACTTTCGACAAAGACTTGCACGAGAATCATTGATAGACCACTGTCGCTATTTAAGCCTTTTTATATAAAAATTTGCCGAACAAAGAAGCTTCAAACCCTGTTCGAGGTTGACCAACTGTCTGTCAATTTATCTTCGATCCATTCAGGTTTACTATCGGGATGAAAGGGAACAGTGGTTTGGTCGATGAATGATGTTTGAATGCGGTTGTAGATTTTAGGAATGTTTATTGACCGTCTACGTTCTTCTTCGTTTGCGTCAGCAGCCTTTAATCTCGTATTGTAAAAAAAATGCACTTTGATATAATCTTTCTTCTTTGGAGTAAAAGTTTAAGAGGAAGAGTCGATCCACGGGTTAAGTATTTTTCGGATATTTACGAACGAGTTAGCGGTCTGCTAAGCGAAAGCTGAAAGTACTTTACAACAATAATCCGTTTTTGAAGTAAGAAATTTGGAAAATAATATAAGTAGATTTCATTTAAACTCGCGGCTTCTCGCTAACAGCAACTATGCACGTATCGGAGAAATGTTTAGAGAATGCAAATTTTATTCGAAATTCGTGAGTTTCGATAGGAGGAAAAATTGAGGGCAGAGATACTTTTTATGCATCAAACATGCAAATGGGAATGTCTTGTAAGGGGGGTTTGAGGACTGGAAAACGACGAGAAAATCGCGTGTAAACACTCGAGTCTATTTCAGCATTCCCTTTGCGTGTGACACGAATTTTATCTGACATTTGTGCGTTGTAAGGAGACAAAAATTCGAGACCTTTTATGTTAAAAATTTAGTTTAAGGAATAAAACTGATCCTAGATATTTTAGCTTTTCCCTATTTTCATGATTTTATTATTACACCGATAAACATTTTCATCGATAATTTAAATATTACTCCACGCTTGCAAATATGTTATTCGTGAAACCAAGTCAAACAAACACGGAAATATATTGAAATCATCGTTAGATATTTAATTCATTATTTCCATTATTAACGATATTGTTTTCCCATTACCGTTTCAGCGATATTCCCGTTTGTATTATGAAATTCCATCGACTCTAACACCGGAGATTGATTTTACGATACAATTATACGATACAAAAATGCGATAGAGAATTCGAAATACCTGCAAAATTTTCATAGGCGAGTTATACATCAATATTTCTGCGACGAATAAATTTAATTCCATTTCCGAACAGCATTTCGATAACAAATTTGCACGATCCGTTTTTTCACAATCATTTAACGGACTAACACGAATATTTAATCTAGAAAAGGTATTTAAATACCTATCGATATGATCTTAATGATCGATAATGATCTTAGCTACGCGTGTTCGAACATAACTTTATCGAACTCAGGCGCTACAGAGCCACTCGCGGTTAAGTGATTAAAATAGCAAGAAATTTAGTGCATGAATCATCATCCGTTATAGGTTACTGAACTCTTTTTCAAGAATTTTTATCGTGCCGAACACTTTGTCCTTCTTAGAAAGACTACAAGCATTATTTGAACATCGCGTTTTCATTGATCATTCAAAAAACATCTTCTCCAATAGTACACGACTCTCGTGCAATTCATAAATATTGTCTCTCGTTCTTTCTCTTTTTAATCATACCCTTCCATACACATTTAATATCATATGTTATATCTGCTTGAAGCAAAGAAAATATTTAACGGACGATTTATCGTTTTCCCATCGATCCGACGAAAGGAGCGATACAGATATCATAAAACGCGAACTGCAACCAAGTCGTTCATTGAAATTCACCGTTCGGATAATCCTACCTTGGAAAGGCGTTTTAAATGAAACCCTTCAGAACGTTTGTTGCGATCTATGGATGATTCAGGAGCGCACGATTTACGAGCTTCACGCTTGCCCGACAATGTAAGAACATCTTTGTTCGACGTCGACAAAAGCGTTTGATAAATGTATGTCGAACACGGTGGTGACGCCTATTGTGTCAATATTTGAATGGATCAACGATAAATAGAAGAAAGAGGAAAGGAAAAGAACGAATCGAACGAGAACGGTTCGTGGTGACTTTTCATGGACAGTTACGCTTCCGCTTTTATCCTCTTTTCAAACGGTTTACCGACGATTTGTTGGGCAAAGGTTCCAACGTTCGCCAAGCTCGCTCTGCCACGCGAATTTTATGGGCACGTTACGGCTCCCCGCATGCTAAGCGAATTTAGGAACATCGGTTTGCCGAGTCCGCGACGAATATGTTTCGAATGTGCTCACTGCAAAAGAGTGTTCCACGCCTGTGTCACGGCCTCTGTTTAAATCTGCCGAGGAATCCGTACCAATTTACACGGTGTGCTGCTACATGGAATTTCAAGATCACAATGATACTGAAGAATACAATGGAATTCGAAACTGAATTGTCCCATGAATTATACATATAGTATCCCGCGTAAAGAATCTTTTTTCTTAAGTTAGTTAATTCTGGCCTCATGAGCAAGGAATATTATACGTATTTGCTATCTATAATCACGAATATAGTCAATAAATTATTGCTCAAATATACCCCTCGTGCGCGTTCAAATAACTAAGTAAATCAATAATATTCGTTCCGTTTGCAAAAGGAAGCTAATATTAAAATCGTCGATAGATAACAATTTGAAAAAGATAACGATCTAAATATTCGATTAAATTTCCTCCATCAGATCAGACAATATTCGTACGAATATTCCTTTTGTACTTTTGATAAGTAATTCGAGAGGAAATAGCATATATATATATATAATTCTATTGTATACGTTTAAACTCTAAATGTTTTGTACGCGTGTATAATCAGTCAGCAGGATACATTTATAATTACACGTAATCGGACGATCGAAACCGATGATTCCTTTCGTTTGAGGTGATTCAGCGGGTTTGAAAACATTTCGATTTAGAAGGCAATCGCAGCAGAATCATGTTTTCAGTCGACACGGACTATGGCGGACTACATCAAAGTGACGTTACCCAAATAATGGATACGCGATTCGTTACCCAGTCACGGTCAAAATGAATTATTTCACGTATTATCCGTCTCCGCTTGCCATCGCGGATTGCACGCTGTTTAACGAGCAGCGCAGAAAAATGATTAAAACCTGTCCCCGGCTACGAATAAAACGTGGTTTGCGCCGCAAATCGCGTTATCCCCAGCCCGCTCGCATCGCAGTCTGCTACTTCGAATAAAAAATTTCAAAGCGGAAACGATTCGCCGGAATTTATCGTAATTTCGCCAATGATTTTCATGCAATTTCACGCGGCAACATCGAGGGACCAATTGCAAATTGCTGGGCCGGTTTTATTTTTGTTTTCAATTCTGTCACGCGTTCGTTGTTTCAACGAGCGGAGGAAATTTGCAAATTTATCGTATCAAGACGAAATTATTTTCGTGTCTTATCGGATGGATCGCATCGGATTTTGTACGTAATGTCGTCACTCTAACGGAAATAACTAATAAAATAATTGAAATCGTAGGAAATCATTTTCAAATATCGATTCAAGATAAAATTAATGATCTAAATGGAATCTCATTTGTGACGTCGCTCGTTCATTTTTCATCACATCAAAATGACTTACGGTGTCAACCAAAGAAACACTTCGAAGAAGCTTCTTTCAAGACTTTGGAAAATGTGTGCTTACCGTTTTGCACAGTCGACAATATCGTTTTAACATCCGAGTCGATGTAAACTCGAATGTCAAAGCCAAGGTACTTTAATGTTTGCGCCAGTTCCTGCGAATCTTTTTCCCCGCCAGTTCGTGTGTCCAGTTTCTTGAAGTTGATGTGGCTGAAGATTAACGCGATACCTCTTCGTTTGTGATTCATGTTATATACTTCCGAATGTGGGTCCAGATTGCTTGTGCAACTCGGTCTGACAGGCTCATCCCTAAAGAAAAAGAGAGAGAAAAAAAGAAAAATAACGACGAAGCGATTTAAATTAACGCAACATTCGACGATGATACAATATATGTAAATTAAAGAATTTCTATCTTTCTTAACATCGAATCCTGTCACGCATGAACAAGTACGTAGACACGAATGTACTCCAAGAAGAACATAGTGCAAATATGCACAGAAAATTGCACGAAATTTTTATGAAAAAAATTGTCAAAAGAGTATCGCGAGCTAACCTCCCATAGCTTATCTTCGACATATCGAAATCATATCGTTTGAGAGTTATCCTATTTCTCTACGAATCCTGTTTCAAATTTCCTCCCAGCGGATATACATTCAATATCCCAGAGGCAGTTTACGCAATTCGTATTCCGCGCGGAAACAATTTATTCGTTCGATTATGGCCTCGACACGGCGCCGTTACGCCAGCGAACGGTATTTAATTAGGAGATTCATATTCCAATGTAAATTCGATACCGCAATTCGTTCTTTCCACTCAATTCTAGTCCGCCTAATATAGGACCTGTTAAACGGCGAATTACACAGCTCGAAAACCCTTCTCATTCTGTTTTACGATCGTTGTACGTGTACGCACGCGGGCTCGCGGATTCGCAATAACTAGCGCGCGTATATTCTTGCCCGTCGAAAAATTTCTCTGTTTCCGAATTTCGTCGATCGATACGGCGCGATGGCAGGAAGCCGGTAAAAAAAAAAAAATAAAAAAAAGAAAAAAGAAAAAAGAATGTAAGCGAAACTCCGCAACGAAGCGCGTATCCGCAATTTCGGTGTCGACGTCGCACGTTGACGGTTTTTATGTTGCTCGTAAAATTTTGGACCTGGAGAAGAGAGTTGGCTAGCTCGTTTGCCATGACAACGGTCCACAGACGAGCGACAAATAACGTCTCTAGGAGGCGAAGGTCGACGCTAAGCACGATTCTGCAGGAAACTTTCCGACGTTTATGCGATCGCGAATCCAACGAATGAACATTGTCCCGATGCTTGTGCATCGTACTTTATCTCTAAATAAGATATAAGCTTCTTCTCCAATGCTATTTAATAGCGTCATCATCTAAATTAGTATCTTTGCTCGATAGTAGTATAATACGATGATTTATCCAACTGCAACTTCGACTACGATAGAATCTCTCTATTGCAATTGGAATCTTTCAACTGTCTATTTCTCCAACAAAATATTTCCAACGCTCCACCTATACTTCCTCCAACTTTCGAAAAGCCAACGCAACCGATCGAGAACTATACAAGCACGAATTCTCCGTGAACGTTTGGGAAACAGTTGTTGGAGTACACTTATAGAGAGCTAAACGAAAGCATCGCACAACTCGTAATTCTCGGGCAGCGTGGCAACTTCCGGCGCGCGAATTCCAAAGGTTTGCCGCTGCTGGAAAGGCGCGAAGGCGTATAATCTGTCGCGAGAGCCTCGCCCTCGTTCCAAAGTGCATTAGGCTGTTTCGTACTTTCCGCTCACGTACGAAAGGTGCACGCTACGAACGGAAAATCTTGCTCGCTGGTGGAGAGAGCGAGCGTCTGGAATCTAGGTTCGTAGAGAAGCGCACATGAGCGTGCACAAGTCCGCCGCCGTATCATCCGACGGTCGATTTAATTTTAACTTAGATCGCAATCCCAGGCTAAAGAACTTCCAAGTAATGGTTCGACCGTTTTATCGTAGAACCACGTTGCCCTCGTACCTCCTTGCAAACGTGTGTACGTGAGCTGATCGAGCCAGTCGCGTGTTCGCTGGAGTTAGTGTGCGCGATTACCATCGTTTTCACACGATGAACACCGAGTAACACGCAGTGATACTACGACGGATCGGATACAGGGATCGGTGGTATTGTCGGGGAATCGAGCGAGACTTTTTCGACTTCTCGATTATCATTTGATCATTCAAAAGGCGAAACGCTGGTTTGATACTGGTACATTGCTATTCGAGCTCAAGAAGCAACGACGCGGGGGCGAGATATAGATTTTCTCGAACGATTGCTTCAATCAATGACGGAAGAAAATTTGAAAATTGGTATTTGCGTATTTTGTTCAACAGTTCTTGCTATGTTTGACATAACATGAACGTGGTGACGATCTAAAATTCCGTGTGAGCGATTGAAATGAATTCTGCGATCGATGCTGCCACGAGAGAATCGAGTTCCAGCGTACCGCGTGATTTCTACGATGAGTACTTTTCGCGAAAGCAATTGTATCGTTATTTTTTCATTGTCCCACTACTAAATGGTGCATTTTACAACTGCAGTTGACACGGTGTTCCTAAACAGGTGGCAATTACTATCGCATTTACAATGCGCGTTCGTGTTGTAGCAGGAGTGTACTCTCGGGGAGAAGTGTGGCTGTTGTGTTTGGAACTTAGAACTCTGTGAATGCGTGCGTCTATAAAGGCTATAGTTGGTTGAATTGCGTGCATCTATGTGCGAACGTCTGTGTAGGATTGAATCCTCTTACGATAGAACAGCGTGTACTTGAAATGAAGTTCCAGCAGGCATAACCAACGTGCTTTCACAATTTAGACACTTCTCTCTGTCAAGGAATGGTATTGTAATTTTTATATAAGCGGATATATTCTGCGCGCCTGGCTTGCACTGCGTTTAATACGTTCTTGTGAAATTCATCCGAATTTTTTCAATTTTATGCCGGAAATCGTAATTATTCTGCCGCGTGCGATGCTAAGAGATCCATTTTCCGACCATACAAAATTCAGAGACGTCTAATTTCTCAATTTTTACCGATGTTATCGTGACACAACGTGCAAGTTGATGAGCTTTTGGTTGTCGGAGGTTTTATGCATTTAGGTGCATTCACATTCATTCTATCGCTTATGCCATGTTTTGCTATCTTCGATACACGATCGTAGCAAAGGTACCGCTTACGTTTAGCTTATAAACTTTATTACGTCAGAGTCCATTCGTTACGCCGTACTAAAATAAATTATACCTTTAGATAATTAACGTCGCTCTCGAAACTCAGCTTGTGAACAAACAAGTACACAACATTATGCATCGCTGTTTGAACCTTTTAACTATTTCATAACATCGAACGAAATCCAAGAGAAATGAAAATCTCATTTTCTGCTGTTAAGTAAACATCATTAGAAATGAAATAAAAATCCGTGCAATTCATTGACGATTTTACGCGTCGATTGTAACTGAATCGTTTCAAAACCGTAAAAACGACCCGCGCATCGCTCGAAACACGTAGCAAAGCGGACGAAACAGAGAGGTGGCGGAACATGAAAAACAAAAGAATGAACGAAAGAGGGACACAAAACGTCAGCCAACGATGCTGGATAGGGCTTTTTAAACGGCTGGAGATAGCAGGTTGCCAGTTGAAAGACTCTTCCCTAGGTGAATGTAGAGACACGCTTTCATGGGCGCGCAGTCGGGCAAATTCGTGCACGCGGACGCGAATAACGGGGTCTTGCTTGACAAAGCCCGCTGCGAAGTGCTTACAAACTAGTCATAAATGCGCGCGGACCTGCCGCCCATTACCAAACAAACGTTCATTGGGAAAGAGAAACGAGTTACCGGTATTATAGCAGTTCGTCGCGTTTCCTTTGAACTCGAAAACATTTTCTACCGACCACTAATTCCAACCCCTGTTCCCTCTGTCTCGGAAATATAAATCCCCGGGTGACGATTATAACGATTCAGTCCAATCGAGGGAAAAGGACCGTCGACTATGAGATTGCAGCTGGGAACGAGGGACTGTCAATTTTGTTTTTAGCGAGTTCGAATCTTTTCCTCTTCCTCGATGATTAATATAGCGCGATAAACTGGTTAATGTAATTGGACGGTCATTTGGTTCGCAGATTTTATGTGCTTCTTCTGGCGAACGACAGGGTGAGTCGCGAATTCTCTGCAAATTTTCCTTACAACACGCATGTAAATCGGAAGAGGGTGAAGTTCGGCGATCTAGAAAAGAGCTTCTTCTTTTGCTATAACTGTTCCAATCATTCGCTATACTCTGAATGATAAACGAAGTCGGGAAATTGTTTGAAAAGAAAAATTCCAATAAGCTTCGCCCCTCTATGATGCGATTGTAATAACGTGGTCGCAAACTGTTACTGGTCTTTTCTTTCTTGGTGAAAGATTCGAAAATTATATACATATTGGTATTATATATATATATATATATATATATATATATATATATGTATACATCTTTCGTTAGCTCGAGACTCGAGGAGCGAAATTACACTCCGTTTAACCTCTCCAAATCATAGCTCCGCGCGGTAACACGGTCCTCCTTAATATTTCAGAGTGCAATAAGCAGACACCTCGCGCGACATACAGCCATAAACTGGCACGTAAAATTAATTTCAGCATAGAAATGTTAATTCTCAGCCGGTAAATATGCATATATCATGTCCTGACCGTGCTCTCCCTGCACTTTCATACACGTTGGTAATATAGAACCGTCCTAGATCACGCGAAGCGGTTCTACGTTTATTGCACCGTTGACGCTTCACGCGTACCCTAGCGTAAGTCACGTTTATCAAAGATTTGATATCTGAACACGTATATGTTACTGTTTCCGTTGGCGTGTTGGCTCAAAAAAAAAAAAAAAAAAAAAAAAAAAACAAAACAAAAAAATACATCGTTTTCTCGTATTTTCTGAAGCCATTTCGATCATATACCTACGCTGACAAATAAAATCGATCGTTCTCGCCGAAGATCGACCGTTTGGTTTTCAACGTTATCGCGTCATCAAAGAATATTTATCTAGCTGTGAACCGATCTTTCAAAGAAATGTTCAAGCACTCACTTTGGTTTTGTGGACATCCAACTATCCACTTCGCAGTGCGAGATTTCATTTCCTTCGAAAAACTTCTGACGTAGTCGTTTGTTGCGCTCTCGTACCGAGCAGTCCATCGTGAATATTGTTATCGTCGTCGATAGTAGATCGTTGAATAGTGTTGTCGTTCGTAATCACTGTTACAGAAAACCAATAAGGAAGAGATGACGTACAGCTTTATAGGTAGTTTCTTATCTTATCGAAGTACTGATATCGTATTCGTTATTGATATCGATCTTCGTTATTGGAATAATCATTGGTGATTCGCGAAGCAAGAGAGGGAATCAAAGCACCGTATATTATTTCTAGCGCTTTTCTAGCCTTTTGATCGCGTTATCAAGACCGGAAACTCGCACTTTTCCGGACATCTGGGCCACAACAGTGCCGCATTGCTACTTAAATCGCACGGCGATCAAGTGGTTCGTACAATTTTCGTATAATAAGAAAATTGTCGGATGTCAGCGCTATTTTACTCAAGGTCGGCCTTCTACGGATAATACCGTCGAGATTTATGTACACCAAGGTTCCGTTCTCTCTATTCCACTATGTGGTCTCTGGCCTCCCAGCTCCCCGCAACGTGGTCGCCAAAGAAAGGCCGATTATCATAACGCACAATGCGCTCGACGAACGTCCGAAATAATTTATGAGGCAACCCATAGAGAGCTCGTGCCGCGTCAGTTGCGAAACGTTTGCTTTATTTTTGATAAGAGCAGCAGCATTCCTTTTATCGTGATAGATGAAAAGATACAAATGGATTAGCAAGGATCTTTTTTTTTTTTCGAAAGGATTTTCCGACGAATACGAAATTATTTCTATTTCTTTGAATAATTCTCCATCCTTTTCTTTATCTCTAATTGCAGATATTTATACGTACGATGTCAAGGATCTTTGATATATTTAATTTGTATTATTTAATACTTAATACCTCTACCGATTCGATATCGAATAAAGAATTAATACAACATCGCACGAGATGCTGAGAGCATTGTTTGGTCGATGCTGCAGTCATCGTATGTATCACTATCGCTAATATATTTCTTATCGCTTCTATATTGATCGTGCTAGAGCTTACCGTGACTCATTGCTTCGAATACGACAGATCTAAAATATATATCGCTTCGAAATATGACTCATGGCAGTAGAATTACACGACTGAAAGTATGTGATTCATTAATAAAAAAAAAAAAAAAAATTGTCTCATTGTCATTTTGACACAATTACATACACGCGTTTCGAGTATCAGCGAATCGAACGTTCTTCCCGGTTGCGAGTGTTTTACGGGGAATCCCGAATTTATCTTTCTTATAACACGACGGATGTTTCAAATTGATTTAAAACTAATCTACCATCTCCGCTGGTTTTCAGACGTACAACATGGACGCCCAAGTCGGAGAATCATCGGCATGCGCGACGGCATTACTCTGCGGAGTTAAAGCCAATTACGAGACTGTTGGCCTGGACTCCTCTGCACGCTTTGAGAACTGTTATTCCAGTTTTGATGCCCGTGTACCGTCCCTTATCAATTGGGCGCAGGAACAGGGTGAGTAAATACGCGAACGTCAACAACTAATGCAAAGGATTATGTGCAATCGCATCCCACTCGTCCCGATCAATTGCAACTTAATTGGTAGCATCGTTTACCTTGACAATTGATGTTTTCTGAAATGTTTCCTTTTGTTTCTCTTGTTTTATGAAATCCTGTATTTCGCCCGTATAAAAATGCCAGACTTTATCACGAGATGAGTATCGCCGAGAGCAATAATTCCTATTTAAATAGTTCGTTGCAAAAAGTAAATATTTATATCCTTTTATCTTAAATAAATTTATTCCTTATCTTAAACAAACGACCATACTTATTATTAAATCTAATTCGAACATGATTCACATCAACAGATGCCAATTAATACTTGTTTGCGGTTACTACTTACGATTCTTCTCTTATCTGATAAATACGTTTGAGATTGACTGATTAACTATGTTCGATAAACGATGAAAGTCGTTTGTAAGTTAATCTACAAATTCACAGCAGCATTTAACGAAAGCCTCGAATAATCGAGAATACCATCAGAAACGCTGTTTGTATGGCGTACTTGGAATTAGTTTGCATAGGCGAGGTTGCGTAACCAAAAGGCACAATTCGATCGGCGAATTTTGATTAAAATGTCTCGTTGCGTTATTACGCCGTCGATGAAGCAATGCCATGGACTTTAATTGACGTTGCCAACCTGTGATATTATTTCTGCGTGGCTATGGTACGCGAAGCGAGTCGGAAACAGAGCGAGAAAAGGCGAGAGACCAATGGTCAGCATCCAGCGGCATGATCGACGATTCTATGCGCGGAATTACGAAATTTTTGGACGCTTACCTGCACAGAAACGTACCTGAACATCCGCGTGCTTCGAATCTTTTATATTTCTGCGAGCTTAAAAAATTGTTGTGTCCGCAATTCATAGAAATTAATGGCTTGAGATTACCTACGAACACTTCGATGTTGCGATTATCGTTTATTATACGATTGCAAAATTCTCACGTTATTTTACAATTGCAAAGTTTCGGCCTTTCCGATGCTTTCCGCTCTTGGTTCTACTCAAAACGTTTCAAATTAAACTGTTAATACGAATCCGAGCAACGTTATCACGGCAGTAGCGAGATCATAAGATTCGAGTGTTATTTTTTCACGTGCCATTCCGTGCCAAATATCCCCGGGACGAAAAGCGAATTTTCGAGCATAAATTCGGGCCATGTGCAATTCGGACCGCTCGTAGAATAGAGTTCAGGTAACAATGAAACGAGCTCGAATTTGAACGTTACAAGCACCGGCTGTTTTAAATGAAAAAAAAAGGCAAAAAAAAAATACTCGGAATGTTTCTACAATTCGTTGTATGCGTCTGAAATCGCGAATAAAATACCAGCCACATTTATTATTAATGAAATAGCGCACGCTCATTCGCAAATTTAGCGAGAATGTCTACGCGAAAAATTCGAATATCCTATTTTTTCAGATTCCTTATGAATTAAAAATTTCTCCGAGCTGAATATGATTTTTCTAAATGGCCAAACCGATGAAGATTGTTCTAATTTCGAGGCCGGACGAAATCGAACTTTTGTACGAATTCAAAGTCCCCATTTTCACGTTTTCGCCAAAATTCGCTCGGTTTGAGGTCGATGGTACAAAGTGCAGCCTTCGACTGCAATATCTATCGAAATCATCGGGTATCGGCGTAAGCTACGATGCCCGTTGGACTGTCTGGTTATAACCTGGCCTCATTACAGTGGTATCGAGCAATTAACAGAATTTCTCTGGCGCGCATGCACGAATATTAAGAGGTGCTAGGGGATGTTACCGCGATCGTCATATTGCGCCACGATCGAACCTCATTGTCACCGATATAGAACAACTCTTTTATCCAATCATGATTTTCTAATTTCCCTCCGTTAGACATTGTTGTTTAGATCTGTCATTTTAGAGTACAATTGCGAAGAGTATCTTTATTTTATATAGAAAGCAAATATCTACGGCTGCAATGACGAAAGTCTCGCTGATTCGTTAAAATTGGAAGATCGGTAGGTTTATTAGATGCATTCTGTGCTCACCGCACGCCAAGAATACCCCTGGAACTGTTCGATGATTTTAATTTCCAATAGCTGCTGACACGTTTTTAATATTGTTGCGCTCAGTGGATCGATTCTCTCTTAGTTACAAAATTTCAAACTTTTCTGCAACGTTCAAGCATTTCTCAAAACTAGGACGAAGCGAAATCACGAGTCGTAGAAGCGTACAAATTTCGATATTTATGATTTTGTTATGTTTCATGCGTCATACGTCATGTTTCATAAATACGATAAATCACGTAATTATATTTTGAAGTTCGCTCGCGTATATGAAATTTTATAATTTTTAATTTCTTCTGCAAATTGAATATCATATCTGATTGTTCACTCTCGAACGCGTATTGTGGCTAGAATAATGATTTCACGTTTTTTGATAATCAAAAGCGTCTCGGAAAATAACTTGATGGGTGTTCTATAATTAACGAGCCATTATTTGCAGAGTTATCGCGTATAATTTAAAATAATTAATTTTAAAGGTGCAGATAAATAGAGGACGTAATTATTAAACGAAATTTCACGAATAAAGTAACACTCTCAGAGTGAGTAACGTAATTAACAGATGCGTATAAATAATCATTTATCCAATTTGGGTAAACATCATACGATTGTGTAGTATGCCATTTTATGCAATAATATTAACGATGATAATTTCACGGCGATAACTGATAGCACGAAACTTGTACGAATAGAGAACATTAGGCAAATTTAATGTATTATTAAACTATGCGTACAACTATACACGGAACATAGGTACAATAATGTAATACGATAGGTGTAATATAATAACACAAGAAATAAATTTATAGTTCCCCGTAATATAAATTTATAGTTCCCCGTAATATAAATTTATACAGCTTACTTCGTTAATACGAAATATTCAAAATCCACTTCACAATACACATTTTCATATATATATACATACAACCCATATCGAATCCCAAAGAGCAACCAATAATCTATATCTAATCCCCACGATACCGTGAAAACATCAAAAACTATTTCTTTCGTATCTCGAATATACCTTTTTCGACCTTGATAGGACCTTGACAGGATATATATATATGCCTACATTTTTATAAATAAAAATCTCCAAAGCAAATCTCTTTCCCTATAAAATATTCAAACAAATTATGCGATAAAATATTTGTACGTTAATCCTAACTGCAGACGCGATAATACCCGGTGTTGCATAATAAATGTATTTTGGGAACGGTTTGCTTGAATTATTTCAAAATCATAAAACATTCAACGACCGTTTTCGTTTATGTATCCTTTTCTTTGAAAGCCTATAATCGATCCATTATACTGTTCGACAGTTTGATCCTTCTTTAAAACAACGTTTCGCTTCTGAGAAACGCGATATACAGCAGCGTGCATGAAGGAACGGATAGTTTGCCTTTAAAAACCTTGTATCACGAAAACGGTATTTCTTATAGAGCAAGGTAACAGCGACGGTTCAGGTAGCTTCTGCACGATGCTTTCATGAAAGAGAGGTAAAGTGACAACGCAACCGATTAAGCTAGTTTTAGCAAGTGAACCAGCCTGACTCGGTCGGAGCAGTTTCTCCGCGGCTAAACCAGCCGCCGCGAAAACAATGGGCTTATGTACCATGTAACAAGGCTGCATACGGTCATGTACATCGAGAGCAGTAATAAACACGTCGCATATAACCGAGCTGGTACGTCTGACTGCGCCTACGTTACGAGCATGAAAGCGCAAGCTGCCTTAGCTCGATCATTAAGATGAATTGCCTCGTTGATTAATCGCGTGCCGTTTGCCGTTGACACGCTTCCCCGCCTCGCTAGCACAACACGGTCTCGCTTTCTGGCCCCTTTACCGCCGCAATTTGTCAATTTACAATTATTGTTTGCACATTCGATCGCGTCTAACGCATACACGATATCGCGGCCACTGCGCAAACAGACGAAGGCGAGCCAGCCAAGCTTTTACGCCTATATCTACTATTTGGAGTTTGCAGAGTCGATCGACGACTTGCAGAACCAGCGGACGAGATTATTACGAGACAGCTACCGATAAACGTTCGACAATCTTTAAACTGTCGAGGATGAGAAGATAGATAGATTTAACGGTTTAAGAAACTAACCAAAGAATATTCGTTTCTTTCGCTATAATAATTTTATAAAATTTCAATATGCCTTGAATAATGGGTAATGTGCGAGAATCCCGGACTCAACGGGACTCAACCTAAACCGTGCTCATGAGGACCTAACAATCAATCTTCCTTACCTTTTCCCGCTGTTACTTCACTCGAGTTTCACTTTCACTGATTCTGAATTGATACCGATATGTTATGCATGCTCGTGGAATTTGAGCGAAAGACACTTGATGAGAAGTTTGCTAAAGGAATGCCAAACTATGGGAAACTTTGCAGGCGAAGTGTTTTACAAAGTTTCAGTGATTCGTTATCGATGCTGTTATATTTGGGTGAATCGTGGGAATATGATGTACCTTGGAAGAGAAATCCGCGCGTCAAAAAGACACGATAACGTAACTCGGGACCTAAAGGGTTAAAATAGGATGTATCAAGCTTGCCATAAACTATACCGTCAGATCGAATTATCTTTCAATCGCAATTACTGTACTCTCCGTTTTGCCAATTGCATCGGATCGAAAGTCTATTTCGGCGACAATTTTCACACGTGAACATCGCGCATACCGTCGAACAAGATTCTCGTCTGGCAAAAAAAAAAAAAAAAAAAAATGGATTTCCCGTGACATCGATATCTCGTTAATTAACCCGCATTCGGACACCGCGGCGAGAGCCAATCGCAAGGGAAAATAGCTTTATTGACGGATCCAAGAGCGGGTCGAAGTCACGACAAATAATTAGCGCGAAATTAATTGAATCGATTATGCGTTCGTTAAATGGAATATCGATTTTAGTAGCTGGCACTTTTATTCGTAACGCGGACAGACGGACAGGGGTGAAATTTTGCGGCAGAAGTTCCACGCCGTTTAAACGGAGGTTCCTAGGCCGAAATTTGCAAATTCATCCGCCGAGTTTCCGATGATGAGAGCCAGTCGTCGAGTGAACTTTATCTAATGGCGACTGACTAACTGCTGCGTCCTCTCTGTTCAATAATTCATTCGTATTATCGCGCGTCGACATCGAATGAACAACGCCTCGTCGGTCCACCGACGACGTGTTTGATTTCGAGGATATCGAGACAAATTTTATCACCTGGAAAGAGTTTTGATCTTCCTTCGACCACCAACTTTACTCTGTCGCGAACGTCTCGACGTGTCTGTTCTTCGTGGTTTATTCGTGTCGTTTCAGGTTTCTCGAAGAAGTTTCGCCAGAAGACTCTCCCTTCTTCCCTCGCGTGGCTTTTCATCTTCCCAGCGGGTTTTCTTGCGACATTATCTTTCGCGGTGAAAGTGTGCCGCTCCATCTGTGAAATTGTTCTTTATGGGTGGCGAAGAAAAGTGAGGTTGAAGAAGAGGTCGTGAAACGGTAAAAACATCGAGCGAAAGGGGGGCCTTAATGGAAAGCCTCGATACGTCATGTGATTCTAAATGAGATTGTGCTAGGAATCGCCGCGAGAAACTCGTCGTTCGTTTTTTAGTGCCGCAATATTTTGTAATCAAAAGCTATCGACGCGGAGAAAATAAAATCGTGAGTAATTATCACTCGAGCGTGTATACATACGTTCTTTCTTCGAGTACTTATAATGATAAAACACCATCGAGGATGAAACTGTTATTTGTTTAAACGGATCTTGATAATAGGAAATAATTTCAGTATATACGTGTTTCCATGTATTACACGGATTAAAATTTAACGAGAAGCGCAGCATTAGCTGACAAGTAAAATCGTTGTTTCAACAAGTTTAATATCGTACGAAGGGTAGAATTATCTTTGAAATATTTTTTGTTTTACGTCGATACGGCTTTTCCCTTCTGAGATATCGCGTCGCTTGAAGAAAAGCGTACTTTTGTACTACATACTTTATTACGTCCGCCCTCCTTGCAGCAATGCATTTCTACATCTACATACTTTCTAGCTACTGTACGTGCCAGTCAGCAACAGATGCCGAATTTACGTCTTCTTTTCGCTAGTGCTATTCACGCGTATCAGGAAAATATAGGTTACGAAAAATCTCGGCCACTCTCCCTTCACGTTTTAACATTTTATATCTTAATCTTGAGAACGTGTCGAGACGTCGACTTGAAACAAGTCTGATATATATCGATGTAGATAAACTGATATAGATTTGCATTAGATTTCGTTAACGCTGTTTGCGCAACTGTTATCGGCAAATATTCCGTGTGTTTTCATTTTATTTCCGTTGTATTTTCACTCGCGTTTGTTACACAATATATTTTTCTGTGCGCAACTTTCCGACGAGATCTGTCGTAATGCAGAAAATTCAAGATACGTTACCGGAGCGAAATACAGAAAGGCAACTCATTTCTGGTAGTCGAAGTATGTTCGACAAAGCTGTTTCCCCGGTTATACCGCTTTCGTTCTTAGTCGACCGCCTAGCAAATCCTTGAAATCCCTATTATTTCAAATATTCGCAAACGCTTTCGTATCGCGAAATTGTTTCTTACCAACCGGCCTAGCGTGAAATGCGAGATTTGCTTTAGGAGGAAAGTGAAACCTATATTCGACTGTGTATCCCACTCGTACACGGGAATTTCCACCTGAACGAATCTCGCCGTTGCTTTATTTTAATTTGCATACAAACGTTCCCCTGCCAGTGTTTATATGTAAATTACGCTTTATCTTATCGCCATCGCGTCGCGGATACCCGCCTCGAAAGCGCTCTGCATTTGATGCTTCCTCCTCCTTTTCCAGCAACCAGAGTAACACGTTCGACGTGGAAGAAATGACGCTTGTATCGCTGCTTGGATGCTTTTTTATCTCCGTTGAATCTTCCCCTTCGGGATTGCAGATTCCAAAGAGATAAAGAGAACATAATAATGTAAGAAACAGGACAATTGCCGAGATGAAATTACATATAATGCTTTCAAAGCATCGAGTGATACGTAATAATTTAGGAAATTCTACTTTTCTCCTTGGAAAATTTCTCCACACAATCGCGATTCGTAATAATTCGGGAAATTTGACTTTTTAATCGTCTCTTTTTCGGAACGAATGCACCGTCGGAATTCGTAGAAGAAATACAGAGAATTTGTTATTTTCAAACGAGGATTGTTCGAATATTTTCATTTTTGGGTAATTTAGTAGCGAATGTTGGGTTGAGGTAAAAACGTTCATTACCAACGGCGTTAATTACAGCAAGAGCTGGGAAAGGTGTACAGTTTTTAACAGTTTCTTTCGAGTAGCGCCGTCGTGCCATTAATTGCAAGAGATAAGCAGACAAAATGTTCCTTTTAAACGATCCGCGCTCCACGTTTCATTTCCTGATAATTGTTGTACGGCGACTTGAACGATTAAGAACGGGTCAGCCCCAAAATACGAGGATACCTTTACAATTGCCCAGGTTTCGTGCATTTTTCCACTGGCTTGGCCAACGTCACGCCAGTTTACGGTAATGGAATGAGAGGCAAGCGGAAATTGCTTAGGCGAAAGAAACGAATGTAACGTTTTGGGAAAGTTCAAATTACAAGAGGAAAAAAAAAACAGCAGGAAAAACAAGAACCGAAAGTACCGTCCGGGTCGAACAAATTAAGTTGCCAGCGTTCGCCGGTCACAAACAATCTCCGAACTTAATATCCTACCACGCGTTTAAACTTCCTTCCCTCGATTTTCTCTGAACAAGGAACGCGGTCTCGAAAGAAGAAGAAAAAAAAAGAATATTTCTCCGTTTAGTGCGAAACGGGAAGCTCTTAAAAATGAATCAGGCCAAGATTGCGGAGGAACTTCGTGGTTTCTCTCGAGCCAACATTCTTGCACGAGAAATTATCGAGCAACCAGCGACAATTTGCATGGACCTTCGAAAATTCTATGGTCGATCGACCGGGATTAAATCGGATATGCTGTCTGAAAACTTTTCTTCCTTTACTATGGATACTGCAGAAATAACCGTTCCATTCATTGTGCCAAATCATAATTGAAGACACAGATGCCAAGATCAAAGGATCAAGAGCGAAGCTTTGACGAAGGGCCGTGTATCGACGTGCTCGGGCCGAATTAACATTCGATCCGTTCCAACGTCAGCCCACTTAACGTAATTGCTAATCCCGCGAGAAACATAGATCTCCGCGTGCCAACTTAATCCGTTAACCCATCCTATGGGTACGCAGGGGCACGAGACGGAAGCAAATGCCGGAGACTTTCGTCGAGTTCGCTAAGAAGATCCTGCGAATATCCGCTTAATTAAAATACGATCCAAAGCGGCTCAGGGCAATGCTACTGCAGTGACGAATCGCTGCAATTCATTTGCAACCGCATTTTCCTCAATCGCTGCCGATGAAAAGGTTATCGGTCCCGATGTTTTTAGCTAGTTGCTTCTTCCCTATCCGCTAATCCAATCGTCGCCTTGCCTATATTTCTCTTCCCCGTAACGAAAGCAAATTCTAATTACGAGAGGAAGCTTGTCCAATGAATTCTTTCGGTACCTGCGTATCGTGGAAATGGGAATAGCGAACGTTTACGGCAAGTGTTACTAATTGCCGAGCACCTGTAACACTCGGCAACTCAACTTACTTGTACCGGACATTCGCAGCAAATTCTTCTTCTCGCAAAGACGTACACAAAAGCGCCTGAACATACAACACCATAAATTATTACAACGTAATACTTAAACAAGCCTTCGAGAAAGCCGCGAATCCCACGTTATAAAAAATTTCCTCGTACAAACAATCGCTGTTGCGTCCAACTTATTCGATCCCTGTCAAACGCGATCCCGCGCAAATACGCTTACGTCAACGACAACTATCCGCTTCGCCCTATCGAAACTTGCTTTGCCGTCACAAGGTGCAACATTACGAGCGTTCATTGTTTCTCACCAGCTCTCGTCTGTGGATTTGCCACGGCGGAACGAACGAGGGCGTGTGTAGATGCGACGCGATCAAGTGGACCGCGACGTTTAGCAAACGAGCCGTAACGCGGCCACACAATTCGGTGGTGACGATTTGCACGAAACGGGTAACACGTGGCAAGATTTCTCTTTAACGGTGTTTTCTGTGCCCGTAGGTAAATCGACGGGACTGGTTACGACCACGAGGGTGACACACGCTACACCAGCGGCCCTTTACGCTCACGCAGCCAGCCGTTACTGGGAGGACGATGGCAAGGTGCCACCTGCTGCACGGACCTCTTGCAAGGACATAGCGCGTCAGCTGCTCGAGGACGAACCCGGCCGTAACATCAATGTACGAAATTATATATTTTGACTTAAACCTCGAAAGTTTCCGCGGACTTGGTTCGTTGATCCATCCGGATTCGACATTTCTTCTTCTATGGCCTCTGTCGTCGTTCGTGGTCGAATACGTGCGAAGATTTCCCGATGGAACCCCTGGTCGCGTGGAATCCATCTTGCTATCGTGATTCGACGTGATTCGACAGATCGAATCAGTTCGGATTCGAAGAAACGCTTCTCTGGAAATTTCTATCGTGCGCTCACTCTCTCTCTCTCTCTCTCTCTCTCTCTCTCTCTCTTTCATTTTCTCTCTCTCTCTCCCTACCTTTATAAAAAGATTCTAGGTAGGGATGATGGGACGAGCGTGACGTGTAATCGTTCCCAACTTGCACGGCGCTCCGGGATCTTTTTACCGATAAGGATTAAACTTGGGGTACTTTTGCAAAGATTTCGATTTGTTTTCAAGAGTCTTGCATGATTTTTAGCGTTTTCGTCCGATTACTTCTTCGAAACCACTCAAATTATAAAATTATGCTTTTAGATATTTCTGATATCATAAAAAATAGTGAAGATGTTTAAATGTTCGGAGACTCTGTATCTTGATCGGTTGTTGAACTCGTTTAACTTCACTTACCGTTTAATCGGAATTTAATAATTAACGAGCAGTAAACAGCGCGAAATTGAAAGTTTCACGAGATAGATATATGATATGATAGATAAATGCGGTGAATTATTCGAAGCGCTCGTGTACGTACCGAACATGGTATTTAACAAATTTCCGTCAAATGAAAGTCTGTCTATATCGATAAAAATGTAATCGGATTAAACGTTTCTCTTAATTAAACTTATAAATTTCGCGCTCGTTATAACATACTTACACATTTCGAACTTTTAAATCATCGAAATGATCGAATGAATTTCACTTGCATATACTCCCTCATATTAACACGATATTTTCAATTGGATTTTTTTGTACATTTTTTGCACATGGGTACGGAGTTGAAAGGAATTAATTCATCAACGTAATGCTCGCTGTCGAAATACGAGGGCTCCATTTTACGGACAAAAATCCTGATTATATTATTGAAAGCAGGCGTGGCACGCGAATCAGTAACCTGCAAATTTTTAATATCTTGCGTTATATCGGTTTAAAATGCGCCGGCTGGAAATATATGTCGGTAAACAATTTCCTGTATTCGCCCGTCGCTGCACGAAATATTCGACAGAGGGAAGAAACGCTAAAAATCCCAGATTAAAGCGGCTATCGTTCCGGGAAAAGAGATTTCGAAACCGACAACGCGGATCTTCCATACCGCGATTTATCGACGACGCTTTACACGACGCGTCGTTCCGATGTAACATCCCTTTGGAAAAAAAAGGGTAAAACTTATCGAATCGCACAAGTGCGCTTAGCCAGTCCAGAAATTGATTTCTGGGCGGCAGAATAGCTCGGCCACAATGACAAATTTTTCCACCGCTCGAACCGTAATGCACAAATTCGCGTCGCGTTTCATTTCGAGAAGCAAAAATTTCCCACAAGTTAACGCTGCGTTTCATTCGTGACGCTAATTCCTTTCTTTAATTTCCCTTTTTTAATAAGAATCGGAGGTTCGACAAAGGCTTCCAACGGATTTTTCAGAACAATTCTATCTACCTAGAAATATTTTGTACAGTTAACTGCGACGCAAAGGTAACTTTTAAGCAGAAACAATTTGCCTGTTGTGCGATAACTTTGAATTCCCTTTGAAAATTGAATTCCCTCAAATTTTGCATATCTTCCAATTCATGTACACTTGCGCGAGTAATACTAGGAATGAGATTATCACGTGCGAGTTACTCCTTTGTTAGGAACTTGACGTAGAGACTGCAAATGTGATTAGAAGAGGAGAACGTAACTTAACTCGATGAGCAGTCAAAGTACAATAAAACTATTTTATTTAGCAGGTACACAACAATGTACCTACACGAGTGACGCAGCTTCTAAGCAGATTACGTTCAATTACGAAAATATATTTTTTTAAATAAAACATCGTTTAACCCGCGAAATAATTAAACAAAGATAAACGTATTTTAGTTCGAAAGGCGTACCACTGTATTCGGTTAATTCTAGCAGCTTCTCGTTTCACGCAGTCCGGAAAATTTTGATCGAACCGTGGAAAGTTCACGGTGTTGCAACGATCGATGTAACGAGTGAGTCTCATCGCGATACTCTCGCAGAAGGTCGCGGATCGCGCTGGTTCAATCAGCGGAAGTTGGAAATTTCGGCAGGTCAATCGGTCCAGGAGGAGCCCGAATGACGTTTCCGCAGCGGCGTAACCGGAGAAAAAAGGTTCGTTCGAGAGATCGGGCACCGCTTTTATGCGGAACTTGTATGCAAAACTTCCTGCTCGTTAAAGTCTGCTTAGTCGGAGTTCTCGAGAGAGTTGGCTGGATAGATAGAAGAGGAATTAAAGGTCCGCAGGGATGACTTTCCCGGCGAATTCGCGTTTCTGGATTCTTCGATCGGATAGCAGAGAACGGAGTGAAATGTATTTCGTAAAATCCTTGGTCGTGCTAAGTATGCAAACAAATTTTATTTCTATTTCCCCTTCCATGTTAGCCTATTAATTGAGTGGCTCCTTGGCTAGAATCTTTTATAATCACGAAATTTGTACAGCAGGTAAAATAATTGACGTTAACGTTCATTTTCACGTTTATTTAGTTTTATTTAGGTTAACGTTCGGCGTTTCGTAAACGCATTTAAATAAATTCAATAAATCAGTTTTACATTCGAAATATTTACGAGTATTTTATTTTGGATATTTCGTATATTTCTGCATATTATGTATGAGGCAACATATTTGTGCGTATTTAAATTTTCCATAAATGCATAAACATCCGCAGAATCTATAGTTGATTATTATTGACGAATTGTTATTGACGAAAGAATGTAAAAATCTTTCGAGTCATGTTTTTATGCAAATTCGACGGCTTCTGAAAATTCAATACTTTATTACGTCAACATCCGGCATACTTGCGTTTCCTAATGGTACGCTACGCTGAATTTTGTGCCTCGTATGTTTCAAGCTCATTAGCATACATGTTTTTTAATTACTTGCTACAGGGAAGGAAATTTGGACATGCTTGGTGGCTGTAGCCTTCTATCCCTTAAAATAACAAAATCGTATGGATAATTATCGTTTTAAAATTTGTTATAAAAGATTGAAAGGTATCATTCATCGGATTATAAGCAATACGTATATTTATAAAAGTGGAAATTTTGTTTCAGTTCCATTTGAATTTAAAATATTCCATGTATTAACATAGCTCATTCAGTTTTATGTAGACTTGAACTTTTTTTATTTTTCTCGGCTTGAAAACATGTAGACGAGCATCAGCATGGATTATGGTAAATTAGAGTACTGGAACTCTTTTAAATAGCGAAGGAATGAAAAATTGCGCCGAAATGAAAAATTTTTTTGGTTTCGAATAAAATAAAGGATGATAAAAGGACCATTCATTTAAGAAGAGAAAGATAGGTTCCTCGTTCAATAGCCGTGTATTAAACGTGTCTTCGTTAATACGAATAATACGATAAACAATCCGTTCCAAAGCAAAGCGACGTTTTAAAAAAATATTTTGTAACGTATTGTGCGCGTTTCTCATTGATGATGTTAAAACATAAAAACGTGTAACGTAGGTCGAGTGCTCGTAATTCTTTTTATATGCGACTTTCTGTTTCGGGTTGTCTGAAAAAAAAAAACAGAAGCTGCAATCACCGAAATGGAAAATCTCACGGATGAACGAAAGAACATTTCTCTTCGGTTGACTTTGAAATTCTACAAAATTGCTTTTGGGATCGCGTTCTCTGATGGAACACAAACACGTGCGTCAGAAGAACATTCGAAAATAGAAGGTCCGAAAATGAAAAGCGCGGAACGAAATTTTGTCACGAACGATAAACTTGCTGAATTTAAATCTAAATCCGATTGTCGGAACAAAATTCAGTATGTCACAAGGATAAGCGACGATAATTCTAAATAAGTCCAAGCCTTCGCTTTTACTTTAATACGCGTATGTATGTGAAGTAATGATTAATTTAGCGTACATGATATTAAAAATCCTTTGTTCTCGACCCTTTTAGAGCTATAATTAATTACAGAATTTTTATAAAATTCATAATGAAAATAACCAGTCTTCGCGTTTAATGCTATAACCGAAATACGAATGAAACGCATCGTACAAGATGGCAAGCAAACTCCAGATAGCAGCGAACTAAGCAAAGTCCAATTACTAAAAAAAAAAAAAAAAAAAAATAGAGACGATTCGAATGAAATGAAATAATCGACTTGATATTATTCAAACTAAAGAATTGGAAATGAGATACTTCGAAACATAAGAATTTGCATGAGTGATTTTCCAAAAGTCAATCGTGGCAAATCATTCTCAGGACTCGGAGAAGAATCACCGTTCCGTAGATCAAGCCGTTCAATTGATATCCCCGACTGTACTTTTCCTAAAGTCGAAGGTTAATTCCGTGGAACCGAGTTATCCGCGAACCCAGCCATTCGAACGCTTGACAAATGTTCGAGTTTATTACTTCGAAATCCGGTTTCATCCGTCTCCCGATAAAATACGCGGCAATGAAATCACGATCGATCGTAGGTGGTGCTCGGCGGGGGTAGGCGTCATTTCGTGCCGAAAGTGATCCAGGATCCGGAAGAGCCGGATAAAGAAGGCAGGCGATTGGACGGAAGAAATCTGATCGAGGAATGGTCGAGGAACCATCGGCTGCGCAACGCAGCCGCGAAATACGTTGCTAACAAGGAGCAGTTCGAGAACGTCGATCCACGGAAAGTGAACCATCTGCTAGGTAACGAACAGAAACACGTTTCTACATTTATACATAGGTATAGGGGAGGAAAGAGGAGTTTATTAGCGACGAGGAATTTGGACGAAACTCGTGACATTGGCGAAGACGTACGTGATCCAAGTATTATACGCCACCGCACGAAAGTATTTCATTTGCTTATAATATGTTTTATAATTCTCACCTTTTCCTATTAATCAATTTACGATGCGAAACAGGTTGAGGAAAATTCTTCATCGACTCTCGTTTCATCTTTTTCTCGATATTATCGTGTTTTATGTTATTCATTTGCAACGAGAAACGGGGAAAATTCTACAATAAAAACCTGTACGCCTCAGTTATGAATGTAGATGCACGCAAAATATGAAAGAATAATGTAGGTCGCTGAAGAATAATGCAGATTGAATAATATGGATTATATATTATGCCTTCGGGTAATCACCGATCGTGCACGATTGCGTTAATCCTTCAATACAGTTAGCCCTTAGTTAGTCTGTCCTAATTATGATCCGCATAACGTTTGAATTTGAGATTACACTTGGTCTATCGATCAGAACTGTTGATTGCCTTCGATGTATAATAAGCAACGTTATTAGCCGACGATGAATTGAAATGTTTCTCTTACATTTTCGACACGTTTCTTATATTTCTACAATCTCTTCATTGCAAGTACGCTTTTCAATTGTTCTACAATTATAATATAACCGAGCTTCATCACAGAGAAAAACCAACTGATAGAAGCTGTTTTCCTGGAAATTCGGTGACTCACTCTGTTTCACGCTTTCGATCATTTCAGGGCTATTTTCCTATTCCCATATGGACTTCGACGTTGACCGAAACACGAATGGAAGTGGTGACCCGTCGCTGGCAGAAATGACGATAAAGGCGCTCCGTGTTTTGACGAAAAATCCCGAAGGATATTTCCTTTTCGTTGAAGGTAAGTATATATAGGACTCATGTGCTTCGAACTTCTCCAGGATGCGTTACTACGATGTTTTATCGAATAGTTTCGTCGTTACTATCGGTTACTCGACGATAAGTGGATAGAGAAACGAAATTCGGATACGTGGAACTATGAAAGATGTATGCGCTTAAAGTAACTACCAGGGACTTTGGAAAAAATTCGTCGAATCCGAGGAAGCTTCGCGTTTCGTCGTTTCGTACTTATCTCTCAGCACCTTCGTGAGAATTTTATAATCGACGCGCATGTGGCTACGTAATTGAAATCCTTCGACGACAGAATACGATTGAGCTAATACTCTCGAGAGTGTTCCTCTTTCGAGAATAGGGAAACACGAGTTTCCTGCGCGAAGATTGCGTCAGCGTTCTGTACTTTATCGAGTTTATAGCTTTCCATCTCCCGGTAACCGGTATGTACATCTCACGTTCTTTCGTCGCTGGGAAAAACGTTTTCTCGACTTGTACGAAAATACACTTCTTTTTTGTCTTCTCCTTCCTCGCCCTGAAGAGACCGCTGAACCAGCCATTTTCGTGGCCGTGGAATCTTTTCTCCTGTATTTTATCGTTCGTAGACGGAATAATAATTGCTCCTTATATATATATATATAACCGCTGGCTTTTTCGCTGGTTCGTTGGCTCCTTATTAAAATTATATATTCCTTCGGGAAGCAAAAAAATATATAAAATAGGAGAAGAAAAATTTGTAGACTCGCAATCTTAAGGTTTGAACAGGGATATATGTATTACTTCAATAACGTGAAATTCCTGAGAATTGCGAAAAATATTCATGCGTCGCTGACCGATTTTACATACAAAATTTCAAATGTTGCAATTCTGTATCGTCTTCCTTTCTTTTTATCTTCCCTTTGTTTCCTGTTCTTTCATCCGATTGAATTCTCAGCATGACATCGCACGCTATAACTTGCACCCATTGTAAACCAATCGGCTTTGTACACGCAAAACTTTGATTAATTCCCTTGTGACAAGCGATTTCACTTGGTAAATCGTATCTGATTCTCGGTTTATTGTTTTTCAATGGTATTATATTGCTGGATGTCGATGCATTTCTCAACATTGACGTCGTAACTTGTGCAAGATCCAGTGGAATTGCGAAACGGATACTGTGAAACAGTATTTCTTCGAGAAAATATTACCACTTATTGTTAACTTTTATCCTTGGCCAAGTATCGATCTAAATTTTTCACGTCATTTTCTGCTGCTGCCTCACCTTCGTATAATACTATCTTTCTAATAACATTCAGAGCATCGAGTGATATTAATTTCTCGTACAATGCATAGTTGGCATCTCGAATGTGTTAATTCTCTCCAACATCAGGTTTACCCTTCAAGATACTACACGAACAACGTTATCGGTTCAATGAGCATCGTATAGAGGTACGCGTCGAACTAACGTGGGAGAAAATCGCGTGCTTCTAGATAACGGAATACGCGTCGTTGGCATAATCAGATCCGGCACGTCGCGTCGTTCCATTATCGGGAGATAGTATAACGTTGCTGGTCGATTATACTTCGAACTTCAGCCCAAGATCGTCTCCGTTCGTCGAGCAGGCGTGGCTGTTTTGTAAACGATACCGAAATCCGGATCCAAAGTTTCCTACAGCACGACAACTGTTGCTCCCCCGCCACCAGCTGGAGAACTCCTACCTCCACGGATAAATTTTGGCACGATATCCCTGGCTCGGTTGAACGCATCGAATACACCATCCTCTCGCCTGCGAGTCTGCTAAGATTTCGATTATAGAATCAGTTGACTCCACAGTTTGGCCAACTTCTAATGTATTCCGCG
This sequence comes from Bombus confusus, assembly GCA_014737475.1. Taxonomy (NCBI): domain Eukaryota; kingdom Metazoa; phylum Arthropoda; class Insecta; order Hymenoptera; family Apidae; genus Bombus; species Bombus confusus. The sequence continues at coordinate 1,590,345 of JACXIV010000153.1, forward strand.
AACCAAGTTTCATTTCACATTGTTGATCTGTAATTCGAGATACCGCTTGATTTGTAATATTCTGATGCAATCTAGCGTGCGAGATATCATTATTGCGATAGTTTCATGCAACTTGCGTGATAATGGATTAATCGAAGTAAGACGATAAATATTTATTGTCTTCTTATCTTTATCGCACAGGTGCAAGAATATTTTATTTATTGAATGAGGGGAAAGTGGCCTCTTCACTGGAAGAACCCTTATCACGCCATGCTAAGATCCCAGCTTACTTTGGACTAACGTCACCGCATCAGCCTTAAAAGATCTGCTTCTTGATAGCTGATCGAAGCATTAATGCAAAAAGACGTATCTCGATAGTATTTGGCGCATAGGATAGGTTTGGCAATATCTTTCATATTAAACATTGAGCGCTCGTAACGAAAATCTAAAATTTTCCAAGCTGTTTGGAAATAACGATTACCAACGCGGAGAAGGGAGAGTCATGGTCGTTTATCAAAAAGCCGCTTGGTAGCATTTGTCGACTCATTGATCTTTAGACATTCGAAACGAATGATGCGGCTATTTATGGAAGTCATCTCCCGTGAAACGTTCGTAATTCTAATAATGATTACCACAATATTTAACCAGATACGTTTACCATGATTAAACTTGTAAATTTATCATAACAAGATACTATTTGGAATTTACGAGAAACAACAATTTCAATAAAACTTGTTTGGCCCGATAATAATCGCGATCTGGACACGTAGCGTAAAATATATTCCGTGTTATTCGGTCCACCGGTTAACTGCTCTCGATGAAACATTTCAGTTTTTCGTTAGAAAACTACGTTCCACCAGATTTTTAAATTTTCTCTCTCTCTCTCTCCATTTTATTTGTCAAAATCGTTCCCATCGAGCGCTGAAAGCTCAAACTTTTATTTCGCGATTACGGTAAACTCCACATGAAAATTCGGAACAATCCGTACAAACGAGGAAAAGGGGATTCAGCGTTTTCTCGCCGGGAATTTATCTAATTTTATGCTAAATAAAAATAAGGATCTCCGGTAAAACCGTGTCAGCTGGGACGAGCTGCGTAGAGATCACATGGTGCAACCCGTGAAAAACAACCGAATGCTTTTTCCTCTGCCTACCCGTGGCATGTCTTATCCGTGTGTTCTTGTTGCGTCGAGAAGCTTCGTCAACATGTTCAAAACCATCAAGAGAAAAAAGACGCGCATGTGAGAAACCATGAGCACAGAGGAATTAGAGGGGCAGATTAAAAAAAAAAAAAACTGATGTCATGCATTTATTTTCGGCTGTATGGTTTTTTTAATTTGATCCTCAATTTATGTGCATACATATTCGAGTAGAATCAAGCGATTGCTTGGAGTTTTTACGGCGACTTGCAGAGGTATTTGAATAATTGCTACAGAAAACTCGTTACAGTGCAAATAAAATTCCAAAATGATTCGAGCAATATTTCGAGCAATATTTCGAGCAATATAATTCGATTTATTCCTATCGTTAGTCGATACCTATCAAATATGTTTACGTGTCAGCTTGTACGTAGCTGAAATATTAAAACATTTGTAAAAGGTTGACGAGTAGCTAAACAGATGCGCAGAATCGTCGCGTCGCTGCAAATCGACGCTTTAGTGCAAGTCGTTTGTCACGCTGGTCCTGAGTTATTCAGATTAAAATCTGAAATTTGAATCGGATAGAAGGAACTGCCAAGTTGGCGCGTCGAATAAGCGTTCATTACGAGGCTTCCTGCGAATCTCTCCTATGGATCTTAATTTTACGGCAGTTCTTAAACCACGCTGTAATTTGGTTTCAACAGATATTAGATGGTTCCTTGATTTTTTGTCAATTGTAGTATAAAATGATATTTTTCTAAAATATCAATTATACAAAATGTGGTATCTTCCACTCGACAGATACCGATATTGTATCCAAAATGAATTCGATAAATGTCTGATCGTCCGTTGCTTCTGAAGCTTTATATACTTTACCTGTACATGGTTGGAATATCTTTTTGTGATAAATTTTGCTTGCAAAAGGTTTGATTTTATTGTTATAACAAAGCGCGTATTTTCAAAAGATTAAACTTGCTGCTAGGTAAACTACTTGGAAAAGGTATAGAAGCGGCGATTGTAGTACAATAGCTTTTTCAACGAAATCTTTGCCCTATGATTCAATAGCAATAGCGCTGACCCATGGTGAAAGTTCACGTCACTGTTGGGCATCAAATGCCAGGGAAAATCAATTAAAGCTATTGCACCTCTATTTCCGAATGAAAAACGGAACGATGATATTTTTTGTAAGAAGAATTCATTCCATACAAGCTTTATGAAAATAACTAAAAAGCTTTCGTGAACACAGTGCAAATTGTACAAAACGAAATAGATACAAAAAGTGAAGCAATACTGCTCCATATAGCTCGCCTGCGTTGAAACGCAAATTTTCATTTTTCCAGTTATTGCAACAACGAATTCCCCTTCTGTGAACGCACGCTACACACAATGCATATAGTATCATTTAATTTCATTATGCGCGTATTAAAACTTATACTTTTCATCACGCTCTGTGCACGTGTAATCGATGAAATGGAATTCACTCGGCTGAATGAAATGAAAAATACTTTTTCTCGCTTTAATCTGCCGAAATAATTTTTGGCAATACTGTTGGATATTAATACTAGTTTCAATCGCAGAAGGCTCGTTGCGCGTAATATTTTCAATATCAGTTTTCCTCGGTCCATTAATTTTTTTCGTTCCAAATCACATTTACTCTTCGCCGTATGGGCATTCCGCTCTGAACTGCTTTTGGTTGACAGCGACGAGAAACATTCACCAAAGCACACAGTGTTCGTCGCACAAATTCGTCATTCGCCAACGTGTATGCTAGTTGCACACATACCTATACTCTTCTAACACATAAATATGCTCTCGAATACGTGTCCCCATCGAGCGCAGAAGCATTCTACGATTTTATAAAATATCTGTTCACGATATCGTAGCGAGAAACAAGAAACTATATCGTTTTGTTCTCGATGAATCATTTTCACTTTTGAGGCAATTCGCTTGATATATTTCTCAATCTTAGACTGCAATGGATACGATATTTATTTACGGATATGCCCAGGCAGAAATATCGTTCCACTTAGTGGGTTATTCGTAGACGTACTCATTCGTGTTTTATCGTGATTGGTGATTTATTGGAACAACGTTTGGTGTGGTAAAGGGAGGCAAAGATATTCCACGGTACGTACTATGACCAATCGGTGTGGTTATATTATTATTCATCGACACAAATCTAATTAAAGCTGAATTCCAACTTTCGAAAATAGACTATTTGTTATATTTTTAGTAGAATTTTCTCTGTATAGCAGGATCCACTACCATTTCGACTAATGTAATTATTTTCGTAATTAACTCCGACCCCTATAATCATTTCTAGTAACAAGGAGAGAAGCTGAGTCACAATGCATGCTGTACAACGAAACGGGGCAGTGTGAATAATTATATTGAAATTCTCCGATTCTATTATTACGCATGGATTCGTGAATTTGATACGTTTCCGATAACAATGCGCATCTGTAATAATGTTATACCGAAATATTGCTGCATTTGACGAGCAAGTTTTTGACGTTTGTTGGTAAACGTAAATTGCAAATTTAATCGTGACATTATATAGAAATAGCTTCCATTCGTTCGATTTAAAAATTACCTGTACGGCTAAGAGCAAGTCTACTGTATTCGTGCGTTTCGACAGCTATAACAAAATCCTTTAGATAAATACGGATCTTATCGTTTCCTCTATTAGTTTCGTTTTTGGGGAAAAATTCACGTGTACCGCAATTCCGTTTAACCCGTCGATCGATCACGGCTTACGCAAATTCCCGATAGCGAACGCAGTACACGCCATCGAAACATCGATCCTCCTCCTCCTCGCTCGTATCGTTCGCACGATCTTCCCTAGCCCATTCAATCTTCTCCGTCGTCGTAAATACCGGTCATCGCAAATACGAGACGGCGTATTCATTCACAAGTTCGGCGTAACGTGGTCGGGACAAAATTAATGCTCACCAGTAAAATCGGATCGTTGCAGTTAGCCATGGCGCCGCTTGGTCGAGCCAAGCGATACGGCATACCATTGGGTCTTTTAACGCGATAGCCTAAGATCGAACTGCAGAATGTCTCGTTTCATCCCTGATTGCTTCGATCCACCCTGCAACCGAATTCGATTCCACACTCTCGATTCAATTTTCGCTCCCTTGAACGCGTGCAAGCTTCCCATTCTACGTAACATCGATCCGGACATTCTGGATCGTTTCTAAGTGGCGTACCGGTGAACTTTAAGTTCAACTTTCAGTAATCCATTCCGGAGGCAACGTCGTTTGCTCGCTCGATAATTGAATCCGGGATTCTTGCGGATCGTTCTGAATAATTAGCGTTAACTGCCAATGACCATGGTACTTTCACAAACGCGAGTTCCACGGTAATGCTGATGCCGCTCGTTTCCCCTGCGTTGGATCTCTAATTTCGTCCGTGGTTTTGTTCCTTCTTTTATCCCGTTTTCTCCATCCCTCCACAGCGACACGAAAAAAGGATAATGCTTTTTTCACACGGCGACACATTTACATATACGATACGCGTACGTTGCATACCGATGTTGCGTTATTCACTATGGAAGGGTTAATATGACGATTCTATAATGATAGGCGTATAGCGTATGGCTTAAGTGTGTTGCCATCGCAAGAAGGCTAGGAGACACGCGAATTATTAATAATATTTTCTTGGCGGAGAATAAATAGCTAGTTTAGTACGAAAATATATTGTTTCATAAACAGCGACGTTAACTAAAATGACACGAATATAGTTTGGCTAGCGTGTCAAAGGGTTAGTTCTTAAATTCGCATTTCGTGAAATCTGTAACGTCGTCGTTGAGTAGAGTCAGTTGAGCGTGAAGCGTTTGACGTCAGGAATGTGCATTTGTCCTTTTGTTTACGCTATACCTGGCAGCTTGTAGGAAGTTAAGGAACTTCGTTGAAAAATATTTCACTTTTCTTTTAACTTTAAAAATATTAAAGTCGTTGACAGGATTATAGGTAGCTTTCTGTAACGTGACAATATTGGTTTTAAAGTTACTCGCGCGTCGAGAGTTTTTCATAGTACAGGTAAAGTTGATTCTCAACTGAATAGAGAACTTGTCGGTCGGTTAGCTCTGTCAAAGGGTATTTCATGCCACGTGGCTCGTTCTGCCAACTTTCCATCGAATTGAGTTATCGCGTCAGATTATCGCGTTAATTGATATTTACGTTAATAGCTGAACCTTAATAACTAACAAAATTCAACTGATGCCAGATGATTTTATGTACAATTTCGGCCTTAAAATCGTACTTTGTTTAAAATTATTTTTCACGCTGACTATTTTTGTCAATAATTCACAGTAAATTTTTCGTAGATTATTCGCTTGTATCTTCGTAGCGTTACCGTTATACTAAACTGCATCTTCCTAGACATCTAATTCAACACGAAAGGTCTATTTGCTTGTCTCCAGGTGGCAGAATCGATCACGCGCATCACTATAACAATGCCTATCGAGCGTTGGACGAAACACTGGCGCTGGAGGAAGCCGTGAGAGCGGTGATGAAGGAAGTGGACTTGTCAGAGACGCTTCTCGTCGTAACGGCGGATCACTCGCACGTGCTCACGCTTGGTGGTCTAGCAACGCATCGCGGTAATCCTATATTCGGTAAGTGAAGCGATAAATCAATATTCGATGGTTCCACAATCTATATCGGCAACCGAAACGATCCACTGTGTGCCGATAACTATCGATATATGTTGAAAACTTCCAACAAAGACCCCAGAAATTACTTCTCGTAGCACGTAAGCTTATGTTTATACGCTGCGATAATTCCTGGCATCGTTTTAAATTCTTCGCAGTAATCCTTAACAATAAGAGGATCTCGAGGCTCCCTGTGGTGATATATGTAACCTGCGCCTCGTTTATAATTTTACCAACACCGATCTGCACAATTGTAAACGCCTCGAAATTTATACACTTGCTAACCTTTAAGTTTTCCCAAGTTTTCCCAAGTTTGCCCAACAGCGACTACAGCAATAGGAGATTTAAGTTTTGCCAACACGATTAAAACTTGTACATATCTTTTAATTCAACTCGTCGTTACATTTCATCTCTCTACCACATAACAGCAAGTTTCACGATATGAGCGTGGCTAAGTGCGCACATTATTTTCGCGCAACAATGCGAGCTTTCGTGCACAAGATCGCATTCAGATAATACAGATTTTCAGGAAAGCGAGTTTACTTTAATCTAGTCTAACTTAATATATTAATCCTTGTACAAGGTACAGGTGCGAGCAACCACACGGTCATAAAGCAGTGCAGCAAAAAAAAAACAAACAAACGACACAAAATTATTTAGTGAACTGGTAACAAAAAAAGAAAACAGAGAGAAGAAAAGAATGCAATTTCCATGATCAATTTCGTAGGTCCAAGTATCTTTCCAAATCTAATCTGGACGAAACGTAAGGGTCGTGCCTAGCACAAATAATCCTGCTATTATCCTCCCTCCGATATTTCGTGGATCCATTATTAACATCGTTATTTCTCTAACATCGTTATTTCTCTAACATCGTTTCACCGGTGCGATACATAGAAAGAGAGAAAGAGAGCGAGAGAGAGATGAAAATAAAATGCGTTCCCGATCGAGCCAGTCGGAGACAGTACGTTCGCGTATCTTCCGATCAAACATCGTCAACGCAATTAAAATCTCGCCATTGAACAGAAGCAACAGAGTTTCCGTTCTCGATATTAAATTCGCAAGAAGTATGGACTAAATTAAATTCCTGAACGTCATTCACAATAATCCGTGCGACTAAAAACCATGGTTTCGTTAAAAACTAAATTTAAAAAAAAAACTGGTTGTGTTAAAAGTCATCTCGCTGCATTTCACTTCTTTATCCAGATAGAAATTTACGTCGTGTGCATCGCTTGGTGAAAAATATGGGACTTCGTACGATTATCACGATACATTTTCCATTTTTCGAAGAGAATTTCGATTAATTTATTTTCGTTCGCAACGAAGCTCGTTACATTCGTGAAATATGTAGAAGCTTCGTAAGATCATGACCGATAGTAAGAGAATACCGAGCATCACGATCGTTGATTAGCATGAAGAACGAGCTGAATAAAATTCAATTTTACTGCAGGATTCCGCAATGAAGAATATAGACGTTCGATCCGTGATTAAATTAAATCGCGAAAGAATGCAAAGCGCATTCTTCGATGCTGAATCTCTTACGATAGTCGATCAACCTCATTCACGGAAGGACCTACGATCTAGAACCGAATCAAACGAAGAAATTAATATCGGTGACTCTGCTGACGATTTAATTTTCTTTCCGAGCTAGTTCTCTGATTCGTGACTGGCCTAATTTTGTTTCACGCTCGTTTTCCGTCTATTCTTATTGGACTTTCATTTGTCCCTTTTTCATTGAATCGACTAACTCCTCGACGAGAAACGATTCCGTATAACAAAAGATCTGAAACAATGTTATCGTTATTGAAACGCCACGTTCGAAACAGAACGACACCGAGAATGTCAATGGAATATACATAATACCGAGGACGTCGACGATATACATCGGTATTGATCATTTTACGGCCCGGTTTTCGACTATTGATCGTTCGAAACTTTTCCATGCGACACGAGAGTAAAGCAGCAAAAGTAGCGAAACAAGAGACCGTCGTCCATCAACGTCCTCGCTGAATGCATAATGCGCTGCAGGATTTGCAACGTTCGATTTCGGATGGGCCACGGTTGGTCGCAAAGGGAAAAAGCGTATTTAACGGTGAGTGACGAGTCTGTTTCGGCCGGTTGGTTCGATGAAATTCCAGCATGATTCTGTATTCAAGCCGCGAAAAGGAGAAAAGATCGGGGACCCTGCCAATAATTTATCCGGTTCGGCTTCGTCTCTGTCGGTCGGTCGCGTTTGCCTCGTCTCGTCGAATGACCGGAAAGGGTCGCGTGGCAATCCAATACCAGGTAAGTGATTCGGTACACCATTTTATATACCCTCCAGTCACTTCTTCATCGCGTCTGCAAGGGCGGGACGTCCCTCCAATTCCAAGGTCCCCGGCTTCAATGCGATCCAATCTTCTTGGACAAGCCCGTGCGAACGGAATCGGAACGTTTGTCCGTGCTTAAATCGAATCGCGGCGAGAAATGCAAAGGATAGTTTTTGTGGCTGGTGCGTGAATCGTCTGGCTCGTTCGAATCCCTCGATCTCATTTTCTACGGTGGCTGGACCGCCTCTCTCGTTCGTTCGTTTCCACAGTTGTAGCCACGGCAATGGTTCGATAGGCAAAAGGACGGTGTTGTTGTTCTAAATAACGCGAAACGATTTTGGCCCTTTTCGGAAATTCGCCGAATGGAGATTCGGGGTTCTATAGCTCTACGGGGTGCTATTTCGCCGGAACTTGCGAACGAACAGTTTCGTTTTCGTTCCGTTGAAAGGCCAAGGGCGTGCAGAAATATGGGCAAATCGTAAATCGCTACTATAATAGTTCTTGGCTCTCTGTTTCTTCTTTATTATTTCTACTCTCGGTCGTAACGTTTTCACGTTCGATGATTTTTCATGAGCAATTATCATTGTGAAACGTCGTAGGTACATACATGTATTGCAAGTTTCAACTTGGGTCGTAATACATATACAGGGTGTTCGGCTACAAGTGTCAGGAAATTTTAGGGGGTGATTCTTGAAGCCGAAGTAAAAGACGAAAATAAAGAACAAGACAGTTGCGTTTTCGACTTTGTTTTTTAGTTATTGACAATTAAAAATGGACCAAAATATCCTTCCACGAGAACAAACTTCCTTATACGAACGAAGGAAGGTCAGTCTAAGCAGCGGAGCGCACAATAATCCTCAAACCGAACGACAATAGAGAAGACTATGATATTCAGAGACGTAAATTACATCGCGCGATATTTTACGAAAGAAATGGTAGATTGAACATTAAACTTGCTTACTCGTGGAAATACATAAGAGGTTTGGATGGAGTTATTTAATTCTAGAACACTCTATCCTTATCTATACTTTAATAAGTAGCAAAAGTACTTGTTACTAGTTACACTTCTATATTATATCTGAATAATATTTCACTAATGTAATATACCCTAGATGCATTGATGTGAACACCTAGTCAGGGTCGCAGCCAATTAGCTCATATTACTTGCCATATAATTAATAATTATACCAGTTATACAGTTAATTGCTTTGCTGTATAGTGATATAATTAATAATTATATATCAAATAATATTGATTGCCCGGGTCACACCACGTGGAGGTGCTGCGAATGGTGACCCACCCTATCCGCGACCCATCCACCCTCCTTTTACGCAAAAAAATCTAAAATTTATTTATCATCAAATAAATACTCCTTTTGGTGTGTGTTTGTACAATGTTTGAAACAAACAGCAAAAGGAGCTTTAAGAAGAAAAACCGACGCGAAAACTAAAAACCTGACTAGGATTCATACTATAGCAACCTATTTACTACCATCACCTTACCTACTTACATAGATTACAACCTCAACCTTAGGCCTACGTAACCATAAATCACACATACGTAAAAATCTAAATATCTACTTACTCTCTATGTACTTAATAATCTAAATGTAATAAAGGGAAAGGGAAGGGAAATTCAATCAAAGAAACAAATTTGATCGAAGAAACAACAAATCCGATCGAAGAAACAACAAATCCGATCGAAGAAACAACAAATCCTATCGAAGAAACAACAAATCCGATCGAAGAAACAACAAATCCGATCGAAGAAACAACAAATCCGATCGAAGAAACAACAAATCCTATCGAAGAAACAACAAATCCTATCGAAGAAACAACAAATCCTATCGAAGAAACAACAAATCCTATCGAAGAAACAACAAATCCTATCGAAGAAACAACAAATCCTATCGAAGAAACAACAAA